>CAUJRU010000207.1:0-1216246 GCA_963277665.1 Viscum album
TGAGTATACTCATATATGGTCCTTCTGATCCCTGCATTGATATTGATGTCTACATGCAACCTTTAATAAAAAGTTGAATCTTCTTTGGGATGTGGGTGTGCGCACATATGATGCATGTTCGAAAGACATATTTCTGATGCGTGTTGCGCTTATGTGGATGATCAATGATTTTCCAGCTTATGCAATAATTTCTGGATGGAGCAGGAAGGGAAAATTTTCATTTCTAGTTTGTATGAAGAATACATGATCCAGAAGACTGAAACATCACTGTAGTTTCAGTTTTATGGGACATCGACAATTCTTTCCAAAGGATCATCCATATAGAATGAATCATTGAAGATTTGATAACACCATAGAGACCTATGATCCACCGCAGCGTATGTATGGAACTGACGTGCTTAATGAATTGAAAGATTTCAGTTTTTCGTTCGTGAATGGTCAAATGAAATCTGGAAAGAGAAATAATGTTTCCACTGAAACCTGTTACAATTGGAGGAAGAGGAGTATATTTTTTGATTTTCCTTATTGGCCAACAAATTTGTTACTTCATTTCTTAGAAGTAATGCATATTGAAAAGAATATATGGGAAATTTTTCTTTCGGTTCTTCTAAATGTCAAGGGGAAGACAAAAGATTATTTACGATCTCAGCGTGACTTGGTGGATTTGGGCATCAGACCAGAATTACATCCTGTGCGTATCAGTGAAAATAAATGGAAACTTCCATGTGCTTCTTATGTGATGAAACCTATGAAAAAAAAAAACAATTTTTAGAAGTATTAGAGACCATTAGAGTTCCTGATCTCTATTCAAGAAACATATCTAAACGGGTCAATAGAAGAGAGTTGACGCTAAAATCTTTGAAGACACATGATTATCACGTTCTACTACATGAGTTGCTTCCAATAGAAATCCGTCATCTTTTGTCCAATAATGTAAGGGTGGCTGTTATTCAGTTGTGACATTTTTTAGAGATCTTTGTGGTAAGAAATTGTCCAAGTATTTCTTGCAAACAAATGTTGACAGATGCCCCATTAATTTCGTGTGAGTTGGAGAAAATATTTCCTCCATCATTTTTCACATGCATGCTGCATCCGACTGTCCATATTCCCACTGAAATACTTCTCAGAGGACATGTTTCTTTTCGTTGGATGTATCCAACTGAACAAAATATGTTCACATTAAAGTCTTATGTCTGAAACAGAAATCATCCCGAAGGTTCTATCGTGAATGGTTACTTGCTCAAGAATGTATGGATTTATGCTCGATGTATTTGTCTGATCTTACTACAAGATTGAACAGACCAATGAGAAATGAAGAATAACAGTATGAGAAATTGAACCTAGTTTTCCATCACTTCCTCAAACATGAGGAATTCCTGGATCATATATATTGAAGACATTAAGCCATGAAGAGCGGGAGATGGAACATCACATAGTTTTTTTCAACTGTTATTTGTTCGATGACTATATCAGGTAACTAAATTGATTATGTATATCTTACATATATATCTGTTAAACTATTTATATTTTTTATCTACAGGGAACATAAAACAATGATAAATAGGAATCATCATTCTTTATCTTGATAAGGAGAGCGACTTTGCATAGAAAAAGAGTTTTTTGCTTGGTTAAAATGGAAGGTATAAAAAAACTAATGTTTAAAATAATTATATAAATATTTAATTATGTTTAATAGTCATTTATATTGCAGGTATTGAGTTTGTCTGTTGACTCTGTCTCTGAGGAAATTAGAGCTTTGGCTTTTGTTCATAATACCATGGTTTGTCACTGTAAGTCAATTGTTATCAATGGGTACAAATTTATTGTCACTGAACGAGCAGAGAACATGAGAACACATCATGATGGTGTTATGGTTACGGCCACAATATATTGTTATGCCAGTGCATCAGATAGTAGACCGCCGAGTTGAAAATGTGGGTTATTATGGAGTTGTTGAGAAAATAATAATATTGGATTATTACTCTCATGGATGAGTCACAATGATGAAATGCCATTGGTTTGATTCGATGACGAGACATGGAACATTTATTGAAGATTGTGGATTTCAAGTAATTAATATGACTTGCACTCTTTCTACCGAAGAACCATATGTGTTGGCATCAATGGCTAAACAGGTTTTTGATGTCAAAGACCAAGTTCGACCTGAATTTGGGGTCATAGTTGAAGTAATTCCAAGAAATATTTTTGATGAAGGTGATAATGGAATTGACACTGTCCCTAGTGCCATTGGAACCAATCAATTTATTTCTTTTGATGAATCAAATGGCTCAATTTACAGAGTTGTTTGTGAACCTGAAGTTGTGGTTGACAATATATAGAATCATTCATCCATGATCTCAATTATTTTGGTTTACATCGAGTTGGGTTGTTAAGGGTGGTAATATTAAAATTGATTTAGTATTGATCATAAATATGTTTTACCTGACTTGACCTTTATGTGGATTTTCAATGTTTATTGGTTGTAGTTTCATTTGAATTGCATTTTCTAATTTGGAATTGAACTGTATTCAAACATATTCAAACAATATTTCTAACTTGGTGAACATTACAACTTGTATTATTTATTAAATCCATTCAAGATCTTCTAAAACAATTGATAGCTGACTTGACCGTTATGTGAATTTTCAGTATTTGTTGGTTGTAGTTTTATTTGAATTGCATTTTCTAATTTGGAATTGAACTGTATTCAAACATAGTCAAACAATATTTCTAACTAGGTGAAAATTACAACTTGTATGATTTATTAAATTCATTCAAGCTCTTCTTAAACAATTGATAGCTGACTTGACCGTTATGTGAATTTTCAATGTTTATTGGTTGCAGTTTTATTTGAATTTCATTTTGTAATTTGGAATTGAACTATATTCAAACATAGTCAAACAATATTTCTAACTTGGTGAATATTACAACATGTATGATTTATTAAATCCATTCAAGATCTTCTAAAAAAATTGATAGATGAATTGACCATTATGTGAATTTTCAATGTTTATTGGTTGTAGTTTTATTTTAATTTCATTTTCTAATTTGGAATTGAACTGTATTCAAACATAGTAAAACAATATATCTAACTTGGTGAACATTACAACTTGTATGATTTATTAAATCCACTCAAGCTCTTCTAAAACAATTAATAGCTAAATTACCAATGAATCCCCCTATTCCCTCATATATTTAGTTTTTTGGGTTACACATTAGTTTTATTTTTCTAATTAATTACATATTTTTTTTCAAAATAAGGAAATGAATCCAATTGAAGAGAGGCGAAGGAAAAAAATGATGGAGAAAAATCGTCGAATGACGGAGTTGGGAATTTTATCATTAGTTCCTGTAGTGAGTACTTTATTTGAAATTGGTATATTTAAAGAATATATAATGTCATGTGATTAATTTTTTTGTAAACATTTTTGTAGGATCCACCTATATGTCGACAGTTATTCGACGAGGAGCCTAGTACTGGTCCTAGTACTCAGGCCGGTGGTACGAGGAGGGTTCATACTAGAGGTGGACGAGTAGCTTCGCATACCCGGACTAGACCCTACCCCTCCCACTGACATGTAATCCTTCCCACATTATGATCCCAGTGTGTCGTTAGGGACACACAGGATATTTATGACTCCCATGTTTTCGCTACCTTCTGCATCTTTTGGCCCATCATTTTCACATCCCATGATGATTCCCACTCCCCAGTCAGCATCCGGTCAGACAGCTATCCCATCTTCTTTTCCTTATACTTATGTCTCTCCGAGCTTATATATTCTGTCTTCTTCGACTCCTATTCAACCACAGAGTGTTCCATCAGTTTCTGTGGATCTAGTGGCGCTCAGCGATCAGACCGGCACAGGTATATTTATAGAACCCTAACAAATTTTTATAGCAATATTTATTTTCATTATAACATGTTTTGAAAAAATATTTTTTTTTCCTTCATGACAGATACATATACTGATAGGAGGCATAGGCGGGGGCGTACACGCATGCGTTCGGTGTGGAACCGCTACACACAGGTTATGGTGGATTATAATGAAGGCAACCAAATGGTTGAGAAAACATGGAAGCAATGTCAGAGTTATTTGGAAACGCTTGCCAAATACTCCGACATCATTCCCGTCAGCCCGCTATCATGGTGAAATTTTCCACATGAGGTCAAGGATAGAGCTTGGGTAGAGATATGGGTAAAAAAATCTGTTCTATTTAATGCCCTGAATTAATTAATTATTTATATGAATTAATATTTTGATTTCACCTTCGATTTAATTTTCCCGATGGTGAGGGTGCACGACCGGAACATCTAAGGATTTATGCGAGCTGTGGAGCGCCTACAAGCATGAGATTTATATTGGTTTGGTTTCTAGAGTTGGCAATGAGTTAGAGGCGGTACTAGTGGTGGATGATTTTCCAATAGATCTGTATCGTCAGATGATTACTCATTGGATGAGTACCTAGTTTAACGTATTAATAACATTTGAGGTATTTAAATGATAACTTTCATGTTTTTCATTAATACCATCTGTTTCATTTTCAAATTTTATTTAGGAATCATATGGAAAAAATAAAAATATCATTGATGCAAAAAAATACCTCCACTCACTGGGACACACTACGATGCCTGATCATGAGAGGTAGCAGGTATGACAATTGTTTATATGTTTTCTTTACGACTTACACTTTCTTTTGTTTCCTAAATTATTAAATAGTTTGCTAAAGTTTTCATATAACTTTAGTTTTCAGTGTCATTCTAGATTCAAATACAAAATATTGAAGGACGTGTGCCTCGAGAAAAACTGTTTTTCTCGAGGAGATGGAAAAAGGATTGAAGTGTCGTCAACGAAGCGACTCAGTAGCATAATTTAAGTTTTAATCTATTGAATTTATATTTTAATATCTATTTTTTAACTTAATGATATATTTATAATTGTAACAGGTTGCTTTAGAGGCCCTCGATGCCCATGAACCAGGCAGTTTTGGGCCAACAGATCACTTACATCAGGTGTTGGAAGAGGAGCATTCTGGTAGAGTACACTGCAGACCTAGGATAGCCCCGATGAGGTATTGGACCTCCTCAGGTACGAGCTGTAGTGCCACTGAGCTGCAGCAAGTTAGGTAACAGGCAGAACAGGATGAGAAAAGGGCCACAGAGATGGAAGAACAGTATGCTAGGGAAAACAATGCGTTTATGAAATTTATTGAAGTTCTACGTCCTACACTTCCAGCAGAGGTCAGCCCAGCTTTTGATGAGTATATGTCGTCGATACGTTCTATATACGGTGCACCAGGTGGTAGTTCTAGTGGTGTTCAGGAAAATTTCCAGCTCGACGATGATGATAGGGAGGAGTCTGATGCGAAAGAGGAGGGAGCGGAGGAGGGCGAGGCAGGTGGCGAGGGCGAGGAGGAGGGAGAGGACAAGGAGGAGGGCAAGGGCGAGGAGGGAGAGGACGATGATGGGGATGAGGACGAGGGTGATGATGATGGTGATGATGGTGATGGTGATGTGGGACAAGTTTATCCATTACATTTTTGACTGATATTACTGATATTTGATATTTAATATATTCTAGTTGTTGGTTTTATCTAGACTCGTAGTATAGTATTGGAGTTGAGTTATTTTTATATATTATCTGTTTTTATGGATGTTATTGTCTTTTAGTGGTTGTGTGTTTGGGAACCCCCTCCTTCCTGGACCCTGGACAACCCCCCACCATCCTCCCTGGACCCCAGACAACCCCACTGGAAAGCCCCATAGACAGCCCCCCCACCCTCTTCCTTGGACCCTGGACAACCCACCAAAGACCCCCCAGACAGCCCCCAGACAGCCCCCCGAATAGCCCCCCGGACAGCCCCACCCCACCCTCCTCCCTGGACCCCAGACAGCCCCCCCCCAGACTTCCCCCCAAACAACCCCCCCGAACAGCCCCCCACCCTCTTCCTTGGACCCCACATAACCCCCCGAACACCCTCGGACAGCCCCCGGACAGCCCCCCAAACAGCCCCCAGGACAGCCCCCCCACCCTCCTCCTTGGACCCCAGACAACCCCCGGACAACCCCCCAGACAGCTCCACAGACAGCCCACCCACCCTCTTCTTTGGACCCCAGACAACCCCTTGAACACCCCCGGACAGCCCCGGGACAGCCCCCCGAATAGCTCCCCAGACAACCCCCCCACCCTCCTCCCTGGACCCTAGACAGCCCCCCTGGACAACCCCCTAGACAGCCCCGCACCCTCCTCCGCGGACCCCGGACAACCCCCCGAATACCCCCCGGACAGCCCCCACACAGCCCCAACCCTCCTCCCTGGACCCCGGACAGCCCCACGGACAACCCCCCAGATAGCCCCCACCCTCTTCCTTGGACCCCGGACAACCCCCCACACAGCCCCACCCTCCTCCTTGGTCCCCGGACAGCCCCCCGGACACCCACCGGACAGCCCCCCAGACAGCCCCACCGGAAAGCCCCCCCACCCCCCTTAATTTCATTTAATTCTAGAAAATTTACAATATATATTTTATTTATTTTCATCATGATAATCAATGTAAATCACATTTACACATCTAATCAATATCATACATTCTTGGTATGTTATAAAAGAGATGTATTCATTGGGCATGACATTGTTAGCTCGAAAATGTTTCATAGCATTATAAACTAAAATCTAATCCATACTAAGAATGAAATTAAAATATTTTATATAAATATCCACAAGATTTTAAGTATATACCATTCCACTAATAGACACATGAGGATTCTCATAAAATGGACAACATTTTAAGTACATATGGAAAACCTAACAAACGCATTTGGTTTACATTGAAACTTTAGTAGAACGATCCATGGGTCATATGTGACGTGTACGAATCAACCCCGCCTCAATCCGAGGCGCGGTGTGGCCGCCACCACTCATAGTGTCTGCCTTTTGTTTCAAAAGGACGTCATTTTAATTGAAAACATCAACTGGAATACGGAAAACCAACCTAACACATTTGGATTGTGTCGATACATTAGCACAATGATCCATGGGTCATATGTGACGTGTACGAGTCAACCCCGCCTCAATCGGAGGCGCAGTGTGGCCGCCACCACTCAATGTGTCTGTCTGTTGTTTCAAAAGGATGTCATTTTAAGTGAAAGACATCAACTGACATACGGAAAACTGACCAAACGTATTCAGATTGTGTCGATACTTTATCACAACGTTCCATGGGTCATATTTGATGTGTACGAGTCAACCTCGTCTTAACCCGAGGCACGGTGTGGCAGGAATCACTCTAAGTGGCTCTCTTTTTCTTAAAATGGATAACATTTACATATGGAAAACCGACCAAACGCATTCGGTTTCCGTTGAAACTTTTGGAGAATGATTCATGGGTCATATGTGACGAGTACGAATCAACCCCACCCCATTCTGAGATGCAGTGTGGCCGACACCACTCAAATTGTCTGTCTTCTGTTTCAAAAGGACGTCATTTTATTGAAAAACATCAACTAACATACGGAAAACCGACCAAAACGCTTTCGGATTGTGTCGATACATTATCACAATGATCCATGGGTCATATAAGACGCGTACGAGTCAGCCCTGCCTCAATCCGAGGCGTGGTGTGGCTGCCACTACTCAAAGTGTATGCCTTTTTTTCAAAAGGGCGTCATTTTAATTGAAAAATATCAACTGGCATATGAAAAACTGACAAACGCAATCGGATTGTGTCTATACCTTAGAAAAATGATCCATGGGTCATATGTGAGGTGTACGAGTCAACCCCACCTCAATCTAAGGCGCGGTGTGGCCGAAACTACTCAAAGTGTCCGTCTTTTGTTTCAAAAGGACATCATTTTAATTGAAAAATATCAACTGGAATACGAAAAAATGACCAAATGCATTCAGATTGTGTCGATACTTTAGAACAACGATCCATGGGTCATATGTGACGTGTATGAGTAAACCCTGCCTTAATATGAGGCACAGTGTGGCTGTAATCACTATATGTGGCTCTCTTTTGTTTAAAATGGACAACATTTTAAGTACATACGGAAAACTGACCAAACACATTCGGTTTCCATTGAAACCTTAGGAGAATGATCCATGGGTCATATGTGATGTGTACGAGTAAACCCCACCTCAATCCGAGGAGCAGTGTGGCCAACACCACTCAAAGTGTCTGCCTTTTGTTTCAAAAGGACGTCATTTTAATTGAAAAACATCAACTGGCATACGGAAAACCGACCAAATGCATTCAGATTGTGTCAATACTATAGCACCACGATACATGGGTCAAATGTGACGTGTAAGAGTCAACCCTTCCTCAATCCGAGGCGTGGTGTGGCCGCCACCACTCAAAGTGTCTACCTTTTGTTTTAAAATGACGTCATTTTAATTGAAAAACATCAACTGGAATACGGAAAACCGACCAAACACATTCAGATTGTGTCGATACTTTAGAACAACGATCCATTGGTCATATGTGACATGTACGAGTCATCCTGGCCTCAATCTGAGGCGCGGTGTGGCCGCCACCACTCAAGGTGTCTGTCTTTTATTTCAAAAGGATGCCATTTTAATTGAAAAATATCAACCGGTATACAGAAAACTGATCAAACGCATTCGGATTATGTCGATAATTTAGCACAACGATCCATGTGTCATATGTGACATGTACGAGTAAACCCCGCCTTAATATGAGGAACGGTGTGGCCGGAATCACTCTAAGTGGCTCTCTTATTTTTTAAATGGAAAACATTTAAAGTACGTACGGAAAACTGACCAAACACATTCAGGTTTTGTTGAAACTTTAGGAGAATGATCGATGGGTCATCTGTGATGTGTACGAGTAAACCCCGCCTCAATCCGAGGCACGGTGTGGCCACCACCACTCAAAGATTCTGCCTTTTGTTTCAAAAGGATGTCATTTTAAATGAATAAAATCAACTGACATACGGTAAACTGACAAACGCATTTAGATTGTGTCGATACATTAGCACAACGATCCATTGGTCATATGTGACGTGTACAAGTCAACCCCGCCTCAATCCGAGGCGCGGTGTGGCCGCAACCACTAATACTGTCTGTCTTTTGTTTCAAAAGGACGTCATTTTAAGTGAAAAATAAGCGTCCAAACGCATTCGGATTGTGTCGATACATTATCACAATGATCCATGGGTCATATGTGACATGTACGAGTCAACCCCACCTTAATCTACGGCACGGTGTGGTCGGAATCACTCTAAGTGGCTCTCTTTTGTTTAAAATGCACAACGTTTTATGTACATACAAAAAATCGACCAAACACATTCGGTTTTCGTTGAAACTTTAGGATAACAATCCATGAGTCATATGTGACATGTACGAGTCAACCCCGCCTCAATACGAGGTGCGGTGTGGCTGAAACCACTCAAACTGTCTGTCTTCTGTTTCAAAAGGAAGTCATTTTAATTGAAAAACATCAACTGGCATACGGAAAACCGACCAAACGCATTCGGATTGTGTCGATACTTTAGCACAATGATCCATGGGTCATATATGACCTGTACGAGTCAAACCCGCCTCAATCCAAGGCGTGGTGTTGCCGCTAACACTCAAAGTGTCTGCCTTTTGTTTCAGAAGGACGTCATTTTAATTGAAAAACATCAATTGGCATACGGAAAACTGACCAAAAGCATTCAGATTGTGTCGATACTTTAGCACAACGATACATGGGTCATATGTGGTGTGTAAGAGTCAACTTCGCCTCAATCCGAGGTGCGGTGTGGCCACCACCACTCAAAGTGTCAGTCTTTTGTTTCAAAAGGATGTCTTTTGAAGTGAAAAACATCAACTGGCATACAGAAAACCGACCAAACACATTCGGATTGTGTCGATACTTTATAAAAACGATCCATGGGTAATATGTGATGTGTACGAGTCTACACCGCCTCATTCTGAGGCCCGGTGTGGCTGCCACCACTCAAAGTGTCTGTCTTTTGTTTTAAAAGGACATCATTTTAAGTGAAAAATATCTATTGCCATACAGAAAAGTCACAAAACGCATTCGGATTGTGTCGATACTTTAGTACAACAATCCATGGGTCATATGTGATGTGTACAAGTCCACCCCGCCTTAATCCGAGGCACGGTGTGGCCAGAATCACTCTAAGTGGCTCTCTTTTGTTTAAAATGGACAATATTTTAAGTACATATGAAAAACCGACCAAACGCATTCAGTTTCTATTGAAAAATTAGGAGAACGATTCATGGGTCATATATGACGTGTAAGAATCAACCCTGCCTCAATCTGAGACATGGTCTGGCCGACACCAGCCAAAGTGTCTACCTTTTGATTCAAAAGGATGTCATTTTAACAGAAAAACATTAACTAGCATACGGAAAACCGACCAAACGCATTCGGATTGTGTCAATAATTTAGAACAATGATCCATGGGTCATATGTGACGTGTATGAGTCAACCCCACCTTAATACGAGGCGCGGTGTGGCTACCAACACTCAAAGTGTCTGTCTTTTGTTTCAAAAGGACGTAATTTTAAGTGAAAAACATCAACTGGCATACGGAAAACTGACCAAAAACATTCAGATTATGTCAAAACTTTAGAAAAATGATCCATGGGTCATATGTGATGTGTACGAGTCAAACCCTCCTTAATCGGAGGCACGGTGTGGCCGAAATCACTCTAAATGGCTCTCTTTTGTTTAAAAAGGACAACATTTTAAGTACATACGGAAAACCAACCAAACGCATTCGGTTTGCATTGAATATTTAGGAGAAAGATTCATGGGTCATATGTGACGTGTAAGAATCAACCCCGCCTCAATATGAGATGCGGTGTGGCTAACACCACTCAAAGTGTCTGCCTTTCGTTTCAAAAGGACGTCATTTTAATTGAAAAACATCAACTAGCATACAGAAAACCGACCATGCGCATTTTGATTGTGTCCATACATTAGAACAACAATTAATGGGTCGTATGTGATGTGTACGAGTTAACCTCACCTCAATATGAGTCGCGGTGTGGCCGCCACCACTCAAAGTGTTCGTCTTTTGTTTCAAAAGGATGTCATTTTAGGTGAAAAACATCAACTGACATATGGAAAACTAACCAAACGCATTCGTATTGTGTCGATACTTTAGCACAATGATCCATGGGTCTTATGTGACGTGTACGAGTCAACCCCACCTTAATCAGATGAACGGTGTGACCAGAATAACTCTAAGTGGATCTCTTTTGTTTAAAATGGACAACATTTTATATACATACAGAAAACCGACCAAACACATTCGGTTTCCGTTGAAACTTTAGGAGAACGATCCATGGGTCATATGTGACGTGTACGAATAAACCCTGCCTCAATATGAGATGCGGTGTGGCCGGAACCACTCAAAGTGTCAGCCTTTTGTTTCAAAAAGACGTCATTTTAATTGAAAACATCAACTGGAATACGGAAAACCGACCAAACGCATTCGTATTATGTCGATACTTTAGCACAATGATCCATGGGTCCTATGTGACGTGTACGAGTCAACCCCGTCTCAATCCGAGGTGCGGTGTAGACGATAGCACTCTATGTGTATGTATTTTGATTAAATGTACATAATTTTAGGTAAAAATATATGGTATACAAAAAACCGATCAAATTATGAATTTACTTCCAGATTCCAGATATAATTGTCATCTAAATTTTAAATTTAATTCTAAATGAATTATGTATGTTTATAATTACGTTATGAATTCTAATTTAATTATGGATGTGTATAGTTCCAGCATTATATGTTAAATGTGTATGAATTTTTTCTCTATATGTAAGTGTTAGTTGGTTATTGCAGGTACAATAATTGTATATGTATGTTTTATTTTATTGCAGGTACAATAATTTGATTGAAAATGAGAGGGAACCCACAAAATGAGACCTGATGGGCAAATTGCAGACCTGCTGGGAAAATTGCAAAGCTGCTGTGCAATTTGCACAACAAAGGCTATGCCAATGGGTTGAAACCATTGGCATAGCATGTTTGGGTTTTGTTTTACCAACGGTTTCTAACTATTGGGAAAGAGAAGAACTTGGGGTTTTCCCAACGGTTTTGCCAAACCGTTGGAAAAAACATGGTAATTTTCTCACTCTTTCCCAATGGTTGTAAAGCATTGGGAAAAATCTTTCCCAAAGGTTTGCCAGAACCATTGGGATAGGGTAATTTTTATCCACCCTATCCCAACGGTTCACTGTAAACCGTTGGGAAAAGCATTTCCCAATGGCTTACTTCCCTACGGTTTGCAGAACCGTTGGTATAAAATATACCAACGATTATGCAGCCTTTCCAAACCATTCTAAACCATTGGGAAATACTGTATTTACAGTAGTGAAAATATACTCCCAACTACAGTCACATAATCTTGGAGTCCATAATTTGATCATAAATCAAATCTATGGAGCCCTTTTGATCAAATTAAAAGGAAGAACCTGAAGAATAGGTAATTATTTTATCAACTCTTTCAATGTTATTTTCTTATTATACATCCTCTTTATTTGTTATTTACATAATAAAATAATAACTCTAGTAACTTCTACATAATGAGATGTTATTATAAATATGGTAAAACCATATTCATTATTCTGTCTATCTAATGAATGAAAAAGTCACCATACGTGTGTACGTATAGCTTACCATCTCCACGTCGTGGTGTAGTTTGTTATTCAACACTTCATTATTTGGATGGGTATAATAATGAGTTTAATTGTTGTAAATAATAAATATATAATTTTAATGATTATATATATATAATATAACATCCAATTATATACCATTTCACCATCAATAGAATTATATCTTCGCTCATGCGTATGTACAGCTTACCGTCTCCCCAACGCGATGAGATTCATTTCCACGTTCACCATTAAACGATGATTATAAAAATATATCTCATTAATAAGTATGTAATATATGGAATAATAATTATACTGGATATATATATATATACATATATATCATTCACTTACTTCTGTTCAATACGATATGAAAACAGAAACAACATTTATGCATACGTAAAACCTACTGTCTCCATTAACGGTGTCTTCAATTTCATATATCTATCTATTATACATATTTATATTCTGAATATATATGATACATAAATAATGTTTTATATTCTGGAATCAATTAAGTCATGATTTGAGTTATACGATCAAGAATAATAAGTTAAAACACATACGATAAAGAAATCGATTATTACCCAAAATGTTTTTTACATAGAAATTAATATTAAATGGGTAGTATAAAGCCATAAAAGAATCAAGTATGATATAATAAATATGAATATTGTTCTTTTATAGTTTAATAACATACTATGGTCATTATAAAAGAGTTTAAATGTACCCTTGACCAAAGGAAATTACAAGGTAAGGTTTAATTCCTTAATCTCATTATTATACAAGATTGTTTATGTTTAATTATTTATTGAGAAATATTCATCATTCATGTACATGTTCCATAAAAATGTTTTCAAAATTAATATTTTAAGGGTTTTTGGAAGGGAATCATTATCAAGATCATCATTTTAAATGTTTCAATGATTTATTTTTCTAAATATTTTAAATTAATGTCCATGTTTTAAAAATGATTTTAAGGATTTTTTTATATGGACATGATTGTTTTAAAATGTTAATTCATTTCGAAAGGTTCAATGTGGTATGATACAATTCTATTAAAAAATCTATTTTAAATTAATTCCTTTATAAATGTGTGACTTTTTAATGATTTCTCAAAAAGGGATATTTCTCACCAAGAGTATTACTGATCATTTTTAACTATGTCAACATACTTTATAGGATATTATTCTTGATTGAGGTTAATTTATTATAATAAAATATTCCATATTATATTGAATGAATTATGATATTTTTGACTATGGATGTGCTATTTTTATACCATTCATGGTTTATGGTTAAAGTATTGACATTTCGTATGCTAGTTTTAAAATAATTGTTTATGTTATGTTTCAACATTTTCATATGAGGATTGAATTGGACTTAGTAAGTGATCAGTGGAACCTACTATAGCTTCTCGTTGCATCGGTAGGTCTCATGAGACAAATCAGTGTCTTGGAACAAGGCCTTGCCAAAAATTTTATTTGTAGTCTTGGCACGAGGCCTTAACTATGTGGTTATGATGTCTGGATTATGCATTGTCTCGTTATGAAATTAGTTATTACATGTGATTATTTGACTATTAGAATATCCATGTGTATGTTTATATGGTAATTTTAAATTTATTATTTCTATATAATGTTCATGTTTATGTATAAAAGGTTTTCTTTTTTATTACACGTCTTTCCTTACTAAGCATATGAGCTCACCCCTTTCTTATGTTTTATTTACTAATTATTTAAAGAAGCGTATTATGATTAATGTGTAGGGTTATGATAAGGGAATAATGTCATTATAAAAGTATTATTTATGTTGTGTTTTATGTTAGAAAGTGTAATGTAACATTAATGTATGTAATCTATTTTCTGATATTACTAAACTGATCGGTACTTCAGAACATGATTCCCTATAATCATGTCAATGTAATAAAATAATGAACTGGCTCCGGGTAACTAGGTTCAGGGAGTTATAGTTAGTATCAGAGGAATTTTAGAAACAACACTGGAAATAAATTTAGATAAACTCTGATTTTGAAACATTACACAATGATAAACTTTGAGGATTAGTATATAATAACTTCCTAGAATTTTTTTAATGTACATATTTTGAGAATTTTACAAGATATAAATCCATATCTCGATATAAGCAGGTAGAGGCGGATCTAGCACATATGTATCTAGGGGTAAAATCCGAAAACACTGCTTTGAGCTAGAACTGAATGGGAACTATTGCACGACAATAGGATTAGCAGCCCTCTTGGTTATGACACTCATAATGGATATTCTTACAATAATTCACATTTTCTTTACAAACAATTATTAAGGATTAATGAGTAAATTTTTCAGCAGGGAAAACATTTTTTTGATTATGATTCTAGATGTTTGGAAATCATCAATTAAGTTTGACAATTTTCTAGATTTTGGATAATAAATTATGATATGATCTAAACTAGTGTATTTCACCATTTAGAAATGGAACCTAGTAGAAGGAATGAGAAATCAAGCAATACACATGATTTAGAGAGTAAGAAGGGACAACTCATTCATGATCTTAAGCCAACATTTACAAGGTAAATAGTATACTAGGTATTATCATCACATGAAGAAATAATATCATGTGTTAATAAGATAAGTAATTAATTCTTTGAGTCATATGGCTTTGAATGGCAGAAATGGAAGAAGAGGATGGTAGAGAAAAATATGGATAAAGGGAAGAATGGAAAGAAGGATTTTCCCACATGTGATAATAGTGGAAAGAATTACCTTGGTAAATGATTTAAGGTAATGGGAGTTTGATATAAGTGTGGAGGAAAAGGATGCCTAATACATGATTTTAAGGGTAATAAAAATGTTTCAAATGTACAATTCTTCATCTACAAGGTGTTGAGACACTACACAAATCAATGTCCAAATCATCAGAGTATACCCCAAATGATGCTATTGGATAATAATCAAGTTATGATATTACCACAGATAAAGAGGAATGATTAGTGATATTATATAAAAATTAAATAATTGTGTCATTTGAGTATTATATTAATTATTTTCAATTTGTAACACCCCAAGCTTCCATGGTACACTTCTCTTTGAATAATATAATAGCATGTGTTGTACACAACTTCGCGTTCTAACACACCCCAACCAATCAAACTAGCTCTTATGAATAGTAATACCAACTTTTTAAAATTTTATAAATTTTATATTTCAAAATGTACTTCATTTTTGGATTCATAATATCAAAATTAGCTTAAGGTGAATTTTTGGTATTTTTCTGAAAACATTCAATTTTTGATGAATAATGAAAAACTCTAAGTTATTGTTTAAAACAGATTTTTTATTTAAATTTTTTTTTATTTCATTTAAATTTAGTTTAGGTAAAAATATATAAATAATACCTATATAAGTTCATTTTAATTCATTGGTGTCAGTTTATAATAATTTTAGATATATAATAATTTTATTGAACTTTTCACCGTTTTTTACCCACATCCTAGGAGAATTTGCAAATTCACATAAAACAAAATTTTATTGCTTCTGTGAGGGGAATTTTAATAATCCAAGAGACATGGTTGATATCATTAAGAAAAATGTGGTTCCATAAGATGAAAGTAATTTTTTATGAATAGTAACTTTTTACTTTTATTTACCACGATTAAAAGTAAATAGGGTATTTAAGGGTAAAAATGATATTATTATTACCCTAACACATGTCCAAATTATATTGGATAAGTATAATTAAAAAAAAACGGCGTTATTAATAAAATATTAACCTCTTTGGTCCACTTGGATTAGATTAGGACACTTATTACTATTTTTTCTAAAGAAGAGTTAAAAGTGTTAAAATCAAAGTTTAATAATAAAAACATTTTTAATATATGGGTATATATAAGATAAATTACACTATAATTATTAAATAGAAATATAAAAATATTTACTATATAATGGTATTTTATTTATATTTTTTAGGCTTTAAATAATTTAATTTATTAATGACACAATGACGAAGTAGTAATTACCTAATTAATGAAATATTAAAATAATTGATATTATAAATATCCAAATAAATCTAATTTGAGACTTTTTATAAATTACACTAATTTTATCGGTTAATATGACATGTTAGAGATGGTTAGATGGTTTTTTTTGAAGTAATAATGCTGTTATGAATTTTGAAAAAACAAAATACCAAATAGTGTCAAAATTGATAGAAAAGAGTTTTTAAAATATATATTATATTATTAATTGATATTATATTCCTAAAAATATAAGGTTTGGAAAAAGGACTTATATAATGATAGGTGTATCATTAATGAACCAATTGGGGTTCTCTTGGAAGTATATAGTAAGTTTATTTACCATATAATATAAAAACACAAAGAGACATGGTAAATGTCAAACTATTTAACTAAGAGTTAAATCTAAAAGATAAAGTTAATATAGTGACCCAAATTTATCTAAAACTTATTGGTTGAGTGGATTTAGACTTAGCCACGCCTTAGACTTTAAATAATCCACTTTTGAGCCATTAGAATCCGAAAATGATTTTATTATAAAATAATATTCATAGCTTTTCTAAAGGTGCTCCTCACCCCTCTTATAAAAGGGCACTCCACCTTCTCTCTAATTCACACCTTCAAAGCCATTTGGATCACCCAAAATCAGAAAACATACCCTCTATACTATCCTCACATCATCCTAGAGGCCTTTATTTATCCATAAAGCCAACCTACGGAGCCCTTTTGATCAAATCAAAAGGAAGAACCTGAAGAATAGGTAAATATTTAATCACCTCTTTCAAGATCCTTTCTTCTTCCACTTCCTCTTTCATTGTTTTTTCCATTATAAAATAATAAATCCAGTATATTCAATATAATTTTATGTTATTATAAATATAGTACAACAAAATTCATTATTCTATCAATCATTTGAAAGACGTGTAACCATACATGCGTACGTATGACTTACCATCTCCACGTCGTGCTGTAATTGTTATTCAATACATTATTATTTGGATGGGTATAATAATGATGTGTAATTAATGTTATTAATAAATATAACATGATAATGAATCTATATATATGATATTCCATACAATTATATATTATTCTAATATCAAAATAATGATATTGTCGCTCGTGCGTACGTACAGATTACCGTCTCCAAGAACGCGATGAGATTCATTCCCCATAATATCCATTCAAGACTAGTTTTCATTAGATGATTAAAAATAATTTTTAAATAATTAACATAATTCTAAATATTAATAAGATAAATCCTACCCATAATAAACATTACTTATGTAACAAATCATATAAAGGAAAACAAATCAGTTAACACCCGAAACGACAATAATACTAAGATATTATTAATAAAGCAATGCTAAAAGATCATATATGATATCATATTAATGTATATGATTATTTTATAATTTAATAAAAAAAATTTAACCATTATATAGTAGTTTAACCTACCCTTGACCAATGAAAAGAAAAAGGTAAGTGTTAATTCCAAAATCTCTTCATTATCCGAGATTGGTTATACGTAATTATCTACTGGGACCTCTTTATTATCCACATCCATGTTTCATAAAAATGTATTGCAATTTTTTTTAAATATTTACTAGACTATGGGGTAAAGTAGTTTATTCCCTTTTTTGACTTTTTATAAAAATGTTTTAAATGATTCTTTCCATCATTTTCCAAACAAGGTACTTTTTAACCTTTTCGACAAAATTAAGGTAAGAATGTCTTTTTTTAACTTATACGGCGGGTGCGGCTATTTTCTGCCTTTAGAACATCGTCAAAGATTTCACTAAAAGATTATAATAATATTTAAAAATATAAATGTCTTCTTTTATAATTATGCAACTTTTAAATTATTTCAAAATAGAATGAGATATTTCTCTAAAAAGTTTTTGATTTAATCTATGTCAACATCCTTTGATTGACTTTAAGTTTTTTTGAAGTTGATTTATTATGATACAAAACATCCATATTGTATTGTTGTTTTTGTGATATGTTTTATTATGGATGTGTTATTTTATACCATTCCTGGTTTATGGATAAAGTATTGGAATTTCGTATGCTAGTTTTAATACGAATGTTTATGTTATGTTTAAACCTTTTCATACGAGGAATGCATTGGACTTTGTATGTGACGAGTGGAGCCTACTATAGCTCCTTGATGCATCGGTAGGTCTCATGAGACAAACTAGTGTCTTGGAATATGGCCTTGACAAAATCTTATTCGTAGTCTTGGCACAAGGACTTGACTATGTGGTTATGAAAGTTTGGCATTTTGCATTCCATCATTATGAAAGTGGTTATTGATATTGGATGTGATTATTCGACTAGTAGAATATCCATGTCAGTAAGTAAATAGAATTATTTTATTTTATGTTTTCCATATTATGCTAATGTTCAAGTTTAAAAGGCTTTTGTTTTAGTCTTATACATTTCCTTAAATGCGTATGCTTATTTATGAAAGTTTCTGCTATATTGTTATCCTTACTGAGTATCTGAGCTCACCCCTTTCTATGTTTTATTTTTCCTAGGATGCGGTGAAGTATTTTATGATCAACCTACATGGATAGTTTGAGAGGATATGAGTGAGGTTTATGGAGACATTGTTGTTATAGTTTTTCATTTTACGATGTAATGTAAACCTTATGAATGTATATAGTACTTCCAAGGCTACTAAACTAATCAGTCTTTCGAGACTTGATCTTTTGTGATCATGCCAATGTAATGTAATAATGCACCAAATATGGGCAACTGAGGTCAGGGTGTTATAGCTGGTATTAGAGGAAGTTTAGTAAAAATCTTGGAAACTAGATTTAGATAAACTCTAATTAGAGCACATAGCCCTAAGATAGACTTTGAGGATTAGTATAGAAGAACTTAATAGAATTTTGGTACTGTAGATATTTTGTGAGTTTTACAAGAAATACATCCCTGTCTGGATATGAGTAGGTAGAGGCGGCTCAAGCATAGATGTACCTAGGGGTAAAACACGAAAACACCGCTTTCAGCTAGACTCGAGCGGGAACTAGTGCATGATAATAGGCCTTACTATACTCTTGATTACGACACTCCCAGGGGATATGCTTAGGATACTTCTAATTTTCTTTACAACCCAATATGAAGGGTTTATAATTATATATTTCCCCAACGAATTTTTTTATGATTATGGATTATATCCATAAACTGTTCAGTTTATGTTAATTGTTTTACAAGTTTGGAATTATGTATTTTAATTCATAAACTAATCAAGTTTATGACATTGTTTCGAAATTACTACTAGTGGAAGGAATGGAAACCATATCAATGCACACACTACATGTAGGGATTTACCTCTAGCTCAAAATAATTATAGTGGAGCTGGTGATAAAACTGGTGCAGATCAGCTAATCACTATACTGGGACAACTCACTCAGGTTATGAATAATAATCTTACCCATATGGATCACCCTGATCCACAACATGGAGGATCAATGTTATATCACTTCATGATTCAATAACCACCAAAATTCAATGGGAGTACACATCCATTAGTATCTGAGTAGTGGATAAATTCATTAGAGAAAATATTCCATGCCTTGGGGAGTAGTTAAAGGGAAAAAGGTGTCAGGGCAGTTTAGCACCTCACTGGATATTCTGATTAATGGTGGTCATTGATTCTAAACACAAAGGAATATGATGATGTTTCAAATATGAAATAGAAGGAGTTTAAAGAGCTTTTCTTAGAAAAATACTTTCTGTGTGACCATCGAGCTGATATGGAAAGACAATTTCTAAGTCTGAGGTAAAAGGAGGATGAAAATGTCGCAAAGTATGAAGATAACTTTACATGGTTAGAGAGGAATACAGAAGACTATATACATAACCCAAAAATTAATATTGATCAATAATTTTATGGGTTAAAACCATTTCTCCATCAAGAATTAGTCTCTCAATCCTTCTCGTCGTACGAAGATATTGTGTCATGTGCTATCAAGATAGAAAAAGAATTCTCTAACTATTATGACATTAAAGCAATTCATGAGAAGAAGAGATCTATAAAAAACTATGGAAACAGAAATAAGGCGAAGAAGGGAAAAGTTGAATATCCATCATATAGTAAATGTGGGAAGAAACACCCTGGTACTTGCATAAAGGGAATGAGAGTCTGTTACAAGTGTGGTGAAAAGGCCACCAAGATCATGATTGCAAGGGGAAGAAATAGGATATCGATGTTGAATGCTACAATTGTAGAGAATGGGGGTATTATGAAAATGATTTTCATAAGCGTCAGGGGAACTTACATCATAAAATTCCACGAGATCAAGGACAAGCATATGCCATCAATACTGCTGAGGTTGAAGCTCCGAAAGACGTAGTGGTAGGTATTTTAATGGTTTACTCAAGTTTAGAAAATGATTTATTTGATTATGGATCATCGCATTGTTTTATATATTCCTAGTATTATATGAAAATTAGATATTTCCTATTTGATTTAACAAGGGAGTTTTCAGTCAAAACTCCAATGTGAAGTATCATCGTAACAAAGTATTGTGAATCAGTTCCCATTAGAGCATATAAATGTTCTTTATCTTCTGATCTCATCATTATACCCATGATTGAATTTTATATAATCCTCGGTATGGATTTGCTTTCAGACCATGATGCAAAAATTTATTGAAAGAAGAAAGAGGTTACTATTTTTGATGACGATGATATAGAACACCTTATCTTTAGAGAAGAATCATCACCACCTAATTATTATCTAG
Source organism: Viscum album (assembly GCA_963277665.1). Taxonomy (NCBI): domain Eukaryota; kingdom Viridiplantae; phylum Streptophyta; class Magnoliopsida; order Santalales; family Viscaceae; genus Viscum; species Viscum album. Next base: position 21,412 of record CAUJRU010000207.1, read on the forward strand.
ATCCACCCCCAATAGCTCAAATAAAGTCAATTATTTGGGAGTAAGAGAATGAAATAACTATGGGTGAGGAAAGGAGTGTTCATATAGAGGATGTACCTATTGTGAAAGAATATGTTGATGTGTTTCTAGAAGATTTACCTGTACATCCTCCAGAGAAAGAAATTGACTTTTCCATTGATTTAATTCCTGGTTCAAGTCCCATATCAAAGACCCCTTATAGAATGGATACTTTATAATTAGTGGAACTAAAGAAACAATTAGAGGAATTGAGTAATAAGGTATTTATTATGCCTAGTGTTTCTCTATGGGGAGCCCCTATCCTTTTTTTAAGAAGAAAGATGGATCTATGAGGTTGTGCATTAACTACAGGGAGATCAATGCTATAAAAATAAATAAAAAGTATCCTCTACCTCACATTGATCATTTATTTGACCAAATGCATAGAGCTCAATACTTTTAAAGATTCACATACGATCTGGATACCATCATTTGTGTGTCAAGAAGGAAGACATTCCGAAGACCACATTCTGAACTAGGTATGGGCATTAAGAGTTTACAGTAATGCCTTTTGGGTTGACTAATACACCCTCTATATTCATGGATCCAATGAATAGAGTTTTCAAAGAATATCTTGTTGACTTTGTAGTGGTATTTATTGATGATATCTTGGTATACTCTAAAAGCTACAAAGATCAGGAAAATCACTTGCATATTATACTAAAGACTCTTAAAAGACATGAATTATATGGTAAGTCTCGCATGTGTGAATTTTGGCTCAAGGAGATTTGTTTTCTTGTTCATATTGTCTCCAAGGATGGAATCTTTATTGATCCTTCATTGACCAAGGAAATCTCAGAATGGCCAGCACCGATTAGTATAGCTGAGGTACACAATTTTATTGGTTTAGCTGGTTATTATCGATGTTTCATCCAAAAATTTTCCCGGTTGGCTAACACATTAACAAAGTTCACACGAAGAGGGGTTAAATTTTTTTGGAGAAAAGAGTGTGAGGAATATTTTGAAGAATTAAAGTGAAGATTAGTCAATACTCCTATTTTGGCTTTATCATCGGGGAATGATGAGTTTTTCATTTATAGAGATGCTTTAAAGAAAGGACATGGTTGTGTTTTTATGCACAATGATAGGGTTATTGCCTATGCATCACGACAGCTAAAAATTCCTGAGCAATACTATCCTACTCATGATCTTGATTTAGCAGCTATAATATTTTCTTGGAATATTTGGAGACACTATCTCTTTGGTGAAAAATGTGAGATATATACCGATCACAAGAGTTTGAAGTATATTTTCTCACAAAAAGTACTCAATGTGAGGCAAAGGCGATGGCTTTAACTACTCCAGGATTATGATTACACTATACACTACCACCTGGGAAGGCAAATAAGGTGGAAGATGCTTTGAGTAGATATGATCATGGAGTTTTGAACAAGATAAGATTTGAAAAGGATCCTATATACATGTATCTTGTAAATATGGATATGGGAATCTCCATGGAAGGTAAAACATCAGTACTTTTTCAAATGGTTGACAAACAATCTTTACTAGAAAGGATAAAGAGTTCTCAGACTAATGATAAAGAGTTTCAAAAGAAGATTAATGTTGTGAATGATGGGAGATTGAGTGACTTTGTGTATGAAGATGGAATTTTGAAATCTGGGAAGAGACTTTGTGTTCCCAATATAGATGATCTAAAAAGGGAATTTTTGGATGATGATCGTAGTTCCAATTTCTCTATACACCCTGGGAGCACCAAAATGTATATAGATTTGAAGGAAAATTTTTGGTGGTACAACATGAAGAGGGAGATTACTGATTTTGTGTCAAGAAGTCTGGTTTGTCAACAAGTGAAAGCTAAAAGCCAATAGCCTGGAAAAGTCTTGTAACCTCTGTAAGGGTTGGTGTCCTAAGAACCAACTGTTTTGTACACTGATTACATGAATGTTCACTTATTATATATTGTTCATTGTTCTGCATGACTATAATATAATAATGTCTGGGAATATTTGTTTCATTGATATAGTGATGGAAGATCCCTGCAATGATGAGAACCTTGAAATGCTATAACAATATTCTTAAATAAAGATCTATGGTTGGACGACATACTATGATAGGACACATAGTATACAGACCATCATGTGTGAGTACTTGTAAGAAGATGAGACTCTCTCTCCGGGAGATCACACCTGGTAATCCCCATGATGGGAGATTATGAGAACAGGCCTGCCAGTAGCAATTCTGCATGTCTTGGTGTCGTCAGACATTGCTATCTACGGGCGTGTGTAATGGTCCTTAGAATGGAAGATTATCATTAACTCATGTCATTAATTGAACACTTAAATTTACTAACGAAAACCGTCACGCAGATAGTTGGCGGGAAGTAGGGTACGTTGGATGCATCACGAGTGACATGTTGTTAATGGATAAGTCAAGGAAGGATTTGTCCCTTCCATTCATGGAAGTTGATATCTCTGCCCTTTGATTGAAATAGAACTGTCGCATGAAATTACATGTCCATGGTGTAAATGATGAGTTTATTTTAGGTAGTCAAAGAACGATGGATCAAGCATATAGGTTTATGGAACTGCCACGAAACCTTCTTGATTAGATATTGAGACAAAGGGATTAAATTACACAGTAATAATTCGTATGTGGTGATACGTAAATGCGGCGTCAACTTCATTCTCTTGGGTTCTTTTACCCGTTACTAGTCAGTAATCTTGGACTTTAGGAAAACACGCCTAATGCCAACGAGAAAGAGGCCTAGAGGGTCACACACTAAGTGTATTCAAGTATCTCAAGTATAATAAAGATTATTCCTGTATGTGGTTTAATAATTATTCAAGGAAGCCTAAATCGTTTTAATGTTGGAGGAAGAATAAAATGAAAAGAAGTACATGCCATGTATTAATTATTACATGCCGTGTAGTTTTTATTTTGAAAAGGAAATGAATAAATGAAAACAATATATACACGTCTTGTACATTTAGTGTACACGCCATGTAGTTTTCAATGAAAAACAAGTACACGCCGTGTATTTATTATTACACACCGTTTAGTTTTTCCAGTTGGGATTTTGAGGATATAATATTGTTTTATTAAATGATATTTATTATAATCAGCATGATCACATGTCAAGGAATTAATTATTCTACATGGGGGTTTTCAATAAGAGTTAATGAATAAATGAAACGCGTAACACATTTATTTACTATCATAATTCTACAACCTCAAACCTGATTATAAATATCCTCACAACCCTAACTCTTTTCCTACACACAAGAGAATTGTTGTGCACAACAATTCTGGAGAATTCTTTCAAGGATGAAAGAACCTCTTCCTCCAAGAAAACTCTCATGACTGAGAGAGATCCTCTTCCATTAGATCAAGATGATATAAGGTGGACAACGCAAGAAAAGGTTTCTCCATACTAGCACTCGGAGACTCCTTTGGAGATGTCTTGAGATATGATGTACACATGTGGATCACTGCTAGAGGAAGTCTACACATTTCTTCTGTGACGCAACGAAAAATCTCATCGGAGCATGATCAAGAACATAAACCAAGAAATAACACCCAAAAGGTATTTATTTTCAATTGATTAAATTAATTATAATCAACCTGTAATGATCCAACTTTGTGGTTCCAGGACTTTCCTATTATTTGTCCATTTCTGTGATTCAATCCATGGAGACTGGCATTTATGGTCATATTGATCCTGGATTGATCATTGTTAATGACAAAAAGCCAAGTGGGCACATATACCCACACGCTTATGTTGCGCCCGGAACCTTTAAATGGTATTAGAGAGAGGTTACAATGTTGGTTATAGTTATTTATTTTTCATTGATTATTTACGCATTTATATTTGATTCAATTTGAAATAAATTGTTCTATAAATATGAATAAACGAGATATATTTTTCCTTCTTCATTTCTTGATTCACATCACAGAAATGACATTTTAATTTTAATTTTGATTAAAATAAAAACAAGGAACTCATCCGGAGGAGCCGCTCTTTCTATCTGTACAACACGGGATTACACAGCGTGTAATTAAAACTACACACCATGTACTTAGGTTCAACGAACTGGAACAGGCCCGCCAAACATTTCTGTGTGAATTGAATATTCCTAAGTTTTAATCATGCCATGTTGACTAGAACTTAATGGCGCGTGGAAACCAGAATACACAACATGTATGTTGGAGGAACACACTTTGTAGTCTGTTCCGACCCAGGTGAAACCGTGTACAAGGATAAGCCGCGTACCCCGTACACGGGATCGCCAGGCTGGTTACTGCATAACAAGGAAGTACACGCTTTGTATGATTTATCTACACACCATGTACTCTAAAGTTTTCGAAGTATAGAAAACAAGCCAAATCCCCCGGCGTGTACTTTGGATAAAGAGTGAAAATAAAAACATGCCGTGTAATTATAAACCACACGTCATGTACTTTCCAGAAATGGAATTTCACTAGGTTTCATCTAATGTACAAAGACCCGTACATGGAATATGGATGAGAAGAATCTCAAGGAAATTCAAGAATGGAATTTAAGATAATGAATTGATTAATTATAAGATCATAATTAATTGAATTTGAGAGCAACTTATCTTAAATGAAAGAACGATTAAAAGAATTTGAATTCTAAATTTGCGTAAATGTCATTGCATGCTATGGATGATCATGAGATAGACCAAAGAACCTTTGTATGTGTATGGTTTCATTTAAATTTATTTAATTTAAATTTGATGGTCTGCGAGCCTTCTTCCTATAAAATGTAGGGCCAGTGTGCCCATGGTTTCTTTAATGTAAACCCATGTAATGGAGGCTCTCCCAAGCTAGAGGAGATGGTTCAAAATTCGAAGCTGAGGCGAAACCAACCCAAGAAGATACAAAGATGGAATGGTGGGAGCTGCAAAACACAAACTATCGGTTCAAGGTGTTTTCCCTAGGTCAGGGTTAGCTTATCATATCGCTGGATAAGATAACCAATAGAAGATCATGATCATACCATCTTATTTTATTTATGTCTGATTTCATGGTTTATTTATTATGTACATGTTGTCACGATCACATAATTAATGAAATAAAAAAGCATGCAAAGATGGAATAAAATAAAAACCGGACTATGCGTAAACATTATCAGAACATGGTTAACCACTTAAGTAAGCATCAATTAATATTAACAAGTATGTGACAATGAGAAACTACACATAAAGATTAAAAATACCTCAATACCATATTAAGTCAGACCAAGCCTTCCGTTACTTGATTAAGGGAAAGACTCAATAAAACTATGTGTTTGACCAACCCTTGTTGGGACACTTACCTTTATAAAGGAATCCCTTATGAAAAGTTTTGGGTTGACTTAACCATATTACATCAAGAGAATTATCCCTTGCTAGACTTGATGTAATATTGGAGGCAAGAGTTGAGGAAATCCATGTCAGGATTTCGGTATTGGGGAGTCCACTCAATAGATCAAGGAACTGTAAGATCACAGTTGGCAAAGACCTGCCTACCTAAATACCTTCAAATAGCTTAACCAACCATTGTTGGGGTTATGCGAAGGGGAATATGGATCCTTTCCATTATAATGTCAATGAAACTGGACATTCCGAGTTCAATGGTGAGGGCCATTGGGACTTGATAAAATAGTGGGAGACTTAATAAAATTTTATTATTTCTCATAAAATGTAATCAAGAAAGTACTGATAAATATGCTTTTTAATTTGTAGAATCAAAATGACAAACACATCAACCAAATTTTCTCTGCGATCAATTCTAGATAAAGACAACATCCTCACTGGAAGTAACTTTCAGGAATGGTTTAGGCACCTTCAGGTTATCCTACACCATGAAAGAAAGTTTTACGTGCTTGAGTCCTCACTTCCTGATTCCCCTTCCCCAGGGGAAGGTGATGAAGATTTCATAGTCTATGATCAACATTTGAATGATACACTTGACATTCAATGTTTGATGCTATCATCAATGTCTAGTGAGCATAGGAAGTCTCATGAAGACATGGATGCCTATAGCATGCTCGAGCACCTTCGTGGTCTATACCAGGAGAGAGAAAGACATGAAAGGTTTGAGATATCTAAGGCTCTCTTTCAGAGCATGCTTGGAGAGGGTGGCCTAGTTGGGACTCATATAGTCAATCTCATTTTTTACATTGAGCGCTTGGAGGTTCACGGATTTAAAATCCCTGAAGAATTGGGTACCGATCTCATTCTCGCATCACTCCCCCAGAGCTTCTCAAACTTAGTTGCGAACTTCAACATGAACAACATTGACAAGTCTCTATCTGATCTTATTATCCTTATTCGCCAAGTGGACAATGACATGAAGCTTGAAAAGCCTTTTTTCCTCATGGTGAATAAAAGGAAACGGAAGGAGAAGAGCTTTAAGCCCAAATATTCTTCAAGGCCTTCCAAAAAAAAGGAAGATCAAAGGGGAGGCAAAGGAACAGGGTGCTGTTTGTTTCACATGTGGCAAGAAGGGCCACTGGAGGAAAAACTACACCCAGGCAAGGAAGCAAGGGGAAACTTCATGTGTGTTTTTTATCGAATGAAATCTATCTGTTTCTACTAATTGGGTATTAGATACTACTTGTGGTGATCACATCTATATCCAAATACATGAACCAAGTAGATTCAGGAAGATTGATCGAGGGGAGGTAGATCTACGAGCAGCCAACAAAGCCAGACTTGCTGCTATGGCTATCGAGGAATACCACCTCACATTTCCTATGGGGATGGTATTGGTTTTGAAAGGATGTTATTATGTACCCTCTGAAACCAAAAACATTATTTCAGTATCCAGATTAGATACTGATGGATTTATCTTCAGGTTTGGAAGTGGATGTTGCTATTTTTATAAAGATAACATTTGTTTTGGTAGGGCACCTTTATATAACGACCTTTATGTGTTAGACTACACAAACCAAGTAATGGAAATCGATAACAAAGTTAATTCACATAAATCGTACCACACCCAACTTTGGCATCATCGTCTAGGTCATATCAATGGGAAATGTCTGACAAAATTACATCAAGATGGGTATTTAGATTCTTTTGAACTAAAACCACTTGGAGTATGTCATGTGTTTCTACAAGGAAAAATGACCAAAGACCCATTTAGTGGGAAAGGTAAAAGAGCTAAAGAGCTTCTGGAATTACTTCACACAGATGTGTGTGGACCATTTCCAGTTGAAGAAAGGGGTGGGTTCTCGTACTTCATAACTTTTACTAATGAGTTTACTAGATATGGATATATCTACTTAATGAGGTATAAGTAAGATTATTTTGATTGGTTTAAATAATACAAGAATGAAGTTGACAACCAGCTTGGTAAGAAGATTAAGAAACTCTGCTCAGATAGAGGAGGAGAATATCTTAATCAGGACTTCATTGGTTTCTTATGGGAGTTTGGGATTCTATCTCAACTCACTCCTCCTTACACACCGCAGTGGAATGGTGTAAGTGAAAGGAGGAACCACACCATGTTGGACATGGTGAGATCAATGATGAGTCAAGAGAGTCTTCTATTATCCTTTTGGGGATATGCATTACAAACAGCAGCGCACATACTAAACCAAGTACCAACTAAATCGACAAATGGTATTCTTACGAGTTATAGAGTGGATGCAAAGCCATGTTATCGAATTTACATGTGTGGGGTAGAGAAGCATTTGTTAAGGCCTCTTCAGGTAATAAATTTACACCCCGAGGCACAAAGTGTATATTTAGAGGATATACCAAGGATACTAGGGGATATTACCTATACAACCCCTCAGACAAAAAGGCTACAGTGGCAAGACATTCCATATTCCTTAAGAGGGAGAACAACTCCAAAAGATATAGTTGGAGTGAGATAGACATCGATGAAGTCGAGGCTCAAGATACACAAGAGTTGGTATAAGAACAGATTCCACAAAGCCCCGTGGAAGAACAATCTGTTCCAGAGACACAAGAACTGTGTAGGAGCACGAGAGAGGTGAGAGAACTAGAATGATATAGTTTTCTTGTCACCGAGGATGGTGACTCATTATTGGTTGACAACGATGATCCTCTTACCTACAAGTAAGTAGTTGAAGGCACATACATTGCCAAGTGGCAAGAAGCCATGAATTATGAAATGGATTCCATGTACCAAAACCATGTCTGGATTTCGGTAGATCCTCCAGTTGATGTAAAGCCTATTGGTAATAAATGGGTATTCAAGAAGAAACTAGACATGGAGGGGAAAGTCAGCACCTATAAGGCACGACTGGTTGTAAAAGGTTTTAGACAGCGTCAAGGAATTGACTATGATGAATATTTTTCACCGGTTGAGATGCTGAAATCCATTAGAATCCTGTTGGCCATTTCCGCTTACCAAGACTTTGAAATTTGGAAAATGGATGTCATAACAACATTCCTTAATGGGAACCTCTAGGAAGATGTCTACATGACACAACCTGAAGGGTTTGTGACTCCAAAGGATGCCAACAAGGTATGCAAGTTGCAGAAATCCATTTATGGATTAAAGCTAGCATCAAGGTCATGGAAAATTCGTTTTTATAAAGCTGTAACAGAATTTGGATTTATTAAGAATTAATGTGAGCCTTGTGTCAACAAGAGGTTTAGTGGAAGTGCAGTTGTTTTCATAATAGTATATGTTGATGACATATTACTAATTGGAAACGAAGTACCTGTCTTACTGTCAGTTTAGGCATGGTTGCATAAATGATTCTCCATGAAAGACTTTGGCAAGGCAACATATATTCTTGGGATTAAGATCTATCGTAATAGATCCAAGAGAATACTGGGCCTGAGTCAAAGTACATAATTTGACAAGATACTGAAGAGATTAAGTATGGAACAGTCCAAGAGGGGATTGTTTACAGTGTCACATGGTATTCAACTTTCCAAGAAAATTTGTCCTCAGTCACATGAGGAAAGAAAGATAATGGCAAGGATCCCTTACGCATCCACGATTGGGTCAGTCATGTATGTTATGCTATGTAAGAGGCTAGATGTTTCTTACACATTAAGTGCGGTAGGCAGATATGAAGATGATCTAGGAGACCGCCATTGGATGGTAGTCAAGACTATCCTTAAGTATCTGAGGCATACTAAGGATATGTTCCTGGTTTATGGAGGAGATGATGAACTAGTCATTAGAGGACATGTAGATGCTAGTTTCCAGACTGATCAAGATGACATGAAGTCACAGGAAGGATACATCTTCTGTTTGAATGGAGGTACAGTGAGCTGGAAGAGCTCAATGTAGAGTGTGGTGGCAGATTCTACAGCGGAGTTTGAGTATATCACAACTTTTGAGGTAGCTAATGAAGTAGTATGGATGCGAAGCTTCGTCTAAGAGATAGATGTAGTACCGAGCAGTAAAGATCCTATCACACTCTATTGTGATAATACTACAGCGGTGGAACTTGCAAAAGATCCAATGTCACATCAGCGGACAAAGCACATACTTCAGAAGTATCATCTCTTGGGGGATTTTTCTCAGAGAGGTGAAGTGGTTGTGAGTAGTATTTCAACAAAAGACAATGTGGAGGACCCCTTGACTAAAGCCTTGACTCAGCAGAAACATGATCATCATGTGAGGTCTAGCGGACTAAAAGTCATAGGCAATTGGATCTAGTCCAAGTGGGAGTTTGTAAGGGTTGGTGTCCTGAGAACCAATTGTTTTGTACTTTGATTACATTAATGTTCACTTATTATATATTGTTCATTGTTCTGCATGACTATAATATAATAATGTCCGCAAATATTTTTTTCATTGCTAAGGTAATGGAAGATCCCCGCTATGATGAGAACCTTGAAATGCTATAACAATATTCATAAATAAAGTTCTACAGTTGGATGGCATACTATGATAGGACACATAGTATATAGACCGTCATGTGGGAGTACTCGTAAGATAATGAGACTGTCTCTAATGGAGTTCACACTTGGTAATCTCGAAGATGGGAGATTATGATAACAGACCCGCCAGTAGAAATTCCGCATGTCTTGGTGTCATCAGAAATTGTTATCTACGAGCGTGTGTAATGGTCCTTAGACTGGAAGATTATCATTAAATCATTTCATGACTCACGCACTTAGATTTACTAATGGAAACCGTCACGCAGACAGTTGGCCGGAAGTTGGGTATGTTGGGTGTGTCACGAGTGACATGTCATTAATGGATAAGTCGAGGAAGGATTTGTCGCTTCTATTTATGGAAGTTGATATCTCGACCCTTTGATTGAAATAGAACTGTCGCATGAAATTCCATGGCCATGGTGTAAACGAAGAGTTTATTTTAGGTATTCAAAGAACGAAAGATCAAGCATATAGGTTAATGAAACTGCCACGAAACCTTCTTGATGAGATATTGAGACAAAGGGATTAAATTACACAGTATGTGTTTGTATGTGGTGATATGTCAATGCGGCGTCAACTTGTTTCTCTTGGGTGCCTAGACCCGTTGCTAGACAGTAATCTTGGACTTTAGGCAATCCCACCTAATGCCAACGAGAAAGAGGCCTAGAGAGTCACACACTATGTGTATTCATGTATCTCAAGTAGAATAAAGAGTATTCCCGTATGTGGTGTAATAATTATTCAAGGAAGCCTAAATAATTTTTATGTTGGAGGAAGAATAAAATGAAAACAAGTACACGCCGTGTATGAATTATTACATGTCGTGTAGTTTTTATTTTGAAAAGGAAATGAATAAATGAAGACAATATATACACGCCTTGTACATTTAATGTACACTCCATGTAGTTTTCAATGAAAAACAAGTACACGCCGTGTATTTATTATTACATGCCGTGTAGTTTTTCCAGTCGGGATTTTGAGGATATAATATTGTTTTATTAAATGATATTTATTATAATCAGCGTGAACGCATGTCAAGGAATTAATTATTCGACATGGGGGGTTTTTAATAAGAGATAATGAAATAAATGAATCATGTAACGCGTTTATTTATTGTCATAACTCTACAACCTCAAACCTGATTATAAATATCCTCACAACCCCAACTCTTTTCCTACACACAAGAGAATCCTTGTGAACAACAATTCTGGAGAATTCTTTCAAGGCCAAAAGAACCTCTTCATCCAAGAATGCTCTCAAGACTGAGAGAGATCCTCTTCCATCAGATCAAGATGATCTAAGGCAGACAACGCAAGAAAAGGTTTCTCCACGCTAGCACCCGGAGACTCCTTTGGCGACGTCCCGAGATATGAGGTACACATGTGGATCACCACTAGAGGAAGTCTACACTTGGCTTCTGCGATGAAACAATGAATCACATTGGAGCGTGATCAAGAACATCAGCAAAGAAAGAACAACAAAAAGGTATTTCTTTTCAATTGATTTAGTTAATTATAATAATACTGTAACGATCCTACTTTTTGGTTCTGGGACATTCCTTTTCTTTGTCCATTTCTGTGATTCAATCCAAGGAGACTGGCATTTATCATCATATTGATCCGGGATTGATCATTGTTAATGACAGAAATCCAAGTGGGCACATCCACCCACATGCTTCTGCTACGCCTGGAACCATAAACCTATTCCTATACCTATGTGGTAATGGGATAATATTACGATTGAAATTTTCATGGGAAAACCAATGACTCCTAGAAGGAACAATGCAATATGGATAATTATTGATCATATTACCAAGTCATAACATTTTCTTACCATAAGAGAAGATTTACCACTTGAACATCTTGAAAGACTATATATTAATGAAGTTGTGAGACTTTATGGATTACCTCTATCGATTGTTTCTGATCATGATCCACGTTTTACATCAAGATTCTGGAAAAGTATTCAGAAAGCCCTGGATACTGAATTTCGTTTTAGCACTACCTACCAACCCCAAACTGATGGGCAATCATAACGGACTATTCAAACATTAGAAGACATGTTGATATCATGATCACATGTCTTTAAAGGTATGTGGTATCAATATTTACCTCTGGTAGAGTTTTTTTTATAATAATAGCTTCCATTCAAGTATTCATATGACACCATATGAAGCGTTATATGGAAAGAGATGTCGCACACCAACCTGTTGGGATGATATTGGTTAATGAAAACTCTTAGGCCCAGAACATGTAGATGAAACAATGGAAAAGGTGAAGGTAATCCAAACCAACATCAAAGAAGCTCAAAGTAGGCAAGAGAGCTATGCCGATAACATAAGGAAGGATTTGGAATTTTGGGTAGGAGATCATGTTTTCTTGATGGTATATCCATGTAAGGGTGTTATACATTTCTGTAAAAAGGGAATATTGAGTCCTAGGTATATTGGACATTGCAATATTCTAGAACAAATTGGGGCTGTAGCTTACCGGTTGACAATGCCGCCAAGTCTCTTCAAAGTTCACGATGTGTTCCACATGTCACTGTTGAGAAAATACATGACAAACCCAACGCATGTACTCACCTATGAGGAATTACAACTATAACCTGATCTATCTTTTTGCAAAGAGCCTGTCAAGGTTCTTGATACAAGAGAACAAGTGTTGAGAAACCAGACGACTCGTCTGGTAAAAGGTCTATAGAGAAACCATAAGATGGAAGAGGCAACGTGGGAACCTGAGGAACTTATGATGAAGAACCACCCGAGTATTTTTATGCAGTAATATTCTAGAAATTTTGAGGATGAAATTTTTCTAATGAGTGGAGAATGTAACAACCCAAGCTTCCACGATACACTTCTCTTCTAATAATACAGTAGCATGTGTTGTATGCCACTTCGAGTTCTAACACACCACAACCAATCAAACTAGCCCTTATGAATAGTAATAACCAATTTTTAAATTATATAAATTTTTCTTTCAAAATGGACTTCATTTTTGGATTCGGAATATCGAAATTAGCTTAGGGTGAATTTTTGGTATTTTTCAGAAAACATTCAATTTTTGATGAATAGTTAAAAACACTAAGTTATTATTTAAAACCGAATTTTTTAGATAATTATTTATTTTATTTAAATTTATTTTAGGTAAAAATAGATACATATGCCTATATTAGTTCAATATAATTCATTGATGTTTTTTTATAAAAAAATTTTATATATAAAAATTTTATTGAACTTTTCACCGTCTTTTACCCACCTCCTAAGATAATTTGTAAATTCACATAAAACATAATTTTACCACTTCTGTCAGTGGAATTTAAAAAATCTGAGAGAAACGGTTGATATCAGTAAGAAAAATGTTCTTCAATAAGATATAAATAATTTTTGGTGAATAGTAACATTTTAGTTTTATTTACCATGGTTAAAAGTAAATATTGTATTTAAGGGTAAAAATGATATTATTGTTACCCTAACACATGTCCTAATTCTATTGGATAAGTATAATTCGACCAAAAACAACCTTAGGAATAAAATATGAACCTCTTTGGTCCACAAGGATTAGATTAGGACACTTATTATTGTTTTATTTAAAGAAGAGTTAAAAGAGTTAAAATCAAAGTTTAATAACTCAAACATTTTTAATATAGAGTTATAAAATAGATAAATTAGACTATAAATATTCATCAGAAATATAAAAATATTTCCTACATAATTGTATTTTATTTATTTTTTTTATACTATAATTAAGTTCATTTATTTTTGACACAATGATGATGCAGTAATTACCCAATTAATAAAATATTAAAATAATTGATATTATAAATATCCAAATAATGGTGATTTGAGACTTTTTATGAATTACACTAATTTTATAGGTTAATATGACATTTTTTAGTTGGTTAGATTAATTTTTTTCGAAGTAATAATGATTTAATGAATTCATCAAAAACAAAAAACCAAATAGTGTCAATTTTTTTTAAGGTGAAGCTGTGGTCAAAGACCAAAGCACATTTTATTGAAAGTTAAAAAGGATTACAAGAGGCGAAAGGAAGGTATTTTTTTACAATATCTATCAAAGAGATATAATAAGTCAGAATAAATAGAGTCTATCCAAGTCATGGTCTGATGAAGACCTTTGTTGGCAAGAGAGTCAGCAACTGCATTTGCTTCATGGTAGGCATGAGTCACTATATAATCAATCCCATGGAGCAAGTTGAGGCAGTTCATCCAACGAGCAGTAAGAGGCCTGGCTAGATGGATGTTGGCATTCCAGATGGCATGGATTATAGTGGGTGAATCACTTTCAATCAATAGCTTTCTCCAACCTATTTGAAGCGCAATATCAACCGCATGAATGACCCCAAGCATATCCTCCTCTAGAGATGAAGAGTAACCACAACCAACATAGAATAATCCTTGGCACTGGCCAGCCGAGTCTCTGAAGATCGCACCGCAGCTAGCAGGACCTGGATTGCCTTTGGAAGCTCCATCCACATTCACTTTGATCCATCCTGGCATTGGAGATTTCCAGAACACTTCAAAGGAACGTTTAGGCTTTGGGAAGATGCCAGGAATATGGAGATGACGAAGAATCTCAAAATCACAAACTGAGTTGTCACAACAGTCTTTTTGAATTGAGGCAGCTTTATGAATCACATGAAGAATCCGATATTTTCCTGCATTAAGATTGAGATAATGATTATTGTGAATAAGATCATTTCTAACATACCATAGCTCATGCAGGAGTTCCGCCACTGCCGCAAGAAACAGATTCTTGATTTGAAGAGAAGCATCATGTCTAGTGCAGTTTTTTAAGAACAAGGAGATTGAGTCAGTAAGGAGTTTTCTGTAATTAAATAAATCAAAAATATAATTCCACAGGGTAGAGTCCGTCGCACAAGATAGAAAAAGATTATTGGAATCTTCTCTGTGTTGGTTACACAGTCGACACATAGAATAGAGTTAAATTCCAAATACTTGCAGACCAGTTTCAGTAGGTAGCCTATTATGAGCAATGCGCCAAATAAGGGTAAGCCTCGAAGGTTTAATCCAAGGTTATTTAAAATGATTCACCCAGAGGAAAGTAGATTCATTTTCAGAGAAATTATGCTTATAAAAGTTTTTAGAATCTATAATTCCATTAGTAGAAGGATCCCAAACAAGAAAATCACCATCAGTGGAAAAAGGATAATTATTAATAGTTTTCAAAATATTTTCAGGGAGATCACATTGATTAGATTATAAGACCTCCTTTATAGTCCGTTTAAAAACATCAGGAGGATTATTAGAGGGTAACAATGATATCAGAGGGTTACCACACCATTTTTCACACCAAAATTTAATAGAAGAATCAGCACTGACAATCCACCTGGAATTATGCATGATATTTTGGTATGAGTCACGGATAGAGGGCCAGATGGAAGAGTTAATGAAATTAAAGTTCCCTTTTAAAATCTTAGAGAAGAATCTAATTTTCAAAAATTCAGTAGCTTTAGAAGTGGAGTTAATAATGCGCCAAGTAAGACGAGCCTGAAGAGCATCATTGAAAAGCTTTAAAATTTTAATGCCAATTCCACCATTAGCAATGGGTTTACAGCATGAATTCCAAGGGATAGTAACAAGGATCTTTTCAAAAATGATTCCAGACCAAATGAAGTTTTTGATATAAGTATTAATTTTTTTTAAATGCCAACATGCCATTTATATACCATAAGGGAATAGACCATTTTAGAAACAATGGTCAATTTAACTAAAAAAATTCTCCCATCCATGGAGAGGGATTTCCATTTCCAGCTGGAGAGTTGATCTGTGATTTGAGAGATGGCATTAGAAAAGTGGGTAGCTTTGGGTCGACCCCAGAATATTGGAACACCCTTGTAAGAGAAAGTTAAGTGACCCTCCTTAAGACCCAGATACGTGATGATACTATTTTTCCTTCTAATAGGAAAATTCTTACTAAAATAAATATAAGATTTACTCCAGGAGATAGCTTGACCAGAGATTTCCTCATAGTAAGATATGGATTCTTTGAGAACATGAAGATTTTTCTGGTCACCTTTCATGAATAGAATAATATCATCAGCGTATAAGAGATGGGTGGGGCCATTAAATTTCCTGGAAACTTGAATATGTTTAATCATATTTTTTTTAACCAGATCATTATGGAGCCTGCTAAAGTAATCTTTAGCAATAACAAAAAGGATGACAGAAAGCGGATCCCCCTTCCTGGCACCTTTTGAGCATTTAAAATAACCTCTAGGGGTACTGTTAATCAGAATAGAGATATTAGAAGAGTGAAAAAGAGTCTTAATTATACCAATGAAGGAATCAAAAAAGCCAAAGTTTATTAGGACTTTGAAAATGAAATTCCAGTCAATGGTGTCAAAAGCCTTTCTGATATCCAGTTTGATAGCCACACAACCCCCTCTGGTGTTTTTATTTAAACTATTAGCACATTCAGAAGCAAGGAAAATGCAATCCTGAATAGACCTCCCCTTAATAAAACCCAATTGATTCCAGGAGACGATTCTATTGCAGATAGGAGCAAGTCTATTTGAAATAATTTTGGTGATAATTTTATAGATAGTGTTAATCAGCACAATAGGTTTGAATTTATGGATCTCAGAAGCATTCTCCACCTTAGGAATTAAGGTTAGGAATTAAGAATTGATTCCATGAGGAAGAGATCCACTAGTGAAAAAGATCTTAATAAGGCTAGAAACATCATTTTTAATTATATCCCAATGATTGTGGAAAATACCATTATCGAATCCATCCAGACCCAGAGCACTGTCTGAGTTAAGAGCAAAGACAATGTCTTTAATTTCATGATCAAGAGGAGTAATTAAAAGAGACGTGTTTCCCCTTTCAGCAACCATTAAAGGAATAATATCAGGTTTAAGATCAATATTAATATCCAGACCATTAAAAATATTATAAAAATAATTGGTAACATGATCTGCAATGGCTTCCTCAGAATCAATGATCCGGTCATTATGTATAAGCGAGGAGAGCGGACGACTAGGATTTCTAATTCTTTGAAGACAATTATAAAATTTAGTATTGCGATCACCATCAGTAAGCCATTTTGTCCTAATCATTTGTTTACAGATATTGTCTTTAAAGGAAAGCAATGAGTTAAGTTTAGAAGAGATATTATCCTCCAAATTAAGATCCATATTAAAATCAGAATTAATGTTTTGAGTTTGGAAGCGACTGAGTTCATCTTCAAGATCAATGATATCCTGATCCATTTGGGAGTTTGAAGTTTTGCACCAGGCTTTAAGAGCTTGCTTAAGGATTTTCAATTTGTGTAAACAAGAAAAAGAGTCTTTGTGATGTTTCATGGATATCCAGGTGTTATAAATAAAATTAAAACAATCAGGATTCGAGGACCAAGCATTATTAAATTTGAAAGGAATGACAGGCTTACGATCTTTCATGGAAATATTAACAAGAATAGGATGATGATCAGAGTTGAGTCTAGGTAGAGTAACACTAGATATTTTGTCCCAGATGTCAAGAGCCTTCATGTTAACAAAATCCCTGTCAAGTTTACTCGCAAAATTTTTATTATAATGTTTTCTATACTAGGTGTATTTTGCACCTATAAGAGATATTTCAAAAATGTTACAATCTTCAATTGTGTATTTAAATTCCCTAGAAGATATAGAAAGATGTGAGGGACCAATTTTTTCATAAGGGGAAAGAATGGAATTAAAATCACCCAGAACAACCCAGGGATCTTGAATAAGATTAGTCATATCAAGAAGTTCAGACCATAAAATTCTCATATCCTGATACCTGTTCTTGGCATAAACCAAAGTGCAGTAGATATGTTGTCCATTCCAAAAGCAATCCCATGTGAAGTGATGCTCAGAATCTCTAAAAATGTTAATATTAATTAATGTAATGTGGGAGAAGATCCACATTGATTCAGTATGAGGACCACTTTTACAAGAACCTAGAAGACAATAATTAAGAGAGACAAATCTAATGTAATTCATTTTGAAATCAACTTTAGGTTCAGCAATGGCAAAGAGAAAAGGTTTGTGAGTGTTTAAAAACCTCCTAAGTGTAGTGGAGGTGTCATTGTTAACAATGATTTGGCAGTTCCAATAGAGGATATTCATTTTTGGTTGTGTTTTGGGTTATTACCCTTCTTTTTTTTTTGATTTACCAGAACCCTTATTCTTTTGGGATCTCGTAATTATTGAAAAAGAAGTAGATTTTTTTTGACTCTCATCAGTTTCAGAACTGTGAGAGGAACCAGAATTCAGATCTTTTTTTAGATTAGAAATAGAAACTGGGGTACTCATTCGGTCATTACTATCCAGTGTGTGAGGTTTCCCAGTAGCAAGAGTAGAGGCATGATCGAAAGAGAGTTGTTTCACCTCTTTAACCAAAGAAGGACTGTTCAGATTGATCTTCAAAGCATCATCATGGGCATGGGAGAACGTAGGCTAATAGAGAGGGTCGGTCAGAGACTGGATAGTTTCAAGTTCTGCAGGTTTTGAAAGATTAGATACAAGATTATAGTCTTGGGAAGGACCATGTTTGAAAACAGGAGAGATGGGAACTATCCCACTGACCAAACAGGGAGCAACTGTTTGAACAGAATCAGGAAAGGCATCAGAAAAGGATGGTGGGGTGTATGAGATACCGTGTGCCAAATGAATACAATCAGAATCAGCATTTTTAATATGTGGTACAGAAATAACATCAGGATTATCATCATTTTCAACAGCTACAAAAGAAGAGTTATCTACCTTAATCTGCAGAGAAGTAGAAATCTGCATGTCAGTAGGGGAATTAGACATCACCTTATTGACAGAAGGAGATTTCACTTTTAAAATAGAGTCAGAATCAGTAGTGTGTGCAGCAAGGTGTGTAGTAGTAATACGAGAAGAGTCAAGGTTGTCAGTTTGAGACTCTATTATAGATGTTTCAGAAGCAGTAGAAACACGTTTAACTTCAGAATTGAGTTGTACAGGGTTTCCTGGATCTGTAGTGTTTCCAGACTTACCAAGTGACTTTCTAGTAGCAAGATTATTTTCCATGGGATCAGAAGGTACATGAGCCTCCAAGTACCTACAAGAAATCTCATTTAAAGCTGAAGTACCCGAGGGAGAAGCATTGTTAGTGCAATTAGAAATGGTAATAGGATTGTTCTTGTCTGAACTACCACTGTTACAAGCATCTCCTGTTCATTATATACCAATGGGGTTTTCATTGTTTTGTAGGGTTTCTTCTTCCTCAACTAAGACTACCCAAGATTTTCCTTCTAAGGAGGAAGGGGGACAAGATTTTTTAACCCTAATATCATGCTTTTTTCGAGGGGGTTCAGATTTATCTGTGACAAGTTTCTCTTTTTTAGCATGCTTAACCTCTTGAAAATAATTAATAATTGGAGGGTCCATTTGCTTCCTAGCTACCATACAATTGAAAAAGCTATGCCCAACCAATTTGCAAACTTCTCAAAATGAAGGCTTTTTTTCATATTCTATACTGAGTTCCATTCTGCGGTCCGGGGCATTAAAACCAATGTTAAAAGGTAATTCATGTGTTAAGTTAATTTCAACCATAACTCTAGAATAAAGGCCTAAGTCCCCATTCAGAGTCCAATGATCAATTTTTATTGGGGATCCTATGAAAGAAGAAATATCATTTAAGATCTTTGGATGCCAAAAAAACCAATTATGCCCATGAATTCTAACCCAGACCTGTTCTATATTGTTTTTTTGTGTGTACAGATTAAAAGAAGGATCCCAATATGAGATTCTAAGATAGCCAGGTTTAAGCTGCAAATTTCCAATCTTCCATACCTGATCAAGCTCACCTTGAGAGCTGAAGAGGATATGATAGTAACTTTTACCAAAGGGGACTATCTTCCATTTCGGAGAGCCCCAACAATGCGCAATCTTGTTCTATAGCTCAAAAATTGGCCATGGCTTATCCCCGTTGTTGTATGATACTCGGCCAAGGATTGAATATTTTCAAATATGTTCTCTCTACTTTAATGCTTCTGGATCAGCATCCACCAAGAAAGCACCATCTTCCAACCTTCTGAAGAGGGGTTGTTTTCACTCCTTTATGCCACTAATTTCCGCTCCCTTTAGCGCATCGCGAAAGGAGACATGAAGGGCACTCCACCTCCTCTCTAATTCACACCATCACATCCATTTGGCTCGGCCAAAATCTGCCCCGATACCCTCTCAACTATCCTCCCTTAATCCTAGAGTCATTTCTTTTGTCAGAAATCCACCCTAAGGAGCACTTTTGATCAAATCCAATGGAAGAACCCGAAGAATAGGTAAATATTTGATCACCTCCTTCAAGTTCCATTCTTCTTCCACTTACTCTTTCATTATTGTTTCCATTATAAAATTATAACTGTAATATCTTCTATATACATTGATGTTATTATAAATATGTTACAACAAAATTCATTATTCTATCCATCCTTTGAATGACATGTCACCATATGTGCATACGTATGGCTTACCGTCTCCACATCGTGGTGTAATTGTTATTCAATACATTATTATTTGGATGGGTATAATAATGATGTGTAATTGATGTTAATAATAAATATAACATGAAAATGATTCTATATATATGATATACCATCCAATTATATACTATTCTAAAATCAAAATAACGATATTGTTGCTCGTGTATATGTACGGATTACCGTCTCCATGAACGTGATGATATTCATTCCCCATTGTATCCATTCAAGACTAATTTTCATTATATGATTAAAAATAATGTTTAAAGACATAATATCATTCTGAATATGAATAAGATATATATTATCCATAATAAACATTACTTACATAACAAATAATATAAAGGAAAACAAACCATTTAACAACCAAAACGACAATAATACTAAGATATTATTAATAAAGAATTGTTAAAAGATCATATATGATATCATATTAATGTATATGATTCTTGTATAATTTAATAAAAAATATTTCACCATTATACAGGAGGTTAACCTACCCTTGACCAAGGAAAAGTACAAGGTAAGGGTTAATTCTGCAATCTCTTCATTATCCGAGGTTGTTTATACGAAATTATCTACTGGGACCTCTTTATCGTCCACATCCATGTTTCATAAAAATGTATTCCAAAACATTTTTACTATTTATTAGAATATGGGTTAAAGTCATTTATACCCTTATTTGAATTTTTATAAAATGGTTTGAAATGAATCATTCTGTTGTTTCACAAACAAGGTACTTTTTAACCTCTTCGACAAAATTAAGGTAAGAATGTCTTTTTTTAACTTATAAGGTGGGTGCAGCTATTTTCTGTCATTATAAAATTACTGAAGAATCCCTTACAAGATTATAAGAATATTTCCAAATATAAATGTTTTCTTTTATAATTATGTGAATTTTAAATGATTTCAAAATAGAAATAGATATTACTCCAAAAAGGTTTTGATTTCATCTATGTCAATTTCCTTTGATGGATTTTAAATTTGTTTGAAGTTGATTAATTATGATAAAAAACATCCATATTGTATTGAAGGTTTTGTGATATGTTTTACTGTGGATGTATTATTTTAGACCATTCATGGTTTATGGATAAAGTATTGACATTTCATATGCTAGATTTAATACAAATGTTTATGTTATGTTTAATCCTTTTCATATGAGGAATGCAATGGAGTTAGTATGAGATTGGTGGATCCCTCTATAGATCCTTGACGCATCAGTAGGTCTCATGAGACAAACTAGTGCTTTGGACCAAGGTGTTGAAAAATTTGTTTTGGTAGTCTTGGCACAAGGCCTTGACTATGTGGTTATGAAAGTTTGGCATTACGCATTCCAACATTATAAAAGTGGCTATTGATATTGCATGTGATTATTCGACTAGTAGAATATCCTTGTTAGTAAGTAAATTTCATTATTTTATTTTTTATTTTCCATATTATACTGAAGTTCAAGTTTAAAAGGCTTTAGTTTTAGTCTTATACATTAACTTAAATTTTAATGCTTATTTATGAAAGTTTCAGCTATATTGTTATCCTTAATGAGCATATGAGATCACCCCTTTCTATTTTTTATTTTTCCTAGGATGCAAATTAGTATTTTTTAACTGACCTGTAGGGATAGTTTGAGGGGATATGAGTGTGGTTTAAGGAAACATTGTTGTTGTATATTTTTATTTTATGATGTAATGTAAACCTTATGAATGTATCTAGTACTTCCAAGGCTACTAAACTAATAGTTCTTTCGGGACTTGATCTTTTGTGATCATTCTAATGTTATGTAATAATGCAACGACTCTGGAAAACTCGGGTCGGGGTGTTACAAAAGTTATAAGAATTATAGAGTATATAATGATTATACTGCAGTACTATTTCATTGAGGATTTGAGATTGTATGGTACTAAGAAATGTGACTCAATAGTAAGTTATACATTTTGTAAAATACACGGTTTAGGGAAAGATAAAACTTAATATAGTCCTGATACTGGGATAATTGATTTGGATTCTGTATTATTGACATCCTTGGAACTAATTAATGGTTTCTTTAAAAACGGATTTATACCATCACTTTTGGGAGTTTTTAACATTTTTCAATTTAAGGTGTATATCCCGTATTCTATGTTTTACATAAGGAATAAGGAAGAATGGACCTATTAAATATGGTTTTTTGGTAATTCAGTTTATTACCATGTTTTAAGAGAATACACGATGAGGATATTCACATATATGTTATGTGACCTTCCTTATAAATATTGGACTGTGAGTTTGGACTGATGTATTTTGGATAAATTTAAAGTTTGGAATATATTAAGTTGGACATTGGATACTATTGTTTTATGTTAAAAAATTTCTCAATATTATTTTAGGATTGTTATAAAAAATGTCAACATGGAGGTCGAGCGAAAACCGGTCATGTCCGGCAAGGCTGCAAGACTTGAACCCACAACTGAAGGGTGACAAGGGTGCCTCACCTACCACGGGCCTACGTGATTTATTGGTTTGTATAATTTAGTTTTTTAAGTGGTTTGATAGATGAATTATAAATTCATTTTTTAGGACACTATTTTTTTAAATAGAATATTTTTGAGCTCTATTATCTTTTGGAGTGAAAGATGAGTTTGTGGTAGAAATTAGTTAAAGAACGAAACTCTACTTGTTTAGTATTCACATTTTTCTTATTCTATAAAGAAATTAATTTTTAAACTTTAGGTATAGGATCTTATACCAAAAATGTGTTATAATAATACCTTTTTTTTGAACCAATGATATTTTAAATAATCATAAATTTATGGCTTTGAGGACCTCAATTTTACATTATTGTTAACTTATTTGTGATTGATGACCTCAATCAGTCCCTATAAATATTTATGTTTTTACTATAATTATGTGTCTATAATTTCCACCAATTTCCTCATATTATAAACTCTAATTTGGTGGTGACTTTTTGATTTCCCTTTCCCTCTTATTAAGACTAAATTTTAGTAACCCTATTTCAGATGTGAGTTTTCCACAGAGGTATTTTCTATTTTCAACCTTTTATTTTCGAAGAACAATTTCAAATTACAAGGGTACAATTTTATGATGTAAGGGTGAGTGTAACACCCTAGTATTTCATAATATGTTATCTCTTTAAAGTAATTCCATAGCTTGCACCACACACAACACCGAGTTGGAGCGCACCACGACTTTCCAAACTAGCAGTTTAAAAAGCGTTTATAAATTGTATTAACTGAATTTTGAATTTTATATACTCCAAATAATTTTAAAATCTATATTATGTGTTTTTTAGATATAATATAAGAAAAAATCAAATTTTTCAAATAAAAGAAATGTTTTAATAAAATGCAATTTTACTGCCTTTTAATGTAAACCCCGTTTTAAATACAATATTTGACACATTAATATATTCAATTTGAAAAAATAAACTTCATCTTTATAAGTGGGATATAAAAGTTTATTTTGGATAAATTCTTGGTTTTTTTCTGATAACTTTCATATTTTGATGAATAGTGAAAAATAATAAATTTTAATTGAAAATAATTTTTTTAATCAAAATAATTTATTTTGATAAATTATACATTTGAATGGTTTTGAAGTATAATTAGATTGTATTTTTATCATTTAATCCAATTTTTGGCAATTGGAAGTAATTTTACATTTACATTGGACATAAACATATATCAATCTTTTAAAAGTTTTTATTTCTAAAAAACCAATATTTTGGTTTTGAAAATGGGAAAAAATTTCAAATTAATTAATGAACCTTCAATATTTTTAATTTTTTAATATATAAATAAATTTATAATTAGTAATATAAAAATTATCTTAGGTTGAGGTTTTGGTTTTTTTCGAAAAACTTTCGATTTTTGATGAACAGTGAAACATAATGCATAGTACATAAAAACCAACCATTTCATTTAAATAAATATTTTTAATTAAAAATTATTCTTAAAATAGATACATAATATATATATTTGTACAATTTAAGTCACTAAATTCATTTTATAATAATATTAGCTATATAAAATTTTATTGAACCATTTTAACATCTTTTAACCCACTTTCTAGGCACATTTATCCACCTTCTAGGCACATTTGAAAATTTTCATAAAACATAATTTTACCACTTCTATGAATTTAATATAAAAAATTCAAGACACATGGTTGACATCAGTAAGTAAAATTTTGTTCAATAGGATGATAATAATTTTTGGTGAATAGTGACTTTTGAATTTTATTTACCACGTTTAAAAGTAAATATGTTAATTTAAGGTAAAAATTATATTACAATTACCCTAAAAGATATCCTAATTCTATTTTATAAGTTTTTTTCGAAACGAATAATACTTAGGAATAAAATATGATCCTATTTTATCAACATGGATTAGATTAGGAAAATTATTATTATTTTATTCAAAAAAGAGTTAAAAGTGTTAAATTCAAATTTTTATAACTAAGAAACTTTTAATTTAGGGTTATACATAATAAAAATTAGACTATAAATATAAATATTAATGATAAAAAAAATTCCTATATAATTTTATTTTATTTTTAATTTTTATACATTTAATAATTAAATTTATTCGTGACACAATGATGATGTAATAATTACCTTATTAATGAATGATTAAAATAAATGATATTTTAAAAATAAAAATAAATAAAATTGAGAGTTTTGATATAGTAAACTAATTTTTTAGGTTAATATGACATGTTAGGATTGATTTAATTTTTTTTATGTAATCATGTTTTTTTTGACTTTCCCAAAAAAAACCAAATACTAAATAGTGTCAAAATTGACATAATTGAGTTTTTAATACAAATACTATATTATTAGATTATATAATATTACTAAAAATATAAGGGTCATTTAAAGGACTTATAAAATGATATGTATTTCATTAATTAACCACTTTAGGTTCTATTGTCACTTTATGGTATGTTTATTAACCAAGTATTATAAAAATAAAAGAAGATATGGTAAAAGTTAAATTATTTAACAAAGGGTTAAATATAAAAGATAAGGTTAATATAGGGACGTAAACTTTTCTAAAACCTTTTTTTGAGAGGATTTAGAACCATAATTACTTTAGCCTAGAAATAAATCCATTTGGAGAAATTATGAACTGAAAGTTAATTTAGAATAAATAAATATTTCAAGCCTTTCCTAAAGTGCCCCTCACCACTCTTATAAAAGGGTAGTTGCCTTTCTCTAATATTCACACCTCCACATCCATTTACCTATCCAAACCTGAATAAACTCTCCTACCAACTACCATCACTTCATCCTAGTGTCCTTACATTGATCATAAATCCAATCTAAGGATCCCTTTTGATCAAATCAAAATGAAGAACCCGAAGAATAAGCAATTATTTTATCACCACTTTCAAAGTTCTTTTCGTCTTCTACTTCCTCATTCATTGTTATTTCCATACTAAAATAATAAATCCAGTACCTTATTCATATTTAGATGTTATTATAAATATGTTATAACCATATTCATTATTCTATCCATCCTATGAATGATAATGTCACCATACCTGTGTACGTAAGATATACCGTCACCACATCATGGTGTAGTTTGTTATTCAACATTTCATTATTTGGATGGGTTGAATAATGAGTATAATTGATGCCAATAATAAATATGTCATGTTAAAGATTATATATGTATTATATACCATCCTATTACATACTATTTCACCATCAATAGAATGATATTATCTCACTTGTGTACGTACAGCTTACCATCTCCATGACGCGCAGAGATTCATAAAATCTAGTTCTTTTAAAATTGAATAATACAGACGTATAAGATATAAAATAAATAGATATGAAATAAAACATCCTAGATTAATTGAAAAAATTTAAAAAAACCAAAAATTAAAACTCCATCACGACCATTAATATTTCACATAAGCTTTAAAACTTTAGGTTTTAAAAATAATAATCAATGAAAAATCTATATACCATCATTACAATTCATTTATTGGTCAACAATTATTCATTCAAAAAACTTCTATTTTACTTTTATTGATTGTGGGTAAAGAAAAAAAGATTTCTTTCATGTACGACTTGATTGTGACCAACATCTATTTATATCACTCCCAAACAATTCACATTCATTATTAATTCTTTTATATGGTTGATATTTTTACCACTTTTTGTGATTAGGTTTCCTATTCTCATTTGGTGTATGACCACCTTGAGAAAATTATTTTCCCTAAGCTCACTAATGTTGATGATTTCCATGACCATCACTAGTAGTAGTCACACTCACTTCATTGAATGAAGGTGTAAGGGTTAGTAAAAATTCATTTGATATTAAATATTTTTTAGTGGATTTTAAATCACATAAATATATATTTTTATTAAAAATTCAAAATTTCTAATCAATGTTCACATTTTGATCATAAAAATATATATAGGAAATTGTTTAGATTCATCCAATTTCCTCATAATTTACTATTTTGATCATTAAACTCATGTAATTGAACCAAATTGTATGATTAGTATTTTTTATTACTCTTGAATAATCTATATACAATTCCTTCAACTGGATATTTGGATAGATTTTGTAATTAAAGGGTCACATAGATCACATAATAAGGCCTAAAATATTTATTACAAAAAATATACCAACAATGTTAATTTAAATTATAAGTTTAATATAGAAGTCAAAATTAATTGATACTTCCCCAAAATTAAAAAATAATTCCAAAATAAATTAGGAAAAAAATTTCAAGCCCATCCGAATCTTTTATATGTCCCAATCCTTGTATAAAGTTAAGACCCACAATTTTTATCAGATTTATATAATGACTCACACATTTAACTATATCTCCCAAATAAATAGACAAAAAATATCAAATTTTATATCAAGAAACCCAAAAATTGTAGAAATAAATTATTAGACTATTTATGGTAGATATTTTGACATATTCATATCCATAAATGTGTTTTCTTGTGGGCTTAAGGTAATATTTGAATAATCCCTCACAACATAATATTTTTTACTAAAACAACCATAAAATTATATTATAAAGTCCAATGATTATGAAATTTGGCTTATGGATAGTAAATATTCTTATAAATAACTATTTTGAATGTTTTTTTCAATATAAGGAATCCTTTACTTCCATATTAGGGTGCTGATATAGATGATCAATTTGGAGGGTAACAAACCACCACAATGGGAAATAAATACCTATCAATATTCACCCTGTAAGGGGTTGGAAAATATAAAACCTAAGAGGAGATATTGGAATGAAACATACTTGTTAAAGGTATGTGAGTACATAATAATCTCTAGTTTTAACTCATAGGCCACACTTTATCTCTCCATTTTCCATCATTTTCATCCCCTTCTCTTTGTTGTATCTTATAAGTGTCTTGTTATTATATATAGTTAAATTAAATTTTATTTATAAAATCATATTCTAATATCATTTATTGATTTTAATTATAATATATTAAAATATATATTATTATTTTGGAATAAAATCCCTAAACCCATTTTAAAATTCATTGTAGGCATGTGTTATTTTAATTCCATTTTTATGTGTGCGAGTAGTGTTTGTATAACTCTCTTATTTCCCAATTCATTTTTATATACTTTTATTTTCCATAATAAAGTTCTATAACCTTTTTATTCATCATATATATGTTTTATTAAACATATTTCCAGGGTATTTTAAAGTTAGGAACATTAGAATTATTAATGGGAAAAACATTTCATGATTTTTAAATTAATGATGCATGCATCCGTCATGTGTGTCAAGGATCATTGAGGTTTTTTTTGAATTTTAAGGGTTTAATGAGTTCATGAAACACCTAACACATAAATATTAATAGAATATAAAAATATTCATTATATTTTTGTGTGTGGGTATGGATACTAAAGGTGAATATTAGATTATAACCAACGCTTATAGAAATTAGATCCTACCCTTATAATGTATTGAAAATTTATTTAACATGAGATTTTTAACATGTTCGATGATATAAATGTTTTATTCCCCTATAATTCATTCACAAACTAATTAATCATAAAATAGAGTAATAAATTAATAAAAAAATATTCAATCACATTACTTTAGATCTGTGATCAAACAAACTACATTATTTTAAAGGTGATAGAAATCAAGAGATTATAAAACAATAGTATAATTATTAATGATTTCACTTGAGCACAACTCTACACATTATAGGGGAGCACAATACCTTTATCGATTGATTGGAAATAATTTACCACGTTTCAATTGTATTTTTTTTCCAGTCTTGCTTTTATAAGGAATCAGTTATTCTTATTTATCTTACAAGAAAAAAATTTATAAAAAATAAAATATAGGGGAATAAAAAATAAATAATACTCCACTAAAAACCAAAATAGAAGACCTTTTTGATAATACACTATACTCACCATGTTATAAATAAGTAGAGTATTATTATTTCTAATATCCTACTTGATATTCCTTCTGATATGTTTGACAGGAAAATCAAACATAAAAAATGTCAATTTAGAAGGCCAAATAGTGGTAACTAAGAAGAACATGATACTTTAGTAAAACATTTTCAAAATATAGATATGAAAAAACCTATGGAATAACATTTTAATGAACTCACTACACCAAATATGGAATACTAACATCTTTTTATTGAATATCACAATATCAATGTATATTTTAAACTTAAATTGGGTTTAATTCATCTTTTTACTCTTTTTAATGTTCTATTTTGGGAGGATCCTCATAATATTTTCTAAGAGTTTAATGTTTCATGTTATACTATGAAGCATCAAAGGGTTTTCTATGAATAATTCAAATCCAAATCATTTATTTTCCCCATATATTACGCTACAAAATATTTAATCTATTACACCATACAAGGTTTTATAAACTCATTGGTTGATGTGAAGTTTCTCTTCATAAGAAAATTATGTTTTTCTTCTATAATAAAATTTATTCAAAATGAAATTAGTGGCATTCATCAATTACAAAATGAATAACTACATGAATACTAAGTGAAGTTCAAGAAAATTATTTCTTATTTTTCACACCACAAAATCCATAACTAACACACTATTTAATAATTTTTATAAGGGGATATTGGAAATGGAGAGAATATTAATTTATGGTTTAAGTGGTGGAACAATTTAAAAAAATACTCTAATAGATGCAAAATATCTCATGAGAAATATGGATATACACACAAGAAAATTTTATAATAGAGAACCCACTAAAGTTAAATAATTCAAAGAGAGTCAAACCATGGAACCAAATAAATTTAATGATTAGATGATTCAACGCACTGGGATCATATGAAATATGGAAGTGGATACCAAATCCCCAAAATATTATTTTCTCTAATCTCAATTCTATAGACCTGTATTTCTTATTCAAATTCACACCTCATTAGCATGTTCAACTAATGTATTCAAGGAATTATAAAATGATTAATAATATTATTAAATTTTAATGGATATTAATCAAACTTCTTCCTAGTAGAAAACCAATCACCAACCTCACGTCTAGTTTTTTATAAATTATTAGTAACCCCACTGTGATCATTTCTCTACTAGATATAATCTTGGATGGATAGACCATAATTTAGTAAGATATGGTCATTTATTACCTTAACCATATCAACCACTCTTGAAAATTTCAATCT
The DNA here is from genome assembly GCA_963277665.1 of Viscum album. Classification (NCBI taxonomy): domain Eukaryota; kingdom Viridiplantae; phylum Streptophyta; class Magnoliopsida; order Santalales; family Viscaceae; genus Viscum; species Viscum album. The sequence goes on from CAUJRU010000207.1 coordinate 51,486, forward strand.
GATTTAGTATGGTCACGATGAGAGACACTTCTAATATTCATATATATCTACACCAATTTATCAAATGAGTAATCCCCATCCTCATCTTAATTTTCCTTGATTTTACCATCTTGACGAATCAACCCAACTCTGAAACAAGCATAATTAATTTTTAAAGAATAATAATTAAGGAAATAAAATATTTAGATACACCACATCATCTAATAAACCATTGGAAACTTTTTATGGAAGAAATTTCCTCTTTTAATCAATATAGAATAAAGAAAATTTAAAAATAACATTTTCCAGTTTATATCAAATTTGAGTCAATAATAAAAAAATAATTACACCCAAAATCCAACTCAACCATTACCCAAACTTAATGGAAGCATAAGTTAAATTTGACCTATACTTGTAAAGAATGTATATATTCTTCATTTTGAACTTTATAAAACAACTAAATCCATTGAACATGAAGAAAATCAACCCATAAAGGAATTAGAAAACAATTCACCACTTACTTATATTTACAAACTATCCAAATCTATTTTCCCTAGGCCATCACCAAGACTAAAAAACCATTAAAACATAATTTAGAAATACTATACATGATCAATCATGTCTAACACTATATCCCAATCTTAGATGACATAAAAAATTTTCTAGTAATAGAATTTAATATATTGAATTGTGCATACAAAAAAGGATACTAAAATAACTAATTTTGTTTTTCTCTCAATATCCCAGTCCCATGATGTGTAAAGACACTAAGACCTTAAAATTTTAACACAAAATATAAAGATATGACATTGACAATTTACTAAAATATCTAGGAGACTTAATCAATATTATTCATTTTTCAATATTGGTTTAGGATACTTTTAACCTATAAGAACAAATAGCTGAGTGGATATTTGAAGCAATGATTATCCTAATTGAATAATTGAGGAGGTGATTATTTTAGTTAATGAGATAATATTACTTACTATATACTGTATATATAATTTGAGACACCTTCTTATAGAAATCATTATATTCAATAAATACATTTCCTCATAACATTTACAACAAAATTAATGTATATGATGAAATATTATACATGGAATGTTTTTGAGAAATGGTTTAAGTCTAAAATTTTCTAATCGAGGTTATACCCTTTAGAAAATAAATCCTCATTATATGTTTATGAATATAAAAAATCTCCTAAAAGTTAATTGAATATTGAACTATCATACTTGACCCATGCTAGTGATAATGGAGTTTTTGATCTTTTACATTTATTAAAAAGTTGATCAATGTTGATGTTGAAATTAACCTTTCATCTATAAGCTCTATTGAGGTAAGTGTTCTAAAAAAATATTTTAATTACAATGCCACCTATTCTTATTTACTACAATATAATGGATGATACTATGAGAAATAAATTTAAAATAATTGTAATCCTATATTTTGATCACAAGACACCATTGTAGTATATTCAGATGAACTTCACAAACATTACCCGACCAGTGGAACCACATGACCTGAGGAGTTTCTCCATGTATGACAGAGTATTCCAACTATAATCGAGGGCCTAGAAGTTGATAATTATGTAGAAATACACTTAAATAATAAAATTAAAAAAATTGAAGTAATATATGAAATCAACTCATACATCGATCTGAAAAACATAACCATAAAATATAACACTTGGTATGAACAAATAATATTAATAAGTCACATGAGTCATGAAAAAACCAATTAGATCACCCATAGAGAAATAACATTAAGATGTGTCTAGAAGATAAAAACCCTCAACTTATCCCTGAAGAACCATTTACCCTATCTATATTTCTAATCATCCCATGCACATATGAACCCACAACCCCAAAGAATAGGTTACTAGGACCTTTCCATTAATTCTGTCATAAAACATAATGTATGTACATGTTCAAAGGTCCTATGTAGGGTGTGAGTATTAAATTAGTAGGAAACCACAAAATGTGTCCCTAGATATCATCCATACATATATGAGTTTATATAATGTGTGATAAGAAAAAATTAAAAACATAAATGAAAGTCACACTATATCATGATCATAAATCCATGAGTGATCATATTTACCTACTTAATCCAGTATCAAATTTGTATGATGTACCCATTGAATTTCATCATGAATGGATGGTCATATTTCTTACCAATTTCATACCACCTAGTGATACAATCCCACCATTAACCCATAAAAATGATCTGTGAAATCCATGATGCCTAAGGGAATGTCCATATACTATTCCATAGTTCCATATTCAACTAAATCCCATTCCAATTGCTAGTTCAATACCCCAATGACTCCAAATAACAATGATAACTCAATCCCATTTAGAAATCTTAGTCAGAACCACGATCCGATTAGCATCCCCATGGTGTATCCCTTCACTAATCTAATGATCAACACATCTAACCTAAGCTGCTCATCTATAATGAAAATAACCAGATGATCAGTGGTCAAAACATCCTCTTGGTATTTTTCCTATGTATATAAAATATTAATGGAAATAACTTCCCAATGATTAAAATCACCATTATCCTATGACCACAGATCTATAAAATTCAATAAACACCTATGATAATAGTCATCAATACCCACATCATACTAACCAACCCTGTTTTTCCATCAATGAACATCAATATTAACCATTATATATAAATATATCATATTCCAAATATGTCTATAAAACACATAAATCACAAACACCCAACCTATTTAATGTCTCATGAGTAAAATGTACCATTCAAATATTTGATTTAGTTACTAAAAAGAATACCACATTCACATAACATTATCAACAGTCTCTCTCAACCAACCAAAGAAAACCCTCATGTATCCATAATATAACATTTATTTTTAGTAATGGTTGGTCAAACAATAATACTCATGATCATAAATTAAATGATTCATAAATATATATATAAATATATATATATATAATAGGTAAATATCTAGAAACCACATACACGATACGAACATAGGCCAACAAATTTAACACCACAACCTGAATTGACCTACAAATGAAAATATAAAGATACTATAGAAATAAACATAAAATGGAGATTTAAATTGAAATCAATAAAAATAGTGAAAAAATAGAAATAAATGATAAATAAATTTTATCCATACCCGTAAAGACCCCCTGTGATATACCAAAACAAGAATGGATGACAAACACATGAGATCCCACTATAAGGTGGAAAGGTAAAGATAGGGAAGGGGATTTAGGTTGAACTACCTATTATTGTGATGAAATGAGATCCCATATTATTTAGATCAATAAAAAAATTAATTAATTTAGTTAACTATAAAAAAAATGGAATCGGGTTTCTAATACCCTACCACCGGGTACCCACTAGACACATGGTACCCACCATAGTGTCATCGACCACTAAGTAGTCCTCCATGTCACATTCTATTCTAATTAGAACATTGGGTACCCCATAATAGACCCCTGAGTAACAGATTCCCCTATCTATAAATTAAGGAGCACAAAACCCATGCCAACTTCGTAATTCTGACCCCAAGGCCTTCTTGGACTCCATTAATAACTCAAATATGCCAAATAAAACATGGTTAGTTCATTATTAGATCTATATTACATCACCCAAATACCTATGACATAAAAACCTTTTGAACATTTAATAAGTCATCCTAAATCTATGTCTAGGTCTGAAACTGGCCAAATTCGACAATAACCTAATAATTTTACTCACTACACTCTTGAAATGTTGAGGTGATGTTGAACACATTTTCCTATTCTTAATTACCATGACTAACCAACTTAAAAATAAGGATTATATATTTGCGAATTAACCACCATAGGAATATCTTACTCGATCATAGAAAAACAAACCTATATGATATAATAATGGAACCATATCGACCATTTCCTTGAATTATTTATATACTATCATGTACACACAGTCATCATGCATTATAACCGATTTCCATACCTAAAAAAAATTATTCATTCCATTTAAAAATAAAAAAATATATTAATAAATAACAATAATAAAAAATAGAAAACCAACATTATCATGTCATAAATTTTATTGAGAACAACTTTTTAAACTTATTTGAGAAAGTAAACTTGATCACATAGAGATGGCTCGATGTTTGACCTGTTGATGCCTATACTCGCTATTGATTAATAGTCAGTGTATTCCATTTCCCCCACTACTAGGTATCCTATATACTGTCATGACCATTATGTGAAAATAAATCCTAGATACCACCTCCTAATATTTCCACCCGTACAACTGTAGGTTCATGAGTGTGACCCAATCATTAAACATCTATTATTTTTATGAATACTTGAAAAACCTCTTTAGTTTCCCTATCTTTTTTAATGTATGACACTCATTTAGATGTCAATCATTTTTACACATTGATTACATATCAATGATGATCCAATCTATGGTGGAAATTTTTATCCTCTGATATATCTATCGTAGTGGTTCTCTTCATACATCCACTTCTAGTTATCTAAATATCCACTTTCCATCCCATTAAACTAGACCCACTACTATTATTTAAATTCTACTCTAACATTTGTTCATATTTCACAGCCATAAAAATGATATCAAATTGAATAATATTCACCTATGCCCTGATAGGGTGTGAAAGTCCATCATTTAAACACATTACATAAGGGATCTCACCCCCCATAAACATTGGTGTGAAAGAAATAAATTTTTTGAATTGAGTAGTCTATTATATGAATGATTAATCCAAAAATCTAATGTTCATAAACTCAAAGGGTTTTTCTACCCTAAACATCTCATAATTTTTTTTATAAAATAACCTTTCCTCTAAATATTTATAATTCATTCCCTAATGTTTTAAAACCTCATCCTAAAATGCCCACTAGTTTTTTTCTAGTTACGCAAGAATATATGTCATCATAAGTGCCGTTCACCATAGTATAATATCTATCTAATAAAAAATAGTTTAAAAAGACATAATCCAATACTCCACTACCAATGTTCCTCCCTCAATATGAATCATAGAAGGATGCTAACATTATAACTTCCATGTTATATATTCCATATATTTCTTAGCTCAATGATCATCTAAATCAATTCTCTAAATAAAACATAACAGAATGATATTGAGATAATCATCAATACAATATTCTATAGCCTCATAAAATTGTGGATGACCTTCACACCTCAAAAACTATACCTATGTTTCATGATCATCTCTACACTCTGAGGATCCATATGGTACACACCTCAGAAGTACCATATCCCAAGCATCTTGATAGTCCTACATGGGTCTTTGAGGTGGAAAATTTATAAGAAAAAAATACCATACTCAATACATATATTACATTCTAGATATTAAAATAGGAAATGTTGTTATAAGAAACACATCCCAGTAGCCCAAACATTTCTATACCAATATCCAAGTCCTATACAATCCACCATCATGGACCCACCTACCTATGTCAAGGCAGACACCGCATATTCTAAACACATGGATGATACACATGGATGATACCCATGGATGAAAACACTTAGAGTTAGAAAAATGGTTTATCCGAGTGGAATTATAATGAGAAATTATATGATAAAACACAATATTGTTCTTCGTTGACAATTTAAATATCCAAACCGAGTTTTCATAAATAAAATATTAATCAAAAGTATGACCACACATGTAATGAGAGTGCTATATTATTATAATGATTCATGAGTACCACATGTTTCCTTTTTTGTACTAGAGTTAAAACAATAATAAGTAAAATAAAATAAAATAATTATCCTGATTAAATTAAAAAACCTTAACTATGAAAACAAAAATAGGAGTCCCAGTTCCCTTGGTAAATTAGACTTTATCCCATAATTTTCTCTCAAGGAACATAATATGATGTCAATACCTTATCTAAAAACATTCATAAACTCCATATTCCATATCCTAATAAACAAAAAAAATCTACTTGGTACCATGTTAAACCAACCCACCCTGATTCTAATTTATATTTCCCCAAATCAAACTACCTGAATAGTATCAGACTGACGTTTCCATGTGACCTCAGATATGCTTACCTATATACTATATCCTTTTGATTAATAATAAGGGTATATAAAGTGTTAGTGGGATTAAAATACCCTTATATATATTTAAATAATATAAATAGTAAAATTAATATATAACAATAACTCGCACATCGATCAATGAAAACCAAACCAAAAAATATATGAAATGATATAAAAAAAATCTACAGGTCAAATAACTATTGAATTTTTTTCCCAAATCTTTTATAATCCAATCTTATATTGACAAGTGCTAAATACTAAAAAGAAACCCTATATTGGCATCAATTAAAAATCTGATCCAAATCTAAAATTCATCCCCATCCATTCAATTCAACAATTGAACCTCCATACAATAAGAATCAGTCCCCAGGCCCTTTTGGTCAGAATGGCCCAAAGGCCTTTATTTTTTTATTTGATAATCCACCTTTCTATGGGTGAGGTGGAACCCTTACAAGGCCTGAAGGCTTATAGACAATTACAAGACCCATTGGTCTTAGAGGGAATCACCAAGACAATACAAATTGGTATTGATCCTCCCCGTCATATGTTAAAATATCAGCACTCCAACATCACATGGCTGATCGACTAGTGGTCCTATACAAAGCTGCAAAGGCCCGATACTGATGGAAAAGCCATACCCTCAGATTCTTCCAATTCTGGTTAGCTCTGCTCTAGTGAATGCACCACCCCTGAATTCTCCTCTAAAGCCTTGTCCCTTGTAGTCTGACTGGTATATCTGCATTTTATGTGGCCCAAAGGCCTTGGGGTGACCCTAAGGCCTTAAAGTGGCCCAAAGGCCTTGAGAATCAACTGGCCCGAAGGCCTTGGGTGGCATGAAGGCCTTACAGGACCCGAGGACCAAACCGGTGGCCCAAAGGCCCAGATGGATTAATAGTTCTGGCTTCTACAATACCAAACAATGCCTGCTATAGTACTAGCTACAATACTGCTAGAATACCCCCAAAAATATTCCTCCACCCGGATTTGATCTCAGCTCTCTTGGATGCACCTACCGAGTCCTCACCAACCGGTCTGAGGCTCATGTGCCCATGCCCTTTCTCTTTCCAGAATCATGACCTATAAATTCTATATTTTCTTAGAGTGCCTATGCAGGGTATGAGTATGAAATCAGTATTACACCACCAAATATGTCCCAAGATGTCAATGAAATATATAGAATCATATAAAAATCATGATTAATGATGATCATAACAACAAAACAACCTACTCCACACCATGATCATCAAGACATTGGTGAGACAGTTTACCTACGATGGCTATTTTTAGAGTGTGATAATGTAGTTATGATCTATCAATGAAGAATAACTGATAAAATCCTATCACAGAAATCATAAAAAAATTAACTCTAAGAATGTATTTAGAGAATCTTACTAGAGTCATATCGATATAATACGATCTGATACATACATTGATCAATACATTTAATTTTTTTTGTTTTAAATATTTAATATAGAAGATAAATTTTGATGGATTAAATTAAAATTGAAAAGAAACATGAAATTTAAAATAATAGAATTAATTTAGGATGAAAATATCTGCCCCTTGAATCAGTTCTAGGGGTACCCTCACCATCTCACTCTAGTTAGTCTCATTTATACTCAACATTCATACTCCACAAAATTCATGAATTTTCATCACTACATATTTTAAAATATTAAGGAACAAGTCTTGGAACACCGTCATAGGGAACCAAACACTACTCCTCTCTCATTAGGTCACCCAACTCGCCTCCCTAAGAAACAACCACTTCCATTCCTCACTCAAATAGCCTGGTTCCATTATATTCGATGTTGACTCTGTGAGTGAATGGAAAAGGGAGTACAATAAAGAAAAAAAATAAAATAATTAGGAAGAAGTAGTATCATAAAACTATCATCCCAAAAATTCTCATAATTTTTATAATTAGAATATAACATTTAATATAGAATTATATGGAATCAAGGGGACATTTACCCCCTCACCTAGAGTAAACCATGAGTTAGAACTCCATGATCATGGAGGTTAATATTACAATATGAAAATAAATGAAATAAAATTAGTTAAGGGAAGGGGAGAGTAAATTAATATTAGATAATAGAAAAAACTTATTATTAATACATAAATTAAAAATATAATAAATTATACTATATTAAAATATGCATGGAGTTTAAAGGGTAAAAATACACAAAGAATGAAATAGATAATTGATTTTATAGGCATTAGGGGACCTATTATTTATTTTGATGGATTTTGGTGAAACACAACTCATACCAAATATCAAATCAACATGTAATAACCAAGTATAGATATTTCCTCATATATTATGTCTCTTGAAACTTAATTGGTGTGAAAAATCCATCCCACGATGTTAATAATCTATTACATTGGATATAAGATGTGTTCTTGTTCGTATGGATACTTCTCGTTTTGGGAATAAAAGATGAATAAGAAGATGATTTACTAAAAAATTTGGATACCTCAATTATGTGTATAATTATAATTTAACCTAATGTGGTACTGAAATATAGGAATTTAATATCATATGAACGACTTGGATGGGTCAGATAGGGGGATAATAAATTCTAGTATCACTTTGGGTTTTTCTTACATAGGGTTGTGTGAGGGGGGTGGGGGTGGGGTGGGGTGAAAATGAATCTTACAGAAGCAAGGATGTTTCAAGGTTAATCACAAGAAAGTGGATGAAATGGGGTTTTATTCTTAAGTGGATAGTGTGGGGAGATGCATTTTAATTTGACATAGGGGTTGTTTAATCCCATGTGAAAAATGGAACCAGGTAATTATTCATGCATAAGAGATACCCCCTTTGGGTTATCTTTACATAGCTTGTTGGATATAGAGATTTTTTATTCTAAAATAATACTTGATATTTAGATTGAATATGATGTAGTTACTTTGTTTCTCCATTTAATAGAAATTGATATAAAGGCCAATCCTTAATACATTACATAATATTGAGTTTTATATAATAAAATAAATTATTACACATTTAGGATTTTTTAGGTTTAGAGTTTTAGAGAAATCAGGACATAAAACATACATGACATCCCATAACCATACATTAGGATACTTCAAAAACAGTATCCACTTTTTCCGATATATAAAACTTAAATAAAAACATAATTTATTTTAAAAACCATTATAACATTTAAATTGTATTCCTAATTTCTCTTACATGTCCTTATAACCAGTGAAAAACATTTAACAAACACAGGAAGAGCACAAAAATCTCAGTAAGAGATATAAGGAATGAAATCGTTAGTTAAATGATAACATAAAAACCAATAAAACTCATTTAATAAATGTTCTTAACATGAATGGAAACATCATGTTGTTTCCTTGGGACCTTATTAACATATCACTCTTACAATCACCCTTACACATGGAATAACCATTTCTGTCAAATTCCATCTCAAGAGTACCTAATGCATTAGAGAGTTATAACGGGGATCACCTGTAATATCTTGAGCTATAATGGGATCAAACCAACATATCTTGAGCTATAAGGGGATCAAACCAACATAAAAATATCCATGGAATATATCATGGTAATAAAGAATCATAAAATCAAGAGAAACTAGTCATTCAATATATATATATATATAATCTTTCTTAATTTTATTAAAGAGACTTTTAAAAGGATTTTAAAAGAAAAGTCCATTACAAATATAACTGGAGTGATAATTAATGGAAAGGAATGGATATGTGTATGAAATATAAATACACATAATAAATAATAATATAAATAAATATTCATTACACGAATAATCTTAATACGTCATAATGAATAAATTGAAGGTCAACCCAATGATTGGAAATTGGGTTAAAAATTCCCTTACCTCGGAATCGTCTTAATTCAAACAAGTTTAAACCTAATTTATAATGGTTAAAAGAGTTTTATTAATATCTTAATGAAATATATTATTTTTTATAACACATTATATGATCATTTCATAATAACATTTTACCATTTAATAATTAGTATTTTCTCCTTCAATTGTTCTTGGCGCGTTCTTTATGTGATTTCCATGGTCGGTTTGTATTTGATTTTCTTGTCAAATTTAAATGAAATTATAGAAGATGAATGAGATGGTATTAATATGTTTCTAGAATATTAAAAGATTACACAACTCATTTTGGTTATATGTTATGAGGATTAATCATTGGATAAATCTTTAGTGATATTCGTTTAGATCATTTCTATGGTTCCTTGATAATGATTAACTAGTTTCGTTATATAACATAATATTATGTATATATGTTAACTCCAGAACATGAAAGATGATATATCATAAACTTTAATTTTTTAGACCATTAAAATGTTTTTATAACTAGTTTTTAATGAATTAATGGAAATTGTAAACATATCGACCACAATTTTTGGTAAATTGACACATCAGAGACGATGTTTTTATTTTTAGAATAAGGGGAAGAGGAGAGGAAGAATGATGATTAATATTTCCATAAACAAGATACAAATCCATCATATATGTACCAATAAAGATTACATGCCTCTCGGATAAAAATAAGTGAAGATACTATAAGAAACGAAAATAATTGAAAAGAAAACAGAAGAAAATGAAAGATGATTATTAACTCATGATCACTTCTCCTTGAGATCATTTATAAGGCCTTTGGTTTTGGCCTTTTGGTGAGACAATAATGTCATGGACGTGAGAAAGGGCCTTGGAGAGAGTATTTGGAAGAAATTATACAATGATTAAGGCTTGATAGGTGTGAGAGGAAGAGGGGAATTAGGGTGGTATTTATAGTGGAGGAGAGGAGGGATTTTACATTATTTTAATCATTATTTTTATATTTTTTTCCAAGACTATGAATAATCTTCATTATTGAGAAAAATAGTAAATAGAGAATGTGATTTTGAAACTAGTGGGCTTATATCAACCTTGCATCACCTATGATGTAGTAAAAAAGTATTTTTCATTTATTATATTTTACTATTCATTGAAATTCATGAATTTAAACAAAATCCCAAAAAATCACCCTAACCATTTAATGATGTGTAGAATTCCAAAATGAACTCCATTTTTTGAAAATATTTATCTAAATACTAGTATTTTAATTTTAAATAAAATCATAATTTATTCAAAAATAACAATTTTGAAGATATAACTCATTTTTTAACACCTTGAAAAACAAATCAAGATCTCATTATCTTATAATAATTAGAAAATAAAATAATAATATAATTTAATATTCATAAGGTTAATATTACTGTTCATATTACTATTCATAAGGGTATGTTACTATTAAAAAAACAATTTGGTTCTAGCAGACTCCAAATAACTTTCTGATCACAAATGTAGATGAACATTTTTCAAAATTCAAATCATAGAATATGTAAAATTATTTTTAAAGGATAGTTATTATAACACCCCCGGATTTCATAATACATTATCTCTTTAATGTAATTCAATATCTTGTGCCATACACAACACCGAGTCCGAGTGCACCACGACTTACCAAAATAGACGTTTAAAAAGAAGTTATGAATAGTATTAACTGCATTTTGAATTTTATATACTCCACATAATTTTAAAATCTATATAATGTGTTTTTTAGATATAATATAAGAACAAATTCATTTTTTCAGAAAAAAGAAGTGTTTTAAAAAAATTCACTTTTACCACCTTTTAATGGAGAACCCTTTTTAAATCCTATATTTGACACTTTTATATATTTGATTTTACAAAATAAACTTCTTCTTAAGAAGAAAGAAATAAAAATTTAGTTTGGATAAATTTTTGGTGTTTTTCTGATAAATTTCATATTTTGATGAATATTGAAAAATAATAAATTTTTATTCAAAACAACTGTATTAATCAAAATAAATTATTTTGTTAAATTATTAATTTGAATGGTTTTTAAGTATAATTAGATTATATTTTTATCATTGTCACATACATGACAAATTTTAAAGGTATTTTTGTATTTAATTTACATTATTTCTTTTTTGGGGGTTTTCAATGCATTTTTGAAGGAAATGGTGGGTTTCCATAATTTGGGTCAACTCGAGAGCCCATTTCCAGTTTTGACAATAAATTTTGTTTGTTTAATAACTACCTCGTTTTTCAACATTTTTAACTCATTCAACTTCCAAAATGACCTTAATTTAACTATTAAAATCACCAATGAATTTTGGCCCCCTTAAAAATTCATTTGCATCTTGGATTTGGGTGATCAAGTTAGGTATTGGGCCAACCCGAAAGCCCATTTCCAGTTTTAAAATTGTTTTGTAATTATTTCATAAAATATTCAATTTTTATTCTATTTCGGTGATTCCACCTCTCACCTTCTCCCACTGTACCTGGCCGCACCCCCAGCTTCGTTTCCCCCTCTTTGGAGATCGCATCCGTCGCGAATTAGGGCCTAACTTCTCTGGTTTCTAAAAACGTCCAGTTTTCTCAAGTAAGTGACTATCCTTCTAGTTCTCTCCTTTTCCTTGAGATTTATCTTTTTTTTCTTGAATCCCCAAATTTCCAGAAGCTAGGGCTTCTTGCCTAGGGTTTCATTTTGGGTTTCATGGTTCAATCCTCTGGTTTTAGGTTTGATATCACTTCCTTGTGGCGCGGTGGTCGTGCGGTTGAAGTTCCGCACTAGGATTTGCGGTTCTTGAATCTTTTGGTAGGTGATTCCATTGTGTGTGAAATTCTTTGGGAATTTGCTTGCTGTGTTGAGGGTGAATTAATGCTTATTGAATTTTAATGTTTCTGTAAAAATTTGTTTTAGTTTCATTTACAATGCAAATGAATTTTATGTTACAATTTTTGTTGAAATTGAGGGTTTTTCATGCAAATCTTTTATTGGTTCATTTTGGGATGAACTCTAATTACATAGTTGATTTTATTGAACTGTATTAGGAATTAAAATAATGTTTTAAATATTTATTCTTTTTGGTTGTGGCTGCAAAAGTTTGTTTAAATTGTGTTTGAGAAGCAAATGGGCATTAAGTGTCATGTTGGTGTGAAAATGGTGGTTTTTAAAATATATAATTTCTTGGTTCACATTGGGCTGCCCCATAACTGAATTTTTGGTTTTATTAAATTTTGTTGAACTGAAATTTTGTTTTGATGACTTACAAGTGTTCACATACTGTGAAAAGTGGATATTTTAAAGAGTTTTGGGTGCAAAACAATGTGATGTTTTGAGAGGTTGTTTTATTGAAGATCAAAATATTTTATTGACTGTTTCAAATGATATTAAATGTGTGTAGCTACTGTACTATTTGTTTGTGACCAGTAGAGATACTTTACATGAAAAAGTATGTGTGTTGTTTGCTGAAATTGTTTGAGCACAAAAGGGGGAATCCCGGGTACTTAGGTGGGCGGATATGTACTAGTACGGCTAGTGGACCGGATGGGTTGTGTCCCTGTTTCACTGAGCAAATGGATAACGACAACACTAACTGAACTATGTGGATGTTATTTGGGGACCACTAGGTTATGGGTTTGTTCCCTACTAGTGGCTCGTGCACGGGAAAGGATTGTGACTTGGATACTTTACACCGAGGTACGAGGTACATAGGGCCCGAGACTATCTAGTTTCCTAGGGGTGTTCCCAATTTTTGTGCTCATTAGAATTGTAGTATCTACCCTTGTTGTGGGATCTTTTGGCAGTACTTTACAGTAGCTCACATGTTTATTTAATGTGTTATCATTCTGAAATTCTTGGATTGAAAACTGTTCTCATTTGAATGTTTCTTTTCTTGAAATTTTTAACATTGTTTCACCTTGTGTGTTAAAATTGCTAGTTTTGTTCCCATTGTATTGCATCCTCTTTGGAATCATCTGGTGGTATCCTATTGGGCTTAGGCTCACACCCTACTTACACCCCTTGGGTGTAAGTAGAACTTCTTATGCTTGACTCAGGTAAAGGGAAGGCTAAGGGTGATGGCGCTTCAGGGTGTTAGTCCCCATCGTTGGGGCGGAGTTGTGGAGAAGGCTTGCGGGTGATGACACCCTTGTTGCGTGAAGTGATTGGGGATGTCTTGATGTTGTCATTATTTGTATTTGGACCACTTGTAGTGTCTTTAAACATATGTATTCATATCTGGTTTTGTTAAGAATGGTTTAGTATGGAAATTTCAGATTCTTATTATTGATTGTTTTATTTGTTTTATGCTTTCATACTCGGGTAAATCGTTCCCAAATCATATTGTTTTATACCCGGGCACTTGTGCCAGCCCGTGGGGATAGGGAATGCCCTTCGGGTCTTTCCACGGGCCTGGTTTGGTGCCATTAATGGTGGCGACCAGATCCGGTTCGTGACAAAATGGTATCAAAGGAGGTTAATGTTTTTGGGTTATATTGTTATTTTGACATGAGTCGGGATAGACAGGAGCTAGGACTGTCGGGGCTCGGGGTATTGGTTGTGAGTAGGGTGCCTGGCCCGCACCTCTCATGGCAGACCTTGAGTCACCATAGGATGTTGGAATTTACTGATTTACTTCACTTCCAGGTGAGACGTGTGGGCTGCAGACCACATGTGGACATCAGACAGATGTGGAGTAGTTGTTTCTTTTATTACAAGAATGTGTTTAGTTTGCTTATATTTGATGCATTTGATTACAATTTTCAGAATTGTGGTATTGACCATTGTTTTGTGACTGTTGCATTTTGTAGCAACATGCCTCCCCGGAAAGCTCCCACGCACCCACAGGAGGAAGCTGGAGAGAGTTCTCCCATGCCGATTGATCAGAGGCTAGTCGAGGCCGTGGTCCGGGCTGTCCAGGCTCTAGGATATGGACCAGCTCCAGCTCCAGCTCCTGTTAGAGAGGATTATACTGGTCCTAGAAAGGACAAGGCCCAGGAGTTCCTGAAAAATAAGCCTCCAACCTTCCGAGGCAGCTCAGAACCCCAGGAAGCAGAAGAATGGCTCGAGAAGATCGAGCGTATGTTTGAGTTCCTAGAAACACCCGAGGAGCTCAGGGTGAAGTGTGCCTCCTTCCTATTGGAGGGTCCCAGTCGTAAATGGTGGGAGTCAGTGCTTCAGGCTGGGAAGAATGATCAGATGCACTGGGGAGATTTCAAGGCTGTCTTCAATGAACAGTATTGCCCTGAGGTGTTGGCTTATGCCAGGTCTAGAGAGTTCATGGAACTTGTTCAGGGGAATCTATCTGTGATGGAGTATGCCAACCGTTTCGCTGAATTGGTTCGGTATGCTCCAGAAATTGTCTCTAATGAACAAGCGAAGGCCCAGAGGTTTGAGAAAGGCTTGCGACCAGAGATATACTCCCAGGTGTTCTTGTTTAAGCTGAGGACCTATGCTGAGGTTGTTGATCGAGCGTGCATGGTGGAGATTGATAGGAAA
Organism: Viscum album; assembly: GCA_963277665.1. Lineage (NCBI taxonomy): Eukaryota > Viridiplantae > Streptophyta > Magnoliopsida > Santalales > Viscaceae > Viscum > Viscum album. Next base: position 66,885 of record CAUJRU010000207.1, read on the forward strand.
GGCAGGGCTGGTTTCTATGGTTCAGTATCAGCAGTGGGAAGTGGTAGCTCCTCAGAGAAGAAAAGGAAGCGGGAGGATCATGTGAAGAAAGGAGGGGGCAGTTCAGGCCACTCTTCCAGGAAGTTTTCTTCTGCTGCTTCTGATGCAAGATTGGTCGTGTGCCACCAATGTGGGAGGCCTGGGAATATCCGACCAGCATGTCCACTTCCTCCGAAGCCTTGTTTCCAGTGTGGAGGTATGGGGCATTTGCAGCGTTTTTTTGGTGTGGCACATCCACTTCCGAGTGGGGTTGGTTCAGTGGCTTCAAAAGGAGTTCCAGCACAGTCCGAGCCGTCGAGGAATGGGGGATCTCGATTTGGTGGTTGTGGTGGTAGGGCTGGATCATCTTCTGGGCAGAGCCAGTTCAGGGCACAACCACATACTAGCGGTCGTCCTCAGGCAGATACTGGACATCTCCATGCAGTGGATCAGTCACCAGCAGGATCAGAGGCGGGACCGTCGACAGTTCGAGGTACCGTTCTGATCGCATCTTCTATAGCTACTGCTCTTTTTGATACTGGTGCCTCTGTTTCATTCATTTCTGGACATTTTGTGGAAATGCTGAATTTGCCAACTGAGTTGATGTCTTTTGCGATGGAGTTGGTGACACCATTGTGAAAGAAGAAGGAGCAGGGCCTGAGGTGCCCCTCATGTGCACTTTCTGTATCAGGGGTCGAGATGGAGTGGGACCTTATGGTCTTAGATATGGACCTTTTTGATGTCATACTCGGGATGGATTGGCTAGTTCACTTCCAGGCACACATCGACTGCTACAGAAGGCGTGTGAGTTTCACGGCACCTGATGGAAGTCGTCAGGTTTTTCATGGAGAATGGGATCCACGATCAAGTCGCGCAGGGCCTCCACTCCCAGAGTTGGGAAGTGTTATCTTCCAGTTATCTTCGATTGTGCTAGAGGATGGTCTTTCCCCTGAAGGTGCACTACCTCATGTAGTGAATGAGTTTCCCGAGGTATTCCCTGATGATTTTTCTGGTTTTCCCCAGAGCGGGATGTGGAGTTTTCGATTGATCTGGCGCCGGGAACACAGCCGATATCTCTTCCCTCCTATCGCATGTCCCCCACCGAGTTGAGGGAATTAAAGATACAGCTGGACGACTTAGAATCCAAAGGATTCATTCGCCCGAGCGTCTCTCCTTGGGCCGCTCCTGTGTTGTTTGCAAAAAAGGCTGATGGATCCCTCCGGTTGTGCGTTGACTACCGGAAGCTGAATAAGGTAACAATTAATAACAAATACCCTTTGCCCAGAATAGATGATTTGTTTGATCAGTTGAAGGGGGCAAAGTGGTTCTCAAAGATAGACCTGCGTTCAGGGTATCATCAACTCAGGGTGAAGGAGTCAGATATCCCCAAGACAGCCTTCCGAAGCAGGTATGGCCACTTTGAGTATTTGGTCATGCCCTTCGGATTGACCAATGCTCCAGCGGTATTTATGGCACTAATGAATAGGGTGTTCCATCAGTATCTCGATTCCTTTGTTGTGGTGTTCGTGGATGATATTCTGGTATACTCTAGCTCTGAGGAGGAACACGAACATCACTTGAGGATCGTTTTAGGTACATTACAGGATCACCGCCTCTATGCAAAGTTGTCAAAGTGCACCTTCTGGATCAGAGAGGTGAGATTTCTAGGGCATGTGATATCAGAGCACAGAGTTTCAGTGGACCCCGAGAAAATTAGTGCGGTTATGTCATGGGAGCAGCCGAAGAATGTGTTCGAGATCAGGAGTTTCCTTGGCCTGGCTGGTTACTACAGGCGATTCGTTCGGGATTTCTCTCGGCTTGCATCACCAATGACTGCGCTCACCCGGAAAGGGGTGAAGTTTGTATGGGGTCCAGAATGTCAAGAATCATTCGAGGAGCTGAAGAGACGGGTGACTACCGCCCCTGTGCTGATTTTGCTTGAGGCCGGGAAGGGTTATGTGGTTTATTGTGATACTTCAGGTATGGGTCTTGGGTGCGTGCTTATGCAGGATGATCACGTGGTGGCTTATGGCTCTCGCCAACTCCGACCACATGAAAAGAACTACCCTACCCATGACTTGGAGTTGGCAGCGGTGATGCATGCTTTGAGGACATGGCGTCACTACCTCTTTGGCGAGAAGTTTGTGGTCTACTCTGATCACAAAAGCTTGGCTTATATCTTCTCGCAGAAGGACCTCAACTTGAGGCAACGCCGCTGGATCGAGTACTTGCAGGGGTTCGACTTTGACATTGTCTATAACCTAGGAAAGGGTAATGTGGTGGCCGACGCTTTGAGCAGAAGAGTTCCAGTGCAGGCTTTGAGGAAGTCTAGTGATGAGTGGACATTGATGGGGCTCTTTTCTCAAATGCATGTGGAGGCTAGGGAACACAGTGGAGGGGCATTCTTGGCGAGTGTCCAGTTGACTCCTTCTCTGTTGGAGTTGATTCAGTGGGAAAAACCTAGTGATGAGCTTTGTCAGCGATCTAGGCAGTTTCTTCATGGTGGGGAGACATCCTATGATTGGTCGTCGTCTCCCGAGGGCATCTTGTGCTTCAAGGGCCGTTCAGTAGTACCGTTATCTCTACGGAAGGTAGTGATGCATGATAGCCACCAGTCTTAGTGGGCTGTCCATCCAGGTGCCACTAAGATGTATTATGATGTCCGTCGGCATTTTTGGTGGCCTGGTATGAGACGAGACATAGCAGACTTTGTTTCGAGATGCTACACATGCCAGCAGGTGAAAGCAGAACACCAAAGGCCCTCCGGTTTGCTCCAGCCATTACCCATTCCTACCTGGAAGTGGGACGAGGTTGCCATGGACTTCTTTGTTGGCTTACCTCGTACACCTCGGGGTAAGAATTCCATTTGGGTGGTGATTGATCGTCTGACCAAATCAGCCCACTTCATTCCGATCAGAGACACATCTAAAGTGGATGAGTTGGGCCATTTGTATCTTCAGGAGGTGGTGAGACTCCATGGTGTACCATCAGCTATTGTCTCGGATAGAGACCCCCGCTTCACTTCTCGATTTTGGGAAGGCCTTCAAAAGGCCTTGGGCTCTCAGATTAAGATGAGCACGTCGTACCACCCTCAGACGGATGGTCAGACAGAGCGGGCGAATCAGATTTTGGAGGACATGCTTCGTGCATGTGTCTTGGACTTTGGAGGTTCTTGGGATAGCCATTTGGGATTGGTTGAGTTTGCTTATAATAATAGTTACCAATCCTCAATTCGAATGGCCCCTTTTGAGGCGCTCTATGGTCGGCCATGTCGGTCCCCCCTATGTTGGGCTGAGGTAGGAGAGACTTCACTATTGGGGCCGAGCCTTGTGCAGGAGACTTCTGAGAAGGTCAAATTGATCAGGAAGCGCTTATTGACAGCTCAGAGTCGTCATAAATCTTATGCTGATCGGAGGCGTCGAGACCTAGAGTTTACTGTGGGTGATATGGTATTCTTAAAAGTGGCCCCTCGTCTGGGCCATCGTCGATTGGGTAAGCAAGGAAAGCTGATGCCACGGTATGTCGGACCCTTTGAGATCACCGAGCGTATTGGTAAGGTGGCATACAGGTTGGCCTTACCTTCTCAGTTGACATCTATCCATGATGTCTTCCACGTCTCCCAGTTGAAGAAATACAATCCAGATCCATCCCATGTGTTGAGTTGGGAAGAACTAGAGATAGAGCCTGACTTGTCTATCGTTGAGAGGCCGATGAAAATAGTGGACTCCCAGGAGAAGATACTTAGAGGAAAGTCTATTCCTTTAGTCCGGGTTTTATGGCAGCATGGGAATGATACACATGAGACTTGGGAGTGAAAGTCATGGGTCGAGGAAGAGTACCCATTCTTGTTTACCAACCAAGAATCATGTTGACTTTCCGGGGCGGAAAGTCCTTCATGGTGGGGAGAATTTTCACATACATGACAAATTTTAAAGGTATTTTTGTATTTAATTTACATTATTTCTTTTTTGGGGGTTTTCAATGCATTTTTGAAGGAAATGGTGGGTTTCCATAATTTGGGTCAACTCGAGAGCCCATTTCCAGTTTTGACAATAAATTTTGTTTGTTTAATAACTACCTCGTTTTGCAACATTTTTAACTCATTCAACTTCCAAAATGACCTTAATTTAACTATTAAAATCACCAATGAATTTTGGCCCCCTTAAAAATTCATTTGCATCTTGGATTTGGGTGATCAAGTTAGGTATTGGGCCAACCCGAAAGCCCATTTCCAGTTTTAAAATTGTTTTGTAATTATTTCATAAAATATTCAATTTTTATTCTATTTCGGTGATTCCACCTCTCACCTTCTCCCACTGTACCTGGACGCACCCCCATCTTCGTTTCCCCCTCTTTGGAGATCGCATCTGTCGCGAATTAGGGCCTAACTTCTCTGGTTTCTAAAAACGTCCAGTTTTCTCAAGTAAGTGACTATCCTTCTAGTTCTCTCCTTTTCCTTGAGATTTATCTTTTTTTTTTCTTGAATCCCCAAATTTACAGAAGCTAGGGCATCGTGCCTAGGGTTTCATTTTGGGTTTCATGGTTCAATCCTCTGGTTTTAGGATTGATATCACTTCCTTGTGGCGCGGTGGTCGTGCGGTTGAAGTTCCGCACTAGGATTTGCGGTTCTTGAATCTTTTGGTAGGTGATTCCATTGTGTGTGCAATTATTTGGGAATTTGCTTGCTGTGTTGAGGGTGAATTAATGCTTATTGAATTTTAATGTTTCTGTAAAAATTTGTTTTAGTTTCATTTACAATGCAAATGAATTTTATGTTACAATTTTTGTTGAAATTGAGGGTTTTTCATGCAAGTCTTTTATTGGTTCATTTTGGGATGAACTCTAATTACATAGTTGATTTTATTGAACTGTATTAGGAATTAAAATAATGTTTTAAATATTTATTCTTTTTGGTTGTGGCTGCAAAAGTTTGTTTAAATTGTGTTTGAGAAGCAAATGGGCATTAAGTGTCATGTTGGTGTGAAAATGGTGGTTTTTAAAATATATAATTTCTTGGTTCACATTGGGCTGCCCCATAACTGAATTTTTGGTTTTATTAAATTATGTTGAACTGAAATTTTGTTTTGATGACTTACAAGTGTTCACATACTGTGAAAAGTGGATATTTTAAAGAGTTTTGGGTGCAAAACAATGTGATGTTTTGAGAGGTTGTTTTATTGAAGATCAAAATATTTTATTGACTGTTTCAAATGATATAAAATGTGTCTAGCTACTGTACTATTTGTTTGTGACCAGTAGAGATACTTTACATGAAAAAGTATGTGTGTTGTTTGCTGAAATTGTTTGAGCACAAAAGGGGGAATCCCGGGTACTTAGGTGGGCGGATATGTACTAGTACGGCTAGTGGACCGGATGGGTTGTGTCCCTGTTTCACTGAGCAAATGGATAACGACAACACTAACTGAACTATGTGGATGTTATTTGGGGACCACTAGGTTATGGGTTTGTTCCCTACTAGTGGCTCGTGCACGGGAAAAGATTGTGACTTGGATACTTTACACCGAGGTACGAGGTACATAGGGCCCGAGACTATCTAGTTTCCTAGGGGTGTTCCCAATTTTTGTGCTCATTAGAATTGTAGTATCTACCCTTGTTGTGGGATCTTTTGTCAGTACTTTACAGTAGCTCACATGTTTATTTAATGTGTTATCATTCTGAAATTCTTGGATTGAAAACTGTTCTCATTTGAATGTTTCTTTTCTTGAAATTTTTAACATTGTTTCACCTTGTGTGTTAAAATTGCTAGTTTTGTTCCCATTATATTGCATCCTCTTTGGAATCTTCTGGTGGTATCCTATTGGGCTTAGGCTCACACCCTACTTACACCCCTTGGGTGTAAGTAGAACTTCTTATGCTTGACTCAGGTAAAGGGAAGGCTAAGGGTGATGGCGCTTCAGGGTGTTAGTCCCCATCGTTGGGGCAGAGTTGTGGAGAAGGCTTGCGGGTGATGACACCCTTGTTGCGTGAAGTGATTGGGGATGTCTTGATGTTGTCATTATTTGTATTTGGACCACTTGTAGTGTCTTTAAACATATGTATTCAGATCTGGTTTTGTTAATAATGGTTTAGTATGGAAATTTCAGATTCTTATTATTGATTGTTTTATTTGTTTTATGCTTTCATACTCGGGTAAATCGTTCCCAAATCATATTGTTTTATTCCCGGGCACTTGTGCCAGCCCGTGGGGATAGGGAATGCCCTTCGGGTCTTGCCACGGGCCTGGTTTGGTGCCATTAATGGTGGCGACCAGATCCGGTTCGTGACAATCATTTAATCAAATGATGGTCATTGGAAGTAATTTTACATTTAAATTGGACACAAACACATATCAATCTTTTGATAGTTTTTATCTCTCAAATACCCATAATCTCGTTTTGAAAACAGGAAATAATATTAAATTAATTAATGAAACTTATTTGTTTTCAATTTGGTAAAATAGAAATAATTTTTGAATTTGAAATATCAAAATTATCTTAGGGTGATTTTTGGGTTTTTTTTCTGAAAACATTCATTTTTTGATAAATAGTGGAAAATACTACATAGTACATAAAAACCAACTTCTTCATTTGAATAATTATTTTTAATTAAAAATTTATCTTAAAATAGATAAATAATAAACAAATTTGAACAATTTATGTCACTGGAGTCATTTTATAATAATATTAGATATATAAATGTTTATTGTACCATTTTAACATCTTTTTATCCACCTTCCGGGCACAATTATCCACCTTTTAGGCACATTTGAAAATTTGAATAAAAAATAATTTTAGAAATTCTATGAATTGAATTCCAAAAATATGAGAGAAAAAGTTGACATCAGTAAGTAAAATGTGGTTCTATAGGATGAAAATAATTTTTGGTGAATAATAACTTTTGAATTATATTTACCACGGTTAAAAGTAAATAGGGTAACTTAAGGTAAAAATGATATCATAATTACCCTAAAACATATCTTAAATCTATTGGATAAGCGTTTTTATACCAAAATAATCATTAGGGAATAATATATGATCCTCTTTGATATACTTGGATTAGATTAGGACATTTGTTATTATTTTATTTATAGAAGAGTTAAAAGTGTTAAATTCAAAATCTCATAACTAAAATATTTTTAATATAGGGTTATACATAAGATAAATTCGACTATAAATATTCATTAGAAATATAAAATTATTTCATATATAACGTTATTTTAGTTATAATTTTTATATACTAGATATTTAAATTAATTCATGATACAATGATTATGAAATAATTACCTTGATAATGAATGATTAAAATAATTGATATTATAAATATCCAAATAAATATAAATTGATACTTTTATTGAATTCCAATAATTTTCTAGTTTGATATGACATGTTAGGATTTATTTAATTTTTTTTGATATAATCATGTTTTTTTGACTTTCTCAAAAATCAAATACTAAATAGTGTCAAAATTTACATAAATGAGTTTGTAAAACAAAAACTATATTATTAGATGATAAAATATTCTGAAAAATATAAGGTTAGGCCAAAGGAATTATATAATGATATATATGTCATTACATAACCACTTTAGGTTCTCTTGGTATTTTATGTCAAGTTTACTAACCATGTATTATAAAAATACATGAAGAAATGGTAAAAGTTATATTATTTAACTAAGGGTCAAATCTAAAAGATATGGTTAATATGGTGGCCTAAAATTTTCTAAAACCTATTGATTTGGGAGGTTTTTGACCCATCCTTTCCTTATCATCAAAATAAACCCATTTTGAGGTATTATAAACCGAAAAATATTTTAGAATAAATTTTATTTCAAGCTTTTCCTAAAGTGCCCCTCACGTCTCTTATAAAAGGAAACTTCCCCTTCTCATAACTTCACACCTCAAAATAAATTTGGCTTGACCAAAACCTATTCAAATATCCTCAAAAATACCGTCAAGTAAACCTATAGAAATTACTTCGATCAGAAAGAAAATCTACGGAGCCTTTTTGATCAAATCAATGGGAAGAACCCGAAGAAGAGATAATTATTTTATCACCTCTTTCAAAGTTATTCTCTTGTTATACTTCCTCTTTCTTTGTTATTTCCATACTGAAATAATAAATCCAGAACATTATACATATTGAGATGCTATTTTAAATATTTTACAACCATTTTAATTATTCCATCTATCCTATGAATGACAATGTTACCATACGTGTGTACATACAACTTACTGCCTCCACGTCATGGTATAGTTTGTTATTCATCACTTTATTATTTGGGTGGACATAATAATGAGTATAATAGATGTAAATAATAAATATATCATGTTAATGATTCTTTATATATAATATACCATCAAATTAAATATGATTTTACTGTCAATAGAATGATATCGTCGCTCGTTCGTATGTACGACTTACCGTCAGTATGACACGATGAGATTCATTTCCACGTTCACAATCCAATGATGATTATAAAAATATATATTATTAATAAGTATGTAATATCTGAAATAATAATTCCCTTAAAATATATATATATATATATATTTACATATATCTCATACACTTACTTCCATTCAATATGATAGGAAAACGGAAATGGTGTTTATGCGTACGTACGACCTACTGTCTCCATAAATGGTGTCTTCTATTTCATATATCTATCTATTATCCATATTTATACTATGAATATATATGATACATAAATAATGTTTTATATTCTGTAATATTTTAAATCATTATATAAGTTATACGATCAAGAATAACAAGTTAAAACACTTACGATAAAGAAAGCGATTATTACCTGAAATGTTATTTTGACATAGAAATTAATATTAAATGGGTAGTATAAAGCCATAAATGAATCGTGTATAATATCATAAATATTAATATGGTTATATTAAAATTTAATTACATACAATGGTCATTATACAAAAGGTTAAACGTACCCTCAACCAAAGGAAAGTAAAAGGTAAAGGTCAATTCCTTAATCTCATTATTATCCGAGATTGTTTATGTTTAAGTATTTAATGGGAAATTTTTATCATCCATGTACATGTTTCCTAAATATGTTTTCAAAATGTATATTTTTAGGTTTTTTTGAAGGGAATATTTATCAATATCATCATATAAAATTTTTAATCATTTATTTTTCTAAATCTTTTTAATTAATGTCTGTGTTTTAAAAACAATTTTAAGGATTTATTTATTTAGACATGATTGTATTAAAATTTTAATTAATTTCAAAAGATTCAAAGTGGTATGAGATAATTTGATTCAAAAATATATTTTAAATGAATTCCTTTATAAATGTGTGGCTTTTAAATGATTTCAAAAAAAGGGATATCTCTCTCAAAGAGTTTTACTGATCATTTTAAACTATGTCAACATCATTTAATGTATATTATTCTTGATTGATATTTATTGATTATAATAAAATATTAAATATTTTATTGAATAAATTATTATATGTTTGAATGTGGATGTGATATTTTTATACCATTCATTGTTTATGGTTAATATATTGACATTTAGTATGCTATTTTTAATACGATTTTTTATGTTATGTTTCAACATTTTCATATGAGAAGTGAATTGGACTTTGTAAGTGAAAGATGGAGCCCTATATAGCTCCTTGATGCATTGGTAGGTTTCATGAGACAAACTAGTGTCCTGGAAAAAGGCCTTTAATTTTTTTATTTGTAGTCTCGGCACAAGGCCATGACTATATGGTTATGATGTTCGACATTATTCATTCCATCGTTATGAAATTTGTTATTACATACGATAATTCAAATTGTAGAATATCCATGTGAATGTTTTTATGGTAATTTTTTATTTATGTTTTCCATATTATGTTCATGTTTATATTTAAATGGTTTTTGTTTTCATTACAGATATTGACTTAAAAGTTTATAGCTTTCACAAAATTATTTACCATTGCTGAGAATCTGAGCTCACCCCTTTCTTATAATTTATTTTCCTAGGATTCCTAGAAGTGTATTATGATTAATGTGAAAGGTTATGCTAAGGGAATAATGGAACTCTAAAAGGATTATTTATTCTATGTAGTATGTTATAATATGTATGGTTACATTCATGTATGTAATTTATTTTCCAAGACTGCTAAACTGATCGGTCCTTCAAGACTTGATTCCTTGAAATCATGCCAATGTATTAAAATAATGCACCAGCACCAGGTAACTGGGGCTGGGGTGTTACAGTTGGTATGAGAAAAAGTTTAACAACAACCATTGAAATAGATTTAGTTAAACTCTGATTTTAAAACATTACCCTATGATAGACTTTGAAGATTAGTATAAAATAACTACTTATAATTTTGGTAATGTATAAATTTTGTGAATTTTCCAAGAAATACATCTCTATCTTGATACGATCATGTAGAGGCAACTCTAGCACAAATGTAATTAGGGGTAAAACCTAAAAACACTCTGTTGAGCTATACTCAAACATGAACTGGTGCATGGCAACGGTCTTTGCTTCACTCTTTGTTAGGACACTCCCATTGGGTATGCTTAGGATAATCCACATTTTCTTTACAAACCATTATGAATGATTTATGAGTAAATATGTCTGGAAAGAAACCATTTTTATGATTATGACACCAGATGTGTAAAAATATTCAATTAATGTTGAGAATTTTTCTAGTTTTTAGATTATAAATTATGATACAATGTAAACTAGTATATGTCACCATTTAGAAATGGTACTCTGTAGAAGGAATGAGAAATCTTTCAATACACATTATCCAAAGAGTAAGAAGGGTCATATCATTTATGGTCTTAATCCAAAAATTATAAAGGAAATAGAATCACACGTATTCTCTTCATATGAAGAAATAATATCATGTGTTAATAAGATAAGTAATAAATTTTATGAGTTTGATGGATTTGAAGGGAAGAAATAGAAGGAGATGATGAGAGAGAAATAGTTGGATAAAGGGAATAAGGGAAAGAAGTATTCTCCCACATGTGATAACAGTGGAAAGAATCACCTTGGTAAATGATTGAAGGGAATGGTCATTTGTTATATGTGTGGAAAAAAGGAAACCTAATATGTGACTGTAAGGGTATGAAAAAGGTTTCAAATGTACAGTGCTTTATCTATAAGGAGTTGGGACACTACATGAATAAATGTCCAAATCATCAGAGTATACCCCAAATGATGATATTGGATAATAATCAAGTTATGATACTACCGTATATGAAGAGGAATGATTAGTGGTCTTTTTTCACTATTAAAGAATTATGTCACTTGAGTATTGTATTAATGATGTACAAGTTATAAGAATTATAGACTATATAAGGATTGTACTACAGTACTATTTCATTGAGGATTTTAGATTGTATGGTACTAAGATAAGTGAGTCAATAGAAAGTTAAACATTTTAAAAAATACATGGTTGAGGGAAAGATAAACCTTAACATAGTTCTCATACCGAGAAAATTGATTTTTATTAGGTATTATTGACATCCTTGGAACTAATTAATGGTTTGTTTAAAAAGCGGTTTATACCATCATTATTGGTAGTTTTCAACATTTTTGAATTTAAGGTGTATATCCATTATTCAATCTTTTACATAGGGAATAAAGAATAATGGACCTAGTCAATATGATTTTTTGGTAATTTAGTTTATTACCATATTTTAACAGAATACATGACGAGGGCATTCACATCTATGTTATGTGACCTTCCTTATAAATTTTGGACTATGAGTTTGGCAAGATGTTTTTTGGATAAGTTTAAAGGTTGGAATGGATTATTTTAGACAATGGATACTATTTTTTTTAAGGTTAAAACAATTCATAAGATAAGTTTTTGATTTTTATAAGAAGGACAACAAGGTGGTCGGGCGACAACCCATCACATCTGGTAAGGCCACAGAACTTGAAGTCGCAACTGAAGAGTGATAAGGGTGCATCATCTACCACTGGCCTATGTGATGTCCTGGTTTTTATACTATAGTTTTTAAGTGGTTTAGAAGATGAATTATAAATTCATTTTTTGGGACACTATAAGATTAGTTTAAATAGAATATTTTTGAGCTCTATTATCTTTTGGAGTGAAAGATGAGTTTGTGTTAGAAATTATTTGAAGGATGGAACTCTACTAGTCATGTATTCTCTTTTGTCTTATTCTATTAGGAAATAAATTCTTAAACTTCTGGGATATGATCTTAAACCAAAAATGTGTTATCCTAATAACTTTTGTGTTTTTGAACCAGTGATATTTAAAATCATCATAGATTAATGTCTTTGAGGCCCTCAATTTTACATTTAGTGTTCACTTGTTTGTGATTGATGACATCAATCACACCCTATAAATATTTAAAATTTTCCACCAATTATGAGTCCATAATTTCCACCAATGTTCTTTTATTTGAAACCTTAATTCAGTGTTGACTTTTTCATTTACCTTTCTCTCTTATTAAGAGTAAATTTTTGTAACCCTATTTCTGATGTGGGTTCTCCATAAAGGTATTTTCTATTTTCAACCTTTTATTTTTGAAGAACAATTTAAAATTGAGAGGATTCAATTTATTTAAGGAGGGGTGAATGTAACACCCCGATATTTCATAATACTTTAGCTCTTTAAAGTAATTCAATAGCTTTCACCACACACAACACCGAGTTCAAGCGCACCACGACTTACCAAACTAGCCATTTAAAAAGTGAGTATGAATAATATTAACTATATTTTGAATTTTATATACACCATATAATTTTAACATCCATATTATGTGTTTTTAGACCTAATATATGAACAAATCCAATTTTCCTGATAGACGTAGTGTTTTTCAAAAAAATGCAATTTCTCCACCTTTTAACGGAGAACCCTTTTTAAATCCTATATTTGACACTTTCAATTTTTTATTTTGAAAAAAATAAACTTCTTCTTTAAAATAGGGATATAAAAATTCAGTTCTGATAAAATTTAGCTATTTGTTTTGATAAATTTCATATTTTGATGAATAGTGAAAAATACTTAATTTTAATTAAAAACAATTTTTTTAATAGAAATAATTTATTTGGTTAAATTATACTTTTGAATGGATTTTAAGTATAATTAAACTATATTTTTGTCATTTAATACAATGTTGGTAATTGGAAGTAATTTTACAATTAAATTGGACATAAACAGATATCAATCTTTTGATAGTGTTTACTTCTCAAAAACCCACTTTCTTATTTTGACAATGGGAATTAATTTTAAATTAATTAATTAAACTTCTTTGTTTTGAATTTGGTAAAATAGAAATCATTTTTGAATTCATAATATCAAAATTATCTTAGGGTGATTTTTTTTGTTTTTTTTAAAAACTTTAAATTTTTGATGGATAGTGAAAGATACTTCATAGTACATAAAAACCAAATTTTTCATTTAAATAATTATTTTAATTAAAATTTATCTTAAAATATATACATAATACATATACCAGTCCAATTTAAGTCACTAGAGTCATTTTATAATATGATTAGATATATAAAATTTTATTGTACCATTTTAATGTCTTTTTACCCACCTTCTAGGCACATTACCCACCTTCTAGGCACAGTTACAAATTTGCATAAAACGTAATTTTACCACTTTTGTGAATTAAATTTAAAAAATCCAAGAGAAATGATTGAAATTAGTAAGTAAAATGTTGTTCAATAGGATGAAAATAATTTTTGTTGAATAGTAACTTTTGAATTTTATTTACCACAATTAAAAGTAAATAGGGTAATTTAAGGTAAAAATGGTATTATAATTATCCTAAAACATTTCCTAATTCTATTTTATATGTTTTTATCAACCAAAATAAACTTTAGTAAAAAATTCGATCCTCATCAATCCACGTGGATTAGATTAGGACATTTATTATTATTTTATTTAAAGAAGAGTTAAAAGTGTAAAATTCTAATTTTCATAATTAAAACATTTTAAATATTGTGATATAAATTAGATAAATGAAACAATAAATATTAATTATAATGATATAAATATTTATTATATAATTGTATTTTATTTATAATTTATCGACATTAAATAATGAAATTTATTCCGGACATAATGATGAGGCAGTAATTACCTTACTAATGAATTATAAAAATAATTGATATTATAAGCCTCCAAATAATTGTAAATTGAGACATTTGATACATTACACTAATTTTATAGGTTAATATGACATGTTAGGATTGATTTAATTTAATATTTTGAAGTAATCAAGAATTTTTTACATTCACAAAAACCAAATACTAAATAGTGTCAAAATTGACAAAAATGCATTTTTTTAAAAATTACTATATTATTAGATGATATAATATTCCTAAAAATATAAGGCTCAGTAAAAGTACATTTATAATGATAGAAATTTCATTAATTAACCAATTTAGGTTCTCTTGGAACTTTATAGTAATTTTATTAACCATGTATTATAAATATATAAGAAGACATGGTAAAAGTTAACTTATTTTAAAAAGGATTTAATATAAAATATAAGGTTAATATGGTGTCATAAAATTGTCTAAAACCTATTGGATGAGAGTATTTAGACCCACCCCCAACTTATCCTCGAAATAAATCCATTTGGAGATATTAGAAAATGAAAATTATTCTAAAATAAATTAATATTTTCAGCTTTTCCTAAAGTGCCCCTCACATCTATTATAAAAGGGTACTTCCCCTTCTCTTAAATTCACACATCCAAATCCATTTGGCTCGACCAAACCCTGATCAAATCACCTCCCATCTACCCTCAATTAAACCTAGAGTCCCTACTTTGATCATAAAGCCAATATAAGGATCTGTTTTTATCAAATCAAAAAGAAGAAGTAATTATTTTATCACCTCTTTCAAAGCTCTTTTCTTCTTATACTTCCTCTTTCTTTGTAATTTAGATACTAAAATAATAAATCCAGTAATGTATAAATAAATATATGTTATTATAAATATGGAACAACCATATTCATTGTTCTATCCATCCTATGAATGAAAAAGTCACTATACATGTGTACGTACGACTTACCGTCTCCACATCATGGTGTAGTTTTTTATTCGACAGTTAATTATTTTGATGGGTATAATAATTATTATAATTTATGTTAATAATAAATATATCATGTTAATTATTATTTATATATAATATATCATCCAATTACATGTTTTTTCACCATCAATAGAATGATATTTTCACTCGTGCGTACGTACACCTAATCGTCTCCACGACGCGATGAGATTCATTTCCACATTCCCCATTCAATGATGAATATAAAATTATATATTATTAATAATTATTTAATATATGAAATAATAATTCTACTGGATATATATATATATATATATGTGTGTGTGTGTGTATTTATATATCTCTCATTCACTTACTTCCGTTTAATACGATATGAAAATGAAAATGACATTTTTGTGTACGTACCACCTACCATCTCCATAAACGGTGTCTTCCATTTCATATATCTATAGACTATACATAATTATATTCTGAATATATATGATACATAAATAATGTTTTATATTTTTGAATCAATTAAATCATGATATAAGTTATACAATCATGAATAACAAGTTAATACACGTACGATAATGAAAATGATTATTACCTGAAATATTATTTTATCATAGAAATTAATATAAAATGGGTAGTATAACTCCATAAATGAATACAGTATTATTTCATAAATATGAATATGGTTCTGTTATAATTTAATAACATACTATGGTCATTTTATATGAGGTTAAACGTACCCTCAACCAAAGGAAAGTACAAGATAAAGGTTAATTCCTCAATCTCATTATTATCCGAGATTGTTTATGTGTAAGTATTTACTGCTAAATTTTTATCATCCATGTCCATGTTTCATAAATATGTTTTCAAAATGAATATTTTTTTAAGGGATTATTTATCAAGATCACCACATCAAATGTTTTAATGATTTATTTTTCTAAATCTTTTTAATTAATTCCCATGTTTTAAAAATGATATTATGTATTTATTTATATGGACATCATTCTTTTAAAATGATAATTACTTTCAAAAGACTCAAAGTGGTATGGTACACTTCAATTAAAAAATATCTTTTAAATGAATTCATTTATAAATGTGACACTTTTAAATGATTTCAAGAAAGGGATATTTCTTTCAAAGAGTTTTACTGCTCATTTTCAACTAGGTCAACATCCTTTATTGGATATTATTCTTGATTGAGGTTGATATAATATAATAAAATCTTCGATATTGTATTGAATGAGTTATGATATGTTTGAATGTTTATGTGCTATTTTTATACCATTCATGGTTTATGGTTAAAGTATTGACATTTTTTATGCTAGTTTTAATACGAATGTTTATGTTATGTTTCAACGTTTCCATATGAGGAATACATTGGACTTTTCAAGTAACATGTGGATCCCCTATAGCTCTTCGATGCATCGATAGGTCTCATGAGACAAACTAGTGTCTTGGTACAAGGCCTTGATTTGTTTTATAGTCTTGACATGAGGCCTTGACTATGTGGTTATGATGGCTGACATTATACAATACCTTGTTATGAAATTAGTTATTACATGTGATTATTAAATTAGTAGAATATCCATGTGCATGTTAATATGATAATTTTTTTTCCATATTATGTTCAAGTTTATGTTTAAAGGGTTTTTGTTTTTATTATACATCTTTCTTTAAAATTTTATTACTTCCACTAAATTATTTACCCTTACTAAGCATATCAGCTCACAAATTTGTTATGTTTTATTTTCCTAGATTCCAAGAAGTGAATTATGATTAATGTTTCATGTTATGATACGGGAATAATAAAATTATAAAATGATTATTTATGTTTTGTTGTATGTTAGAAAGTGTAATGTATCATTCGTGTATGTAATCTATTTTCAGAGACTACTAAAATGATCAGTCCTTCAGGACTCGATTCATGGTAATCATGCCAATGTATAAAAATAATGCACTAGCTCTGGGTAACTAGGCTCAAGGTGTTAGAGCTGGTATCAGAGGAAGTTTATAAAAAAACATGGAAATATATTTAGATAAACTTTTATTTTTAAACATTACCCTAAGATAGAATTTGAAGTTAAGTATAGAAGAACTTCCTTGAATTTTGGTAATGTATAGATTTTGTGAATTTTCCAAGTAATACATCCCTATATGGATACGAGAAGGTAGAGGTGGCTCTGGAATAGATGTATGTAGGGGTAAAACCCAAAAACACCACTTTGAGCTAGACTCGAATAGGAATTTGAGCACGACAATGGGCCATGCTGCACTCTTGGTTACGACACTCCCAGTGTATATGCTTAGGACAATTCACATTTTATTTACAAACCATTATGAAGGATTTGTGAGTAAATATGTCAGTAAAGAAATTATTTTTATGATTATGATACTAGATGTGTGAAAATATTCAATAAATGTTGAAAATTTTTCTAGTTTTTGGATTATAAATTATGATAAGATCTAAACTAGTGTATTTTTTCATTTAGAAATGGCGCCTAGTAGAAGGAATGATATCTCTAGGAACACACATTATCCAAATAGTAAAAAGAGGCATATCTTTCATGTTCTTAAGAAAACATTTAGAAGTGAAATAGTATCCCAAATATTATCATCATATGAAGAAATAATATCATGTGTTAAAAAGATATGTAATGAATTCTCTTAGTCATATGGATTTGAAGGGAAGAAAGAGAAGAAGATGATGGCAGAGAAAAAGAAGGATAAAGGGTACACGGGAAAGAATGATTTTTTACACATGTGATTACAGCGGAAATAATCAACTTAGTAAATTCTTGAGGGTAATGGGAGTTTCTTATATGTGTGGAGAAAAAGGATTCCAAATACATGATTTTAAGGGTAAGAAAAATGTTTCAAATGTAAAATGCTTCATCTACATGGAGTTGGAACACTACGTGAATCAATGTGCAGATCATTAGAGTATACCCAAAATGATGCTATTGGGTAATAATCACGTTATGATACTACTACAGATGAAGAGTAATGATTAGTGATCTTATGTCGTTATTAAATAATTGGGTTATTTGAGTACTATATTAATGATGTATAGGTTAGAAGAATTATAGAGTATATAAGGATTGTACTATAGTAGTATTTCATTAGGGATTTTAGATTTTTTGGTACTATGAAAAGTGACTCAATAGAAAGTTAAAAGTTTTGAAAAATACATGGTTAAGGGAAAGATAGAACATAATATAGTCCTGATACCACGATAATTGATTTTTATTGTGTGTTATTTACATCATTTTAAGTGATTACTGGTTTTTAAAAAAAGAGTTTTATACCATAATTATTAGGAGTTTTCAACAGTTTTTAATTTAAGGTGTATATCCAGTATTATACGATTTACATAAGGAATATGGAAGAATGAACATATTCAACATGGTTTTTTTGGTAATTTAGTTTATTACGATGTTTTAAGAGAATACATGATGATGGTATTCATATATATGTTATGTGACCTTCCTTATAAATTTTTGACTGTGAGTTTGGACATGTGTATTTTGGATAAGTTTAAAGGTTTAAATAGATTAAGTTAGACATTGGACACTGTTATTTAAGGTTAAGACATTTCTAAAGATTATTTTTGTATTTTTATAAAAAGGAAAACCTGGAGGTCAGGTGAAAACTCATCCCGTCCGACAAGGCCGCAAGACTTGAACCCACAACCGAAGGGTAACAAGGGGGCATCACCTACCTATAAGGACCCGGCCTTAATCATTACATAATATTGAATTAAATGAATAATTCACATTGATTATTGTTTCAGGTTTAGAGTTTTAGAGATTTAGGACATAACTATTACATTACAACATGAATATTACAAGTAGACACTACTACTCAGTATCAATTTTTTTTCATAAAATAAAAACTCTTAAAAAGAAACATGTCTAGTTCCATGTTTTAGATAGCTTGACTTTTACATGATCCCATAATTGACCCTATTCATCTTTAAGCCCTGTGAAAAATATTACAAAAACATGGGATGAGCATAAAAATCTCAGTAAGGGTTATAAAATAAGGATGGAAAACATTATCCCATCAATAAATACAAATCAATGAAACCATACTTTTTAATCATAACATACCTTATGAAATCATGAGATTTATGAATAACACACACAAATCATAAATCATAAAGGTCTCTTATGGAATCCATATCATACTTACATTATAAATATCATAGCTACGTAGGGAGTTACACTTGTAATACCCATCACAATATATTCCTTAATTCTCTTAGGAGAAACATCGCGTTTACCTCCGTCACGTTACCCAATGCATTGGAGAGCTATCTCGGGCTCACCCGCCCTAGGTTTATCACAGAACCACCCGTATACGTAAACAATGCCCAATAACCATAACATAATCATAACATATAAGACATGTATAAAGTAAAGATAACATTTCAATATTCCAATATATCAAATCAAGAGATTGAAATAAACAATGTTTAATCAAATCATTTTCAAAGCCGTTTTAAAAAGTGATTTTTGAATCAAAGTGTCCCATACCACTTTGAAACTTTTAAATGAATTATTATTTGAAAAAATTAATTTCCATATAAATAAATCCTAAATCCCATTTTCAAAACATGGACATTAATTAGAAATATTTAGAAGAATAAATCTTTAAAATGTTTAAAATGATATTTTTGATAAAGTGTTTTTAACAAAAAGGGGGACGCTTCAATACAAATAATTGAAGAATAAATTTTAATAAGAACATTATAATATCATGATAATAATGGGATTCATGATATAATATTTCAAAGGACAGTATATACACCATATAATAGTGAATTAGTGCATAACAACAATGAAGTCTCAATGGAAATGTAAATTGAGATAAAATACCTTATAAAGATGGTATCCTTAAATTAAGGATAAATCAATCTCATAATTATGTGTGAAAAATATAAATACACCCAATATAAGAGGATATTAAGTGTAAGACAATCAGAGGTCATTCACACATATTCATAGGATGACAAAAATTAAAAAAAGAGAATAGTAACCCAAAGAATGGGAATTAGGTTAAGGAGTTCCCTTACCGATTTGGTAACTTACAAAACATATTCCACATGAAAGAAGGATCATACAATGAAGATGTAAATACTCATTAATGAGAGTATATTACACAAAGAGTACAATCAGGGGAAGTACATATGCCACATGAAAGGAAATAGTGGCCAATATAGAATGAATCTCACGGGAATAAAAAGTGAGATGAAAAACCCTTACTTCATTGTATTCAAATTGAATCGTATGACTAAAAGTTAATAACCACAAAATGAATCACAAAATACCATGAATATAAAGCTAATAATGGTAATATATATCAATTTATGTATGAATTACACCACATGTAATAAGTAAGTGGTGAACAATGGAAATCTCACGGAATTAAAAGTGAGATAAGAAAATCCTTTACAAAAATTTGGCAGCCTAATGACGCCACTTAAAAATTCTTAAAATGAATTTGTGAGAGTAATAGGGGGTCTCTTATCATGTGAAAAATACATATTACAGTATTGTGAATATAAAATAACATCCTCCAACATATGGACATTGAGCATAAATGAAATGACATAAAAGAGAGTACTTGAAAAGAAAGAGAGAGGTCGGATCCCTTACCTCGTATCCGACTTGACTCGATCGTTCTTTAACTTACTGAATAATAAACTAAAGTTAATTTATACTTTCTTAAAAAACTTTTTCAAGTTTATTATTCCTTTTATATCACTTATTACCATGTTATAAACATTATTTAATCATTTAAGTTAATAATGTTTGTTTTGTCGATATTTGGTACTTAAGTCAAAAATGGACTTCTTATAATTACATGTTGTTCATGTTGTCAAAGGTTCATTATATCCAGAATGATATTCATGATTTGGATATCATATATATTATATATATCCAGAATATACATTTTTTTATAATAGTTTATAACATTTAGAGGTAAGAAATGAAATGCACCGTTCATGGAGACGGTAATCCATACGTACGCATGGACGCTACTTTCATTTATATTTCATATTTTAATGGAATTAAAAAATACGATACATAGTTATATTATAATCCCAGTATAATATAATATATAATATCATTAACTACATCCTTTATACATCCCACATAAGGCATTAACGAGTCAAATCACTTTGAGGGGGTGGTAGTCCGCACTTCCTCAAATGATATTATCGTATTTAACCACTATGGAAACCATAAAGGTTTGATATAATTGGGAAGTACAGAAGCATAATGAATTCATAAACATAATATATATCATATAAAAATATAGTTTCATCATAATTTCCACCATGAGAGGTGGTAAGATGTAATTGAACAATCATCATTTCGTGAGGCGTTAGTTTTCCATCCACAGAAACATTATGTTCTTCATCCATTAGATGGAGGTGTGTGTAAGTGTAGTTCGAATACTTATAATAACAACATACTAGTATATTTAGGATACTGGTTTTGTTACAAAATAATGTAAATAAAAATATTTTAGGGGTTGGAGAAGTAAAATAAATGAAATTGTTTTAAGAGAAACCGTTAACTTTAATTTGGGTAGCTCTCTTTGGTTCGAACCAAAGGACTTCTTGAAATAACTTCTTCTTAAGTTAAGGCTTCTAGGAGAAGGAGAGGGATGTAGGGAGCTTAATTGGGAAGATTTGGGAAGATCCAAATGGCTTGATAGGTGTGAAGAATTGGGTAGAAATGGTCTCCTTTTGTAAGGGAGAGGAGGGGCTCTCTAGGAAAGTGTGAAAACATTATTTTATTACATAATGATATTCGATTTCTAATGGTCCAAAAATCATTACGGTCAATGATAAGATGACTCATAATCGAAATAAAGTCATAAAATCATAATTGGTCATGTTTTGGATAATATTTTAATAATTATAATCTTATTTATTTAATCATTTATTAATGAGGTAAATACTGCATCATTATTGTGTCATAAATAAATTGATTTATTCGTTGTCTAAAAATTATAAAAAAATACTATCTTTTGGGAAATCGTTTTAGATTTCCAATGAATATTTATAGTTGAAAATACGACTTATATAACACCATATAAAAATTAATTACTAAAAGTGTTTTGTTAATGTCAATTTTGTCTTTACATTAAATTAATTAATCTAAATGGTCATTTTCACTCCCAAGTGGATCAACGGGGTCCCCAAATCGACCCAAAGATTCCCATGGTCGTTAATGACTCATTCAATAAGGTTTGGACAAGTTTTAAGGTAATTTGTAATTATTATAATATTATTTTTACCTTGAATTACTCTATTTACCTTTAAACGCGGTAAATAAAAGTCAGAAGTTACTATTGAACAAAAATTATATTCATCTTATTGAAGCACATTTTATTTCTTAATAACAACCATGTATGCCGGATTTTCGAAATTCAATTCACAGAAGTGGTAAAATTTCATTTAAATGAAAAAGTCAGTTTTTTTAACTACCACTAAGTGGTTTCACTATTCATCAAAAATTGAAGTTTTTCAGAAAAATACCAAATATTCAGCCTAAGATATATTTGATATTAAAAATTCAAAACTGATGTCTATTTTTCCAAATTCAAAACATAGATGTGGCATTAATTAATTTTAAAATTAATTTCCGTTGTTAAAACAAATATCGTGTTTTTATGAAACAATAACTATCAAAAGATTGATACTTGTTTTTGTCCAATTTGAAAGTGAAATTAATTCCAATGACCAACATTGGATTAAATGGTAAAAATATATTTTAATTTCACTTTAAAAACAATTAAAAATATAATCTAAGTATATAAATAAATTAGATTAAAAGGTACATTTGAATTAAAATACAATATTTTCACTATTCATTAAAAATGAATTTTATCGAAAAAATTCCAAAACTTTTCACAAAGTAAATTTTGATGTACCCATTCTAAAGAAGGATTTTATTTGTTCATATAGAATATATTAAAGTGAAAAAACTATATTTAAAAATGGTTCACCATTAAAAGGCAGTAAATCAAACTTTTAATGTAAATTATGCTTAAAATTAGATTTATTCACATTTTAAGTCTCTAACATTCATTGTATAAATGTAAATACATTTTACAAACATGTATAATAATATTGTAGTTAGTTTTGTTCATTCCTTCCAATACAACTACTAGTAGTTAACTACCATTTAAAATAATAATATTATATTATTAGTGTGCAATGTAATATTCCAAAGAAACAAGTTGTTACGTATCGAGTACGCTATCGAACATAGCAACCCCTTTAAAGTAAAATTAATATTTAATTCAAAAATATTAGTAAATATGAAATATGTATTATTCTTAATTTATCTGGGATGTTACATCCTTCCCCCTTTTGGGAATTGCGTCCTCGGAATTTTAAAACTGGGATTGGAAACTTCATTAAAAGCCCCACATCGAAAAAAGAGTCAACAAAACTATCACTTTAAAATAAAGGAAGATAAGTACAAAGGTTACCCGAGACAACATATAATAGGATTACATGAAAACATGGACATGGTGGAGAAAACAAACCATCATGTTCTGATGGAGAGTGATAGAAAACATGTTTAGGAGAAAGTTAACCTCCAGAAAATCACAAACATGTTATGGGTTAAACAGTCATTGATTTCCCAGTAGGAAAAGTTAACGGACAAGGTTTTTGTTTTAAGTTAATTTTAATTGAGGAATTTATTTTTGAGCTTAACTAAAAACATAAGGAAACACAATTATTTTTCATTTAGACTTTTATCCTTCACTATATTTTTAACACAAAATCATATTTCCTCCACATGATGAGTATTCAGGATGACTTATTTACATTAAAATTTCTATAATCAACTTAAAGAGAATCAAATAATCCAAAAAAGATGAACTATATATTTCCCTTGTCTTTAGATATTAACTAAAACCAAAACTTTTAGTACAAGATCAGATAATCCCTAAAAGGATAAACTTTTACATAAAGAGAAACTACTCTTAATCTCCAAAATTTGTCTTAACAAAACCCAAAGTTCAACAAAGACCATTCAAGAAACAGTTTCCCCTAAAATTCTTCAAAAGTAATACAAAAATTGATTTTTACCCAAATGTCATAATGATTTAATTAAATAGACTTCCAAGATACATCTTAACATTTATCTCCAAGTAACACCAGTTTCTCATAAAGTCTCATATTGAAAAGTAATTAAACTAATAACATATTCTCTATGATAGGTTAATTATTTTCATAAATAAATGTGTCAATAAAAAAACATAGATTATTCAGAACTAAAATTTCAACCATTATTTGAAAATTGAAATCTGATAGTATTCTATCTTCCTTAGGCATATTGTGTTTCTGCAAAAGAGAGAACGTCTTCCACAACAACCTTTTATCACTTATTCACTAAATCATTTTTCAATACTAAGTATATCCATTTGATAAAACATAAGATCCAAAAATCAACTTATTCTTGTTCCATAAAAACATTTTACTAAAATTATATGTCATACTAACCAGGAACTTCAAGTAGGCTAGTGGTAGGCAATGCGCCCTTTTCGCCCTTCGGTTGTGGGTTCGACTCCAGCAGCCTTTCCAGAAGCAACGGGTTGTCACCCATCCTACGGGTTGTCACCCATCCTACGGGTTGTCCTTTTTATAAAACTCAAAAATAGCCCTAACATGTTTTAACCTCAATGGTTCCCTTATACCTCTCATTTTCATCCAAATTCATTATGATCTCAACATCTTAATTCTTTAAGTCTTACTTCACCACTATATGATAAAATAAAGCAATCCCCAAAATGAGGAACATCATATCTTGATCATGGTGTCCATTTGGTTTCATCATCATTTTGTTCACGTATGTAGAAGGTCCATGCATAATAACAATGATTTAGAGATCCTTCAAAATCATATGATTCCTCCATCCAAATACACCTTGTACAACATGGGTCATATGGGTGTTCACAGAAAAATAGTTTTGGAAAATAATTATGTTTGACATATAATTTCTAAACATCTGATAAAAAATGATTTCTATAAAAAATTCGAACCTAATTTAAGTTGAAACATTCAATTATTGGTCCTTTTAAAATACCATAAGTATGTACTGAGAGACTATATTTTAAAATCAAATATAAATAGGTTGCGCAAGGGTCTACTTCTTCAGCACCATTTTTAAAATCATAATATGCTTCAAAATCTTGTGATAAGGTAAAATATTTGAAAATGCCTTGATAATATTTACCTTTCTTAAAAATATGAGAATATTGTGAAAATAGAATTTTCCTAAATACAACCCATGACTCACGATGATAACGAGGTATAGTGGAGGTGTTTGATATCTCAAATAACTTGTTGCAAGTGAGTTGTATTCTAGAAAAAGTTTCACAATCATCCGAACATGACTTTTCAGTAATTATTGCAAGAATGAAATTAGGAAGAGATAAGAATGTCGTTTGAGATCCTTCTCCTTCCATTTGTAACTGAAATTCCTTGATCTTCAGAAGTTATAAATCAAGGATTTAACTGAAATAATAGACAAAGGAACTAACCATGTGTCTAATAAAAACTCATAATCCCTAAAGTTGTCTAAACCAACCTATGATACCAACTATGAAGACCCGACCTTAATCATTACATAACATTGAATTAAATGAATAATTCACATTGAAGATCTTTCTAGGTTTAGAGTTTTAGAGATTTAGGCCATAACTATTACATTACAACATGAATATTACAAGTAGACACTACTACTCAGTATCAATTTTTTTTTCATAAAATAAAAACTCTGAAAAAGAAATGTCTAGTTCCATGTTTTAGATATCTTGAATTTTCCTTGATCCCATCCTTGACTCTATTAATCATTAAGTCCAATGGAAAATATTACAAAAACTTGGGATGAGCATAAAAAGTTGAGTAAGGGTTATAAAATAAGGAAGGAAAACATTATCCCATCAATAAATACAAATCAATGAAACCATACTTTTTAATCATAACATACCTTAGGAAATCATGTGATTTATGAATAACACACACAAATCATAAATATTATAGGTTAATTATGGCATCCATATCAAACTTACATTGTAAATATCATAGCTACGTAGGGAGTTACACCTGGAATACCCATCACAGTATATTCCCTAAATCTCTTAGGAGAAACATCGTGTTTACCTCCGTCACGTTACCCAATGCATTGGAGAGCTATCTCGGGCTCACCCGCCCTAGGTTTATCACGGAACAACCTGTATATGTAAACAATTCCCAATAACCATAACATAATCATAACATATAACACATGTATAAAAGAAAGATAACATTTCCACATTCTAATATATCAAATCAAGATATTGAAATAAACAATGTTTAATCAAATCATTTTCAAAACCTTTTAAAAAGAGATTTTTGAATCAAAGTGTCCCATAACACATTGAAGCTATTAAATGAATTGTTATTTGAAAACATTAATGTCCATATAAATAAATTCTAAAACCCATTTTGAAAACATGGACATTAATTAGAAATATTTAGATTAATAAATCTTTAAAACGTTTAAAACGACATTTTAGTTAAAGAGTTTTTTAACAAAAAGAGGGATGCTTCAATACAAATAAGTGAAGAATAAATTTTAATCAGAACATTATAATATCAGGAGAATAAAGAGATTTATGATATAATATTTCAAAGGATAGTATATACACCATATAAGAGTGAATTGGTGCATAACAACAATGAAGTCTCAATGGAAATGTAAATTGAGATAAAATACCTTATAAAGATGGTATCCTTAAATTAAGGATAAATCAATCTCATAATTATGTGTGAAAAATATAAATACACCCAATATAAATGGATATTATGTGTAAAACAATCATAGGTCATTCACACATATTCATAGGATGACATAAATAAAAAAAGAGAATATCAACCCAAAGAATGGGAATTGGGTTAAGGAGTTCCCTTAACTATTTGGTAACTTACAAAACATATTCCACATGAAAGAAGGATCATCCAATGAAGATGTAAATACTCATAAATGAGATTATATTACACAAACAGTACAATCAGGGGCAGTACATATGCCACACAAAAGGAAATAGTGGCCAATATAGCATGAATCTCACGAGAATAAAAAGTGAGATGAAAAACCCTTACATCATTGTATTCAAATTGAATCGTATGACCAAAAGTTAATAAACACAAAATGAATCACAGAATACAATGAATATAAAGATAATCATGGTAATATATATCAATGGAATTACACATTACACCACATGTAATAAATAAGAGGCGAACAATAGAAATCTCATGGAATTAAAAGTGAGATAAGAAAATCCCTTACAAAAATTTGACAGCCTAACGACGCCACTTAAAAATTATTAAAATGAATTGATGAGAGTAAGAGGCGGTCTCTCATCATGTGAAAATAAAAATTACAGTATGGTTATTATAAAATAATATCCTCTAACCTAAGAACATGGAGCATAAATGAAATGACATAAAAGAGAGTACTTGAAAGGAAAGAGAGAGGTCGGATCCCTTACCTCGTATCCGACTTGACTCGATCGTTCTTTAATTTCATGAATAATAAACTAAAGTTAATTTCTAATTGCTTAAGAACATTTTTCAAGTTTATTATTCCTTTTATATCACTTATTACCATGTTATAATCATTATGTAATCATTTAAGTTAATAATATTCGTTTTGTCGATATTTGGTACTTGAGTCAATAATGGACTTATTATAATTACATGTTGTTCATGTGGTCAAAGGTTAATTATTTATAGAATGATATTAATGATTTGGATATCATATATATTATATATATCCAGTATATACATGTTTTTATAATAGTAAATAACATTTAAAGGTAAGAAATGAAATGCACCGTTCATGGAGACGGTAAGCCGTACGTACGCATGAACGCTACTTTCATTTATATTTCTTATTTTAATGGAATTAAAACATAATGATACATAGTTATATTATAATTAATGTATTATATAATATATAATATCATTATATCCATTATTTATACATTCCACATAAGTCATTAACGAGTCACATCACTTTGAGGGGGCGGTAGTCCTCACTTCCTCAAATGATATTATCGTATTTACCCACTACGGAAACCATAATGTTTTGATATAATTGGGAAGTACATAACAATAAAGAAATCATAAAAATAATATATATCATATAAAAATATAGTTTTATCATAATTTCCACCATGAGAGGTGGTAAGATGTAATTGAACAATCATCGTTTCGTGAGACGTTAGTTTTCCATCCATAGAAACATTATGTTCTTCATACATTAGATGGAGGTGTGTGTAAGTGTAGTTAAAATCCTTCTCATAAAAACATCCTAGTATATTTTGGATACTGGTGTCGTTACAAAAGAAATTAAATAAAAAGAGTTTAGGGGTTGGAGAAGTAAAATAAAAGAAACAATTTTAAGAGAAACTGTTACCTTTAATTTGGGTAACTCTCTTTGGTTTGAACCAAAGGACTTCTTGAAATGACTTATTCTTAAGTTACAGATTCTAGGAGGAGGAGAGGGATATAGGGAGATTAATTGGGAAGAGTTGGGATGAGCCAAATGGCTTGAGAGGTTTGAGGAATTGGATAGAAATTTTCTCCTTTTATAATGGAGAAGAGGGGCTCTTTAGGAAAGTGTGAAGACATTATTTTATTATATAATGATATTCGGTTTCTAATGGTCCAAAAATCATTAAAGTAAAATATAAGATGGCTTATAATCGAAATAAAATCATCCAATCATAATTGGACATGTTTGGGATAATATTTTAATCATTATAATCTTATTTATTTTAATCATTTATTAATGAGGTAAATACTGCATCAATATTGTGTCAAAAATAAATTAATTTATTCAATGTATAAAAATTATAAAAAACTACAATCTTGTAGGAAATCGTTTTAGATTTCCAATGAATATTTATAGTCGAAAATAGTACTTATATAACACCATATAAACATTAATTACTAAAAGAGTTTTGTTAATGTCAATTTTGTCTTAACATTAAATTAATTAATCTAAATGGTCATTTTCACTCCCAAGTGGATCAATGAGGTCTCAAAATCGACCCAAAGATGCCCATGGTCGTTAATGACTCAAAAAATAAGTTTTGGACAAGTGTTAAGGTAATTTTGAATTATTATAATATTCTTTTTACATTGAATTACCCTTTTTACTTTTAACCGCGGTAAATAAAAGTGAAGAGTTACTATTCACCAAAAATTATTTTCATCTTATTGAACAAAATTTTACTTCTTAATAACAACCATATATGTTGGATTTTTGAAATTCAATTCACGGAAGTGGTAAATTTTCATTTAAATGAAAAAGTCAGTTTTTTAACTACCACTAAGTGGTTTCACTATTCATCAAAAATTGATGTTTTTCAGAAAAATACCAAAAATTCAGCCTAAGCTATATTTGATCTTCCAAATTCAAAATTGATGACTATTTTTCCAATTTCAAAACTTAGAAGTGAAATTAATTAATTTTAAAATTAATTCTTGTTGTTAAAACAAATAGCGTGTTTTTAAGAAACAATAACTATCAAAAGATTGATAATTGTTTTTGTCCAATTTCAAAGTGAAATTAATTCCAATGATCAACATTGGATTAAATGGTAAAAATATATTTTAATTTCACTTTAAAAAAAATTTAAAATATAATCTAACTATATAAATAAATTAGATTAAAAGGCACTTTTGAATTAAAATATAATATTTTTCACTATTCATTAAAAAATGAACTTTACCAAAAAATTCCACAACATTACACAAAGTAAATTTTGATGTCCCCATTCTAAAGATGGATTTTATTTGTTCATATAAAATATATTAAAGTGAAAAAACTAGATTTAAAATGGGTTCTCCATTAAAAGGTGGTAAATCGACCTTTTAATGTAAATTATGCTTAAAATTAGATTTATTCACATTTTAAGACTCTAACATTTATTGTATAATTGTAAATACATTTTAAAAACATGTATAATCATATTGTAGTTAGTTTTGTTCATTCCCGCCACTACAATGACTAGTAGTTAACTACCATTTAAAATAATAATATTATATTATTAGTGTGCAACGTAAGATTGCAAAGAAACTCATTGTTACGTATCGAGCACGCTATCGAACATAGAAACCTCTTTAAAGTAAAATTATTATTTAATTCACAAATATTAATAAATATGAAATATTTCTTATTCTTTATTTATCTGGGATGTTACACTACCACTGGCCAATGTGATTGTTTTATAATGTAATTTTTTAAGTGGTTTGATATATGAATTATATATTCATTTTTTTGGGACGCTATACGATTTGTTTAAATAGAAATTTTTTGAGCAATATTATAATTCGGAGTGAAAGATGTGTTTGTGTTAGATATTAGTTAAAGGATGGAACTATACTTGTTAAGTATTCTCTTTTACTTATTCTACGAAGAAATTAATTCTTAAACATTATGGATAGGATCATATACCAAAAATGTGTTATCATAATACCTTTTGTTTTTTTTGAACCAATGATATTTTAAATCTTCATAGATTTATGGCTTTGATGCCCTCAATTATACATTTAGGGTTTAATTGTTTGTGATTGATGACCTCAATAAGTCCCTATAAATATTTATGTTTACCTCCAATTATGTGTCTATAATTTCCACCAATGTTTTCATATTTGAAACCCTAATTTGGTGGTGACTTTTTTATTTCTCTTTCCCACTAATTAATTCTGAATTTTAGTAACTATATTTCTAATGTGGGTTTTCCACAAAGGTATTTTCTATTTTCAACCTTGTATTTTTGAAGAAAAATTTCAAATTGTGAGGAAGCAATTTATTTAATAGGGGTAAATTTAACACCCCATGATTTCATACTACGTTATCTCTTTAAAGAAAGTCAATAGCTTGTGTCATACGCAACACCGAGTTTGAGCGCACCACGACTTACCAAACTAGCCATTTAAAAAAAGGTTAAAAATAGTATTAAGTGATTTTATAATTTTATATACTCCATATAATTTTAACATCCATATTATGTGTTTTTTAGACATAACATAACAATAAATCCAATTCCTCAGATAAAAGAAGAGTTTTAAAAAAAATCAATTTTACCACCTTTTAATGGCGAACACTTTTTAAATCCAATATTTGACACTTTTATATATTTAATTTTAAAAAATAAAATACTTATTTAGAATAGGGACATAAAAATTTAGTTTGGATAAAATACTTTTGTTTTTCTGATAACCTTCACATTTTGATGGATCATGAAAAATATTAAATTTTAATTGAAAACCAATTTTTTAATCAAAATAACTTATTTTATCAAATTATAAATTTGAATAAATTTGAATTATAATTAGATTATATTTTTATATCATTTAATCCAATTTTGGTCATTGGAAGTAATTTTACATTTAAATTGGACATAAACACATACAAATGTTGTGATAGTTTTTACTTCTCAAAAACCCGCTTTCTGATTTTGACAACATAAATTAATTTTAAACTAATTAATAAAACTTATTTGTTTTAAATATGGAAAAATAGAAATAATTTTGGAATTTTTAATATCGAAATTATCTTAGGGTGAATTTTTTGTTTTTATTTCTGAAAACTTTTAATTTTTGATGAATAGTGAAAAATACAACATAGTACATAAAAACAAACATTTTCATTTAAATTATTAATTTTAATTTAAAATTTATCTTAAAATAGATACATAATACATATATTAGTAAAATTTAAGTCACTGGAGTCATTTTATTATAATATTAGATATATAAAATATTATTCATCCATTTTAACGTCTTTTTACCCACCTTCTAGGCACATTTGAAAATTTGCAAAAAATGAAATTTTACTGCTTTTGTGAATTAAATTTCAAGTATCCAATAAACACATTTGACATTATTAATTAAAATTTGGTTCAATATAATGAAAATAATTATTGATGAATAAGAACTTTTGAATTTTATTTACCACGATTAAAAGTAAATACGATAATTTAAGGTAAAAATGATATTATTATGAACCTAAAACATGTCCTAATTATATTTTATAAGTGTTTTTAGACCAAAATATACCTTTGGTATAAAATATAATCCTATTTGATCCACATGGATTAGGTTAGAACATTTATTATTATTTTATATAAAGAAGAATTAAAAGTGTTAAATTCAAATTTTCATAACTGAAACATTTTTAATATAGTGATATAAATAATATAAATTAGACTATAAATATTCATTAGAAATATAAAAATAGTTCCCATATAATGGTATTTTATTTATAATTTTTTGACATTAAATAATTAAATTTATTGATGACACAATGATGATGCAGTAATTACCTTATTAATGAAAGATAAAAGTAATTGATATTAGAAATATCCAAATAAATGTAAATTGAGTATTTTGATGCATCACACTAATTTTATAGGTTAATATGTCATTTTAATATTGATGTAATTTTTTTTGAAAGTTATCATGTTTTTTTGACTTTCACAAAAACCAAATACTAAATAGTGTCAAAATGACCTAAATGAGTTTTTAGAACAAATACTATATAATTAAATGATATAGTATTTATAAAAATATAAGGCTAGGAGAAATGGATTATATAATGATTTATATGTCATTAATGAACCACTTTAGGTTCACTTGGATTTTTATAGTATGTTTATTAACCAAGTATCATTAAAATACAAGAAGACATTGTAAAAGTTATATTATTTAACAAAGGGTAAAATATAAAATATAAGGTTAATATGGTTAACTACACATCTCTAAAACCTATTGGATGAGATTATTTCTACCCATACCCACCTTAGCCTCGAAATAAATCCATTTTAAGCTTTTAGAAACCGAAAATGATTTTAGAATAAATTAATTTTTCAACCTTTTCCTAAAGTGCCCCTCACCTCTCTTATAAAAGGGTACTTCCCATTCTCTTAAATTCACACCTACAAAGCCATTTTCCTCGGCTAAACCCTTATTAAATCTCTCCTAACTACTTTCAATTCATTATAGAGTATATAATTCGATCAGAAATGCAATCTATAGAGCCCTGTTGATCAAATCAAAAGGAAGAACCCGAAGAAGAGGTAATCACATTATCACATCTTTTAAAGTTCTTTTGTTCTTCTACTTCCTATTTCTTTGTTAGTTCCATACTTAATTAATTAATCCAATGACATATACATAATGAGATTTTATTATAAATATTCTACAACCATATTCATTATTCTATCCATCCTATAAATGAAAAAGTCACAATACGTGTGTATGTACGACTTACCGTATCCACGTCGTGGTGTTGTTTTTTATTCAACACTTCATTATTTGGATGGGTATAATAATGAGTATAATTGATGTAAATAATAAATATATCATGTTAATGATTATGTATATATAATATACCATCCAATTACATTCAATTTAACCACTAATTGATTGACATCATCGCTCGTGCATACGTATATCTTACTGTCTCCACGATGTGATGAGATTCATTTCAACATTCATCATTCAACAATGATTTTAAAAATATATATTATTAATCAGTATTTAACAAATTATATAACAATTCTACATGAAATATATATATATATACATATATCTCATTCACTTACTTCTGTGCAATAAAATATGAAAACGGAAACAACGTTTATGCGTACATATGGCCTACCGTCTCCATAAACGGTGGCTTCCATTTAATATGTCTATCTATTATACATATTTATATTCTGAATAAATATGATACATAAATAAAGATTTATATTATTGAATCAATTAAATCAGGATATATGTTATACAATCAACAATAAAAAGTTAAAACACGTATGCTAAAGAAAGCGATTATTACCTGAAATGTTATTTTAACATAGTAATTAATAATAAATTGGTAGTATAAAGACATAAATGAATCATTTATGATATCATAAATATGAATATGGTTCTGTTATAATTTAATAACATTCTATGGTCATTATATACGAGGTTAAATGTAGCCTTGTCTAAAGGAAACTACAAGGTAAGGGTAATTCTTCAATCTTAGTATTATCCGAGATTGTTTATGTGTAAGTATTTAATGGGAATTTTTTTTCAACCATGTCCATATTTTATAAAAATGTTTTCAAAATTAATATTTTAATGCTTTTTGGAAGGGTCACTTTATCAAGATCATTATTTCAAATTTTTTAATGATTTTATTTTGAAATCATTTTAATTAATGTCCTTGTTTTAAAAATGATTTTCAGGATTTATTTATATGGACACGATTATTTTAAAATTATTATTCCATTCAAAAGTATCAAAGTGGGATGGAACAATTTGATTCAAAATTTTATTTTCAATTACATACTTTATAAATGTTTGACTTTTAAATGATTTCATAGAATGCGACATTTCTCTCAAAGAGTTTTACTAATCATTTTCATCAATGTCAATATCCTTTAATAAATATTATTCTTGATTGATGTTGATTTATTATAATAAAAATTTTCATATTGTATTTAATGAGTTATGATATGTTTGACTGTGGATGTGCTATTTTTATACCATTAATGGTTTATGGTTAAAGTATTGAAATTTCCTATACCAGTTTTAATATAAATGTTCATGTTATGTTTCAACATTTTCATATGAGGAATGCATTGGACTTAGTAAGTGACGGGTGGCGCCCAATATAACATCTTGATGGATCGGTAAGTCTCAAGAGACAAACTAGTGTCTTGGAACAAGGCCTTGAAAAAATTATTATTTGTAGTCTTGGAATGAGGCCATGACTATGTGGTTATGATGTTCGACATTATGCATTCCATCATTATGAAATTAGTTATTACATGTGATTATTCGACTAGTAGATTATCTATGTGCATGTTTGTATAGTAGTTTTTGATTTATTCTTTATTTATTATGTTCAAGTTTATGTTTAGAAGGTTTTTTTATAACACATCTTTCCTTAAAAGTTTAGAGCTTCCACTAAATAATTTACCCTTATTGAGAATCTGAGCTCAACCCATTCTATTGTTTTATTTTCCCAGGATTCCAAGAAGTGTGTTGTGATTTATGTGTAGGGTTATACTAAGGGAATAATAAAGTTATCAAAGTATTATTTATGTTGTGTTGTATTTTTGAATGTTTAATGTAAAATTCATGTATTTAATCTATTTCTTGAGACATATAAACTGTATGGCCCCTCGGGATTTGATTACTTGTAATTAGGCCAATGTATTAAAATAACATACTAGATCTAGGTAACTGGGGTCAGGGCGTTATAGTTAAAACTATATTCTTAAAAAAATTCATTTATTTAAATATATATTTAAAACCTTGGGGTGTTACAATCAGGGTACTTTAACTGGCATTAATATAAAAATAG
Organism: Viscum album; assembly: GCA_963277665.1. Taxonomy (NCBI): domain Eukaryota; kingdom Viridiplantae; phylum Streptophyta; class Magnoliopsida; order Santalales; family Viscaceae; genus Viscum; species Viscum album. The sequence goes on from CAUJRU010000207.1 coordinate 102,378, forward strand.
GGATATATATTCTTCCATATGTTTCATGTGTTGATTTTTACCTGAGTTTCATCCCATTAATGATCAATTGGTATGACATATGTGCCATGATATTTAACCAAACATAAGAGAATATTCATTCTTGTATAAGGTATTTTGTGGTGATTGATTTATTTCTATGTTATATTCATTCCTTCCATGTTAGAATCATATGAGGACTTGTCTATATGAATAAATCTTACATAATTCCTTATATTTCGTTTTTAATCACACATAATTCATGTGGAATATTGATATCATATATGGGATGTGATTACTAGTTTAATCTCACGTGAGATTATCTCCTTTGATTTTAATATAAAATGGCTCTTTGAAAATGTAAATTATTTTAAATAACCTCTAGAATGTGTAGATATTATTCACCAGTCTTTGTAAATTCCAAATTAATTATCCACAATTTCATAATTACACGTGAAATTTAAAATACACTCATAATTTAATGTTGGGTTTTGTCAAAAATATATCTAAAATGAATAAATGAAATAGAAATTTTAATTTAAGTGAATTAAACATATATTCTAGATTATTACAGTAGAATAAAAAATGTTAATATTTTATAGGTTTTACAATAACTACGTAGAAAATTATCATTGGAAATTTAGAATCTAAACTGAATATATTTATTCTCATTAATAACCCTTATTATTTCAAACAATTACTTACTATATGGTGATAAATTCCCACTCGTAACCCATAAAACTTATATGAACCATCCGTGGAACCCCAAGGATACATCCAAATACTATACCACATGTTCATGTCAAACCAATTCCCATTATAATAAGCATCTCAACTACTCAATGAAACTTATTCATAATAAGAAGCTACTCATTTCCAATGATATCAACCACCACATGTATCCTATGGTAATCCCTATATTAAATTGATGATCAAGATCATTAAATATAAATTAGTCATCCATAAAGGAAACCACCAGATAATTTATAGTCAATAATTCCTCTTGAGAACCATCTTATGTGTTAGAGTTTAAGATTCCTAAATGGAAAGATTGTCTACGTTTTTTATTAGATTAAATATTTAGAATTTTATTTATTATTATTTGAATCTTTCTCCTTTATTATTTTTATTTTTAAAACTAAAAAACTCTATTTTAATATTTACAAATTTTATTCGATTATAAAAATACTTAATAAAATTACTATTATAGAAAAATTCTTATGTTTATGTTTTATACTTGTACAGTTTTTTATTATGGTTTAAAAAATGACGTTTTCTCACATAGAGATTCTATTTTAAATATGTTATTCGGGGTTTTATATTTTCTATCTATAATTTTAAAGATTTTATTATTTTTAATTATATAATGAACCTTAGGTTATTTGGAACTAGAACTTAAGGATTCTATATTGAAATTAATAATCTTTAAAAAAATACTTCGGACATTAAAAAGTATTTTTTATTACGTTTTGAACCTTAAAAATAACTCACTAAGTAATATCCCAAAACCCGCACTCCTAGATCTTGTGCTAAAAATATGAAATATACATTTCAATATTTGATACTGATAGATGTGACCAAATTCTTTCCATCCAAACCATACTACATTAAAAGGAAATATTAGTTCACTTACTTACCCTGGAACTTTTAGGTTTATAGGTTTTGAGAAATAGGAAAACCTCTTACATAGATAATACTCTATAATTCTAGCGATTGTTTTTCATACTATACCTATCTTTTCATATTCCATATCATGTATTCAACATCATTAAAAAATTTATTCTCATATGAAACCTTTCTAGAATCAAATCATTTTTATCATTCTTCATGTCATATTGTAAATAACTTAAAAGAACAGTTGTAACAATACTCAAAATGTAATATAGAAGAATTAATAACTGAATATAATCAGTGAGAGTAATATTTACATAATAGTATGATGACATAATCAATTTTAATGATCATAACATAAGGGAATTCATAGCAGTAACTACCTAGATCATCAATCATGAAACACGGAAAAAATCTATTACAAGGAAAGTATCATTGGAATAAAAAATCCTGATCCATGTGATGTAATTATTGATCAAATGAATCATTAAAAACCCTTTAGTTTTCACCCATTATAAATTTAAAATACTTTTCTTTAAACATAAATTAATTAGATTACCCTAAAAAGTCAAAATATTTCTATAAAAAACATACCATTAATAGATAAAAAATATAGGTAACTTGATATATCATTTCAATATCACTTTTATAACCACTCTTACTATTATAATAACTATACAATTAACTTCTATACCCAATTCATTATAGGTATATCACTAAATAGCCCATCTTTGTTTATAAAAAAAACGAACTGTACTTATTTTATAGAAAAACAACCCATAGTTGGTTTATAATAGATCCTATAATAATTATAAATATTTAACATGAACCATAACATAAATAAAGTATATATATCCTTTATTTTATCATAAAAATAATAAAAATATCCACTATGACTTTCATTACTTTATTAACCCATTGTAAAAATAGATTCCATGGGAATCTATTTGAAACAATCATAATCCTTACAACCAAAGAATGAGGTTGTTATCAATATAAAATATCCCCAATAGAGAATAAGTAACATCAAGGGTTTTTGATTTTGATTAATTGAAATAATATTAAAATATTATTTGAAATATTCATGACTAAAATATCATTTTCACTTTGAGAATCACATTTAAAAAAAATTAAAATTCATAAAATATTTTGAAAACACTTTTTTAAAATAACATTGGAAACATATAAATGTAGTTACAAAAAAAATAATTTTTATAAAGGCTGTAAGATCCGGTCGTCTTTTAATTGTTAAAAATAAATATTCTTTTTGATTATTTTTTACAGGGAGTCCAAAGTGACCCATTTTGATAATTTTAAGAAATTTATTTATTAAAAGCTTTTAAAAGAAATATAAAATTAATTATAAATAACCTTATGAAATTATTTATGTTTATAAATTATTATTTTTGGAAACACTTAGAGAACATGGATATAGAATAGATTTATTCCCGATCTAAAATAATATCAAGGATTAGTAAAACTTAAAAGAAATTTCTTGATGTTTATTTATTCAATAAGGGGTTAAATGGAAGCCAAACGTGAAACCCACATTCATAACTAGAGGATAATAATATATATGGGGTTCAAGGGAAAAAATATTATCCTTACCACCCATGAAACCTTGAACATAAATAATCCTGAAAAGAAAGTATATTGTATCATAAAGCCATTTTTACTTTGGTTACTTTTCAATCATAAGCCCCATGAAAGAATAACTTCAAATAAAACATTGAACATAATTAAAACAATTATATTAATGATATAACATGTCAAATCACGATTATATAAACCTCATAAAATTATATGGATGCATATTATAAACATGTGTCCCACAGAAATGGAAATTTGATATGAATAACCCTTATAAATATCATATTATTGAATTGAGAGTTAATCAATCAAGGAATTATTTATAGAAAATGAAAATATAGATAAAAATTAAAAATTAAATAATAAAATTTTTATTTCAATTCACATGTAATCATGGAATAACAATGTAAATCATAAAGAGTTATAACTAAAAGAAAGGAAATTGAGTTAAAAAACACATTACCACTTGGTATGTTTTAGGTAAAATCCGTGTGGCTGAAATAATTCAAATTAAAAATCAAAATATATTGAATTTTGGAGGAATCTTGAAATAAAACTTCAAATGGTAGTATATTCACATCAAAAAATAAATTAGGTAAATAACATTAATATATGCATCAATGAAATGAAACTGAGATAACATCCATTAACTTATGTCGATACATGTTATATATGTCCTCTAACCCATATACAACGAACTAATATAAATTATTTTATTGATTAAGAACATTTTACAGGTCTAATATCTTGTCCTTAATTAAGAAATTTAAATTTCATATTTAATAACTCAATTAATTAATTCCATGATGGATGTTTTGAGGATGTTCGATTCAAAATTTAAAAAATTCTTTATTGTGTTGTCCAAGTTGAAAGGGGTCATTAATCCATTATGTCTAGAATAATAATCATGATATAAATATATTTTTTATAAATTAATTTATATTTTAAAACAAATAATGAATGATTGTTATGATAAATGAAATACGTTACAATAATAGAGATGATAGGTTGTACGTACTCATGTGTAACATTTCCATTTTTCAATGATATTTATGGAAATTAAGGAAGAATTATTCTATATTAAAATAATTATAATTATATCATAAATACTATATTATATTTATAATTTTATTAAATATATCATTCATATTATGTAGTGATGGAAAACGAATCAAATTGCTTAGTAGAAGAGATAGTTCACACATATGCGCAAACAATATTATCATTTTTTAGTGAATGTAATGTTTCGAAAATAAATACTATATTATTGTTTATGAATGAAAAATATTTAATGAATATCGTATATACCCCTTAAATCCATCACTATAACCAGCCATGAGTGGATATGATGGAAAACAAATTACATCGATAAGCGATGTGGTAGTCTTTTATACACACGAATGGTAGTTTCATTTCGAGTTTGATGGAAGAGGGGATGGATAATGGTTATGCCATTAAAATAATAAAATATCAGTATACGGAAAACATTTTTTTATTTAATAATTATTGAATAAAGTTTTATGTAGGTATAAGATTAAATAAAATAGAAATACTTGGTTAAGAACTATACCTCTTCTTCTAACAACCTTCTTTTCTTTACACCTCAAGCACTATAAGTTTGTAATTATTCCCAAACTAAGTCCTCATAAATTTTAATAGGGGTGTTAGGAATGTATTTGGGTAGTTATTTAATGATATAAATGATTATTTAGGCTTGAATAAATGAGAATAATATGTAACCTTTTTATAAGAGAGGGGTGGGGTACTTTTTAAATTTCATTAAATATTAAATTTACATAAATTAATTTTGTTATCCTAATGGATCCGAATTTACGATATTTAAATATAATATGATTTTGAGTCAAAATAATCCCATAAAGTAAAATTTGGACATGTTTGGATCATATTTTTTTCCTTATCATTTTTAACCATTCGATAAGCCTTCTATGAATTACACTGATATAAATGTATTTTAATCTTAAGGGCTTAATATAATTACTATAAAATGTGAAATGTACAATAAATGGAACATGGTTGATATAATAAACCATATATCATTAAATTTTCCTTATATAATTTTTTTCATAATTTTAAAGAATTTATTTTTTTAATTATAAAATAACAGTAATATAAATTTTTGAACTATTAATTTAATATGACAGTTAAACTACAAGAATAGAATGTAAATAAAATAAAATGAATCCAAAACAACATAATATTTCATGTTTATATAAAAAATAATTTAATATAAAACTATCTCAGAAAATATTATTTTTATATTTTTTAAAATCATTTTATTGATTATTTTATTTCTTACACAAGCACTGTGTCAGTGTTTCATAAGTATTTAAGAAAAATAGTTTTGAATAAAAACTAAAAAAATTATTATGATGAATAAAATTATATTACTAAATAATATTTAAAACGAAACATATCCTCTATTTGTTCCTATGATAAAAATATAAAGACCACAAAACAAAGAGAATGATATTTTTAGATTTTCTTTAAATGAAAAGATATAATAATAAAAATCATGGAAAAATGGAAAAAAGTACATATATTCGACATTAAAATGGTTTTGTGGAAGTTAGAATTATAAAATTAAATTAATTAATGTTTTAAGTTCATTTTTGATTCCTTATAATTTTATTTTGGACATAAATTTCATGATTTACCCTTCATCATGGTAACAAATATTTCTAATTTTACTTTTCATAATGTCCAAAAATGAAAGTAACCTTTTTAAGAAATTAGCACACAATGATTAAAAACATGGGATCCATTTCTCAAGATTCAATTCACATAATTAGAACAATTTATTTTTAAAATAAATCAGAAAAAACAACGAAAAATGTTTTTTAGAAAAATACCAATTTTATTTATAAAATGAATTTATACTAAATTAATGTATAAAATTCATTTCAAAAAACTATAATTGGATTAATTTTAATCAAATAAATTAATATAATTTTAAAAATAATTCAAAATTTAATTTTACTTTAGAGTTACTTTAATGAAAAACAGTTTTTATTACGAATCATTATATTTCACTATTCATTGAAAAATCAGACCGTTCAGAAAATTGTCAATATTTTCATAATAATTAAATTTTGATATTATGATTTCAAAAATGATATCATTTTTACAAAATAAAATTTATAAAATTTTTAGAAACTTATTATAATATTCAATCACAAAACAAAATACAGTTTTTTATGAAAAAATATTTTTGAAGAAAAAATGCATTTTCAAAAAATTTAGTGATTATTTACTAATAATTAATCAATATATTTATATTGAATATAACAATTATATGTATTTAACAATTTTTTTAATCCTATTGATAATTATCAATTTAACGGATAGGTTTTAATGGTTTAATAATAATATTTTTTAGTTTGTTTATGGTCAATGTTATACATCTTGTACACTATTGAACATTTCCTTTATCTTAAAATATTACAATATTACCTTATACCCCCTTTAATAAATTTATTCCTCACTATTTGAACATGTTCTTAGTAATTAAGGGTCTGAAATTTGAAACTTTCTTTGTAGAAACCCACATCAATTTTTTTTAATATGACTTCCTATTAAAAAGAAGGAAATTGAAATACAAACGTAATCTAGAATGACACCGAAATAGGTTCCCATGAGATTAAATATTGGTGAGAAGTGAAAATATGATCATGGGAGGAGAAAGTAACACCTAAGGATAGATAAAGAGTGATAGAGAACATTGTCAAATTAACATTTAACCACAATAAAATCATAAATCTGTAATGGTTGAAGAGACCATCAATCTATTGTAAATAAAAGAAATATGATAACATTTAATTTAGATATCATTTCCCCAAAAGTTTAGGAATTCCTATAAAATCTAAAAGAAAAGAATAAGTAAATATACTTACTTTATTGTCATAATTTCATCATTTAATCAATTTCCATCATAATCTAAACTTTTTCGCCAAACGATGAGTATTCAAGATGATTTTTTCATACCCTAGGCACTAGAATCCACTTATAATATATCATATAATTCTAAAAAATGAAAAAATTTATTCCTTGTGTATTTAGACACTAATAAAAAAATGGTTAGCAGAAGGTAACATAATTCCCAAAAAATAATAAACCCTCATAGGAATAAACAATACACTAATCTCTTAAATTTAACAACAATACATAAAGTTCAAATAAATTCATTCCATAAATAACTAACCTTGAAATTGTTCAAAATATTTCTGATTAAGTTTGAAACAAAAAAAGTAGGATGATTTAATCATGTCTTCTTCTAGGAAAAATTTAACATTTATATCCAAATAATATTAATTACTCACAAATTCATTTACCTTAAAATTTATATAACATAGTCATATAGTAATTAATATATTCTAATAATTTCCCTAAATTTCCTTAATCACCATAACACCATATTGAAATCATTTATGATTCCAAAAGAAAGTTAATTTATTATTCTCGAAATAAAATCCCATAATATTATATTTACCATAACCATATAATGTTCCCTCCAAATATAATGATATTTTTACAAAATAAAATTAACCAGTTAATCACTAAATCGATTTTCAGTCCCATAACTATCTATACGATAAAAAAATGTTCTCAAATAGTAAAAACCCTTAATTACATCAATAACAATGACCGTATAAACCCTAAAGGTTACAAAATAATCTAAAAAATATTTCTAAAAACATTAAGTTGATTCTTCCCTTAAATAATATTTCATGTTAAACCTAAGGGTTATATATACTTCATCCCCCAGAAAATTAAAAGGTTCATTATATACACATAATAAAAGAAGATAACTTCATATTTTAAACATATGTCCCAAGGAAAGGTAATTTTGAGATAAATAACCCATACAATGATTATGACTTTCTATTGAGAGTTATAAATAAATAGATTATGTATAAAAAATGTAAAAAAAATAATAAATAAAGAATAAAATAATTTATATATGATTTCAAACATAATCATGGAAAAAAATTCAATGAAAATGGGTCATAACTCAACGAAAATTAATTGGGTTAAGAAACCCTTTACCGCTTGGTAACATTCATGTCAAATCTAAATGGATTAAATAATTCAAATTAAAACATAAAATTCAATTAATTATTACATAACAATGATATAACTTGTTAATGTGGAATTATATAGACCTCATAAATTAAAATACGTGCACAACATTAAAATATGCCTCAAAGAAAGAAAATTAAGATGAGATCCCCTACCTAGAGTCCTGATGTGCTATATATATAATTTAACATATTTATAATAAACTTACATAAATTATTTGATTTATTATGAAAATTTTACACATTTAATCACTAATTATAAATCAATTGATTTTATTTATTTTAATGACACATCTAATTACTTAATTAATTAATTAAGTCCATATCATGTGTTTTGAGTACGTTTGGTTCATAATTTCCAAAAAAATAGTGTGTGGACCACAGTTAAAGGAGTCATTTTTCCATTATATAAAGAATAAAATTAATGAAATAATTATCATTTTTATACAATAATTTTACTTTTAAAATGAATAATAAATGATGGTTATGAAAAAAGAACTATGTTACATCAGGGAGATGATATGTTTTACATAATCATGTGTAACAGTTCCTTTTTTCAATGATAATTTTGAAAATAATTTAAGTACTACTGTATATTTCCATAATGATAATTATATAATAAATAAAATATTATTTAATTTATAAATACCAATATATATCATCCATGTTATGTGGTGATGAAAAATGAGTCACATTACTTAGTGGAGGTGGTAGTCCACACATACTCATGAATAGCAATATCATTTTAAGGTAATGGAGTGTCAAGAAACTACAAGATATAATATATTTTAATAATGATAATTTTTTCGTGAATATTTTTTATATTCATTAAATCTATTATTACAAACACCCTTATGTAGAGATGATGGGAAATTAATTTCATCAATTCACGATGTGGAAGTCCACCATACACCTAAACAACAGGTTATTTTCCCCTTTGATGGAAGAAGAGATGAATAAAGGTTATTACATTAACATAATAACAGAAAAACATATTATTTATAATTGGTATTATTATTTCATCATGTTTCATTAAATTATAAAGTAGGTATAATAAGAAAAAAAATGCTCGGTTAAGAACAATACCACTTCTTTAGAAAAACACATTTTCTTCACACCTTAAGCCCTATAAGGTTTATATTATTCCCATAAAAAGACATCTATAATATGGGGAGGGATGTAAGTAAGGTATTCGGTAGGGTCTTTTATGATCTAAATTTCTCTTGGGGTGTGAATAAATGATAATAATATGTATACTTTTTATAAGAGTGGGGAGGGTTACCTTTAGAATTTCAAAAAATATTAAATTAATATATACTAATTATAGGTTAAAAATGGATTAAAATAGATAATATTCTAACATAATAGGTTTTAAGTAGAAATAATATCATCCAATAAAATTTGGATAATTTTGTATTACATTTTTCCCTTATCTTTTTTATTTTAACCCTTCGTTAACCCTTTGGACAATTAAGATGATGTATATGTTTTTTTACTCTTAAAGGGTAAATATAGTCACTACAAATGGAAACATGGCCCACTAATAGAAGATGGATGATATAATCAACCATATCCCATTTAATATATGGAATATAATATGTTTTTGATCTTTAAATCATTTAATAATATATTATTATTATAAAAAAACATTAATGTCAATTTTGGAACTATTCAATTAATTTGAAATTTAAAACTAAATGAATATAATAGAATTTAAATAAAATGAATTAAAACCTATAAAACTTGTCATTTTATTATAAAAAATCATTGAAAATAAATTTGAAAAATAATACAATTTTTATAGTTTTAAACAAATTGTAGATTGTTTTACTGCTTGCACAAGTACTCTATCGCTGTTTTATAATCATTTAAGGTAATTACTTCGTTACTAAAAATTAAAAATAAATTTCAATGATAAATAAAATTATTTATATTTAAAAATAATATCTATATTCAATCATATCATTTATTTATTCCTATGTAAAAAATTAAGAGACAATAAAACAACGTGAATAACAATTTTGACGTTTATTTAAATAAAATAAAATAAAGGTCAAAATCATGACCAAATGAAAAAATCAATATATTTTACTCATTTATGGTTATGTAAATGAATGAATTATCAAAAAAATAAAGGAATGCGTTGTGATCATTTTGAAGTCCTTATCATTTTTTTAACATAAATTACATGATATACCCTAAATTATGGAAATAAAAATTACTAACATTACTATTCATAATATCCAAAAATAAAACAACCATATTAAAAAATTTGTAACCACTAATATTTATTGAATTTTTTCAATATTCAATCCCCATATTTAAAATAATTTAATTTAAAATAAATCAAAAAACACAATGAAAATTGATTTTTTTTTTCAGAAAATTCTTATTTTAAGTATAAAATGTTTTATACTAAAATCTCGTATAAAATTCATTTAAAAGACCATAATTGGTTTATTTTAAATCAAAATAAAATAATTACATTTTATAAATAAACCAAAATGTAATTTTACTTTATATTTACATTAATATAAAATATATTTTTCAATAAAAATTAGTATATTTACTATTCATTAAAAAACTAATATTTTCAAAAAAATATCAATATTTTCACCATAATTTGATTTTGATAAGTTTATTTAAAAAATATTATCCTTTTTATAATATTATTTTTTTGAAAAGTTTTAGAAATTAATTTTAATAGACCCTCATAATAATATAAATTCTATTTTTGATGAAAACATATTTTTGATGAATAAAATTTATTTTAAATAAATTGAGTTCTTATTTCCTATGAATTAATCATTATATTTATTTTTATTATAATATTTATATTTATTTTCTAATTTAGATAATCTTATTTATACACACCAATTTAATTTCTAGGTTATAATGGTAATATAATGTAATTTTTATTATTTAAGATTGGCATTGCATATCTTATTTAATTGAACATTTTATTTATTTCAAAATCTCAAAATATTACATTATACCAACTTAATAAAATTTTTCCAAACAGTTTGAACCCTTTTTCAATAATTAAGGGTTATATATTTGAAAACTTATTTTTGGAAACCCACATCACGAATGGGGTTAATAAACCATCCTATTAAAAAGAGGGAATGCGAAATATGAAGGTTATCTTGAGTAATAAATATATAGGATCCCAAGTTTGAAAATACTGGGGGGAAGTGAAAATATGGACATGGAAGATAAAAATAATGACAAAGGACTAAAAGAGAGTGATATATAATATGTCCAAAGTGAATATTAATGAACAAAAAATCCTAAATCTGTAATTGGTGAAGTGACCATCGATTTATCATAAATAAAGGTAGTAGGAATTTTTTTTGTTTCATGATACTTTTCCTAAGACTTGATTAATTAATTTACCTTCTAGGCTAAAATAATAAGGAAATATAATTAATTTTTAATTTTAATTTCATCCTTCAATCAATTTACACTTTAATCTTATCTTTTTCTCAAAACTATGAGTATTAATTATGAATATTTTATCCCTGAAGCACTTGAATCAATTTACAATGGATCAGATAATTCCAAAAAATGATAAATGTTTTCCCCAAGTATTTATAAATAAATAAAACAAAATGGATATAATTAGTTAATTGAATTCTAAAAATGAATAAAACATTGTAAGAAGAAATAATACATTAATCTCTAAAATTAAACTACAATTCATAAAGTTCAAACTAAATCATTCCTTAAATAATTATACGTAAAATTGTTCAAACTATTTGTAAAATAGCATAAAACCCATAAATTTGATGGATTTAATCATAGTTTTTCCAAAATAAATTTAAAATTTATTTCCAAAAAAATTATCCACTCATAAAATCGTATACCCAAAAAATATTATTTTAAAGTCATATAGTATTTAAGATATGTTTTTTATTTTTTTAAATTACCTAAATCACCATAAGGCTCTATTAATATAATTTATTCTTCCAAAATATAATTAATCAATTAATACTCAAGTAAAATACCAAAATATTATGTTTACCCGGACCATATAATTTTCCTTAAAAATATTGAAAAATGTTGAAAAAATAAAAATAATCAATTAATCACTAAATCAATTTTTATCTCATAGTTATTAATATGATATAACAAAAGTTTCCAAATTGGTATAACCCATAATTACCTCAATTAAAAAGATCATATAAATCCTAAAGGTCATGAATAACATTAAAATTTATTACCACAAAATTAATGTTAATTATTATCTCAAATAATACATAATATCAAATATAAGGGTTATATACACCTAAATCCCAAAAACATCTCCCAAAATTCCATTAATCACCTCAAATAATTATCACTTAAATCCTCAAAAGGTATGTCTGAAAAGTTAAATTTATGATCAACATCAAACATATAACCCCATAATTATATCCATAATTATTAATATAACCTCACAAGAAAACACCACAATCTCTAATGTTATCTAAAACCTGTTCTGATACCAACTGTAATAGCCCCAAACCCACACTCACTGATCTGGTTCGAAAAACATTAAATTTCTAGAATTTATACAAATAAATGTGGCCCAATATTTTTCCCATAAAAACCATAAATTATCATAAGGAAATATTTGATTACATATATACCCAATTCCATTTTAGTTTTAGAGTTTTACAAAAGTAGAAAAAATACTTAAATAAATAATACTCAGGACTTCAAGAGAGTATTTAGCCCATTATACCCATCTTTTCATATTCTGTATTAAGTATTCATTATATCCAAAATACTTCATACATTATGATTCTATTATTAACTCAATTAAGCATTCATCATTCTCTATAACCTAGGAAAAAGGAAAAATAAAAGGGGTTATCTTAAATGATCTATAATTGTATACATAAGTATTTAAAATTGAATTTCATCAGTGAGAGTAAGATGAGAATAATAGAATGATGAAATAATCACAGTGCCTGATCATATAAAAAGGAAATTTAAACCCATCAATACATAGATTTTCAATAAAGCTTTCATAAAGGAAAGATTAATTAGAATCAATACTCATGGGGCATTTTATTTTAATCTTGATCAAAATAATTAATGAAAAACCATAGTTTTCGCCTATTAAATGTGTAGAAATAATTTTTTTAAACATAAACTCATTAAATTACCATATGAAATCATAATATTTATATTAAATCCCATAGAAATTATAGATAAAATATGTGGGCAACATGGGACATCATTTCATTAGCACTCAAATAATCGCTCTTCTAAATGGAATTACCATATGGTCAACTTCTATAGCCATTAAATTGGAGGAATATCATGAACCTACATGTCTTTGGTCATAGAATAACCACACATCCATGTTTATAATATAACTACCTATCCTTGGTTTATAATGGAATCAAAAATTATCATATGAAATTACCAAGAACATTAATATAAATAAAAACATAGATCTTGAATTTCACCATAAAACTCTTAGAAATATCCATTATTCCTTCAATTACTTGATTAACTCACGGAAAAGAAATGTTTTCTAGGAATATTTCTTTGAAACAATCATAATCCCTAAAAATAAAGAATGAGGATGCTATCCATACAAAATATACCTATGGGAGCACATTTAACATATTGTGATGTTGATGTTGGTGAATATAAATATGAATAAAAGACCATTTCAAAAATTCATGGGAAAATACGATTTTCATTTTGAAAATCACATTAAAAAAATAATTTTTTATAATTTTTTATAATTTTTTAAAATAAAATTTTAAAATTTTAAATGAATCATTAAATAAAATAGTTTTCATGATGGTGGAAAAATCCATTCATGTTATAAGCATTAAAAATAAACATTCTTTTTGAACATTTTGTAAAGGTATTCTAAAGTGACCCATTATAGAAAAAAACTAGGAAATTTTAGTTTTGAATTTCTTTAAAATAATATTAATGACCATGTGAAATAGATTTATGAAATAATTTTCATTTAGAAAATAAAATTTTTAAAAACATTTTTGAAAATATGGATATGGAAGAGAATGATTCTTGATCAAAAAGAAGATACAAGATCAGTAACACTTACAATAACTTTATTGTTGCTTATTTAAAAAATAAATGGGGAAATCGAAGCAAACATATAAACAACATTCATAATAGATGTTACTAAATGATATTTTTTTTAATAATATAAGAACATATGGTTCCCATCCAAGAAACCTAGAATATAAATAATCTACAAAATAAATGATATTGTACCATAAAGTGTTTTCCTCTTTAAAAACTTTTCTTTTTATAAGAAATATGAACGAATAACTTAAAATAAAAGATTAATAATATTTATAATAACTACATTAATGATATAAGATGTCAAAATGGGAATTATATACACCATAGAAAAGAATATAAGTTTATATTATAAACATATTTTCTATGGAAGGTGAATTTTGAGTCGAATAACCCATACTAAGATCTCATATTTCAATTGAGAGTTAATAAACAGAGTGATTATTTGTAAAAAATGTAAATATTAATAAAATATTAAATATATAATAAAAATTTATATATAATTTCACACATAATCATGCCACAATAAAGGGAACTAAGAATATTCATAACAAGATGAAAGGAAATAGAGTTAAGAATATATTTACCAATTAGTATATTACTAGTCAAATCCCATTGGGAGAAATAATTAAAATTTAAATGTAAAATACCATAATGTATGAAAATATCATGACATAACATGTTAATGGGGTATTATATTACATTCATAAAATAAATTAGGCTGATAACAATAAAAAATTCCTTATTGAAAGGAAAATTAGATAAAATCCCATACCTCGAGTCCAAATATGGTATATATGATCTTTAACTCATGTATAATAAACTAATACAATTATTTTATTTCATATTAAAATTTTACAGTCTTAATATATTATCCTAAATCCATTTATATTTTTATTTTATGATGGTTATGAAAAATGAACTTCAATATAACCATGGAGACGATAATATCTATGTACACATTTATATCATTTACATTTTCAACAATCATTATGGAAAGATAGTAAGTATTAATTTATCATTAAATAATGATCAATATATTATAAAAAACATATTAATTATTTAACTTTAATTATATATATATATATATCATATATGTGATGTGGGGATGAAAACAATTCACATCGCTTCATGGAGGTTGTAGTCTAAACGTACTCATGAACAACATTATCATTTTTTAGTTAATAGAATTTTAAGAAAATAACAAATATAATATATTTTAATAATGATATAAATTTCATTAATGTGATATATATTCATTAAATCCATTATTAGAACCAGACGTATGTAGAGGTTATGTAAAAATAATTACATCGATTTGAGAGGTGGTAGCTTACTGTACACACAAACGATGGTTTCGTTATCCATTTGATGGAATAATATATAGGTATTGGTTATGAAATTAACATAAAACATCTCCTTATAATGGATATACTATTGTTATTATTCCATAATGTTTTTGGAAATATTAAATGAGTCATAATAATTAATAAAATAAAAATGCTTGGTTAAGAACTATAACTCTTCTTCGGACAACCTTATTTACTTTACACTGTAATCCCTCAAAGGTTGGAATAATGTCTAAAAAAATAAATATATTATTTGGTGAAAAATTTTAGGAAGTTATTTGGGTAGTTATGGGATTTAAAAAAAGTTTACTTAGGTGTAAATAAATTATAAGTGGTGCAATCTTTATAATTGTGGGGAGGGATACTTTTTAAAATTCATAAAATAATAAATTAATATAAAATAATTTTGATATAAAAATGGATAAAAAATGATATTATTTTAAGATAAAATGAGTTTGTGAATAAATAATCTCATCTAATAAAAATTTATAAATTTGGATCTTATTTTTACACTACTTTTTTTATTTTAACTATTCGTTAACACTTTTGACAATTACGGTGATATAAATGTTTTTTACTTTTAAGGGCTTAATATTGTTACTATAAATGAAAAAATTACACATAACAAGAATCATATTTATTTAATAAACCATAACATAAAAACTTTATGGAATATAATATTTTTTAAAATTTTAAATCATTTAATAAATTATTATTTTTTATAAAGTGACATTAATTTAAATTTTAGAACTATTCATTTAATTTGAATTTTAAAACTACAATACTACACTATATGTAGTGTAAAATTAATAAAAACCTTTGAAATATGAAATTTGTGTCAAACAAAATTATTTAACTCAAAAAATTACCCAAATACTCTTATTTTTAGAGATTTCAACATCATTTTATTGATTGTTTTAGTGTTTTCACAAACCCTATATTTGTGTTGCATTAGAATTTAAGAAAATTATTTCCTCATTGAAAAATATATATAAATTTACATGATGAAAAAAATAATTTATATGAAAAATGAATATATATAACAAAAAACATCCTCTATTTATTCTTATGTAAAAAATTTAAAGATAATAAAACAATGCGAGTGACATTTTAAATTTTTCTTTCAAAAAAATAATATAATGGTCAAAATCATGATATAATTAAAAAATGATCATATATTAGAATATTTGACGGTTATAGATGATATATACTCAATAAATAATATTAAATAAAGGTTTATGTTCATTTTTGATCCCTTATAATTTTATTTTTTAAAAAAATTACTAGATTTACCTTTTACCGTGATAATAAAAATTACCAAGGTTATTATTTTTAATATAAAAAATTAAAATGATTGTTTTAAAAAATATAGAACCAATAATTACAAATATGAAATCCATTATTAAATATTAAATTAATATATGTGACTTATTTTATTTTTAAATTAAACCAAAAAATGTAACAAAAATAAGTTTTCAGAAACATTTTCTTTTTTGTATAAAATGTCATTATACTAAATTCAAGTATAAAAATAATTTAAATTAAATAATTTTATTATTTTAAATCAATAATAAGTAATAATTTTTTAAAATAACTCAAAAATGAAATTTACTTTATAATTACTTCAAAATAAAATACAGTTATCAATAAAAATCACCTTTTTCACAATTCATTGAAAAATCAATCTTTTTTGAAAAATATCAGAATTTTCAGAACAAGATAATTTTTATATAATAATATATAAAATGATATCTTTTATATAAAATAAAATTTCTAAAATTTTTGTAAATTAATTGTAATATTAAATCTCGAAAATAAATAAATACCATTATTGGAGAAAACATACTCTTGAAGAAAAAAATGTCTTTTAAAAAAAGAGTTATTATTTATAAAGAATTAATCAATATATTTATATTTATCAAGAAATATATATTTAATACATATATTATTTAATCTTTTTCATACCTTCCAATTTAATTTCTATTTTATAATGATCATATAATAGTATTTTTTGGTTTTTCAAGCTCGGTGTTGTGTATCTTTTACGGTATTAAACATATTATTTATTTTAAAATCATGGGATATTAAACATTGGACCTTGATTTTTTTCGAAAACCCATAATGGTTTATATATGATCCTTATGAATAAATATATGAGCCTTACAAATATATAAAACCTTACATAGATGATAAACCTTATGAATATGATAAAACTTTTAAATACTGGACCTTATGATGATAAACATTACAATTATTTTGATATGAGACATCCAAACTATTTTACATAATTTATGAACTAAAGGATATTGAAAATATTATATATTTTTTTATACCTTCTTTTTTTTCTAACATTTTAATAAAGAAGAAGCTTCTGTAAAACTGGGGATGTTTTCTTGATGTTCGAATAAAGAAATTATAATTTGTAACCTCAAACAATACAAAAATTGTTTATAAATTAAGAAAAATTGATGATTAAAACATTATATATTTCCCTATAAATTATTTTTAGAGGAACTGGATGGATATATATGAAATATATAATCATAAATACACACATGAATGACAATTACTATGATAATTCGACGTCTATGATCAATAATGTTTACTTTCTATAATTTTTAAGAAAGCTACATTGTGATATAAAATATTTCTCAATGTGATTAAATCTACAAAAACCATTTTAAAGTTTTCATATATATTTATTATTATATTTATCTAGTTTTATTTCACATCTGCATTATTTGGTCTTAATTATGTTTTTTTATAATTTTCCTTTACAAAATAATGTCGTGTATCAGTTATAATTTAACATCTAGCCATTTGGTTAGGCCTAGAATGCCATGTGACCTCATACACATCTCCCCATATGCAAGAGGCTGTTGACTAGAAGTTGGGGTCTGAGTTCATTATTGAAGAGCTAAACCATCAATACCATTTTATATGATGAATAATAAACAATAAAAAACATAATAAATAATCTGAGTAAACGTTTATAGAAGTAAAGATGGAATAGATGTCATAAAATAATGCATATACCAAAGTGGAAAGAAAAAAATAATGTAATAAGTACTAAAAAATAAAAGAAAAATTACAGTCCTCTGGAGTCCATCACATTATAATACTAGCTATGTGATCCACTTCTCAGCCACTCTTCATAGGCCCCTTATCCTTCACTGAATCCCTCGTGAAATTTACGATTGCATAAAAATTCACATGTAGGGTGTGACTACAAGACTCAGTAGGAAAACACCAATGAGTTCTTAACCTCATATGCTTAGGTATACAAGTGTAATCCATAACAAAATAAATGAATAAAAATAGAGTGACACACAATCCAAAATAGAGCGGCTATACACTATCTAAGAATCCATAATCCCATGACTATACATGCTTCAGATCCATGAAGGAAATATATTGTATGTTGATATGTATCCAAAACCAGCCACAAGGCTGTTGGTGAGTCACTCGGAACCCACTAGGAAACGAGTGAAAACGAACTACATGGAATCCATAAGGAATCATGTAATACTTAGAATCCATAAGTAATCGAGTATATGAAACCTACCAGGAATCCACAAGGCATAAAGTTATACTCAGAATACACAAGGAATCAGGTGGTAGTCATCTACTAGGAATCCACAAGTCTTCAAGTACATGTCTTGTAAATTTTGTTTTCATTTTTTGTTTTAATCATCAATGCAAATCATGTGTGCACCCCACAAGGAGTAATCATACCACGATTCTCACCTCTCATGTATAGACAAACCAATACATCAAAGGAAAACATGAAAATTCAATGCATGATAACAACCAAATCACACATCATGAGAAATTTAGCATCATTATACACATCAACATGAGAATACAAAATCATCACGGAATCAAGATATCACATCAGTACCATGGAGTCAAATCATTACATATCAGGGGATAAAAATACCCACATGTAATCACAAGTCAAGCACATTATTAAAAAACATGACACATAAATCAAGTATAAAAACATGTATAAAAAATAGCGAAAAAAATAAAGAACTTCCTACCTCAAACATCACTGATGTAAAAAAGAAAAATAATAAAGTAGTCATGATCCATATTCTTGATATCATTTTCTAATTCTTTAACATATTAAAGTTTGAGGTCCTTCAAGGATTCCTAGAACCAAAAAATTCTATTACATTTCAAAAATAAATAAAATATCACATGCAATAAAGCTTTCTATATCCTGGATAATTATCAAATTAACATTTAGGTCAATAATTATTTTTTCTAAATTATTATTTGATAATTTATTTATTATCATCTTATAATTTTAAATAAATTATCCCCCAGTTATCCATGTGATTAACAATCGATATTTTTTTATTCTATAAATTATCCTTTGACAATTTTAAATAAATTATACCTCAAGTATCCATGTGATTAACATTTTATAATTTTTATTCCATAAATTATGCATTTTAATTAATTAATTATCATTTGATAATTATATATAATTTATCCATGATAATTATATTAGATAGCTATTTATATTTTTCCCAATAATTTTCATAATCATCCTTTAATAATTTCTAATAATTATTTTTAGCACGATTATAATTTGATAATTTTCTAAATTATATCTAGATAATTTTGGTATCATCGTCTTAAAATATCAACCATTTATTTTATAATAAATAAAGAAATATTTAGAATAAAAAACTGTAACCTACTCATATTCACACCACGTAGGAAGGGTGGAGAAACCACCGTCATCTAGATCTGAAGCAGGAAATGAAATTGGTTCAATGAGGGGGGGGGGTAGTGGGGAAGATATGGGGTTATTCGAACCTGGTTGAAAAAATATACACCATGTGACAAAATATTCGAGTATTTATAAAAAGAAAAACACAACTAACTCATCACTATATTTCCAAACCCCCCCAAATGAATCACTATTTTAACTATGAAGTTAAATAGAGTCATTAATTTCTTCCAGTTAATGTGTTGCAATTTTAACAGAGAAAAATGGTTAAGTGTCCATGATTTTAGAATCATGGGGGCGTGGATATGGAGGTTTCAACGAGCTCAAAATGAACGTTAATAGTAATCCCATTTTTGAGGAATTAAAAATATTGAAATTAAATATTTATTATATTTATTTTATAAATTAAAATTTATGATCGACCTGACCAAAATTCTATTTCTCATGAAAGTTATGCCTCATCTAAGGTAAACCCCCATTCCAGTTGTAACAATGGTCTAATAATTTTCATATGGAACACTATTTGAGTGATGTTAACTATTTATTATTAAAAAATGAATTAAATAAATAATAATAAAATAATTTTTTTTTATTTCATATGATTCTACCAAACATCCAACAAGCATAAAATTTATACTCTTCATAGAGAAATCCACATGTTTTAGACCTAATTGTCGTCTCATATTTTTAATTTAACCGAAATTTTGAGAGATATTAAATTATTTTAAAAGATAATATAAAAAATATTTAATAAATTATTTTATTGGGAAAGGAATTCAAAAATCCTATGATTACAGATGTTATACCCCATCTAGGGTAAACACCACATCCCAGATCTAACGGTGGTATCAAATGTTTCATATGACACATTGTTTTGATGTTATTTAATTATTTTTAATAAATTTCACTCACTTAATATAATATATTTAATAATTTTTATTCTTCTTCATTGAGTCTTGAAGGGAAACAGAATCTTTCACCAACATAGCGTATGATGCAAAAAATATTTAATTGAATATTCTAAAGAGTTAATTGATATTTTTACTTTAGAAAAGTACTTTACAAAAATTATTATGTTATTTTTACTGATAAATCATTTTTTTCACATAAGACTCATATAATTTATCATTAAGGGGTTTTTATTGTCTTTTAAAAAATGTAGATATTACAATTCCCCCCCCCCCTCTATCAAATTATCGTCCTCAAGAAGTATCTGTAGAAGTCATTCTTGAACATCTCAGGACACTGAGATCAAAAATCAGAGTCATGATCCCATGTCTGTTCCAATATTCATCCATGCTGTGAATGAATTCGGACTAGTGGAACAATAATTCCTCAAAACGAATTCTCACATTGATCTATAATTTATAATATACACTCCATATAAGACGCATCTATCTCTAATTCAATATCATTATAATCAATTAAATGTGTATTGTTAGGTATATACCTATGAATATTTGACACATGGATCATGTTGTTCATTCCTTGATTGCGATAAGGGTGGTCTAGAAAATGTACCACAACACCTATTTTCTCAGTGATCTCAATGTTTCAAATAAAATGTTGTGAAAGCTTACCCTGCTTCCCCAAACATATGTTCCCCAACCATGGAGTATCCCTCAAGAAATCCAGATTTCCCACAAAAATTCCATTTGTCTCCTCTTTTGTTTACAATATGATCTCTATTAGCTCTTAGTGGAGATCAATCTCTTTCATATCATATACTCTCTCTCATAGGTCTCTTGAACCATACTTGGTCTAACAACTATTTATTCACCCACCTCGGGCAAACACAATGGTGAATGAGATGACCTATCATAAAGAGCATCATAAGGTTCCATCTGAATGAAAGAATAATAACTATTATTTTATAAATTCTTAGACAAGGATAGGTTATCATTCCATGATCTTCCAATGCCTATCACGCAATCATAAAGAATATACTCTAATATTCATATTGTCCACTAAAACTATCCCTCTATCTGAGGGTAGTACACCATGATCAAACTCAGATAATTCACTAGGGATTTTTGTAAGGCCTTTAAAAATCATGATGTAAAACGTTCATATCTATCTAGAACACTTCTCAAATGGACTCTATGTAGGTGTACGATTTCTAGGACATAGATATTCCCCATCTCTTTCATTGAGTGAGTATGTCTGATCAGTAAGAAGTGACCATACTTCGTTAACCGATAAAAAATCACCCAAACTGTGTCACGACTCCTCAGGATGTTCGGTAACCCCAACAAAAAGTTCATTATGATGTTTTCCCACTTCCAAAAAGGTATATGGATTATATGTAATAATATGCAAAGACCCAAGTGTTCGACCTTCAATCTCTAACATGTGAGGCATTGAGAGAAAAAAAAACAAGATTTGTCTCGATTCATCCCTAGAAACCTGAATTATTACATGAATTCAGGATAAATATTTGTTTCAGAAGGATATATTGCGCATCTATAGGTACAGAAATCCCTCATCAGCTACCCAATGATGGGAATAATTTTCTACTACTCTTCCATTTATGAATATCACATCATTATCGTCCATTAACCACCTAGGAATCGAGTCATCACCATCTAGTTGTTCCCTCATCACAACAATCTCTATCTAAATTCTATTCATATTTTACCTAGTCCAAAATTATGGATGTGACTGTCAAGGGAGAAAAGTTCATTAAACCATGTTACTTTAAGGAATTTTTCCTCCAATCAGCCAATAATCTCATCAAATACCACTACTCCTTTGGGTACCTCTTGACAGGTTCATTCTCCGACCGAGTCTTATGGTTGAGGGCATAGGCTATGACGTTTACCTCCTAGGTGTATATTCCATATGAAAGTCGAAAAACTTCATATACTCAACCCAGTGACTATAATTCATATTACATACCTTATTTATAAAGGTATAGTGAAGGAACATGTGGTATATATAAATAATAAATCTCTCATGGAAGAGATTGTGTCTCCCACACTTCATATTTTTAACCACCATTGAGATCTCCAAGTCATGTGTAGGGTGGTTATACTCCTAGGGTCATAGATGTAGAGATTCCTAGAAATATACCAACTATCTTTGCATCAACATTGATCTTGGAACAACTCATGATGCATCACAATACATTTCATAACCAATCCCTGGATCGAGGAGCATTAGTACATGAGCTATTGTCAACCTTTTATTTATCTCAATGAAAGCCTCTTCACACTGTTATGACCACTATAACTTTACTCTCTTCGTTTTTAGTGCTTTCATGGGTGTTGATTGTCCAGAGAAGTCATGGGAAAACCTCTTGTAATATCCTACAAAGCCTTGAAATCTCCTAATCTCAAAAATGATTTGGGGATGTTTTCAAGACATAACCACATCTAATTTATCCGGGTTCACAGATATACCGGTCTCAAACACCACTTGTCATATAAACTCTACTTATTTAATATAGAAGTCAAATTTTGATAGCTTGGCCCACATCTAGTGTGCTAAAAGAATAATCAGCACTATATATAGGTTCATAGAATGTTTTGTGGTGTCAGTGAGTTTTTGAGGATATCATCGACAAATTCTACGCTGATGAAGTCCATGTATGGATGATAAATATGGTTTAAGAGGGACATGAACATAACTAGTGCATTATTCAACCTGAAAAACATCACCAAGTATTCATATAGTCCCATATGGTCTAAAATTATGTCTTTGGATTGTCATCCTCCCTAACTCAGAATTGGGGGTAGCTTAATAGAATATCAATCATGGGGAAACTCTAGGCTCTCCATAGCTACTCAAAAAGATCATCGATCCAGGGAACAAGATATCAGTTCTTCACCATCACTGGGTTTATCTTCGGATAATTAATTCATAGTCAAAGACCCCCATTCTCTTTCCTAGAAAACCGTATAGGTGCACCCCACAGTGAAGTACTATGTTTGATAAACCCCTTCCTCTCAAATTCATCATATTTTACATTGAGATACTCTAGTTTAGTTGGAGACATATGATATAGGGGTATTAAAATGAGATTCATACCCCATATAAACTATAAACCAAATTCAACACCCCTATCAGTTGGGATTCCTATGAAGTGATGTGGAAGGAAATCCTGATAGAGATCCACGACTAGAAGATAATATGAGGGGGTTGTAAATGATGTTACAAAATGGGCCAATCCTACAATCTATTCTGTGATTGTCCCGAGAAGGCTCAAGTATGGTCGAACTATGCCTGCTTCTAGTTCCCACTCTCTAGTCATTATGAACATTAATTCCCTAAGAAAAGTAAAATATACCCATATACAATTACAATCAGTGTAATCTCAGAATCTGGTCAACCAATCCATTCAGATAATCACATAGAAAGTATTCATCCCTAGAATTATGAATTCCAATAGATGTCCATAG
This sequence comes from Viscum album, assembly GCA_963277665.1. Lineage (NCBI taxonomy): Eukaryota > Viridiplantae > Streptophyta > Magnoliopsida > Santalales > Viscaceae > Viscum > Viscum album. The sequence goes on from CAUJRU010000207.1 coordinate 127,219, forward strand.
GTAGTGAAAACTGGTGGAAACTATGGAAATCATTGAAGGAAATCCACTCTCGTACCTAATGGCGTATGAAGGAAGACTAACTCAGATGATAACTAGACTGGTAAGTCACATCCATAGACTACATATGATTATATAAAAGAGAGGGAAGTAAAAATATTAAATAAATTAGTAGATAAAGTATAGATAAATAGGATTGTACCTCGAATAGTGGATGGTCCCTCTCCACTATATTTTTGAGTCTCATCCATAACATACATGTGATCTGCCTCAGCTTATCTTTCATATCCATGGGGTGAATGACTAGTTTGATTATTCTTCTAATAACCTTGACTATATACCCTTGTCTAACCCTACCTATTCTAGAGTTATTCCAAGAAATCCTAGTGAAAAACAACTGAAGATGCCCCTTCTTCCAGCAGTACTATCACATGATCTGAGGTGTAGTAAAGAATGTAAAAAATCTTCTAGTATTTCTATAGTTAATACCTTTTGAAACTCATTACAAAGGGGCTGATGAAGCTACACTCTACTCCACCTACATATTAGTATTCCACTAAATGTTTATGGTCTTCCTATTCTTATTGAAATAATGAACTCCCATAGTAGTGAGAGGAAACTCTGTCAAGAAGAATATGTAGATACATTCATTGAACCCTATAATAATTTCATGAACTATTGAGAATAGTCCATCTTCATCATGTATGAAAGATACAACTCAAGAAAAAGATCCTTGAAGGACACCCAAGTAAGACCCTCTCATCTAAGATATTGGATTGTAGTAGTCCTCTATCTCTTTGAGGGTCCCTAAAATGTGAAGGTCTAAAGGATCACCCACCCTTCCTCATGATTTTGGACTAGTTCAAAGATTATCTCATTAAAGTATAGCTTGTCCTCTGCAACTTGTAGTCCACCAGTGTTATGAAATGTCAGAGGGTGATGGAGCTAGAAATCCCAAGAATGATTAGTCATGATTCTCAATGAGGGTCTTCCCAGGAAAATAACTATATAAAAAACTATTGAATTAATGGGATCTTTATCTTTAATTTCTTATTCTTGTATAATATCATGATAATGTATATCCCTAGTTACCACTGGTGGTGGTACGAGAGCATCATAGGGTACCAAAAATGGTGTTACCAAAAAACATCTTTGAGGTGGAATATTAATAAATAGAAGAATCATTAGGAACATAAACAGATCCTATCTAGTATATGGGATCAAACATAGATTTAGGAAGAGTCTTCCATCAACCCAAGGTATAACCGTTTGAGCACTAACCATTATCTCCATTCCTACATGTTATTTACAATTGTCACATAAATATACCAACACAACAAAATTATTTGGTCAAATAATTAATTCCAATATGGGTATATCAAAAAACATGGAAACACAAATATATCACATTAATTACTCTCCCAAATAGATATCCCATGTTAGGGGATTTAATTAATGAAATACTATGAGGAAGAACAACAAGAATATTTATGGCATCTGAACCTACGTACGTGTTCATGATGCATAAACATACACTAAATCTCATAAATCATATATACATATTCTGCATCACCCAAGTTGAATTTAATCAAAGGTAAATAAAATTCCCATTTAAGGAAAGTTGGAGGACCACTGTGTAGTGCTGGCTAAGCACTAACATAGTTCCCCTTCCCATGTCCCTACCATTCTATCTTCTATATGAACTTTCCCAAACCAAATTATGATAAGAAAAATTTATTGATTCTAGAGCTCTAATACAATTTTGTAACACCCCAAACTAATTCACTTGGTCCAAGCCATAATTCTACGTGACCTCATGCACGTCACCCCATACTCAAGAGTTTGCTGACTAGTAGCAAGGGTATGAGTCCTTCAGTGAAGAGAATATACAATCAATACCATGTAATAAGATCAATAATAAATAAAACATTACATAATAAATAATAAGAATACAGATGCAAAAAAGTAATGACGGAACACATGTTAGATAATAAAGCTAATCTAAAAGTGTTAGAAAATACAAATGTAATAAGAAGTATAAAATAAAAGATAAACTATGTTCCTCTATAGTTCATTTAATTATGCAAATTTCTTTGTGCTCCACTACTTATCCTTCCATCATAGGCACCATGTCCTTTACTGGGTCCCTTATGAAATCTATAAGTGAATAAAAATACCTAAGTAGGGTTTGAGTACAAGACTTAGCATGACCACACCAATGCATCCTCAACCAGATGTTCTCAAGTATACAAGTTTATTCTATAATAAAGTAAATACGTAACAAACTTAATAACAAACAATCTAAAACCGAGAGCCCATATACAAACGAAGCCACTGAAACCCCCTACTATTCCTACATCATATCCATGCCAAAAATATACGGTATGCCTATAAGTATCAAAAACTAACTACAAGGTTTTTGGTGTTTCAATCAGAATTCACAAGGCATCGAGTGACAACAACATACCCAAAATCTACAAGGAATCTCGTAATAATACTAATCCATAATGAATTGAGTATCTGTAACCTACATGGAATCAATAAGGTATCGGGTAACACTTAGATTCCAAAATGCATCATGTGTCAGTCATCTACTCATAATCTACAAGGAATCTTGTTGATGCTAGGTTACATGGTTGTCATGCTCTATCTTTGTCCTTTAAGAACATCATGGACACACCCCACAAGGGGTTATCATACCGCGATGAACATCTTTCAAGTAAAAACATAGAAATCCTCTAAAATAAAACATGACAAGTCATAGAATGATAAAAACTATGACACACATCATTATAAATATAGAATCATCATATACATCAACTTGTGAATGAAACATCATCATGGAATCAAGCTATCAAAATAATATCACTGAATATAATCATACCATATCAATGTCTACACACACCCATATAAGATCAAAATTCAATAATGGTATAAAACACGGAAACAAATAATTCATGAATGAAAAAATATGCAAACACAACCTAAAAAGATAAGGATCTTCCTACCTAAAGAATTGTTGTTTCCAAAAATAATAGTAATAAACTAGTAAAGATCACACATTACAATATTATTGTTGAAAAACTTAACATGTCAAAGCTTAAGGTTAATCAAAGATTTCTAGAATGAAAAACATCTATTTTATTTCAAAATGAAATAATATATCACATGTGATAATACTTTGTCTCTCGTAGAAAATGTTCAAATTAACAATTAGGTTAAATTATATGCTTTCTAAATTATTCATGGATAATTTATATATTATCCTATGATAATTTTAAATAAATTATCATTTGATTATCCATGCTATTAACCTTTGCAAAATTTTATTCCATAAATTATACATTGATAATTTATTAATTATTATTTGATGTTTTTAAATAGCATATCCCTAGATTATCCATATGATTAAACTTTGATAATTTTTATTCCATACATTATCCTTTGATAATTTTTTAATTATTTTTTTGATAATTTTATATAAATTATCCCTTATAATTGTCTTATATAATTAGTTACCTATCTCCCAATAGTTTGAATAGTCAAAATTTAATAATTTATTATAATTATTTATCTAGAAGTATTATCCTTTGATAATTCTCTAAATTATCAATAGATACTTTAGGTTAAATCATCTTATAAATCAACCATTTTTCTTATAAATAATAAAGAAAAAGTGTAAATAAATAAATAAATAAATAAATAAATAACCTTCTTATATGCACATCACGTAGGAAGGGATGAGCATCACCGTCATCGAGAACAAGAAGATGAAATGAAATCAGTTCAGGGGGGGGGGGGGGTGCGTGAGGAGGATCTGAGGTTATTCGAAACTAGTGGAAACAACAAACACCATGTTAGAAAATCTTCAGGTATTTAGATGAAAAAAATACACCTAACTCATTCTTATAGTTTCAAATTCCTTAAATTGATTCATTGTTTCGGATTAGAAATTAAATTGTCATTAATTGCTTCCATTTAAGGTGTTTTAATTTAAACAGAGGAAAATAGTTACGTTTCCATAATTTTTGAGTCACAAGGGATGTAGATTTGTGGGTTTCGATGGGTTAGAGAAAAATTTTATAACAATCCAATTTTTTATAAATTGAAAAAAATTAATTATTTAATTTAATTATTAAATAAATTAAAATCTAAGAGCAACATGACCAACCCCCCATTACACATGAATGTTAATCTCTGTATTGGGTAAAACCTTAATTCTAGACTGAGTAACGGTCTCAAAAGTTTTATACAATGCACTGGTTGTGAGATATTATTTATTTATTATTTAAAAACTGTAATAAAAAAATAATAAAAAAATAAAATGCTTTTATTTCATGTGATGGAGCCAAACATCCGACACACATTAAATTTATATATTACCTAGGGTAAAACACATGTTCTATATCTAATGGTGGTCTCATATTTTTTATATGATGCACATTTTGGTAGATATTAAATCAATTTTAAAAATAATATAAATAAAATTATTAAATAATTTATATTGGCGAGCAAGGAATCTAAACATTCGATGATGAAAAATGTTATACATTTTATAGGGTAAAAACTAGGACCCAAACCTAATGGTGGTATTATATTTATAATACAATACACCTTTTTGGAGTCATTAAAATATTTGTAATAAACAATGCACTCTTAATATACTATATTTAAAAAATTTAATTCCTTCTTTGCTGAGGCCTAACGAGCCTCGAAATCTCATTACAATGTAGCGTTCTAATCCAAAAATATTTGATTGAATATTAAAAATAGTTAAACCACCTTTTAACCTTACTCAAGTCCTTTAACACATTTACTAGGTTATTTTTACTGATAAATAATCTTTTTCAGATGACGAACTTATAATTTATCCTCAAGGTTCTTTTATTATCTTTGTAAAAACAAGGATATTACATATACATATATTATAAGAGGTATGTATTATTGGTTTTATTGAAAACTACTAAATGGAGGTTTATGTGATAGTGCCTTGGTTTTTATAATGTTGGTTTTGTATTTGAGATATGACTCCCAAGAAAAGTCAAGCCTATGTTTGGTTGTGCCTTGGTCAACATAGAGGAATGTTTTAATTGAGTTGTGAATCTTATACAAAAGTATATATTTGGTGGAGTACATTTCTCTATAGTGGTAGAAAGAAGTGAATAGTTTGTTAGGATAACTTTGATTAGAACTACTATAAAAATTTTACTTTTTATATTTTCTTTTATGATTTCATTTTCATTAAATTATTATTCTATATTTACACTACACTTTTAGTAAACATTAATATTTCTTATGCTTTAATTTGGTTTTTATAAAACAACTCAATGTTTGAACTTATAATTTCACCGCTAATGATAGTCTCATCATCTCATCACAAGAAAATAATTTTTATCATAGTTTTAGATTCCGATATCTTATAGTTTTAATTGTTCTATTTATGTTTATCTTATCTTATCTATAGTCTTTAAAAGTTCATAGAAAGGTCTTTATTGAGATGTGAGTTTTAAATTAAAAAAATTGATGTATTAAGTAGAGATGAACATACCTTAATGGAAATGGTTATGGATATTATAGGGCTTGAATATAATATTTTATCAAGCATATTCATATTGATCACTAGATAATAACAATGAAACCTTATAAACTACATTTTTATATCCATTATTATTTAATCCGTTATAATGTAGTAAAATATATTTTAAATATCAAGTATATTATTATTTTTTCATTATTCTCTATGTAGAAGTGTGTTTAGTCATTTTTGGTATAAAAAAATATACAAGATATATAGATAATTCTACAGGTGTATCACTATGGAACTAACAAGGTAAAGAGAACCTAACATGAAATGAAACAATATAAATATCAATATTTTATGATGGGAGAAGAAGAAAATATCAATAAAACATTTCAAATATTTATGATTATTGTTAATGGATTGATTGATCATAGAAAATCCATGAACAACACTGTGGTGATTGAAAGAGTATTGGGTTCCTTACCGATGAGTCTAAGTTATATATATATTATCCTTATTAATTATGTTAACTTAAATTAAAATTATTTCTCTTATTTTTTTAATTTTTTTATTTAATAAAAAATAGCTTAATAGAGTATTTTGTTGTTTTGATGTTTTTATTTTAATTATATTTGAATATGGAAGAAATCACAGTATTATAAGTTATGAATTTTGACTAAAAAATGAATAAAAAATATGTCTTCCTACTGGGCCAAACCATTGTAGATTATGAGAATCTATCTAATAATAATTTTAGAACTAGGTATGGTAGTGTGTGATGAGGAAAATAAAGAGGGGAAGAAGTTGATAAGGCTAGTGATAGTTATCGACCATGTGTATGTTGGAAAATAATAGTTCCTAGCATAGGTCAATACTAGGTAGGAGAGTCCTACACAGAGGGTTGGAGGATATCATTTTATGTGGTTAATGAAACATCTTGATTAATATATTTGGAAAAAACCATTGTGTATTTTGATTTATGAAGAAATCAATTCTAGGATCTTTTTACTCACAACTAAAACATTTCTAGATGGTAATACTTCTCTTCACTACCACCACTGAGCCATGGTTTTGAATACTAATTTAACCACTAATTTTCATACTATACCCAGAAAAATCCTTTGTTAAAGATGAAAGATAAGGGATGAACTATCTATTAAAATTATAGAACTCCAAAAACCATTTTTATATACCTTTTACATGGAGATAATGGTTCAAGGATTTTGGTTTCACCATGGGCCTTTGGACTACACCATGGCTACTGGGAAAATAGAGGAGGATAAATGAATAGATATGATAATGCACCGTAGAGTTTCATCTATATTCTGGATGGTGATAATGGTCTCCTATAGATAAAATGGAGTGATCTAGTATTTGTTAATGAGATTATGATATAAGGGTGTGGGATGGCTATATAAATTCATTGGAAGCTGCATAAATTTTCAATTATGGTTGCATAAGGGTAATGGATGTGTTTTTAAAGGTTAATCTGACCATCAAAAGGTCATTGGTGGGTATGTAATGGTAATGAATATTAACATCACACGGTTATTTATGGAAAAGATCCTAGATTCAGGTGTAAAAGGGTGTCTCTATTTTTTTGAGGGTAGTATAGTGATCGAAAAAGAGATTGATTGAAAAAATAAGGCATAATCTGTGTGGGTTATTACTATACCATAGATGGATTATAATCACTAGAGAGAGGATTTTTTAGTTGTAGGGTATTTATTTTATAGGTTTTATCCTCTTACTATAAATTAGGAAAATGAAGGGAAGATTACTTTTACATGAGAGAAGCTTAATAGTACATGGTGTTGTTTTGTAGTGGTAGTCTTAATATAGGTAGTGTCTCTGAATGGTAAAATTTTAGGATGATACATTAATATAATTTAGTCTATTAAAAAGGATTGTTTTGAGGAGGATAATGTATTCAACCATGGACAAGTTCCTAGTGAATTATTTTATCTTTACTATGTTGTTTCAAGGAGGCCAAATGTAGAATTTTTTCCTTTCTTTTGGCTCTGTTAGGATATAAGAGTTACATCCAAATAATTTTCAGTGAACCATATGGTTTATCATAAAATCAATTATTATGATTATTTTTTATAAGAGAAATATAAGACTACATTTTAGAAATATTCATTTCAATATATATTTTAATTTAAAATACTATCGCTTATGATTTGTGGAATATATTCCATAATACATAACTAAGAATTAAATGAACCTCATGGATATTTTTTATTCTAAGGAATTATTGGATAAAATATAAGAAAAAATAATGTATATGAAACATTAAATTCTGAGAGCGAGAGAGAATTTTGGAACCAAATAAACTCAATAGTTAGGTTTTATTTTCCCTTTTACTTTTTATAGTGTAATATTTAAATTTATTAAATTGGTTATCAAAATAATTCTTGTATGATTTCCATCCTTTAATTATATTTAAAATTTAGTTAATTTTTAAATTCTATTATTCTTTTATTTATAGTTTATTTAGGGATGAAATAAAATGATAAGTACTGGTAAAATTCATAAGGAATGGTGGTTGTAATTTAAAGGGATGTGTATACCATGATTTCAGTTCTTCAATTATTTAAAATTATTATAATTAATTTTATTTTTTTAATATAAATTTATGTCACATTACATTGTCACCCAGTGATTTTTATGATGATTAGGTGATGAAACCCATTGTGATATAAGATAATGGGTAATAAGATAAAACATAACATAGCCTCTTGCTTCTAAGATTGAACATACTTCACCTAGGTTGGTTACAAATTACCTTGAATTAAGGGATTTATTAGAATATGTAGTTTTAATTTATGGGGATAGGTAGATATAATTATCATAATGAGTTATATATATATTGATTAGATTAAATTCATGAGTGGAGTTGAATTGTTTAAGATCAATCAAAACTATCGCTTGAAATTTGGTCCCCTCTCTTATACATTCTAGACATAGTTATTGTTTAGTTAAGTTTTTTTATATTTTTAGTTAATATATATATATTATATTAATTTAATAATTTTTTATATAATTATGGATATAGAAAAATTAGTTTGAATATTATAATTATAATTCCTTGGTCCTCAGGGGATCGACCCTATACTTCCACATTACTATACTTTTAGGGTTTGTGATTATAGGGAAGATTTAAATTATAATTTTTATAGGCTTGGTTAAATAACAATTAGTTGAGTCCATTATTTTTTTGGAACCATTTATAGGGGAAAAAAAATCTAGTAAGGGCCAAACAATCAGTTTCTCAATTCAAAACATGTTTTTACCCCTATTAATCTTTTAAATTGTAGTTCAAGTTTTTTATTTTTCTTTTATTTTCATTTTTATTATTTTTTACCCACATGGATTTTTGTGGTGGTGTATTGGATAGAATAAATGAGTAATATTTATTATTCTACAACATTATTAGAGTACCATGAATATCCAGAATGATTCATCTACATGGAAGTCAAAAAATTATGAATGGTAGACACAACCAGGTGATAGAAAAAATAATCTAGGCCCCTATGGTTATGATAACTTTGAAAACTAGAATATAAGGGACACATTCTAAAAAAAATGTAGAATAGATCCTAAAATTTAGGGAATAAATAGTGAATATATGAATTAATAGAGGTATATATTTCATGGACCTCAAAAGTATATTTTACAAGAAAAATTTGGGGAAAAAATCATATTATTCATAACCAGAAATGAATAAAATATCAAAGAACATGAAAACATACCAAATTCCATAAAAAGTTTTCTTAAAAATAAAAAATTAATTTAATAATTTAGAATTAATTTTTCAAAAAACCTTTCATGTATTGATATTTGAAATAAAGTCTCCTAAAAAAATGTAAAGGTTGAGAATTTGTAAATCATTGATGTAAATAAAGAAGAATAAGAAGGAGTAGAATATGAACATTTTTCAGTCTTATTCATGAAAGAAAATGAGAAATGAAACTTGTTTTATCATATAAAAAAATAGTGGAATACAAAACAACAAGTCCCATGAAAAAATAAATTCATAAGTTGAAGTGAAAAAAAGAGGATTCCTTAAAGGAGATTGGGTGCAATGTACTTGGTTCACTTTTTAAAAATGAAGACCCTATAATATCAAAAAATGAGAAATAATTGATATAAAACTAAAATAATAATAAATATATATGATTTTTGTGGAATAAATGATCATTTATAAACTTTTTTTGTGATAAATAACCCATGAAACACAAAGTATAAACTGACATTAATGTTAATACATTCAGAAACATCATACAAATCATGTAATTGAAAGAATAGTTTAGTCTTATAGAAATTTCCAACTATTAAAACCCCCTAAAACTTATATAATAATTAATTTATACTCAAATTCCATGATTCATACTAAACCCAAGGTAAGAAATGTGGAATAAAACGTTTTAGAGTGTGAGTGTATGCAGTTAGCTCAACTTCTCAATGGCGAAGAAGTGTAACATCCCAATATTTTAAGAAATATATTATTTTAAATTAATTTATATAAATTCATAGATTCTATAATATAAAATTAACGGTTTATATGTCACTATAGTAAAATCCATGCTTATCATACGTTGCACGAGGCATCAAGTTTTTTTAATGATTTCTGTTACACGCATGGTCGAGTCTTACCGAACAATAATATACTATTGATATTATAATTTGATATGTAAGTTTTCATGTGGTTATTATATTTTTGGGAGTGAATAAGAACAACTATACATTACAAGTTTGTAAAATTTTTCTATATTAATACAATATGTTTGATTGGCATAAGATAATAATATATCCAATTTATAGCACAAAAGCTATATATTTTCAAAGAGAAGTTTACCACCTTTTAAAGGAGAACCTATTTTAATTTTAATTTTAATAATTTGATAATTTTTATTTGAAAAAATAAACTTCATTTTTTATATAATTATATAAAAATTTAATTTGGGTGAATTCTTGGTAATTTTCTCAGAAGTTTCATTTTTTGATAAATAGTGGGAAATACTATGTTTTAGTTAAAAATTTAATTTTTTTTCATTTAATATTTAATGTTAGATTATATTTTAAATCAGGTTTTGAAGTCAAAATATATTAATTATACATGTATTAATAAAATTTAGGCCATTGGAATCATTTTTATATTGAATTTAGATATAAAAACATATTGAAATTTTGAAAATGTGAACTTAAAAAACTTTTTTTTCCACCACTTCCAAGAGATTTGATTTAAATAAAAATTTATTACATATGTTAATTTAATTTATGAAAATATACATACATAGTTTTAATTAGTATAATATTTGTAGTATAATAAATTCAACTTTGTTTCTGAATAAAATCATTAGTGGAAGCAATTAAAATTAAATACAACGATTAATGTAAAATTAAGCTTAACAAGGGACTAAACCATAAACTTAAAGGAAAAAAAATGACCTAGAAACTTTAAAAAAAATATTATATACCAATATTTATAAAATATACCATATTATTTACAATTTTATTAGTTTTTGAGATACTATTACATGAAAGTGATATGTAATAAGTTTTGTAAAAAAAGGCAAAAAAGAACATTCCTTACCTCTAACATTTGTAAAGAATTAGAGGATGTAAGAAGTTACTTAGTTTCAGTTATAAAAATTATTTTTAATATTTAATGAGTTTTATTTATCATGGTAATTTAAATTTAATTTTTTGAGATGATATAATTACATTATAAACATAAAAAATGCTAATGCATGGATTATTAATTAATAATCAAATAAAATAAATGAAACTAAATATATTAAAAATAAAGTTAATTGAATGAAATATTGCATTAAGATATTATTTATATGGATATATCATATTATACATATGTTAACTTAATATATTTTAAATTAAATAATGTTTTGTTATTTTTTAAATTGAAATTAAATAAATAATTTCCAAACTGACATAACTGTTATTTTAAAATAAATGATATTTTATTAAAAGAATTAAAATTAATAAAAATATTTTTTTAGAAATTTATTTCCAAATTTTAATTATTATAAAATATGTTTAAATCATGAAACAATTGATTATTTATAAGCAACAGGTTGACTCATAGATAGTAAAAACATTGTTAGTAGAGTTATTGTAAAATCATTATTTTTGCGTGTTATATGAACTTGTTTTAAAATTAATTTCCATCACAAATGAGATTATTATTTTTTAAATAAGTTAAAATATTAATAATTTATTCATTTTATATTTAAAAAAAAATCTAAATCTACATTATTATTAATGGATTGATTACATAGGATAAAAAACTAGTTACCGAAATGAAAAAAATGAAAAAAATAAAGAAACATAAATACTAAGAAAACAAATTATAAAAATGAACTTATTTTGTATGGTAGAGGTTTTTATCAACCATAATACTTATTATTAAATTAATTTTTAATTTTTTATTCACATTAGGTTAGGTAGACCTCCCAATAATGCTTACCTTTTAGTATTTATTAGAATTCCACTTCTCCTCCAATATAAAACGTAATTCACTATTACCCTTCCTCACACCTCTCAAGACACTTTTTGTCATCCAAAATCTGCCCAAATAATATCCCAACACCCGTACCCTAAACCTAGAATCACTAATTTTGGAATAAATAAATGAATGTAATTCCTTTGTTGAAAACCAAAAAGAGTTACTTGAAAAAGAGGTAATATTCTTCAAGGATTATTTTGGACTATTTATTTCTCAAACTATTCAATTATTTTATTCCATTTATATACAATAACATAATTATATTCAATATACTGATAGTTTATTATTTTTAGGTTTATACATAATCATAAACACACTTATATAAAATGGGTAACAAATTTACCTTCCGTGTATAAGATGAACAACCGCCACACGAAATTGTGTCGTTCATTTTTTCCTTTAGCACCTCTCATGGATAGGAATTATCAAGGATGACCTATTTTTATATTATATATATATATTATTTATGTTTTTTCCATGATTTTGTAATTTTTATACAACACATAGCTTCATGATTTCAATTTTCTATAAATACAATAACATAGTTTCTTGATGTGTGGACTACCGCCTTCTCAAAGCGATGTGATATGTTCACACATTATAAGAAATGTATTAAGGATGAATTTAAATAAAAATACATGACATAAATAAAATCTATATGATATTAATTAAACATCTACCTTTCTATAAATATAATATATCATCTGCTTTGTTACCCTTTCACACACTGATAAAGTGATAACGCTGTTCATGGAAGTGGGGACTACCACCTCCCCGACACGATTTAATTTATTTTAAAAAATAATAATAATAATAATAATATATATATTTATATATGATTATTTAATATTTTATATATTTTATAATAACCATTCTGTAAATAAAAGTGTTATTTACTTTCTTTTAATAAGGATCGCTGAAAAATGAGAATGTTACTCATGTGTACATAGGACCAACCGTCTCTATGATTGTAATGTTGGATAATTTTTCATAACCATCATTATTGATCAGTTTTAAAATTATAATTTATATATAGATATGAAAATTATTTAATTATTATTATTCTTTATTTGTTTTAATGAAGACCCATTTGACTATATATGACCTACCAAAGTCATTTTTGACACACAAAATGAATAAGTTCAAAACATATGTCATAAAAATTATTCATTAATTAATTGTATATAACTTGATTATAAGTGAAATAAATTTAATAATAAAATTATAAAATGTTACTAAAAAATTAGACAATTTTTTTTTTATTATTCTAGAAGATAAAGGACAATAAAAATAGATCAATTTCAAGGTAAGAGATTCTTGTCCCACTTTTTCTTCTATGAGGCATATGACATTTTAAACATGTACTTATATTGTGTGGTTTATCAAATGATTTTTTTTGAAATATTATATCATGAATTATTTTATCTTAATGGTTTTATAATTTTTTTAATTTAATTATTATTATTTTATGTGGTTTGTAGTTACAATGTTACTAAAGCGGTAATGTATGGATGTCATAATTTTCCTTCATTGTGACGTTTGTTATGTTTTACAGTTATCTTATTTTATAAGGTGTATATAATCAATATTTGACATGTTATATCATGAATATATTTATATATCCTGATATTCCAAATCTAACATAATCATTATTCTATCATGGGTTTATGGTTTCCTAGTTACCAAAGCGTTAATAGATTTTTATCACGATTTTATTTCTTTGTGGCATTTGTTATATTATAAACCCATATTATTTTATAAGGTGTATATAATAACTCTTTGATGTACCATGAATCTCATTATTCTCATGATATTATAAGTTTTATTTAATGTTATTCCATTCACGGGTTTAATGCCTCAAATGTTTCAAAGTGGTATGAGATTCTTTGGAAGGTATAATGATTATTTTCTATAGGAATGTTTTATTGATATCTTAATTGTATTTAAATACATCAACATCAAAAAAACCTGTTGATATTTATCCCCCACTTGGTATATTTTTTATTGACACCATCCCCATTCTTTTATAGATATATTAAGATTGTTTTAAAATTATTGTTTGGAAAGCCTTTTCTTTCCCACGTGTTAACCATGTTTCATAGAGATTGTTATGGTACCCATTTTTTCTATGGGTTAATATTGTTTCACTAAGTTTGTTATTTAACCCATTAATTTTATATGGTTTTATAATGTTCAATGATTTTGTTATTAAATGGATGTTAACCATTTTAGGGTATGGGGATAGGCTCCTTAACAATGAATATATCACCGCTCATCATATCGTATCCTTTTATGAAACCATATTAAAGGGTCATAATATAAACAAAGACATCCTACCTGAGATCATTCCTCCAGTGGTCACTGATGATGACAACTCCTTCCTTCTCAACACCCTGCGAGATCATGAAATTAAATACACTCTCTTTAGTCTAAATCCCGATGGAGCTCTTGGTCTTTATGGCTTCAAACATGGTTTCTTCCAACATTATTGGGATGTGATTTAGATTGATGTTTTCAAACTTTTAAAATCATTCTTCTCTAATGGGGTTCTTCCTCACGCTCTAAATTACTCGTTTCTTACTTTGATCCTGAAAGTGGATAATGATTCTTAGATTCATCTATTTAGACCCATTTCTCTTATCAACAGTCTTTTTAAAATCATCAGTAAAATCATTTTCAATGGAATTTCTACTCACACAGACAAAAGTTTCTCCTAGAACAAATTTGGTTTTATAAAGGGCTGATTCATTCAAGGCTATATTTTCCTTGCATTTAATTGTGTATGTAATCTGAATAAAAAAACATAGGAGGCAACATAGCTATTAATATTGACATCAGAAAAGATTTCGATACACTATACGAGAGTTTTATCATTAAAGTCCTTCATGGTTATTGTTTTAACTACTCTTTTATCACTGCAGACATAATTATCTTTAAATTGGTGTCTATATCCATTTTGATTAACGTATCTCACAAGGGATATTTTAAATTCACCAATGTTGTCAGGGAAGGTGACCCCTATCTTCTATTCTCTTCTCGATAGTAGAAGACTACCTCAATTTTCTGATCATTCGTTTGGTAGACCAGAACAAACTAAAGCCCATACATGTCTATAAGAGTGTGAAATCTCCTACTCATCTTATTTATACTAAAAAAATCATCCTTTTCCTTCAAAAGTGATAATAGAAACATTCTTAATCTTAAACATGTGCTCTCACACTATGAAGATGTTTCTGGTAAAAGCATTAGTTGGAACATATACTGTATCTTCTTTAGGAGGATCTATCCTCCCAAAAGAGAATGTAACATTATCAGGGACCTAGGTATGAAAGAAGGTATTCTCCCTTTCACTTATCTTGGTGTTCCCATTTTTTAGAAAAGTCCCAAATCTTGTCTCTTTTCGACTATTCTTGACCATGTTTTAAATCATATATCTTATTGTAAAGGTAAATCTATCTCTATGGAAGGTAGTATGTTCCTTGTTAAATCCACTATTGTCTCCAAGATGGTTTACTCTATGATGGTATACAAATGGCTTGCTGGTCTCATTAAAAAAAGTAACTCCACCATAAATAATTTCATCTAGACTGGTAGTATTCTGGAAGAAAAAATTGTGAGTATAACTTGGTCAACATATTGCAAGCCCATTAAAAATGGTGGTATTGGTATTAAAATTATCAAATACTTCAATGGATCCCTTCAAGAAGTACTCACTTGGAACATTTTTCACAATAATTCTAAAGCTAATATGTTTCTCAAAAATAGGTTTCTTTATAAACTTAAAACAGGCAATTTGAATTTCAATAATTCTTCAATATGGACTTTCATAAAATAATCATTTACCAATATTATGAATAATTCTTGATGGATGGTCTCCATGGAATCCTCTATGAAATTTCTGTTGGATAACTGGACTGGCACACCTTTAATTTCCATGATATCTACTGATCATCCTCTTAATAATACTAACATCTCTATCAGAGAAATTTTAAACTCTCCTCATGATCACCTGGATGATACTATTTTAAACATCATTGAAAACTACTCTTTTTATCACACTAATGATTTATTAACTTAGGAACCTACTCAAAATGGTATTATTAACTCAAAAAAATTATACAATCATTGTATCTGTGACTCTGAGAGTGATTACAGTTGGTTAAAACACTTCAAAAAACCTGGGATAAAACCATTGAGATTCATTCTCATCTAGAATCTTGCACAAAATAGTGTTCCCACTGAAATTTTCTCCAATATTTTGGCATCCAAATCTGTTCTAAGTGAAAAGTATATAATCATCATAGAAAAGATGTTAACCAAATAATTCTTTCTTTTCATACTGCTTATAATCTTTGGAACTATATTATTAAAATTTTTGACTACAGATGGTTGATTCTTGATTCTATCAAATCTCAACTAAAAAAATGTGCAGAAATGGAAGGCTCTTAGAAAATTAGGAAACTCTTCCTTACTATGGTTTCTAAGCTCCACCATGTGATCTAGTATGATCATTCATTCATCATAATTAGTAACTCAATCAAAATTCAATTCGGATGAAGATCCTCTTTGCCAAACATGAAGCTACCTTGATACAAAATGGAAATTTCCACAACACCATGCATGAATTTTGGTTTTTGAAACTTTTAAGGATTAATGGAAATTTCTGTCAGCCGCATCTCACTCTATAGGTTTTCTGGAGAACCCTCTTCTGGATGGATCGAAATCAATATTCATGGAACCTTTAAGGGTAATATGAGACATTCAGGGTGTGGTGATGTCTTCAAGAATCACCTCGGCTAGATACTTGGATGATTCATGGGTAAATGAGGCATTTCCACCTCCCTTGATGCTGAGATGCTGAGTTTGATACATGATGTTTACTTTTCCATGATCTTTGGTCGGAACAACCTATGGATTGATTGTGACTCGACGACTATCGTTCAAGAAATTTTGCACAACATAACACATCTTCCTTGGCCATTTACTACCCATTAGATGGAATGAAACTGTTATGTTATCAATCGTAACTATATTATCACACTTGTTTAGAGAGAAGCAGACATTGTTGAATATGGTCTGGCTAACATGGGAGTAAATCAAGACATTACCTGGTTCAAAGAACATCCCACTACTCTTATTTCCTTTCATGAAAAATATTTTAATATGATTCTGTGTTTTATACTCTTGAGATCATTCTTTTAATAATATGTGTGCTTTTCTTGTTTTGGGCCAAGGCATCACTTTTTAAAAAAACATGATTTTATTTTTAAACCCATTTATTTTCTTAGGATAATCATTTTTCATAGAGATTGTTATAGAACACATTTCTTTCCCATGGTTTATAATTTTTTATGACTATTATTGTGAACATGTTTTATTCATTATACTTGGGTATTATATGAAACAGGTGAGACCGATATAACTTATACAAGGGTTTGAGAACCATTATAGATCACAGAAAATGGGTGAGTCCTATATAGATTATATGAAGGGTGATCCCCATTATAGATCTCTGATGTAATGGGTATTAAAAATGAAGGAATTTGGCCACATGTTTATTCTAATTGAAAGGTTTTTGAAATGGTTTTCTTAAATTTATGATCCAAGTTACCAAAAATAGTTTTAATTTATTATTATGAGTTTATAATGTTTCTCACAATTAAGATTTATATCACATGGTTCATGATTATTGTCTCTATTTAATATAAAATGTTGTCATATTTTATGGTCTAGATATTGATAAGTATGAGTTATTTTATGCTTCACTCATACACTTTGATTATGTCATCATACCCTTATGCACTCTTATGATAATTGATGAAATTTAATTATTAATTCTTATTTTTTACAATTATGGAGTGTTTGATCTCACCCTTATTATGTTTTATTTTTCCGATGTTTTAAGGAATGATTTTTAATGATTTTTGTATATAAATGATTTTAAAAGGATGATGTTGATGACCTATTATGAAATAAGAAAATACTAGTTAAATGGGAGAAATGTTATTTTATGACTTATACTTCCAAGTTGATATGAGTTGTTTATGTAAGAATTTTTTCTAATTCCAGAAAACACTAAAACTAAAAGGCACTCTAGTTTGTACATGATACATGTTTTATTTTTGATGTTGTAAGTGTTAGATGAATGATTTGGGTAATAATTATCAGCATCAAAGATAGAAATGTAATGTTATGGATTTCAGCACAAGATTCAGGAGTGTGGGTCCTGGGTTGTTAAGATTGTAATCCAAATATGGTTTAGATAACTTTATAGAATATTTTGTTTTCATATCAGGTTATATTTTGAGTTATCCTTATCTTCATAGGACTATAAGATTAAGTTTGATAATATGTTCAAATTATTAAGGCACTCCATTTGAGGTTCTTAAGTAATAAATTTTTTGAGGTTATCAATTAAATTTTATGAGAATTTTTTTTTGGTTGAATTATTTGTAAAATATAGTTTTAATGTGAAATATTCCTTTAATTTATGTAGAAATATGTTTTAAGGTATTTATAACCTCAAGGGTTTATATGATCATGCATATTGAGGTAATTATGGCTAAAAAAGTAATATCATATTGATAACCACATGATTGAATAATGATTTGGTTACTATGTGACTAATGTTACTTCAAAATAAGATAGAAATATTTTGGGATTGAAATAGGTAAGGTATGGGATAACCCTTGAGGTTAATTCACTCATTAATTTTTTTGTTGTCGAAGTAATTTGGGATGTAGTGTTATAGAATGATTTATTTTCATCTTTCGGTATTACTATTTAATTTTGAAGTTTATGTTATCATATATAGGTTTATTAATTTTTTTAATTATCCTAACATATTCTAACCATTGTGGGTTAGGTTAATGTTTGACGTCATATAGAATAGCTTGAATATCCCTTTTGTGGCTATCTGGTGTTAAAAGTATGATCTCACTGATTCTAGTACGAAAAAAATCATCTTGAATACTAATCATATGGAGAAAAATCTTATATTGTAGTGAAGGATTAAATTAACTTGTTAAGTTTGTATAATACAACTTTTTTTCATTCTATCTGATGTAATAAATCCGTCAAAATAAAAAAAATATTTTAAATTAAAATATTATCTTATCACCCTTATTTTTGATGATATCAATGAAATTTCCACCCTTATTTGGTTTTTGGTTTCATCATTATTGATATACTCTTCACCATGTTCTCTATCAATCTATATTAGTCAATGTGGATTATGTTTTCCTTCCAAATAAATATTTTAATTTCATACTAATGATCTCCCAAAGTCGAATCTTAGTTATGTGTAACATTTAGTAAATTTTTTCTTTCCCACATTCACATTTTAAGAGAATGTTTTATTAACCCTTTATATAATTTGGGTTCAAAAATAAATTCTATAAATGACAATAACTTGATCACCAAGATGATTTTGTGGGTGAAATTCATTTTAAGGGGGGTGGGATGTAACATCTATAGATTTTAAGAAAAATATTATTTTAAATTAATTTATATTATTTGATAGCTTATGTTACATGAAAGAAACAATTTATCTTATGTTGTAGGTAAATCTCGGTTTATCTTTTGTTTTTGAAAAATTGAGTTGCCTTGAAAACTTATGTTACACACAAGGCTGAGTCATACTGAACAATAATATTCTATTGATGTTACAATATGATATGGAAGTTTTCACTTGGCCAATGTATTGGTGGGGTTTAATGAGACTAAATATATTATAATAGTTTATAATTTTTTTTAAATTCATTAAATATGTTTTATAGTCATATTATAAGAATAAATCCAATTTTAAGCATAAAACCTATATATCATTAAAGTGAAGTTTTAAAGCAGTTTAGTAGAGAACATAATTTAAATGTAATTTTTTAAATGTTGATAAATTATTTATGAAAAAAAAAACAATTTTTTGAATATAAATGTAAAAATTTATTTTGGGTGGATTTTTGGTATTTTCTTGAGAAGTTTCATTAATTAATCAATAGTGAATAATATTGCAATTTAGTTGAAAACTACCTTTTCATTCAAATAATTATTAATGTCAAATAATATTTTCAATTGGGGTTTAATGTAAATATAGATAAATTATAAATATAATAATCTAAATTAGGTAATTTTAATCTTCTCTATATTTAATTTTGATATAAACACTTGTTGAAATTTTGAACATTTTTACTTTAAACACCTTATTTATCACCACATCTGCGGGTGTAGCATTAAATATAATTTTTAAATTTTTGTAAATTGAATTTTAAAATATTTAAATAGAAGGTTTTAATATTTATAGTATTTATATTCTAGTAAAATCAACTTATTTTTTGACCAAAAACTATTAGTGAAAGTAATAAAATTTAATTAAAGTGATTAAGGTAAAATTAAGTTTAACAAGGAACTAAACTTGAAACTGAAAGGCCAAAATGACCAATAAACTTGCCTAAAAGACATTGAATGCCAATATTTGGACCATTTAAACTGTTGGTTCTAATTTTATGAGTTATTTGGAAACTATTTCATGAAATTGACCTATATAATATGTTATGTTTGGAAAACCCCAAAAAAGAGCCTTCCTTACCTTAAAAATTTATAATGATTTATAGTATAGAAGAAGCTACATATTTTTAGTTATAAGTATTATTTTGAAATTTAATTGTTTATTATTTATCATTATTATTTAAATTTATTTGTTGATATTATATAATTACATGAAACACTTAACAAATTATAAAACATGTATTTTTAGTTAATAATTAGATAAAATGATTCATCCTAAAAACGGTAAAAGTCAATAAAATTTAATGAAATATTATCTTCAATTATGTTTTTAAAGAAATATATAATTTTATAAATATTTTAAATTAATATATTTTTATTCCAATATTGTTTTTATATTTTTATAAATTAAAATTAAATAAATAATTTCAAAATTTCTATTAATGTTATTTTGAAATAAATGATATTTTATTAAAAGAATAAAAATTACTAAAAATACTATATTATGCCTATTGATTTATAAATGTTAATAAATATAGAATATGTTCCAATAATGATACAACTGATCATTTCTAATTAACATGATGTCTCATATATAGTAAAAACATTGTTAGGATGGATTAGGTTTAAGAAGCATTTTTTCTTGTTACATGTGTTTGTTTTAAAATTAATTTCCAACATACATGGATTTTTTATTTTTTAAATTTGATACCATATTTATAATTAAATGAGAATATATTTTATAATAAATATTAATTGAATTTATTCTTAATTAATGCATTACATATGAATGAAAACAAGTTACTAAAATGAAAAACAAAAACAAAAAATATAAGAAAACTTAAAGACTAAGGAACAAAATTCAAAAAATGGAGTAATTTTATTGTGGGGGAAACTTTTATCTACCATAAATCCTCTTTAATCCATTATTGTTTCATTTATTTTAGAAAATGTGGTAATGGGAGACCTCCCAATAGTGTTTATATTTTGATATTTACAAGAATGCAACTTCTCCTCCGCTATAAAAAGACATCCACTCTTCACGTTCATAACACCTCTCAAGACACATTTTCCCATACAAAATCTCCCCAAATAAGATCCAAATATTTTTAACCTCATACTATATGAATAAATTTGTTTATAAATCAATCAAAAGAATTTATTTGTTGAAAAAAGAGTTACCTGAAAAAAGGCATCATTCTTCAATAATTAGATTTGTGTTATTTATTTCTTAAACCATTAAATTAATTTTATTCCACAATTATATAAAAAAATAATTATACTATACATATATATATATATATATTGTTTTTTATGTTTTACTCTTAAACCTATACACACTTCTATCAAATGGGTAATTAATTTACTATTCATGTATATGGCAGTCAACGACCTTGTGAAACAATGTTATCAATTTTTCTTTTACCACATCTCATGGTTTGTAATTATGATGTAAACCATATTTTCATATGGTATATATGATATTTATGTTTTATTAATACTTATTTAATTGTTATATAATATATATTTTCATATTTTACATTTTTTTGAAATATAAAAACATTATTTTTGGATGTGTGGTCTAGCACCTCATCAAAGCGATGTGATACATTAAAAAATTACATAGAATATATTAAAGATTGGTTTAATTAAAAATATGTGACCTAAATAAAAAATATATGACATTAGATACATAATTAAATGTCCAAAAATACTATATATCATTTTATTTATTACCATTTTGCACATAGAAAAAGTGATAACATCGTTTGTTGACATGTGGACTACCACCTTGTCGACGCGATGTGACTCATTTTACATCAAACAAATTCTGTATAAAATTATATATGATTAAATGATGTTGTAAATATTAATTAATTATAATTAGGTAAAGATAAATGTCAATTATATTCAAAAAATATGGATCATTGAAAAATGTGAACATTACTTATGCGTACCTTTTACCTAAAGTCTCCATGATTGTAAGGCTTGTACATTTATCATAACAATTATTGATGATTGGTTTTAAAAGATTCAATGATGCATAAATATGAAAATTATTTAATGATTAATATTATATTTATTTTTTAATTATGATATATTTTACCATATTTTACCTAATAATTTTCCCCCCATAAACCAAATATGGTCAAAACAACCAATTTAAACATTATTGATTAAGTAATTGTATATTAAATGTTTATAAGTGAAATAAGTGTAATTAAAAACATGAAAATGGTTTTTAATCATGTATATAGTTAACATATGTTTATTTTTCATGAATATAGAGGAAAAACAAGGAAAATAAGACTCAATATAAGGGATTCTTATTTCACTTTTACATTCATGAGACGTACACCATTTTCACAACTTATATATATTCTTTAGTGTATATAATATAATTTTTGATGTATTATATAATTAATTATTTATATTAATTGTATTTAAAATGTTTCATTTAATTATTATTCATTAATGGGGTTGACAATATCAAATTTATCAAATCAGTAATGGATTGCTTTCACAATTTTCCCTTTTTAGTGATTTTTGTTATGTTATATACCTATCATATTTTATGAGGGTTATATAAATCCTAAATGAAATGTTATATCATGAATATACTTATATATATTGATATTATATGTCTCATTTAATGATTACTTTCACAGGGTTTATGGTTTCAATGTTACCAAAGCGATAATTGATTATTGTAACAATTTTCCTTCATTGTGATGTTTGTTATACTATAAACCTATATTATTTTATAAGGATTATATACCACATATTTGAAATATCATGAATCTACTTATTATAATTACATTATAAGTTCTATTTAATGTTATTCCATTCATTGGTTTAATGCTTCAAATGTTTCAATGTGGTATGGGATGCTTTGGAATGTTTCAAGATTATTTTCCTCAAGAATGTATTATTGATATTTTAATGGAATTAAAATTAATCAATGTCGATAAAACTTGTTGTTATTTATCCTCCACTGATGATATTTTTTATTATTATCTTACTCAATATTTTATGTATGTATTAATATTTTTTCAAAGATATTGTTATGGAGGCCTCTTATTTTCCATGTGGTAACTATGTTTTGAGGAGATTACTGGGGAACCCATTTATTTTACTTAGGTTAATCATGATTCAAAGAGTTTTTTATTGAAACCATTTATTTTATACTGTTTAATAATGTTCAAATTGTTTTTTATTGAACCCATTTATTTTCTTAGGTTAATCATGTTTTAATGAGATTTTTATGGAACCCATTCTTTCTATTGGCTTATCTTGTTTTTCTGATTTTTGTGATGAATTTTTTTTATTCATGGTACTTGACAATTATTTGAAATGGGTGATCCCAATATAGATTATATAAATGATTCTTCCCCATTATATATTATATAAAATTAGTTATTTTGATATATCAAATACAAAGGGTGATCCCCAGTATCAATCTCAGATGCATTGTGATATTAAAATGTTGGAATTTAGTAGCATGGTTATTCCAATTGAGAGGGTTTTGAAAAGGTTTTGAAAGGGTTTTATGAAAGTGATTATCCAAGTTACCAAAATGATTTTTAATTTAATTTTATGAGTTTAAAATGATTCTCACAATCGATATTGATATCCCATGGATTATGATTATTATTTTTATTTTCTTTTGAATATTTCATGTTTTCATATTTAATGGTCCATGTATTGATTAGTATGATTTATTTTTTGATCATATCATCGACTCTAATTATTTCATCATACCGATATGCACTATTATAATCATTTATGACATATAATTTTTAATTATTATGTTTACCCCTACCAAGAGTTTGATCTCACCCTTATTTTATTCCTTTTCATAATGTTTTAAAGAATGAATTTGAACGTTCATTTATATAAAGGTTTTCACAAGGATATTGTTGATGACCTTATAAGAAATACGAAAATTTGGGATAAATGAGAGAAATTTTTTTGATGACTTATGAGTCCATATTGATATGAGTGGATTCTGTAAGAGTTTTTTATAATTATCAAAAATATTAACATAAAATGTCATCAAGGTTATAAATGATCCTTGTATTCCTTTTTATGTTGTAAGTTTTAGATGATTTTTTTCACAATTATGGTAATTAAAGACATTAATGTTAGGTAATGGATTTAAAAATATGATTTAGGATTGTGGGTTATGGGTTTCTATAGAAAGGACTTCCAACACCTAAAAAAGTTATTAGATATGAAAAGAATTCACCCATTAGATAATTTTAGGTTGAAGATGAAAATAAAATTCATAGATTCATCACAATAATTATATAGAAAAAGGCTGTGGGGTTAGTTAAGGAGGAAGCCATGTAGATTACTAGAGTTTTTAATACAAAATAATCTAAAATTATTAATAAAAGGGAGGGGAAACCATTAGAATATCATAGTTTCATTAAAAAAATTTAGTAAAAAAAGAAATATATAGTGATGGACAAGAGTGAACCTTGAGAAGATGATGAAGTCACTAAAATAGAAGAACCCACAACACCATGTAAAGAGGGAATTAGTACTACAATTCTTGGATTCATCCAAGTAATCAAAGATATAGAAAATAATAAAATAATGGATGAACAAATCTATAATGTATGGTAAAATTTTGAATTAATGGTTTATCTGGAAATCTTATCACAATCAAGAGTCCCCCCATAAGGAAGCATAAACATGAAAAAATGAAAAAAATAGTTCTTTTACCATGAATAAGTCAAAATTCATTTCATTACTAAATCTGGTCCCAGTAATATTTTTTAATATTTGAGGTAATGGTCTATCTTAATGAAATAAAACAAAGAACTTTTAGAAAGAAACATCTATTTTTACTATTTTTTTGGAATTAGTATTTATTTTAGTTTTGGGATTATTCTTAATGGATGATGATAACTATATCATTATTTTTGAGCTTTAATTAATGGAAATTTATTCTTTAGTTGTTTAATATGTTTTTTCATGTTTAAAAATGAATCAACTAAGCATATAGAAATAAGTACTCTATGAAAAGAATTAGGAAAGAAAAAAAATTCAAGGAACATAAATTCTAGTCAACCCATTTCAAGGATCATGAATTTAAAGTATATTTAATTGGGGATAACTTATATTTCTACTTTTTTCTTTTGATAAATTATTATGTGAAACATTATTTTAAAATTTACATTGTACACCAACTCACCTTGGCTTAATAATAAAAAGGATTTATTGTATGTATGGGGTTAAAATCCATGAAAACACCTATTTAGATTTTCCACTTATTTGTTGACCATGGAGATATCATCACTTAAGAGATACATATTTTCATTTTAGACAATTTTTGACTAATTATATTCATAAATTGAAACAATATTGGTGTAAATTTATAGATGTCACATTCTCATTCCAATTAGGATTTGTCTAAAAGTGATATGTGATATGATTTTAATTATTTCTTTTTATTTTTAGAAGTTTTCATTTATTTTACTTTTTAGTTGTGTTCATTCCATGAAATGGTTATAAATATATTTTTATTTCCCATTACTGGGAGGGTTCTGAGCATTTTTTTTTCATTTTCATTCTTATAAAAATATTCTTAAAATAAATCTGGATTTGTGTTACTACTAAGACTTTTTTGTTTTTTATTGTCAAAACATGTTTATTTTAAATATTATTAAACTTATTGAGAAAATTTATTAATTTTATCTAATTCCATTTGACCTTCATACCTACCTGACATTATATATTTTATGAAAACTATAGAGACCATGAAATACCTAGATAACAATGCACATTTCATGCTAACATATCAATACGACCTTATATTTCATTGAGTATAATTTAATGAACATTAAATTGAGCATTAAATTGATATTCGGGTATTTTTATGAAGTTACTAAAATTATTGTACTAAAATGAAGAATGGGTTTTGGTTTTATTGATATCCAAGAGAAAATATCCTTACAATTTTCATCATGTTTTTATATCATTTATATTTTGTAAAAATTAAAACTAAATGGAAAATAAAAGAAAATAATAAAAAGTGTAAATGTGGGATATATATAATTAACTAATAACTTGAAATAATTTCACCCCTATTGTACTGACTATTATAGTTAGTGTTAATAATAGATTAATGGTGGGGATTATGGTACTCGTCAGTTTTAATTCCATGGGTGTGTGACTATTTCCTTTCACATATTAAAAAAATAATAATATAGAAAAATTGATAATAGAAAATGAAGAATTTTATAAATTGTTTTCATGTTTAAATGTGGAACATACATAAAAATTGAATAATGAATTTAATGGGATGTTATCTTTCAAAAAACTATAAATGGAGGAGCAAATTTTATTATAACTCACTTGAGTATCATATTTTTTTAGTTTTATAATTTAATCCTACTTTTTAGTTTATGAATATTATTTTTCACATAATTTTACACCCACATTTATAATTCAATAAAATAAAATCATAAGGAAAATTCATATAGATTGTTTAGTTTAATTTCTATATATAAACATAGTAAACATAACCTCCCATTGATAGAGTTCACATTCATGATATTGAAAATAAATATTTTACATATTTAATTTAATAATTAGTGAAATATAATTTGGGTTAATTAAATCATAATTGGATCAAATATCATTAATAGGTTGAATTATGTGGGTGGTAGAGAAGAAATGTATTGAATTTGAAATCATGAATGAATTATGATTTGGTAATTATCTTTGGGTATTTTTTGTAATTTTAAAAACATTTAGTCATAATTGTTTATGACCATGATACTTTGAGAATTTACCTAGTAGATGTTTTGATCATTTATATGATGAGATTGAGTTTTTTCACACGTATGCAAAAAAAATTAAGTACAGCGGCAGTTTATGAGGCTCATTTATACACATATTTCCTTATTATTTTTATTGATTTAAATGCTAATTGTGTATATTTTTTCAGGAATTTAAATGAATGTAATAGTGTTTTGAGGTGTTTTGTTGTTTTTATAATAAAATGATTTGAATATAGAATAAATAATTTTTTGGGAACTCTATTATTTATACTGAAATGATTGATTTTTTTCAAGACTATTTTCTAGGCCATAAGTGATTAGGGAAAGCAGTCCAATCATCACCATATTCCATCCAGAGATGACATGCGAAGGGGTGAATCAAGAGGGACGAGACCTTCATAAGGAAAAATAGGGGAGGGAGCATGTATGTGTGTGAACAGAGTTATAGATGTGGTTTTAAGATTAGAATAAGAGTCCTAGAAAGAGGTATAGGGTTTAATATTATAAGTGGATAATGACACATCTTGATTAGTTTAAGAGAACTAACTCACTATGATTTTCAATGTAGGATAGAATCAATTATAGGCATTTTTATTTCATAAACAAAAGGTTATTAGTAGGTACCAATTCTCCTCACCTCTCCTACATGGCAAATATTTTTCATGATAATTCCACCACCATCATTTATCGTTCAAATTGGAAAGTCATGATCGAAGAAGAATGATTTGGTTAGAACTTCCTATTTGATTATGGTCATGTTTCACATCATTTTGTGCACTATTGAAGATGGTTTGGGGATTTTTATTTCACCATAGAAATTTGTACTACTCTATGGCCACTTAAAATAAAGAAAATTATCAATACATGAAGATTATATGGCACCATGAATAGAGATGATGATACCTCATGAAGAAAACTAGGTACTTGATTTTGTGTAATGAATTTGAAAATATAAGGGTCTAAGGTGGTAATATGATGGTATTATAGGTTGTGTAATAGACTGAGGCTGGTTATGTAAGGGTAATGGATGGGAAATGTAATGGTTTCTCTGAACCCATAAGGGTATCGTGTGGAAACATAAAGGTAATTAATGGAATAAATTTAAGGGGATAAATAGAGAATAATTGATCTACATGTGTATAAGGGTAACTGTATTTTCATAAGGTTCATTTAGGGCTCTAAAATTCCACTGATGAAATAGAAAAGAATATATGGAATTATTTTTTTACACATAGGGGATTTAAGATTGAAATAGATGAGATTTATTGGTTATAGTGTTGTTATGCCACATGTGTTTGACTTTCAATGTAATTGAGAAAAAGCAAGATAATATTATTTTTCAAGGGATATGTTTTATGGTGTAGAGCATTGTTTCACTATGGAGGTCCTATTAGGGAAGTGGATCGGAATTTTTAAATTATAAGTTCCTACACTAAAGGAATTTATGTTAATCTATAAGTATGTTTCAAAGAGTGTAATGGATTTAACCCTGATAAAGTTATCTAAGGATGATTTAATCATTGTTATGATATTTCAGTGAGTTTAAAGAAATGATTTTCCCTTATTTTTTTTTTAATATTTTTGGATCATGGATTTAATCTAATACAATATTAATTGATCTATAGTTGTCCTAGAAGTTGTGTTGAATTAAGTTTATGTATGATAAATAAAAGGATATATTGTAGTTATTTGCATTATACCGTAGAAATATATAAATAATCATATATTTTGAATCAAACTCAAATAATTTAGTAGTTTTTTAGAATATTATCTATAATTTATTCAAAAAAATCTAAATTTTTTCTTCATATTATTTTATCCATAAATAATAAAAGAATAAAATCACTAATAGAGGGTTAGGTTAGTTCGAGACAGGAGAGAGAGATTGAATTTATCCACTAAATAATTTTTTTAGTTAGTTTTTCCCTTTTATTTTCACTATGTGATATTGGAATTTCTAGGTTTGTTGTAAAAATAAAATCAATTAATTTTTCTAACCATGTGTATAATTTTTATTTTACTTAATTAATATATTCCCTTTTTCTAGGATTTATATGTCATGCATGGTTGATGAAAAATTTATCATTAGTGCTTGATGTAACACAAAAAATGGTAAATAAATAGGATTTTATTCTATAACACATGTGATATTAAATGCAAATTTCAAACTACCAAAGAATTTTTTTTTTCAAAATTTAATCTCTTCGACAGCTTGAGGAACATGTACCCCCCCGAGTTTACATGAACTCTAAAATAGTATATCATTATAACATAGCCATTAAATTGGTGGTTATTAATAGTAATAACTATATAATGAAAATTACATGTTTTAGACAAGTAAAAAAATTCACTAGTTATCTATTAGATATAAATAAAATAAGGATCGTTTAAAATAAAAATAAATGTTTTTTGAAAAACTATATTTTTCCAAATGATGTTTTAGTCATATTTTTCACACATAATTCAAAATTAAATATAAAAATTATATAAAAATTATTTGATAAAATCTTTAAATTTTTTTGGATAATCATATCATAATTATCTTATAGTGAGTATCTTTTATTTTTATTAAAGGTTTCATTTTTTGATGAATAGTAAAAATAATGATTTTCATTAAAACAAGTTTTCTTTTAAATAATTTTAAATTTTTAAATAAATTTTTTATTGGGTTTGAAGTAAAATTTGTTCAGTTATATTAAATTTAATCTAAAATAGTTAATTTTAATAAACTTAATATTGAATTTTGATATTAGAATCTTCAATACTTATGAAATTTTTCTCTTTGGAAACCATCTTTTTTGTTATATCTGTGGGTATTATTTTAAATTGAATTATTCTAATTATATGAATTGAATTTTAAAAAAAGGATTCCATATTTGTAATAAAAGTATTTTATATCATAAAATAATTTCAACTTAATTTTTAACCATAAAGAAGAGTGAAAATAGTTAAAATTAATTATTGTGGTTAAGGTAAAAAAAGGATTATCAAGAGGTTAAACTAAAAATATAATAGTTTAAATGACAAAAAAACTTATATAAAATATCTTTTATGGATATACATTGACAGTATAATGTATATGTATCCATAGTACTAAATTTGGCACCTATTTGGCATGTAAAACATGTGGGTACATGTTTGTCCTTTCAAAACATACAAGTGTGCCACTCACCTCACTACTAAAAGGAATCCACCTATGCTATCTTTTTAACAACTTAAATGAATTTTTTTTCTAGGACCATAAAAAAATAATTACCAATTCTATCCCCTCATCCTAAAATTAATTTTTTAGAAATTTATTCTAGTAACACTTTAGGTATAATCTTAAAGAGTTGTTCTGAGATGAGGTAAAATTTCTTACTATGCATGATTATTTTATTTCTTCTTCTAAATCCTTAAAATATTATTCATCCATGATTATATAATAAATAAATATATTATATGTAAATATATTTTATTTTTTGTGGTACTAATCTATATCCATATCCCCTTCCCTCAAATGGTAGATGACAACATCAATCATGTGTACGACGCATCACCCCCTCATGACCTAATTTTATGCATTTTCCATAAACACTTGTTATGGTTGGGTATGATGATGTAAATAATGTATATATATTATATTTATAATATAATTATACCAATTGATTCATTATATCATACATATACTTTTAATTTCCATTCCATTGGCAATACATTAATGTCACTCTTATATATGATGGACAACAGCCTCACGAAGCGATGCGATTCATTTTTTCTAGCGCATTACATGGAAGGTAATAAAAATGAATTTAATGAATATATGTGATATTAATGAGATAATTATTATACAATGACATATTATAATTCTGAAAGATAATATTTCAATTTATTTCTCAACTTTTCACTCATTAGAAGATGATAACGACATTCATGTACATGTGGTCTACCACCATCACAATGAAATGGGAATATATTATCACAACAACACCACATAAGTGATAAATAGAAGTATATTAACCAAATAATATGGTGTTTAATATATTATCATCATTATGGAATTATAAAATATTACTTTCCCCCTTTCTATAATGGTCATTAAAAAATGGAAACTTTACGCATGCGTACATACAACCGACTGTTTCCATGAGCATAACATAATTCATTAATCGAAACGATATTAAATGATAAGTATTAAAAATATACTTAATGTATAAATAAGATCATTATTTCATGATTCTTATTCTAGAAATGTTTAAATAATGACCTCTTATACAAATAGCCAACCTACTAAAGGCATTTTTGACACATAACTCAAATATCATTAAAATGGATAATGTAAACTTAATTGAATAAGTATTTATATATAAAAAGGTATGATATGAAATTATATACATAATAAATTTTAAAAATGTTCTTAATAAATTAAATAATTAACCTGTGTTCATTATTAAGGAAGATAAAGATCATGTGATGAGTCAGACTCATGGTACGAGACTTCATCTCAATTTCCCTTCATTGAGGCATATTATAATGCTATTCACCTAATTTAATTTATATAGTGTATATACTACATGATTTACATATAATATTATAATACCTTAATAAATAATTTTTTTTATTTTTAAATTTTAATTATTTCAACCTAGGGGAATTGACATAAAAATTAAAAAGAGGTATAGAATTTCCTAACACAATTTCTTTTCATTGGGTTATATTACTTCTTCATTGTCTTTGATATTATTTGATCATGTGTGTATTAAATTTTGAATATATTATGTTTTATATACATCTTTTTATGTTTATTTACATTTTATACACATAATATATCAATTTTTTAACTCTCACATCAATATTATGATCTTTTTAATGGTTAATTTTACAATCTTCATTTTAATCAAGATTTTTATGCTTGAATTTACATTGAAGGAAATTATTTGATTATTTTATAATAAAGACATTTATTTTTTTATCATTTCGTTATTAATTATATTTTTAGTGAATCTTATTTTCCATGTAATATATTTTTTGAATATTATATGGCTTACATTCGAGACCAGGCGTTGATATAGTGTGGGATTCTAAGGCCTGGTGTGCCTGAATAAATGTTTGAAATATATAAAATGTGTTTAATAACACACACACACAGTTTTCCATTAAATATGGAATAAATTCTAAATAGAGGCATTCATATAAAATATGAGGGCACCATTGAGTTTAGAATGAGGGTTTTACCCTAGGCACAACATAACATTTGTCGGTGTGGGGTGTCTGGGGAAAAGTCATTGCATGCATAAATGAAAAAAAATATAAATTAAATTAATTTATTGGATATTTGATGTAGTGAAATAACCTATTCAATAATTATAATGTTATAATGGATTCTTAGGTTTATCAACTAAAATCTAGAGATTGAGAGAATCATTGGAGAGTTATTGGAAGAGGATCCATTAATGAATGAAGACCCGATCAAGGATCCACGATCAGTGTGCAAAGAAATATGAGGATCTCTCTAAAGACAGTGACAAAAAGTCGTTCTTCATTAATAAACAATCAAAATTGAAACATTACAATTTCTTATTTTTATTTCTTCCCATTATTAATTCATCCATTGAAGGTGAATCAATCGAATGGTGGTTTGTTTCGCAGATCAATCATATTTCAAGATGGGTTTATCTATGATGATTTTTAGGATATTTATTTATTTATGTTATTTGTTCATCATTATTATAGAAACAAATCAAGGCCTATTAAAAAATACCAAGGTTTGGTCATTTTTGTGTGTGTTTCATGGTTCTCCCCTATTTTTCTTTGGGTGTTCATCAGCAAGGTTTCATTTTCCCAGTGGTTTGACCAAAATTCTTTGGAATTGAATATTTCACACCTATTTCTTGGTGTATAAATTAGATATACCATATCATGATATGATATGGTGGGAGGATTTCATGATGGCATTACCAATGAGTGGATTATATCGGATTAGAGATCATCGATTCCAGATGGGAATGCGACGATGATGAGAACAAATAGAGGGCATTTCATGAACAATTTTGAAGGTAGGATTCTAGTGAGTAGACACATTGAGGCTTGGACGGTGTAGATCCAAATTTCCCAAAATGATTCACTAATGTAATAAAGTAGTAGGAGTTGGTGACTATATAGAGGAAATTTATAGATTTATGGATAATCATCATATAACTGACATTTAATCCTGGATTACATTGCATGTGGGACCCTTACACTGGTGGCTTGGGTTTCCAAATGAAGTCAATTATACCACAGTGTGTGATTGTGTCAAATGGTGTGTGGCCCCTCATTAATGGCTAGACATGCTCCTGGGGTTTTTCAAAAACACGACTAGGAGTATACGGTCATAGACACACAATATACACCCACATGAAAATGACGAAGCTAGGTGTGCACATGTAGAGACAAGAACACTGACACGGGAAAAAGTAAAATATAGTGGGAACACAATTTAATTTTACATGGACAAGGGAATGATCTATTTACATGGGCAAGACTTGGTGTTGAAGGGACATATCGTGTAATTTTAGTACACATTGTGTACTCATTTAATGTTGTCTTGGATCCCTTGTACTCTATATCTTGGAAATGTTTCATTAGAGTGTGCTCCCTATTTCCATTCCTTAAGGGTTATCATGGAATCACATCATACACATAAGATAGTGATCCCTTCAACCTGAATTTTGGTATATATTTGTTGGAATACTTCTTGTGAGGCCTAAAGTGAGATCCTCTATCATCTTCTTTCCCAAGGTGGACTTATTGGTATACTCATGACCAAAACTACACGAGTGTCGAACTTCTACTTAGCATGTTATTACAGAATGAGTAGTTTATATATGTTGTGGCCTTGGGTGTGATACTCATATGTGCATTTTATCTCTTTAGATGTCTAGTATAAACTTTTAATTGAGAGACCCGACAAGCACTACTTATCAGATAGACATCATCAGTGATATATAACTCGTGGAGTATTTTCTCTATGACAGGATATTTTTGGAATCTTCGAGCAAGAATCCTTGCTGGGAATTACGGTTGTGATATAACCTTGATATTGTCTATATTTTTTTATTATTTTTTAATATTATTATTATATGTGTTTTTCAAAAATACCTCGGTAGAGATGGATGATATTATTCTCGTTGCATGGTTTGTGGTTTTAGGGTGTCCTAGTGAGTATTTTTTTTAATAACCCCTATATGATCTTGTCCTATATGTGTCATGTGTTGCGTATATGATACATTTTTTGATGGAGTCCAAGAGGGACTAGGACCAGGTGGTTCTTAACAAGATAGACAGAACAAGGTGTGTTCCTACAATTATCTTAATGTCAATCTGCATCATTACTTTCAGGCTAAACATGTTTTTAGACTCTATGTGGTGGGCTTGTTTTTTTGGCCCAGATTACTATCCATTTTTTGTTGTCATACACTATTTTTGTGTTTTAGATGTATTAAGACATAATTTATTAGTTGTTTTTACATTTCTTCTTTGTAAGGTCTTGGATATGTCTGCATGTGTACATGTACTTTATTATGAAGAGTCCAATGTTAGTGATATTACTTCTCAATGCTTGTTGCCAGCCCTTGGCTAATTGGAGGTGGTATTGGGGATTCACAACATGGGCTCCATTGGTATGGGTCATGAAAAAGTGTTATTAGAATATTTAGTTCATCTTTTGGACCTGATTCTATGAGATTAACTTTTGGATACAATGTTAAGTGTTTTGAGGTTGGATTTCATGCCAGTGAATATAGTGTTGGTTTGAAAATTAACAAATCCATAAACCAAGCCTCTAATCACCTACCATTCGACTCGATACATAGGGACAATGGTTGATGGAAAAAATAGAACATGAATCATTTAAGAATGTGGTATGGTTTTCATGTTATTATTTACTCTGTTCCTCAGATATACTCATTGAAAATGAAACATCTTATTTACTTTTAGGATGACTCCCTGACATATTCCATATATTATTCAACATCAGGATCACAAGTATTAACCCCATGTGATGAGGCATCAATACATGGACCATTTCAAGAGGTGTTACCTCTATGAGGTGAACCAGTTATACTACTATACATTGAACAGAAAATGGTACCCACTATACTAGCATGTGAGGTGCACCAGCTGAGCACACATTATGAGTTTCAAGTGTAGAGACCCCTCAGGTTCCCAGATGAGCCTGACCCATAGGTGTTTGAGTACTATCTTGATGCGGTGGAACAATTTTTCCTTGTTGTTAGGCAACTAGCAGAGCATATGGTAGTTCTGAGAACAAGCCTTATATATGGATCATCTAGATGATGGTGGGGTTTAATGACCCATTCCTATGATGAAGAGAATCTAGAATTGTCCGTGTTTGAGAACATTTTAAAATAGGAGTTAAATCCAGCTATATTGTGGGATGTATTCATCTGGATCTTCTACAGCTCCAACAGGACATCATGATAGTGTTTAAGTATTCATCGAGGTTCACTAACCTATTTTTGTACTTGATTGATATCATTAAAGATCAGTTCTTTTCGCCTAGTACCTTCAAGAAAGGACTATGCAAATAAATATGATCTAGGATTATACCTCTATGAATTCCTACTTATGTTGGGATTATAGAGAGTGATTTTGTGGTAGAGAGTTTCCTGGATGAGAATATGTAGATAGTGGTTACAAGTAGTGGCCACATAAGAGTAGAGACCTTAGTGGCAAGGAAATGATGTCAGTCTATGTGACCTATACATGAAAGAAGTTTTTGGAGGAGGTAATAGGACACATGGATTATGGTTTAGGGATCACATGATAATTATAGTTAGCCCAAGAAGTGTCAGTGCCACTCATGTGATGAAAGGGGAAATTTTCCTGATATTATCTAACCTACCAAACAGTTGACAAGGAGATGATGGATGGGCCACTGATGCTTATCCACCTAAAAAAGAATACGGGTCCACATGGTGGAGGGTGTGGTAGAGGTATAGGGAGAGTATATGGTTGTAGTATAATCTTCATGTTTTTACTACCACCACCCCCAGGTGGTCACCTCAGGATTAGGGAGCTAGAGGAACAGGTTGGGGGAATCTATTCAAAGTCAATAGTTACGACCTAGAGGCTCTTATAATGATACAAGATACGATCTATGTCTTTTCTATGTTTGTTGAAGTACTAATAGACACATGTTCTAGTCATTACATTATTTGAACATATTTATTTCGTGACATTGAGATTTCAGTTGATCCCTTGGCTCAACCCTTGCACTTAGAGACTCCTACTGGAGATGATTCATCGAACAAAATCTTCCACTAATAGTGCAACCTTACTTTCGGAGGTGCGAATTTCTATTTGGATCTCTTTGTATTATCCATAATTCCCCATTACATCATCTTAGTTACGGAATAGTTATTTATAGTTCATGACCAGATAGACTATTTCAGGGGAAGATGCAATGTGCCCGTGATGATGAGACTATGTTTTCATTTTTCGGTTAAAAGGAAACCTAGGAAGAATAGGATAGACTTATTCTTATGTGTGTGAAATTTATTACTCATCAGCTCTCTAACATGACCATTGGTACAATGGATGTTATGAGTTTTCAATTCCCTGTAGTGGTGGTAGAGTATGAGAAAATATTTCATGATGGTGTTCCATGATTATATCCCCATTGAGAGATAGAATTATGAATTTTTCTACAACTTAGTATGACCCTGATATTTAGTCCATCATATCTTATTTCTCCAGTGGTGATTCATGAGTTAAGGGTACAATGGAAGGACTTTCATAGTAAGGGATTTGTTATACTCACTATTTCTCCCCGAGCAACCCTAGTTTTTATCACTAAGAAGGTGGATGGGAGCTTGAAGTTGTGTGTGGATTACAATCCCTTAAACAAGGAGAAATTAATGAATAATTATCCACCACTACAAATCAATGAACTCTTTTATCAGTTGAGAGGGTAATGATGGTTATAGAAGGTTTTCCTAAGATCATACTATCACCAGTTGTGAGTACAGGATGAGGATATAACAATTGTGACATTTAGATGTCTACACAACCACTACTAGTACATGGTGATACCATTTTTCTATAGAAATTCCCATAAAGTGTTTGTGGGAATAATTTACTAGATATTTATTTCTTTTTTAGATTGATTAATGGAAGTATTCATTGATAATATCCTAGTGTACTCGGAATCCAAGGAGGAGCATTAGAGAAAAACGGGGATGGTTCCAGATGTACTCTAGGAGAACCTGATTTACATTAATATCTTGAAGGGGAATTTCTAGATTCATGAGGTCCACATTCCAAAACATATTATCTCAGAAGATGGTGTGGCAGTGGAACAGTAAAGGTTTATGTAGTGTTATCGTGGGAGTCATCCAAGAGTGTAATTGAGGTGAATAGATTCCATGGGTTAGACATCTATTACCAAATATTCATACTTGATTTCTCTAGGATATCATCTCCCACGACAACTTTGAATCCAAAGGGACATCCTTTCGTATGGACATAATGTTTCTGGTAGTATTTTTATGAGTTGAGGTGGATATTGAAAAGTGCTCCCATCGTGAGATTAACATAAGAATGTGTCAAGTTTGTAGTGTTCTAAAATGCATCAAGAATCGATTTTGGTTGTTTTTTGATGTAGTGGAAGCTGATGATTACCTATGGTTCCCATTAGTTGATACCACATGAACATAACAATGAAACCCACAATTTTGATTTTTTAGGGAGAGTCTTCGCACCAAAGATGTGGAATCACTACCTGATGGGAGAGAAATTTATTGTTTATTATAACCATAAGAGTATCAATTATATCATCTTTCTGGAGGATCTTAACTCTAGGTATAGGTGATGGATATATTTCCTCAAGGATTATAACTTCAATATTGTCTATAATCTTAGGAAGGTGAATGTCATAGTATATTCTCTCAGTAGGAGATCATGTTCATAGTTGTTGAGAGAGTTTTCAGAGTAGTTGGCCTCATTTCAATTATACTTTTGGTTTGGAGATGGTAGAGCTTACCTACAGTTGATGGTTGTCACCCATCCAATTTTACAATGAGTTAGGGATGCACAACTTTGAGATATGGATTGTAAGACCATACATATTCAAATATTAACCGAACATGGTCATGGTGTAGGTTTTGAAAATGGGGTGCACTTAATTCTTTTTAGAGGACACACGATGGTACCAGTGATGTTGTAGGAGGATGTTATGAGATAGTTTCAATCATATCCTTTGGCAGTATATCTAGGTTTGAAAAATATGTACCAAGACATCTAACATTAGTTTTCGTGGCTAGGGATAAATAGCTGAGTTGTAGAGTTTGTCTCTTGATGCCTTACTTATCAGCATGTGAAAGATGAGAATTAATATCGAATAGGATAAGCTTAACACCTTGAGGTTACAATGTGGAATTGGGATGTGATATCAATGGAATTCATGACCCATTAACCAGATACATCCAAGGGATATGATACCATCAAGGTGATAATATAATTAATCACCAAGTCAGGACACTTTTTAGCTATTCAAGTGTAGAATTATATAGAGTGATTGGGACATATCTACATGAAGGAGATAGTACAAATATTGGGATTTCTATGAAAGATCATTTATTACCATTATTCTCACTTCACATCTTAGTTATTGAATTGATTATAGATGGATTTTGGGACTCATCTATGCTTAACCGTTACTTTTCACACCTAGACATTAGGCCAAACTGAGGAGACCATTTAGTTTTTATAGGTCATACTATGAGATTTAATGTTGGACTTTGTCTATATCGGGGAGGATCATATACCCTTGTTGGAGTTTATGTTAAAAAAGGATGCCATCCCACCATTTATATGCCACCATTTTAGGCCTTGTACACATGACCCTATAGGTCACCACTTCTCTATACAGACCAATGAGAGTATGAAATCATTGGCCTAGTGTAGGTGAAATCCTTTACAAAGAATGTACAGATCATCAAGGGGGAGATGAGAACTCCATAGAGCCCTAAGAAGTATTATGCAGATAGATAAAAAATGCCTTTTTAATTTGATGAAGGAAACCATGTGTTCTTTTGGATTTCACCTTAGTGTGGACGAAGGTGTCATGTTTAGGGAAGAAATATTTCTACAAGATTCATTGGGAATTTATTGGTACAAAATAGAGTTTGTGAGTTGGTGCCCCGCTTGGAACTATCTCTAGAGTTATACCAAGTACAATACATCTTCCATATTTTATAGTGGAGGAGGTACAAGAATGACCCATCACATGTCAGAGACAGTGCTACGATAGACTTTGAGAATAGTGCCAACTTTACTAAGTATTCACTAGAGATCAAGGATCGGTAGGAGAAGATCCTTCATGGGTGAGTGGTTCCTTTAGTGTGTGTCTATTGGCAGCACAGAAATCATTGGGAGAGCATCAGGGAGAGGGAATGTCACATGCATTCTCATTACCAATATATTTTTTTTATGACCACTTGTTTTGTATTTTTGGATGTAATTCCTCAAGGTGGGGAGAATTTTGAGACTTGTATTCTCCATGTATTTTTATTTTTGGATATTGTATTAAATATTTTCATGATTAGACATAAGATGACATGCGATTTTGAGGCCCAAAGTGACTGTAATAAATTTTTGAAATTTTTTAAATATATTGAATAGAACATGCACACATTTTTCATAAAAAAGTAAAATAACATATAAAGGGAGGTTAATTTCTAAAATGAAAGGGATTCATTGAGATTATAACATGAGTTTTACTCATGGAGAGATATTACCTTTTTTAGCATGGTGCATTTATGAATAATTCATCATGGATATGAAATGAATAAATTAAAATAATTTAATTGTTCATTAACATAGAGACATAACCTATTATATAATTATGTGATTATAATGGATTCTTAGGTTTAGCTGCTAAAAACATAGAGATCCAGAGAAGAGTTGGAGGAGGATCTATTAATGAATGAAAACTAGATCGAGGCTTCATGGTCGATGTGTGGAGGAATTTGAGAATCTCGGCAATGACAATGATGTAGCTTCATTATTTTTTAGTGATCGATCTAAATTCAGTTTGGATGTTTTCCCTAGATTTATTACCAATTATAAATTATTATGAAGAAAACAAAATAATCAAAAATAATATTGATTCGTACATCGGTTGTATTGTGGGATGGGTTTATCTATTGGTATTTTTTAGGAGATTTATTTATTTGTTATGGTTATACCTTCATATTTATAATGGAAATAGTTCAAGGCCAAACAAATGTAGTGAAGTTTTATTCCACCTTTTGAATGTTTATTGGTTTTTTCCTATTTTTCTACATCCATTCATCACTAGGGTTTAATTTTCCATGTGGTTTGAGACAAATAATGAGGAATAAAATATTTCATGCTTGTTTCTTGGCACCACAATTAAATATTTCATATCTATTCTTATTATGGTGAAATTATCATGTGATGGTAGTAATGGTGAGTATATCATATCAGATTAGAAATCTTTGATTTTAGTGGGGCGTGTGATGATGGAGAGAACCATCAATGAGAATTTCCAAAACAATTTTGAAGGTCGGATTATAGCGAGCAACCAAAAAGAGGCTTTGAAAGCATTGATCCACATTTCTCAGCATGATTCATGAATGGAATGGAGGCTGTAGGAATGAGATACCACACAGAGGATGGTTGTAGATGTATGAAATATTGGGACATACATTGTGTGAAATTCGGGATTACATGTCTTGTGGGACCCTTACAATGGATTATAGGGTTTCATAATAAATTTAAGTATCACAGGATGGGTGACCCCTACCTGATGGGTTAACATATACCTGGGATTCTCATAGACATGACCATGAGTACATAGTCCTAGGAATATCGTGTACTCCTACACAGACATATCTAGGCTAGGTTTACATTGGAAGGGCTCTCTACATAGACATGGGAAAATGTACATAGGAATGGGAACACAGTTTACATTAACAAAAACACTATCAAGGTCCATTAACATAAGGACCCACTACTAAAGGGACACTCCATGTACTTCTATTATATGCTGTGTAATACTTTAGAGTTGTAATTGAACCCTTTTACTCTATATCATGGAAACATATTGTTAGGGTTTTCCCCTAAATCCATTATCGAACGGTTAATATGGAATCACATCATACAAATAGGATAATGAACCCTTCAGTAGGACTTCTTGGATAAAGTTGTTGGTATCCTTCTGTGAGGCCCAGAGTGTGATCCTATATAATCTTTTTCCCCCAGGGTGGTGTTTTTGGTATCCTCATTACCAGTACTACATGATCATCAATAATATACTTGGCAGGTTATTCAATATTGACTTGCCAGTTTACCCATTGGCCATAGGTGTGATACCCATTTGTGTATTGTATCTCTTCATACTTATAGGATATAATTATAATATAGAAAATAAATTATAAATAACTCTTGTATGGAGTTCATTAGTGATATTATACTGGTGGAATGTGTTCTCCTGGATGAGTTCTAGGTGTAAACTTAGATTAGGAATCCTATGCAGACATTATGATTGTGACATTAACTTGAGACTACGTGTAATCATTGAGTATATCAAGATATTATAGTTATATGTGTTGTATAAATTTACCGGTGTAGAGATGACTGTTATTCTTATTGGTTTATACTTTTTGTTCTTCTGGTGTCCAACTGGGTATTATTATACTCACCCTTGCATAATATTTTCTGGAATGTGTTTTCTCATGTGAGGATGATTGACCTTTTGATGGATTCCTAGAGGTACTAGGAATAAGAGTCACTTAGTGAGACAGATGGACTGAGGCATGTTCCTATGATTATCTTAATAACTATACCCACCATTACTTACTGGTTGGATTTTTTTTTCAGAATCATTATAGTGGGATTGAATTTTGACTTGTTTACTTTATATTTCTTGTTTTCATAATCTAGTTATGTGATTTAGATGTTTTCATATATATATTATAAGTTTTTTAAATTTTATCATTATATAGGCTTAGAGATGTGTGTGTGTTCTCGAGTACTATAGGCTATGGCCTCCCATGTTAGTGACATACCTATAGGGTCCTAGACTCCATCCCCTATCCAATTGTTGGTGGGCTTTGGGATTCATATAATGAGAATTATTTATGTGAGTCATAAAAATATTTTCTAGAAATATTAACATTTCCCACACTATGGTACTTAAAATAATCATGAAATTTTTTTATGAAAATTTTAAATTATTTCTCTCTACGATCAGAAAATATTTTTCCACCAAAATAGTGTGTTCCAAAAATTTCATCCAAAATGTTATTAACACTTTCCAAATTATTTATTAAAGATATTTTTACCCATTTGTATTTTTATAAAATGTTTTCCAGGAATATTCAGGTTGTTTTAAAAAATATTCCTATTTGGATATTATTGAAAATGTGTAAGGAATAAGTATTTTAATATACTCAGTATTTATGGAACTTCTTACCATCATGAATGCTAATTTTTTAAAAGATTCTTTTTATATTTTAATGATTACCTCTGTATAAATTTAATTATCACATTATTGATTGAATGGAATGCGTGTCCATTTTTTATCCTTTACATATTGATTATGCCTTTTTACATTCATGGTAGTGAAGTTATTTACATGGATTGTGTTTTCAGATATTTACCTTTATATATTAGTCATTCCTTATATATTCATGATAGTCAAGTTATTTAAATGGAATTTATGTTTATTTATTTATATTTTTTATGTTGATTATTATTATTGAATCATGATAGATTCTTTTTATAGCTATCCCTTACTGAGTATTTGAACTGAATTTTATTTTTCCCATCATAGAAATCCATGATTTGTAATATGATTGATTTGTAGGGATATAATAAAGGGAATGATGATATTCTAAAAATAATTTGGCTGCATTTTTTTACAAATACAAAATGGGAATAATATATTTTTCTAGTTTATTATGAGAACTAAAATATTATGCCCTTAAAAATTTAATTCATTGTATATTATTCCATTTTAATAAAAAAGAAATTAGTTATGAGATACTGGGGTCAGGGTAATGATAGTTGGAATAAGCGAATGTTTAGTGGAAACATTGAGAACTAGATTAAGGAAAACATAGATTATGAATCATAGATGTAACGAACCAATGTTTTTCAATGGAAATTAAATTATAAATATGTCGTAAAATCACATGAAATCACAACATAATGTACTACTAAGTGCTAAGTGACCTTTAAACATAAGTTTTTCACTTTTGTGTTTGGAATTTTGAAAATCTGACATACAGAGTTGCGATTAGTAAGTTATTTGGAGTCTGATAAGAAAAACATAATTTTTGGTGAATAGTAACATACCCTTATTAATAGTAAAATAACATTATGAATAGTGATATACCCTATTGAATAATAACCTTACCTATCCTGATATATAAATAATATTCATATTGAATGTATGATATATATATATATATTAGAATATGTAAATGAAAGTTTTAAAACATGTTTTTGATAATAAATTATGATTTTAATTAAATATAAAAATAATCAAATTTAGAAAATAATTTTTGAAAAATTTATTTCATTTTTGGATTCTACACGTCAAAAACAGGTTACTGTGAATTTTTGAGATTTTTCTGAAATACATGATTTTTTTATGAATAGTAAAATACGATAATTTACGATAAATGTTAAATAATGTATTTATTGAGACATTGATGATGATATGATGATATAAGCTCAATTAGATAGAAGACACATGAATTTATTACTATTGTCATTCAAGGAATACAAACTATTTCTTGTCTTATGTAGAAATAATAAATTAATGATTATAATATTATTTAAACCCTTCTCTCCTCCAGTATAACCCCCCCTCACTCCCTCTTCTCTTTACTACTCTCAAGCCTCGTTCCTAGCCAATATTCTTTCCAATTCTCTTCCCAAGATCCCCCCAAGTGAAAAATTCCCTAGCCTCTTCAAAATACCAAACAAATCCCTTTATGTGGATCTCAAAGGAGGAAGTCTTAAGAGGTAAATTCCTCTTTCCAATTCCTTCATTTCTTTTAAGTTCTTTTATTTTTGTTTCTTTCATCACGTCCCTTCACCCAAATATTATGAACCCCATTAAAATACACGTACTGGAATTTTTTTATGCTAATGGGATATTTCATAATATTCTCTCCTTTCCCCACCATTTATTTGAATGAAATGAAAAGACTGTTTTAGATGTGCAAATTTTGCACATTCAAGGACCACAATTTATCAATTTATATTATTATCATTAATTCTGGTCATGATACCATTTCTGTTACGGTTGAAACAAATTATTATATATGTAATATATCCTATTTTTTTCCAATAATCCATTTGTACAAATGGTATTGATTTATAAATCAATACATGTTCTTTGTAATGAAACCCCCCGATTAAAAAACGGTTGTCATTGTAGTTTTATATAACAATTCAACATCAATATAAGTAACCAAATTAAATTTAACAC
This sequence comes from Viscum album, assembly GCA_963277665.1. Classification (NCBI taxonomy): domain Eukaryota; kingdom Viridiplantae; phylum Streptophyta; class Magnoliopsida; order Santalales; family Viscaceae; genus Viscum; species Viscum album. The sequence goes on from CAUJRU010000207.1 coordinate 172,071, forward strand.
CATGTATTCTCTTGGATGTTCACTATTATAATATAAATTCAATTATGGACAACAAATTTTATCTTATATGTTTTTTCAAACATGAATATTAGTGAACCAGTCATTAAAACCAAGTAAACAAACAAGACCAAACAATGAAATTGAACCTCAAAACTGAGAAAAATGGTTATAAATGATCTTAAAATGATAATACTAATTGAATTTAATATATAAGTGGTTATGTAATTATTAATTAATAATCCTAATTTGTATATTCATGTCTTCAATAACATGTGGATAACACCAACAGATTTAAGGTAATGGATCTTCTCCATTTCGCTGTTAATCAAGATTGTCCCATATGCTATGTATTTTTATGTGTAATACCAAATGATGGGGTATTATTTTTCACCTCACCAATACATCCCTCATGTTTTATAATTGATGATAAACTCTTTATCTCTCTCATAAATCCCTCTTACGTCCACCCGACACCATGCCGATAATCCGTAACAAAATCTACCCAAACCTCCATTATTATTTTGGGTTGCCTTATCTTTATTGATATCAAAATGGATTTATCCTATCAATTTTTTTGAATCTTCTAAATTATGTTTAGTTTTAAAAAATTATATTATGATGACCCTTTCATCACTCTCCTTCTGGTATATACAAGTTTTTAAAAGATTTACCCTTAAGAAGTTTTTGATAAGAAAACCTATTTTAAGGGAAATTCTTGATTTTTTCCCAATTTCAAGTGAAATACAACCTTGGTTTTAAGACAAAATTGTATTTATAAAATCATTAATTTTATTATGAAAACCATATTGGTTAAATTTGGGTTTTATTTAAAATATTTTCCTCTTTTCTATTTTAAAGCTCTATATTATTTTACTTAAAACCGTACAAAAATGTTGTAATGATAATGTTTCTTAAATACATTTTTTATATGATTTCACTTCCATTTGACCAAAATAAACATGTTATATTACTCTTTCACCATTGTAAAGTACATTTATGTTTTAATCCCTTTCATTCATGGACACTTCAATGATACACCCATTGGTTATGCTTTATGTCATGATTGTGGTACCCAATTCTTTCCATGGGTACCCTTATGTTTATGTATAGTTGATTATGTATGATTATTTATGTGGAAATAATATTCATGAAAATGTTGAGATGGGTGTGCCTTGATAGAGCTCCAATGTATTTGGTATAGTTAAGACTCATGAGATGCTATGTGAAACGGGATTGGCAGTTAGCCTTAACCCATACAAAAATGGGAAATGAGAATGATGGTTAGCATTCAACCATACTAAAATGGGAAAAAAGATTCGTGGTTAACCCTGACCCACACTATAGACATGTTTTATGATAATTCCATATTTATATGATCTTGTGATTACATTATTCCTTTCTTATATGATATGATTTAATATGTTCCATGATTTGGATATCATTATGTCATGCCTCCTAATTAATGTGCTTAAGATGTATCTTTATGTTCATTCCCTTATTGGACTTTTCAACTCATCCCATTTTTCATGTGTTCTCTAGGTTTCCCTAAGCAGATTTAAGGGCTCAAAATAAGTTAATATCTCTTTATGGAGATTAAATACTGATTTTTAGCCCCATGTTTTATGTTTTATGTACCTAGCCTTCCAAGAAACTAGACTTAATGATCCTTGTCTAGTACTCTGATGTATAATTATGTTTAGAATCATGTAATGTTATATTTAAAAGGATTGGGTCTCTATAGTTGATATCATATGATGGTCTAGTTATTTTTAGAGATTAGGAATAGAGCCCCTTAGTGAGAACATTAATGATGTGACAATGTATAATAAAATAGTCTTAATTTTTGGTGACTATTGAGTATGTGGTTTATCAAGAAAATACATCTGTGTCTGGATACGAGCAGGTAGAGGCAGCTCTGGCACAGATGTACCTAGGAGTGAAAACTATGATAAGGAGTTTTGGGCTTGAACTAGGGTATCCTCAAACACGAAAATGATACATACTTCACTCTTGGTTGCGACACTCCCAGGGGACATGCTTTCGTAGATTCACGAGCTTAGCACAAACCATTATTAATGTAAAAATCCCATAAGAATAAAAGTTAAGAAATTGATTGAGCTAACCTAGATATAAACCTAAGGAATCACATGTTAGCATATACTTCTCTTTATAAGTTTATCATTTTATGTTTAAAGATTAATTTTTATGATCAATAGCTATGTATTTAAGACCAATAATAATACATTATTTTTATTAGTTAATGGCGGGAAATAGAAGAAAACGTTCCAACCACCAATGTGATAGGAAAAGTGAAGATTTCCTTAATGATATGATTTATATAATTGGATAGGGTTCTCAAAACATCATGGCAGTAATTGCTCAGCTGGCTTAAGTTATGAATAATAACATGAATAATGTGAACACCCTCATCCTCTAAGGAAAGATAATGTTACCATAGAATCCTTTATATGTAAACGGCCTCCCATGTTTAGCAGATCTTCTAATACCCTCCTCATAGAATAATGGATTAACTCCATTGAAATGATATTCTCCATCCTCCAGTGCTCATAATAAGAGAAGGTTTTACTGGCGGTCTATCATTTTGATGGGGAAGCTGATCAAGGGTGAAAATTTATCCAGAACTTAATGTCCCAAGAGAAAATTGATTCCATGTATTGGGAGGAATTCAATAGGATGTTTTTCAACAAATATTTTCCTTTACCCCTCCATCTCAAGATGGAAAGAGAGATCCTCATAATCAAGAAGAAGGAAGATGATTCCATAGAGGTATATGAAGAAAACATCACAAGGAATTCAAGGTATGCCTCTGGCTTTGTAATGAACACCAAAAGTAAGGTGGATCGCTTCATTAGCAGACTAAAGTCGAGTCTACGAAAAGTGTTGGTCATTTGTGACATCTATAGTAATGAGGATATTGTCCGTTGTTCCCTCAAGGTTGAAATGGATATTAGAGACTCTCAATGGCCTTGTGGGTCCAGTGAAAATATGTGGTAAATGAAGAACAACATGGGTGGTTCTGCAGAAAAGTACCATAATTGAAAGAATCCTGACTTTTCCCAATATAAAATTTGTGGGGAGAAGCATCCTAGTAACTAACTGAAGTGAACCAAGAATTGCTTCAAATGTGAAAAGTTTGGTCATCTAGCTAGGAACTGGAAAAGGGATATGAAAAATCCTACCAATGTTGAAGAAGAAAGGAAGTTTCAGAGAAAAACTCAGCCTATAGTGTAGTGTTACAACTGTAAGGAGAATGTGCTTTATGAAAACAGTCACCCTAGGCTGAGGGTTGTTATAGGAATTCAACAACAACCTCCAAGGAAAAAAGGAAGGGCTTATGATATCACTACTACTGAGGGGGATCCAAAAAACAATGTAGTGACAGGTACGCTAGTTATTCATTCATGAATAGAAAACATACAATTTTATTCTGGTTCTATGCATTATTTCATATCTTGTTTGTTTAGTAGAACTATTCAAACACCACCTCAAAATTTGGAGGAAGAGTTATCTATGAGAACAAAAAATGGGAAAATTATTACATCCATGGTTTATATCTCCTCCCAAGTAAATATTTGTGAAATGAACCTCCCATAAAATCTCATCATACTTTCATTAGTGGAGTTTGATGCTATCTTGGGCATGGATTGGCTATCTTTATACAAAGCCAACATCAACTGTTAGTAAAGGGAGATCACTTTTCACATCTTGAAGTATCCACCAGTTCTTTAAAAATGTTAGGAGGAAGATGAATCTCCTTTAGAATCATCATATCATGTGTAGATATTTTTTCCTTGTGACTAGGAATATCTAGCTAAAATGATTTAGACAAAAGAGATAATCATCTTTGAAGACATTCCCCTCGTGAGGGACTACACTAATGTATACCCTGAAGAGTTTCCTGGTCCTCCACCTAATCAAGAGGTTGAGTTCTCAATTGGATTTATCCCAAGATCTTTTCTTATCACAAAGGCACCTTAAAGAATGGCCACCATATAGTTGGAAGAGCTGAAGAAGCAGTTACCGAAGAATATGAAGAAGGTTTTTATATGCCTGAGTGCTTCACCGTGGGGTGCGCCAGTCCTCTTAGTCAATAAGAAGAATAGATCAATGTTCCTATGCATTGATTATCGTGATCTCAATAAAATCACGATAAAGAAAAAATATCCCCTACCACAGATATATGAATTATTCGATCAGCTTCGTGGGGTCTGTTATTTCTTTAATGTGGACCTTCGGTCAGGATATCACTAATTAATGGTGACGAAGGAAGATATTCCCAAGACTACCATTCGAACGAGGTATGGACACTAATAGTTCATAGAGATGCCCTTCAGACTCACTAATGCTCCATCAATTTTCGTAGATTTAAAGAATAGTGTCTTTAGAGATTACCTCAACATATTTGTGGTAGTATTTATTGATGATATTATGATATACTCTATGAGCAAGGAGAAACATGAGGAGAATTTTAATATTGTTTTAAAGACTTTGAAAAGGGGGAATTTGTATGCAAAGTACATTAAATGTGAGTTCTGTATAGAGGAAGTATCATTCTTGGGGCTTGTAATCACTAGAAAAGGGATATCTATGGACCCTTCCAAGATGAAGGAAACTGAAGAGTGGCCAAGGACAACTTCTAAAATGGAGATCCGTAGCCTTTTGTTTCTAGCTGGGTATTATCAAAGATTTTTGAAGAACTTTTCATGGTTTTCAGAACTAATGAATAAGCTAGCATGGAAGGGAGTAAAGCTTTTCTGGACACAAGAATGTGAAAACAGTTTCAAGGAGTTGAAAAAGAGGCTTATCATTATGCTCGTACTCACACTCCCTAAAAGTGGAGACCTCTTTGTGGTGTATAGTGATGCTTCTAAGAAGGGATTAGGCTGTGTGCTAATGACAAATGACAAAGTGATAGCCTATGACTCAAGAAAAATGAAAATACATGACAAAAACAATCCCATGCATGATATGGGGTTTGCGACTATGATCTTTGCATTGACAATCTAGCGACATTATCTCTCTAGGGAGAAGTGTGATATATATAACAACCACAAGAGTATAAAATATATATTCATACAAAAAGAGATTAATATGCGCCAATGAAGATGGATAGATCTCGTCAAGGATAATGAATCCCCAATCCAGTACCATCATGGTAAGGAAAACAAGGTGGTAGATGCTCTAAGTAAAAAAAGAATCCTACATCTTTATCAATGATGAGAATTGAAAAGCATCCAATCTTATTATATTTTCAAAGGACAGAAATGGTAATCCTTAAGGGAGGAACATCATAAATCCTTTCTCAAACGATTTATCAACCATCCCTCTTGGAAATATAAAGGATCTTCAAAAAAATATGTGGAAATTCAGAAAATGGAGAAGCTATTTGAAATAGGAAATTATCTGATTTCAAAATTGATGTAGAAGGAGTTATAATATTTGGGACATGATTATGTTTACCATCTGATCTATAGATAAAGTTGGAGCTATTGAATGATGCACATAGATCGACCTCCTCTATCCACATGGGGAGCACAAAGACGTATCGAGATCTCTAAGAAAAATTTTGGTGGGACGATATCAAAAGGGAGATAACTGAGTGTACATTAAAATGACTGGTATTTAAGGAAGGGAAGGCTGAGAGGGAAATTTATAAGGGTATGATGTAACCACTACCCATACCAGCATGGAAGTGGAAGAACATTACCATGGACATTGTCACTAGACATCGAAGGACATCCTGAGGAAATATTTCTGTATGGGTTATTGTGGAACGTCTTACAAAGATATGTCACTTTATCACAATTCAAGAGGACTTCTCATTGGATAAAATTTCATGAAATTAATCCAAATAAGTGGTAAAGCTTCATGGAGTACCATTATCCATTATATCCAATCGTAATCCGAGATTCACCTCAAAGTTCTAGAAATGTCTCAAATATGTTTTAAGTACTGAACTGAACATCAGTAAAACCTATCATCCTCGAACTGATCTCCAATTTGAGAGAAAAATTCAAAAACTCGAAGAAATGTTGAGAGGATGTTCTATGGAATTCAAAGGAGGATAGGACCAACATATTACACTCGTTTAATTTTCCTAAAAAACAGTTTCCACTTGAGCATCCGAATTGCACCCTATGAAGTCCTTTATGGGAAACGGTGAAGAACACTGGTGTGTTGGAATAAAGTCAATGAGTGTAAGATTATAGGACCTTAAATGGTCATTGAAATGGTTGGGAAGGTGAAAACCATTCATCAGCAAATCAAGGCAGCCTAAAGATGACAGAAATGTTATGCATAAAATAATCAAAGAGACCTTGAGTATAAAGTTTGAGACATGGTATTTTTATGCAAATGTCCATGGAAGAAGGTCATGAGGCTTGGAAAGAAAGGGAAGTTAAGTCCCAGGTACATCATCCCCTTTGACATCCTTGATTGAGTCGGAGCTGTGGCGTATCGACTGGCACTTCCACCTACCATGCCAAAAGTAAATTATGTCTTTCTTGTATCCCTGTTAAGAAAGTACATACTGGACCCTTCAAATGTACTATCTTCAGAGGTGGTATAGTTGGAGGATGATATTTCCAATGAGGAGCAGTCAGTGAATATCTTATATCATAGAGACAATTTTCTATGCAATAGGACTAATCATTTGGTCACTGTACTATGTAGAAACCATTTGTACAAGGAGGAAACCTGAGAACTAGAGGAAGCAATGAAGGAAAAGTAACCCCGCCTATTTTTTGGCTTAGAATGTAAAATGAAACTTCAAGGGTGAGATTTATTAAGGGAGAATAATGTAATGACCCAATGTTTTTCAATGGAAATTACCTTCTTATAAATATGTCATAATGTAACACCCCGACCCCAATTACCCAGAGTCAGTGCATTATTTTAATACATTGGCTTGATTACAAGGAATAATGTCTAGAAGGACCGATCAGTTTATCAGTCTTAGAAAATATATTACATACATGAATTTTACATTACACTTTATAACATACAAAACAACATAAATAATCCTTCACGAACATCATTATTCCATTATCTTAACCCTACATATCAATCATACTACACTTCATGGAATCCTGGGAAAAATAAAACATAGAAAGGGGTGAGATAAGATGCTTAGTAAGGATAACAATATAGCATAAACCTTCATAAATAAGAATAAAAATTTAAGGCAATATAAACTAAAACAAAAGCCTTTTAAACTTGAACTTCAGCATAATATGGAAAAACTAAAATGAAGTAATTCCATTTACTTGTTCACATGGATATTCTAGTAGTCTAATAATCACATGCAATATCACTAACCACTTTCATAATGATAGAATGCATAATTCCCGAATATCATAACCACATAGTCAATGACTTTTGCCAAGACTACAAATAAGATTTTGTCCATCCCTTTCACCAAGACACTAGTTTGTCTCATGAGAGATATCGATGCATTGAGGAGCTATAACAAGCTCCACCCGTCAATTACTTAGTCTAATTCATTCCTCATACAAAAAGGATATAACATAAACATTCGTATTAAAACTATCATACTAAATTTCAATACTTTCTCCATAAACCATAAGTGGTATAAACATAACACATCCATATTCAAACATATCACAAAACTTTCAATACAATATGGAATATTTGTATCATAATAAATTATATTCAAATAAGTTTAAAATCCATCAAAGGATGTTGACATAGATGAAAATGATTTGTAAAACTTTTTGAGAGAAATATCCATTTTTCTTGAAAACATTTAAAAGACACACAATTTAGAAAATAATAAATTTAAAGAAATTTTTTAATCAAAGCATCCCATACCATTTTGAAACTTTTTAAAGGAATTAACATTTTGAAAACATTCATGTCCATATAAATAAATCCTTAAAAACCATTTTGAAAACATGGATATTAATGAGAAAGATTTAGAAGAATAAATATTTAAAACATTTGAAATGATTTCTTAGTAAAAAATTTGATTAAAATAATCCCTTTGAAAACTCTTTAATAAAACATAGACATGGATAATAAATATGTCCTAGTAGATACTTACGTAAAAACAACCTCGGATAATAAAGAGATTGTGAAATTAACCCTTATCAATTTTGTAACTTATGAAACATACACCCCATGAAAGAGGTATCATACAATGTATATGTAAATACACATAAATTAATGTGTATTACACAAAGAATAGAATTATGGGTAGTAAATACACCACACAAAAGGTAATAGTGGCAATATAGCATGAATCTCACATGAATAAGGAGAGAGATGAAATCCCCTTACCTTGCACATTCCTTTAGTTGAGGGTATGTTTAGACTCTTGTATCAATACTATAGCATGTTATTAAATTATACCAGAACAATATTAATATTTATGATATCATACATTATTCATTTATGACTTTATACTACCCATTTAATAATAATTTCCATGTTATATTAATATTTCAGGTAATAATCGCTTTCTTTATCGAATGTTTTTTAACTTGTTACTATTGATTGTATAAATTAGATCATGATTTAAATACATAAAGAATGTAAAAAATGATTTATATATCATATATATTTATAATATAAATATGTATAATAAATTATATTTGAAATAGAAAACACTGTTTATGGAGACGGTAGTTTGTATGTACACATAATTGTTGTTTCCATTTTCATATAGTTTTGAACGGAAGTAGGTGAATAAGATATATGTAAGTACATAAATACTTATATATATGAATATATATATCTCCAGTAGATTTATTATGACATATATTACATACTTTTTAGTAATATATATTTTTATAATCATCGATGAATGGTGAACTTGGAAATGAATCTCATTGCGTCATGGAGACGGTAATCTGTATGTACGCACGAGCGAAAATATCATTATTTTGATATTAAAATAATATATAATTGGATGGTATATCATATATACATAATCCTTATCATCTTATATTTATTATTTACATCAAAGAAACATCATTATTATACCCATCCAAATAATAATGTATTGAATAACAATTACACCACGACGTGCAGACGGTAATCCGTACGTACGCATGTATGGAGACATGTCATTTAAAGGGTGGATAGAATAATAAATTTCATTGTACTAATTTTATAATAACATAATAGTATATAGAATATACCAGAGTTATTATTTTATAACGGAAACAACAAAGAAAAAGGAAGTGGAAGAAGAAAGGAACTTGAAAAGGGGTGGTTAAATCATTACCTCTTCTTCTGGTTCATCATTTTGATTTGGAAAAAGGGATCCTTAGGTTGGATTTATGACTAAATTAATGCCTCTAGGATTATGGTAGGATAGAAGAGAGGGTATTGTTTATAATTTTTCCGAACCAAAAGGCTTTGAAGGTATTAATAATTGGTTAGAAGTGTTGTCCTATTATAAGGGGGAGGAGGGGCTCTTTAAGAATAACTTAAAGTGCTAATTTATAATAAATTCATATTCGGTTTATAATGGCTCAAAAGTGGATTATTAAAAGTACATGGTGGGTATGGGTAGAAATCATTTCATCTAATAGATTTTAGATAGGTTTGGGTCACTATATTAACCATATCATTTATATTTAACTCTTAGTTAAATAGTTTGACATTTACCATGTCACATTGTATTTTTATATTATATGGTTAATAAAATTACTATATACTTCCAATAGACCCCAATTGGTAAATTAATTATACACCTATCATTATATAACTCCTTTGGATGATCCTTAGATTTTTAGGAATAGAATATGAATTAATAATATAATATTTTTTTAAAACTCTTTTATATCAATTTAGACACTATTTAATAATTTATTTTTATTTGTCTTAAAAACGTTTTTAATTCTAAACAAATTAATTTAAGAAATCATAACCTGTCATATTAATAAAAAAAAGTTGTGGATGGCATCAATACTTTCAAATTATATTTATTTTAACATTTGTAGTACTAATTATTTGATTCTTTCATTAAAAAGGAAAATACTGCATCATTATTGTGTCATAAATAAATTTAATTATTCATTGTCTAAAAATTATAAATAATATTCCATTATGCAGGAAATATTATTATATTTTTAATTAATATTTATAGTCGAAAATATAACACATATAACCCTATTTAAATTTTTTTAGCTAAAATATATATGCTTATGTCATTTTTGTATTTACAGTAACATAATAAATATAAAGTGTCATTATCCCTTACAATTGGATCCATGGAATCCAAAAATAGACCCAAATTACTATCATTGGAGTAAATGGTAAAAATATAATCTATTTTTTTGTTACCATTAGTTACTGGATTTACCCTTTAACCATGGTAAATAAAATATTTAATGAAGTAATTATTCAAAATGTCTAAAAATAAGAGTTACCTATTTACAAAATTTGGACATCCTAATTCCAAATAAGGAATCCATTTTTCCAAATTCAAAACACAGTAGTGGACGAAATTACTTTAAAATTAATTCCTGTTGTCAAAACAAAAAGCGTGTTTTTTAAGAAATAATAACCATCAAAAGATTGGCATTTGCTTATGTTCAGTATAAATGTGAATTTATATCCAATGACCAAAATTGGATTAAATGGTAAAAATATAATCTAATTATACAACAAATTCACTCAAATTCATAATTTATCACTATTAATTATTTTGATTAAAAAAGTTGTTTTTAATTAAAATTAAGTAATTTCAACTATTCATCAGAATATAAAATTTATCAAAAAAGTAAAAAAAATTCACCCTAAGCTAATTTTGATATTATAAATTCAATAATGAAGTCAATTTTACAAAATAAAAAACATATAAGTGGTATTTATTAATTTAAAATTAATTTCTGTTGTCAAACCAAAAGGCGTGTTTTTAAAAAATAATAACTAGCAAAAGATTGACACTTGTTTATGTCCTATTTCAAAGTGAAATTAAATAAAATTACTATCATTGGATTAAATGGTAAAAATAAAATCTATTTTTATTTCCAAACCATTAAAATTTATTATTTAACAATATAAATTATTTTCATTTAAAAATTTTCTCCCAGTAAAAATATAGTATTTTTTATTATTCACCTAAATATGAATGTTATCAGAAAAACACCAAAACTTATTGAAACTAAATTCTTATGTCACGATTCTAAAGAAGAAGTTTATTTTGTCAAATTAAATATATAAAAGTTTCAAATATTTGATTTAAAAAGGATTCACCATTAAAAGGCACTCAAATTGCATTTTTTTGAAAAATACTTCTTTTATCTAAAAAATGTATTTGTTCTTAAATTATGTATAAGAAACTCATAATATGGAATATAAAATTATAAGTATTATATAAAGATCAAAATTCAGTTAATACTATTCATAACAGCTTTTGAACGGCTTGTTTGGTAAGTCATGGTGCGGTAGAACTCAGTGTTGCGTGTAGAGAAAGTTATTGAATTAATTTGAAGAAACAATATACTATGAAATATTCGGGTGTTACATTATTCCCTCCTTCAATAAATTGCATCCTCACAATTTGAAATTATTTTCCCAAAATAAAAGGTTGAAAATAGAAAATACCTTTGGGAAAAACCACATTGGAAATTAGGTTAAAAAAATTTAGTCTTAATAAGAGGAAAAGGGAAATGAAAGGGTCACCACCAATTTATGATCTAGATTAGGAGAACATTGGTGGAAATTAAAGACATATAATTGGAGGAAAATGTAAATATTTATAGGTAGTGATTGAGGTCATCAATCACAAACAAGTGTAAAATTGAGGGCCTTAAATTTATCAATCTATGACGATTTAAAATACCATCGGTTTAACAAAACATATGGTATTAGGATAACACATTTTTTTCATTAAGATCCTTTCACTAATGTATAAGAATTAATGTCTTCATAGAATAAGAGAAGAAGAAAAATATATACATGAAAAGTAGAGTCTCATCCTTTAACTAATTTCTACCACAAACTCATCTTTCACTCTAAAAGATAATAGAATTTAAAAAAATATTATATTTATACTATTCATATATGGTTTCAAAAAATGAATTTATAATTCATCTACCAGACTCGTTAATAAAAACTAAATTATTCAATCAAGGGCATCATGTAGGTCAATGGTAGTTGATACACCCTTGTCGCCCTTCGGTTGCGGGTTCAAGTCTCGCATCCTTTCTGTACGCGACAGGTTACCTCCCAACCTCTAGGTTTTCCTTTTTATGGAAATCTAAAAATAACCATAATAATAGTATCCAATTTCAAAATTAATCCATTCCAACCTTTTGAATTATCCAAAATACTTATATCCAAACTCCCAGTCCAAAATTTGTAAGGAATTTAAACATAATGAGGATTCTTTTTTCCATGTAATAACACGTTAATGCCTTCATCATGTATTCTTTTACAACACCGCAACATCCTAAATTTCCAAAATCAACCATCTCTTATTCCAAAATCACTACCTCATTATCCGGAACATATTAAGGATTCCCTTTCCTTCAACTATGTATTTTCAAAAAAGTGTATCTTACTATTAAGTCACATTTCATGGAACCATATAATCTCAAATCCTCAATAAAATAGTACTACAGTACAATCCTTATTTATGTCCATAATTCATGTAAACAGTATACTGTTGATAAAACACTCGAATGAAATAATTCTATAATAACAACATATAAACACTAGTCATTACTCTTCAAATTAGGTTGCATCATAACTTTATTATTATCCAATAACATCATTTTCAGTATATTATTATGATTGGGACATTGATTCGAGTAGTGTCCCAACACCATCCAGATGAAGCATTGTACATTTGATTTTTTTACCATTGCAATCACGTACGTGGTGTCTTTTTTTCTCCACTATTATAACAAACTCCAATTCCCTTCAATAATTTACCATGGTGATTCTTTCCACAGTTATCACATATAGGAAAATCCTTCTTTTACCTTTTCCCTTAATACATCTTTCACTCTTCCATACTTTTCATCTCTTTCTTTCCATCAGAGCCATAGGACTTAGAGAATTCATTACTTATCTTATTAACACATGATACCATTTCTTCATATGTTGAGAATACATGGGAAAATATTTTATTTCTAAATGTTGACTTATTACTGTGAAAGATATGATCCCTCTTACTCTTTAGATCATAGGTATTGTTGGAGTTCACATTCCTTCTATTGGGTGCTATTTCTATTCAATGGCATACACTAGGTCAGTTTATGAATCACAATTCATAATTCCAATCATGTAAAATACCTAACGTAAATTGAACAGTTTATGGATATAATCCATAATCACAAAAATGTTTTCTTTGAGGAGGTATATACTAATAAACCTTACATAGTGGTTTGTAAAGAAAACAAGAATTATCCTAAGCATATCCCCCGTGAGTGTCATAACCAAGAGTATAGCCAGGCCCATTGTCGTACACCAGTTCCCGTTCGAGTCTATCTCAAAGAGGTTTTTTCAGGTTTTACCCATAGGTACATTTGTGCCAGAGCCGCCTCTACATGCTCGTATCCGGATAGGGATGTATTTTCATGGAAAAATCACAAAATATTTACATTACCAAAATTCTAGGAATTTATTCTACACTAATCCTCAAGGTCTATCTTAGGGTAATCTGCTCTAATCACAGTTTATCTAAATCTAGTTTACAAGGTTATTGCTAAACTTCCTCTGATACCAAATGTATTTCCCCAACCCTAGTTACCCAGAGTCGGTGCAATATTTTAATACATTGGACTGGTTACAAGGAATCAAGTCCCAAAGGATCGATCAGTTTTGCTGTCTTGGAGAATAGATTACATACATGAATGCAACATTACACTTCATAACACACAAAACAACACAAATAATCTTTCACGAACATCATTATTCCTTTGGCTTAAACCTGCATATCAATAACAATACACTTCTTGGAATCCTGGGAAAAATAAAACATAGAAAGGGGTGAGCTCAGATGCTCAGTAAGGATAACAATACAGTGGAAACCTTCATAAATAAGAATAAACATTTAAGGAAATGTATAACTAAAACAAAAGCCTTTTAAACTTTAAATTCAGCATAATTTGGAAAAAATGAAATTAAGTAATGCCATTTACTTGTTCACATGGATATTCTACTAGTCGAAGAATCACATGCAATATCACTAACCACTTTTATAAGGATGGAATGCATAATGCCAGACTATCATAAGCACATAGTCAAGGCCTTGTTTCAAGACTACAAATAAGATTTTGTCAAGGCCTTGTGCCAAGAAATTCGTTTGTCTCATGAGACATACCGATGCATCGAGGAGCTATAGCGGGCTCCACCCATAACTTAATAATTCCAATGCATTCCTCACACAAAAAGGATATAATATAAAAATTCATATTAAAAATAGCATATGAAATGTCAATAATTTCCCCATAAACCATTAATGGTATAAAAATTTCACATCCATAGTCAAACATATCAAAAAACCTTCAATACAATATGGACGATTTGTATCATAATAAATCATCTTCAAACAAGTTTAAAATCCATCAAAGGATGTTAACATAGATGAAAAAGATTTGCAAAACTTTATGAGAGAAATATCCATTTTTTTGAAAACATTTAAAAGTCACAGAATTTAGAAAAGAAGAAATTTAGAGTAATTTTTGAATAAAAGTGTCCCATACCACTTTAAAACTTTGTAAAGGAATTAACATTTTAAAAACATTCATGTACATATAAATAAATCCTTAAAAACCATTATGAAGACATGGACATTAATGAGAAGGATTTAGAAGAATAAATATTTAAAACATTTGAAATGATGTTTTAGTAAAAAAGTCCCTTAAAACATCCCATTGAAAAATCTTTCATAAAACATGGACATGGATAACAAATATTTCCCAGTAGTTACTAACGTAAAAACAACCTCAGATAATAATGAAATTTTGAAATTAACCCTTACCAATTTGGTAACTTACGAAACATACACCCCATGAAAGAGGTATCATAAAATGAAGATGTAAATACACATACATTAAAGTGTATTACACAAAAAATACAATTATGGGCAGTACATACACCACACAAAAGGTAATAGTGGCAAAATGGAATGAATCTCACAGGAATAAAGAGTGAGATGAAAACCCATTACCTTACACTTTCCTTTAGTCGATGGTACGTTAAACCTCATGTATGAAGACTATATTATGTTATTAAATTATACCAGAACCATATTAATATTTATGTTATCATACATTATTCATTTATGACTTTATACTACCCATTTAATAATAATTTCCATGTTATATTAATATTACGGGTAATAATCTCTTTCTTTATCGTACGTGTTTTAACTAGTTACTCTTGATTGTATCACTTAGATCATGATGTAAATACTTATAGAATATAAAACATGATTTATATATCATATATTTTTAGAATATAAATATGTATAATAGATATATATATGAAATGGAAACACCGTTTATGGAGATGGTAGTCCGTACGTACGCATAAATGTTGTTTCTGTTTTCATATAGTATTGAACAGAAGTAAGTGAATAAGATATATGTAAGTACATAAATACTTATATTTATAAATTTTTTATATCTCCAGTAGAATTATTATGTCATATATTACATACTTATTAGTAATATATATTTTTATAATCGCCGATGAATGGTGAACTTGGAGATGAATCTCATCGCGTCGTGGAGACGGTAATCCATACGTACGCACGAATGAAAATATAATTCTTTTGATATTAATATAATATATAATTGGATGGTATATCATATATATAGAATCCTTATCATTTTAAATTTATTATTTAAATCAAATACACATCATTATCATACCCATCCAAATAATAATTTATTGAATAACAATTACACCACGATGTGGAGACGGTAAGCCGTACGTACGCACGTATGGTGACATGTCATTGAAAGGGTGGATAGAATAATGAATTTTGTTGTACCATAATTATAATAACATCAAATTATATATAATATAAAAGAGTTTGTATTTTATAATGGAAAAAATAAAGAAAAATGAAGTGGAAGAACAAAGGAACTTGAAAGAGGGTGGTGAAATCATTACCTTCTCTTCAGGTTCTTCCTTTTGAATTGATCAAAAGGGATCCTTAGGTTAGAATTATGACTAAAGGAAGGCCTCTTGGATTAAGGTAGGATAGTTGAGAGGGTATTTGGTCAGAGGATTGCCAAACAAAAATGCTTTGAAGGTATGAAGAATTGTTTAGAAGTGGTGTCCTTTAATTAGGGGGAGGAGGGTCTCTTTAGGAAAAACATAAAGTATTAATTTATAATAAATTCATATTTAGTTTCTAATGGCTCAAAAGTGGATTATTAAAAGTATAAGGTGTGTATGGGTCTAAATCCTTTCATCCTATATATTTTAGATAGGTTTGCATCACTATATTAACCTTATCATTTATATTTAACTCTTAGATAAATAGTTTCACATTTACCTGTCACTTTGTATTTTTATATTATATGGTTAATAAACATACTATATACTTACAAGATACCACAAAGTGGTCCATTAATGATACAACTATCATTATATAAGTCCTTTTATAGAACTTTAGATTTTTATAAATAGAATATGAATTAATAATATAATATTTTTTAAAAAACTCTTTTATGTCAATTTTGACACTATTTAATAATTGATTTTTGTTAATGTCTTAAAAACTTTATTAATTCGAACCAAAATAATTTAATCCATCATAACATTTCATATTAATCAATAAAAGTCGTTTATTTCATCAAAACATTAAAATTAATCTTATTTTAACATTTATAATACTAATTATTTGATTTTTTTAATTAATAAGGAAAATACTACATCATTATTGTGTCATAAATAAAATTAATTATTCAATGTCTAAAAATTATAAATAAAAAACCATTATGTATGAAATATTTTTTCCTTTCTAATGAATATTTATAGTCTAAAATATAACATATATTACTCTATATAATTCTTTTTATCTAAAAGATATATGGTTATGTCATTTTTGTATTTACTTTAACTTAATAAATATAAAGTGTCATTATCACTTACAAGTGGATCCATGGGGTCCCAAAATCGACCCAAATATTCCCATGGTCGTACATGTATCAACCAATTGGGTTATGACATGTTTTAGGGTAATTTAATACTATTATAATATTATATTGTAACCCTTAGTTACCGGATATACCCTTTAATGATGGTAAATAAAATATTTACTGAAGTAAATATTCAAAATGTCTAAAAATAAGAGTTACCTATTTACAAAATATGTACATCCTGATTCCAAATATGGACACCAATTTTACAAATTCAAAAAACAGAAGTGGTAGAAATTAATTTAAATTTAATTCCCGTTGTCAAAACAAAAAACATGTTTTTAAGATATAATAACTATCAAAAGATTGGCACTTCCTTATGTTTAGTATAAATGTGAATTTATATCCAATGACCAACATTGGATTAAATGGTATAAATATAATCTAATTATACTCTAAAATCACTCAAATTCATAATTTATCACTATTAATTATTTTGATTAAAAAGTTGTTTTTAATTAAAATATAGTAATTTTCACTATTTATCAAAATATGAAAGTTATGAGAAAAGTACCAAAAATTCACCATAAGATAATTTTGGTATTATGAATTCAATAATGAATTCTATTTTACCAAATTAAAAACATAGAAGTTTCATTTATTAATTTAAAATTAATTCCCGTTGTCAAAACCAAAAGGCGTATTTTTAAGAAATAATAAATACCAAAAGTTTGACACTTGTTTATGTCCAATTTCAAATTGAAATTACTTAAAATGACCATAATTGGATTAAATGGTAAAAATATAATCTATTTATACTTCCAAACCATTAAAATTTATAATTTAACAATATAAATTATTTTTATTTAAAAAGTTCGTTTCAGTTAAAATATAGTATTTTTCACTATTCACCCAAAAATGAAATTTATTAGAAAAACACCAACACTTTATTGAAACTAAATTCTTATGTACTGATTCTAAAAAAGAAGTTTATTTTGTCATATTGAATATGTAAAGGTTTCAAATATGAGATTTAAAAAGTCCTCTCCATTAAAAGGCTATAAAATTGCATTTTTTGAAAAATACTTCTTTTATCTGAAAAAATGTATTTGTTCTTACATAATGTCTAAGAAACTCATAATATGGATTATAAAATTATAACGATTATATAAATTTCAAAATTCATTTAATACTATTCATAACGGCATTTGAACGGCTTGTTTGGTAAGTCATGGTGCGCTAGAACTCGGTCTTGAGTGTAGTGCAAGTTATTGAATTACTTTGAAGAAATAACGTACTATGAAATCTTGTGGTGTTACATTATTACCTCTTTCAATAAATTGATTCCTAGAAATTTGAAATTAGTTTTCAAAAATAAAAGTTTGAAAATAGAAAATACCTTTGGGAAAACCCACATCGGAAATTAGGTTATTAAAATTTAGTCTTAATAAGAGGAAAAGGGAAATGAAAGGTTCACCACAAAATTATGATATCGATTATGAGAACATTGGTGGAAATTAAAGACATATAATTGGAGGAAAAACATAAATATTTACAGGTAGTGATTGGGGTCATCAATCATAAAAAAGTGTAAAATTAAGGGCCTTAAATTTACCAATCTACGAGGATTTAAAATACCATCGGTTCAACAAAACATATGGTATTAGGATAACAATTTTTTTTTTGTTTTAAGATCCATTCACTAAATTATATGAATTAATTTCTTCATATAATAAGAGATGAAGAAAAATATATACTTGACAAGTAGAGTCCCATCCTTTAACTAATTTCTACCACAAACTCATCTTTTACTCTAAAAGATAATAGAACTTAAAAAAATATTCTACTTGTCCTATTCATATAGGGTTCCAAAAAAATGAATATATAATTCATCTATGAGACCATTTAATAAAAACTACATTATTCGAACAAGGACATCACGTAGGTTAGTGGTAGGTGATACACCCTTTTCAACCATCAGTTATGGGTTCATGTCTCGCAGCCTTGCCGTACGTGACGGGTTGCGGTGCAACCTCCAGGTTGTACTTTTTATGGAAATCCAAAAATAACCATAATAATAGTATCAAATTTCAAACTTAATTCATTCCAGAATTTATAATTATCCAAAATAATCATATCCAAACTCCGAGTACAAAATTTATAAGGAATTTAAACATAACGATGATCCTTTTTTCCAGGTAATAACATGTGAATTCCTTCCTCATGTATTCTTTTACAACACCACAACATCCTGAATTACCAAAATCAACCATCTCTTATTCCAAAATCACTACCTCATTATCAGGACCATATTAAGGATTCAATTTCCTTCAACCATGTATTTTCCAAAATGTGTAGCTTCCTATTAAGTCACTTTTATTGGAACCATATAATCTCAAATCCTCAATAAAATAGCACTGCATTACAATCCTTATTTATCTCCATAATTCATGTAACCAATATACTGTTGATACAACACTCAAATGAAATAATTATATAATAACAACATAAGACCACTAATTATTCCTCTTCATCTGAGGTAGCATCATAACTTGATTATTATCCAATAACATCATTTGTTGTATATTCTTATGAATGGGACATTGATTTGAGTAGTGTCCCAACACCTTACAGATGAAGCATTGTACATTTGAAATTTTTTTTACCATTACAATCATGTACTTGGTGTCCTTTTTTCTCTACACTAATAACAAACTCTAATTCCCTTCATGAATTTACCATGGTGATTCTTTCCATAGTTATCACATATGAAAAAATCCTTCTTTTCCCACTTCTATTTATCTATCTTTCCCTCTTCCATCCTTTTATATTCTTGGTTTCCTTCAAATACATAGGACTTAGAGAATTCTTTACTTACCTTATTAACACATGATACTATTTTTTCATATGTTGAGAATACATGGGAGACTATTTTATTTCTAAATGTTGGCTTAATACCCTGAAAGATATGATCCTTCTTATGCTGGAGTTCACATTCGTTCTATTGGTTACCATTTCTATACAATGGCATACACTAGGTTAGTTTATGAATCACAATTCATAATTCCAATCATGTAAAATACCTAACGTAAATTGAACAGATTATGGACATAATCTATAATCACAAAAATGTTTTCTTTGAGGAGGTATATACTCAAAAAACCCTTCATAGTGGTTTGTAAAGAAAACGAGAATTATCCTAAGCACATCCCATGGGAGTGTCGTAACTAAGAGTGCGGCAAGGCCCGTTGTCGTGCATCAGTTCCTATTCAAGTCTAGCTCAAAGCGGTGTTTTCAGGTTTTAACCCTAGGTACATCTGTGCCAGAGCCGCCTCTACCTGCTCGTATCTGAACATGGATGTATTTTCTTGTAAAACTCACAAAACCTTTATATTACCAGAATTCTAGGAAGTTATTCTACACTAATTCTCAAATTCTATCTTAGGGTAATGTGCTCTAATAAGATTTTATCTAAATCTAGTTTCAAATGTTATTTCTAAACTGCCTCTGATACCAACTGTAAGCCCCGACCCCAGTTACCCAGAGTTGGTGCATTATTTTAATACATTGGCATGATTACAAGGAATCAAGTCCCGAAGGACCGGTCAGTTTAGCAGCCTTGTAAAATAGATCACATACATGAATGTTACATTACACTTAATAACATACAAAACAACATAAATAATCCTTCACGAACATCATTATTCCCTTGGGTTAACCCTGCATATCAATCACAATATATTTTTTGGAATCCTGGGAAAAATAAAACATAGAAAGGGGTGAGCTCAGATGCTCAGTAAGGATAACAATACAACACAAACCTTTATAAATAAGATCAAACATTTAAGGCAATCTACAACTAAAAAAAAGCCTTTTAAACCTGAACATTAGCATAATATGGAAAAAATAAAATGAATTAATGCCATTTACTTGTTCACATGGATATTCTACTAGTCGAATAATCACATGCAATATCACTAACCACTTTCATAATGATGGAATACATAATGCGAGACTATCATAACCACATAGTCAAGGCCTTGTGCCAAGAATACAAATAAGATTTTTTCAAGGCCTTGTGCCAAGACAATAGTTTGTCTCATGAGACCTACCGAAGCATCAAGAAGCTATAGGGGGCTCCACCCGTCACTTACTAAGTCTAATATATTCCTCATATGAAAAGGTTATAACATAAAAATTCAAATTAAAACTTGCATACGAAATGTCAATAATTTCTCCATAAACCATGAATGGTATACAAATAACACATCCATAGGCAAAAATATCACAAAACCTCAATACAATATGGAAGATTTGTATCATAATAAATCATCTTCAAACATGTTTAAAATACATCAAAGGATGTTGACATAGATGAAAATGATTTATAAAAATTTTTGAGAGAAATATCCATTTTTATTGAAAAAATTTAAAAGTCACATAGTTTAAAAATGAAGAAATTTAAAGACATTTTTGAATCAAAGTTTCCTATACCACTTTGAAACTTTTGAATCGAAATAAAATTTTAAAAACATTCATGTCCATATAAATAAATACTAAAAAACCATTTTGAAGACATGGACATTAATGAGAATGATTTAGAAGAATAAATATTTAAAACATTTGAAATTATGTTTTAGTAATAAATTACCTTAAAATAATCCCTTTGAAAACTCTTTCATAAAACATGGAAATGGATAATAAATATGTCCTAGTAGATACTTATGTAAAAACAACCTCGGATAATAAAGAGATTGTGAAATTAACCCTTAACAATTTGGTAACATACAAAACATACACCCCATGAATGAGGAATCATACAATGAATATGTAAATACACCTAAATTAGATTTTATTACACAAAGAAGACAATTATGGGCAGTACATACACCACACAAAAGGTAATAGTGGCAATATGGCATGAATGTCACGGGAATAAGGAATGAGATGAAAACCCCTTACCTTGCACTTTTCTTTAGTCGAGGGTATGTTTAACCTCTTGTATGAAGACTATAGTATGTTATTAAATTATACAAGAACCATATTAATATTTATGATATCGTAAATTATTCATTTATGACTTTATACTACCCATTTAATAATAATTTCCATGTTATATTAATATTTTGGGTAATAATCGCTTTCTTTATCGTACGTGTTTTAACTTGTTACTCTGGATTGTATCACTTTGATAATGATTTAAATACTTCCAGAATATAAAAAATGATTTATATATCATAAATATTAAGAATATAAATATGTATAATAGACATATATATGAAATTGAAAACACCATTTATGGAGACGGTAGTCCGTACGTACGCATAAACACTGTTTCCGTTTTCATCTAGTGTTGAACAGAAGTAAGTGAATAAGATATATATAAGTACATAGATAATTATATATATAAATATATATATCTCCATTAGAATTATTATTTCATATATTACATACTTATTAGTAATATATATTTTTATAATTGTTGATGAATGGTGAACTTGGAAATGAATCTCATCGCGTCGTGGAGACGGTAATCTGTACGTACGCACAAGCAAAAATATCATTCGTTTGATATTAAAATAATATATAATTGGATGGTATATCATATATACAGAATCCTTATCATGTTATATTTATTATTTACATAAAATACACGTCATTATTATACCCATCCAAATAATAATGTATTGAATAACAATTACACCACGACGTGGAGACGGTAAGCCGTACATATGCATGTATGCTGACATGTCATTCAAAGGGTGGATAGAATAATGAATTTGGTTGTACCATAATTATAATAACATCACAGTATATAGAATATACTGGATTTATTATTTTA
Source organism: Viscum album (assembly GCA_963277665.1). Taxonomy (NCBI): domain Eukaryota; kingdom Viridiplantae; phylum Streptophyta; class Magnoliopsida; order Santalales; family Viscaceae; genus Viscum; species Viscum album. Next base: position 195,009 of record CAUJRU010000207.1, read on the forward strand.
TAAAAAAAAACAACAAATAAAAACGATGTGGAAGAAGAAAGGAACTTGAAAGAGGGTGGTGAAATCATTACCTCTTCTTCGGGCACTTCCTTTTGATTTGATCAAAAGGGATCCTTAGGATGGCTTTTTGACTAAAGTAAGGCCTCTAGGATTAAGGGAGGAGAGTTTAGAGGGTATTTGGGCAAAGGATGGCTAAACCAAAAGTCTTTGAAGGTATGAAGAATTGGTTAGAAGTGGTGTCCTTTTATAGTGCGGAGAAGGGGCTCTTTAGAAAAAACTTAAAGTATTAATTTATAATAAATTTATATTTGGTTTATAATGGCTAAAAAGTGGATTTTTCACAGTCTATGGTGGGGATGAGTATACATTATTTCATCCAATATATTTTAGACAGGTTTGGGTCACTATATTAACCTTATCATTTATATTTAACTCTTAGTTAAATAGTTTGACATTTACTATGTCACTTTGTATTTTAATATTATATGGTTAATAAACTTACTATATACTTCTAAGATTCTCCCAAGTGGTCCATTAATGATAAAAATATAATTATATATGTCCTTTGGTCTAACCTTAGACTTTTAGGAATGGAATATGAATTAATAATTTAATATTTGTTTTAAAAACTCATTTATGTCAATTTTGACACTATTTAATAATTGATTTTTGTTAAAGTTTTAGAAACTTTATTAATTCGAAAAAAATTCATTTAAGCCATCATAACATGTCATATTAATCAATAAAATTCGTTGATGTCATCAAAAGTGTGAAATTATATTAATGTTAACATTTATAATACTAATTACTTGATTCTTTCATTAATATAGAAAATACTGCATCATTATTGTGTCATAAATAAAGTTAATTATTAAATGTCTAAAAATTATGAATAAAAAACCATTATGTAGGAATTATTTTTATTTTTCTAATTAATATTTATAAGAGAAAATATATCATATATTACCCTATATAAAAAATGTATTGCTAAAAGATATATGCTTTTGTCATATTTGTATTTTCTTTAACTTAATAAATATAAAGTGTCATTATCACTTACAAGTGGATACATGGGGTCCCAAAATTGACCCAAATATTCCCATGGTCAAAAAAGTTTCAAAAAATAGGGTTAGGAAACGTTTTAGGGTAATTTATTATAATATTAATTTTTTACCCTTAGTTACCGGATTTACCCTTTAACCATGGTAAATAAAATATTTACTGAAGTAATTATTCAAAATGTCTAAAAATAAGAGTTACCTATTTACACAATTTGTAAATCCTGATTCCAAATATGTAATCCATTTTTTCAAATTCAAAACACATAAGTGGCAGATATTAATTTAAAATTAATTCCCGCTGTCAAAAAAAAGCGTGTTTTTATGAAATAATAACTATCAAAAGATTGGCGCTTGCTTATGTCCAGTATAAATGTGAATTTATATCCAATGATAAAAATTGTATTAAATTATAAAAATATAATCTAACTATACTCTAAAATCCTTCAAATTAAAAATTTATCACTATTAATTATTTAAATTAAAAAAGTTGTTTTTAATTAAAATTTATTAATTTTCACTATTCATCAAAATATGAAAGTTATCAGAAAAGTACAAAAAAATCACCCTATGCTAATTTTGATATTACAAATTAAATAATGAAGTATATTTTACCAAATTAAAAACATATAAGTTGCATTTATTAATTTAAAAATAATTCCCACTATCAAAACCAAAAGGTGTATTTTTAAGAAATAATAACTACCAAAAGTTTGACATTTGTTTATGTCCAATTTCAAAGTGAAATTACTTAAAATGACCATAATTGGATTAAATGGTCTAAATATAATCTATTTATACTTTCAAACCATTAAAATTTATAATTTTACAATATAAATTATTTTGATTTAAAAAGTGGATTCCAGTTAAAATATAGTATTTTTCACTATTCATCCAAATATGAATGTTATCAGAAAAACAAGTTGTTAGTTTCTATTCCATGTTAGAGTCTATTAATACTCCTGAGATTGATATGATTAATCTTTAAGGGCTCAAGAATGCAGGATGCAGCAATCGAAGAGACTCTTCCTCGATACTGGCTTCTGTTGACGGTTTGGAGATCCTAGAGGTGCTGGAATGTCTAGTCCATAATGCTGAACTTTCTATTAATGATGTGCAGGGTTCTAAGAAGGTATAGGAGGATCATTAGGGTATGAATGTGGATTCTTCTACTGATTTTGACCATGAGGATGGCACTACCTCCATAGAAGTCGGGCTGCATGGGGAAGCTTCTCTTGTGGAAACTGTATTGCCTAATATTGAGGTTCTGCCGTTGGAGAAAGAAGCTGGAATGAAAAGGGGGCGAGGGTGTCATCCTATCAATTATGGAGGGTCTAGGGGTCGAGGCTGGCCTAGAAAAAGGTAATGTCTGGATGTTTTTTTTCTAGTTTTCTTTCTTGATGTGATCCGCTGCATGTTAGAATTTCCTCCTGTATCTTGCACCTTTAAACTTTTTTAATAAATTTTGGGGTCATTGGTCTATGCACCCATGACTGAGCATATTTTTGTAAATTATTATGTCCTGATTCTAAATAAGAAGTTTATTTTGTAAAATTGAATATATAAAATTTTCAAATATTGGATTTAAAAAGGCTTCGCCCTTAAAAGAGGGTAGAATTGCATTTTTTGAAAAATACTTCTTTTATCTGAAAAAATGTATTTTTTCTTACATTATGTCTAAGAAACTCATAATATGGATTCTAAAATTATAAGGTTTATATAAAGTTCAAAATCCAGTTAATACTATTCATAACAGATTTTGAACTGCTTGTTTGGTAAGTCATGGTGCACTAGAACTTGGTGTTGCATGCAGTGCAAGTTATTGAATTACATTGAAGAAATAAAGTACTATGAAATTCTGGGGTGTTACACATAAAAACACAAAATAATGAACTATTAAGTGTTAAGTGACCTTTAAACATATGTTTGTAACTTCTCTGTTTGGAATTTAAAAAATCAGACATACACAGTTGCGATTAGTATGTTATTTGGAATCCGGTAAGAAAAACATAATTTTTTGTTGAATAGTAATCTACCCTTATTAATAGTAACATACCATTATAAAAAGCTATATACACTAATTAATAGTGACATTGCATATGATAGTATATAAATAATATTAATGTTGAAATTATGATATACCTATTTTTTTGAATAATTAAACGAATGTTGTAAAATATCTTTTTGATAATAAATTATGAATTTAAATAAATATTAAAATAATTATCTTTTGAAAATTATTTTTGAAAAATAGATTTCATTTTTGGATTGTACATGTAAAAATATGGTTAGGGTGAATTTTTTTGATTTTTCTAAAATACTTGAATTTTTTATGAATAGTAAAATACGATAATTTACGATAAATGCTAAATAATGTATTTTTTGAGTAATTGATGATGATATATGGATATAAGGCCAATTGGTTCAACGAAACAAGAATTTATTAGTATTCATGGTCATGGAATAATTACTATTTCTTGTCTTTTCAAGAAATAATAAATTAATGATTATAATATTATGAAATCCCTCTTCTCCTGCACTATAAAACCCCCTCACTTTCTCTTCTCTTTACTACTCTCAAGCCTTGTGACCTTCCAATATTCTGCCCAAATATCTCCCCAACATACTCCCCAATGTCCAAAATCCCATATACTATTAAAAATACAAAACTTCTCCCCTTAAGAGGTTCTAGAAGGTGGATGTCTCAAGAGGTAAACCCCTCTTTCCAATTCCTTCATTTCATTTATGTTTTTTATTTTTATTTCTTTCATCAACTAACTTCACACAAATATTATTATAAATCAAGTAACATACATTTACTGAAATGGTTTTAAGATAATTGGATATTTCATTACCTTCTTTCCTTTACCCACCTTATATTTGAATGAAATGAAAGCACCATTTGAGATGTGCTAATTGAGCACATTCAAAGGCAACAATTTTCAATTTCCATTATTATCATTAATTATGTTCATGAAACATTTTGTGTTATGTATGAACCATATTATTATATAGGTAACATATCCTAATTTTGGTTACGTATTCCTTTTGTACAAATGGTATTTAGTTATAATGAAAAACATGTTCTTTGTAATCAAACCCACTGATTAACAAAAACTGTTGTCACTATGGTTTTATATAATAATTAGACTTCAATATATGTATCAAAATTAAATTTAAAACCACATAATCTCTTTTATGTTCACTAATATAATATAAAATTAATTATGGACAACCAATTTCATATAACATGTTTATCCAAACATGAATATATGCGAACCAGTCATTTTAACCAAGTAAACCAACGAGCACGAACAATGAAATTGAACCTCATAACCAATACAAACTGTTATAAATGATCTTAAAATGATTAAACCAAACCAATTATATATAAGAGTTTATTTAATTAATAATTAATAAACCTAAATTTTTTATTCAGGTCTTAAATAACAAGTGGAGAACACCAACAAATTTAAGTTATGGGATCCTCTCCATTTCACTCTTAATCAAAATTGTCCTGTATGCTATTCCTTTTTATGGGTAATCCCAAATGATGGGGAATTATTTCTCACCTCCCCTATTCATAACTCATGTTTTATAAGTGATGATAAACCCTTTTCTCTCTCATCAATCCCTCTTAAGTGAACTCGACAACATGCTGATAATCTGTAACAAAATCTACCCGAACATCCTTTGTTCGTTTGGGCTACCTTATCTTAAATAATATAAAAATGGTGTAATATTATATGTTTTTTTTTCATCTTCTAAATTATATTTAGTTTTAAAAAATAATTTTATTAATACCTTTTCATAACTCTCTTTCTAGGATATACATGTTTTTAAAATATTATATCCCTAGAACTTTCCGATAAGAAAACCTATTTTAAGGGAACTTCCCGAATTTTTACCCAAATTCAAGTGCACTCTATCCTATTTTTAAAGACAAAATTTTATTTATAAAATCAGTCTTTTTTATTATGAAAACCATATTGGTCTTATTATGGTTTTTCAAAAACTATTGTCCTATTTTATATTTTAAATCCTCTGTTGTTCCTTAAAACTGTAGAAAAATGTTTTAATGATAATGTTTCTAAAATAATTTTCAAACATGTTTTCAGTTCAGTTTGACACTAATTACCATGATATATGACAATTTTACCTTATATAAATCCATGGATGTTCTAATCCCATTCTTTCATGGAAACTTTCAGGATACGCCCATTGGTTATGCTTTATGTCTTGATTGTTGTACCCAATTATTTCCATGGGTACCCTTATGTTTATGTATGGTTGATTATTTATGATTATTTACATGGAAGGAATATTCACGAAAAAGTTGAGATTTGTGAGCCCATATATCTCTTCAATTCATTGGGAAAAGTTATGTCTCATGAGATGCGATGTGAAACGATATTGGCGATTAGCCTTGACCCATACTAAAATGGGAAACATGATTGATGGTTAGCCTTGACCAATACTAAAATGGGAAACATGATTGGAGTCTAGACCTGACCCTTACTAAATTTTTTTATGATTATTCAATATGTATATGATTAAATATTTATATGAATCCATCCTCATATGATATGATTATATATGTTCCATGCTTTGGATATCATTATGTCAGGCCTCCTATCTCATGTTCTTAAGAAGTGTCAGTATTTTCATTACCTTACTGGGGTTTTCAGCTAATCCCTTTGTTCATGTGTTACCCAGGGTTCCCTATACATATTTATGCTCTCAATGGATGTTAGGAGCTCTTTGTGGAGATTAAATAAAGAAATGTTTTTTAGCCCCATGTTTTATGTTTTATGTACCTAGTCTTCCAAGACACTGGTCTTAATGATCCTTGGCTTGTAATATAATGTATAATTATTCTTAAAATCATGTAATGTTATATGGAAAAGGATTGGGTCACAATAATAGACCTATAATAATCATGGAGGATAAGTATAAAAGAAAATTATAGTGTTTTGTTAAGGTAGAGATTATGTGTTTTTCATTTCAATACATCACTTCTTGGACACTATAAGTGGATATGGTTCTACAATAGATGTACCTAGGAGTAATAAAACCGAAAAGGGTGAATTAGGGTTGACCCTATTGTCACATGTAATAAGACAATGAGCCATACTTTGAACCTGGTTTGACACTCCCATGAGATATGATTTGGATAATTCATATTGTTTTGCAAACTGTTATGAATGACTTGAACAAATGATGAAAATGAATGAATTATTTCAAAGCTAAGGTTTTTTAGACTAAAAAAAGTATTCATGATTTTAGAATACTATAAATGATTATATGGTTTCCCACTATGATTATTATTTCTCACAATATACCTTTTGGTTTTAGTCAATGTCTAGAACATGAAGGAACCATGTTAACATCGAATGTGAAGGACAATGTAGTAACTATGAGAAAGAAAATGGGTTGATGAAAATTGTTAATGATATCATGATTATTCCAAATTAGTTATCCTGAAATATTATTGAAAACCTATACCTTAACTAACTCTCCAACCAATGAGGGAAGAGAAGGATGGAGTTTTATAAGATCTTGAGTGGTGGAGACCACAGAGGAAGGAAAGCTTCATTTCCATCATATGGGAGATGTGGAAATAGTGACCCATGAATGTGTCTCAAAGTAATATAAAAAAATTAATATGTGAAAAATAATGGCATAAGTAAAACAATTATAGAGAAAAAATTATGTTTGTGATGGATGGGAAGCAATATCATCAAATAGATCCATTTATAGTTCATTGTCTTAAATGTGTAAACCAAGGCATTATCTGAGTCAATTACCTCTTTTAAATACAATCCCCTAGACCACGGATGGACTTATGTTAAATAAATAAAGATGATGTATTTATGTATTGGGATACATGAATTAAATTGTATAACTATAATTTTTACCAATGGTACATTGGTTATAAGAATCATGAAACATCTAAGGATTGTGAAATTTTTTTGAAGCAGATATGTATTTATTAAAATAAGAATTATGGATACCATCATTAGTTAAGAGTTTATGGTTTTCAATATGTTCAACGTTTTAAACACCCCTTTTTAGTTTTTATGTGATGGGGTTTTATAAACATTAATGATAGGTTTTCGGAAAAACTTTACGGAAATACAACCTATTGGTTTAATATATATTTTTCTGAATAAATTTTCTTTTGAAGAATTATCCTACATTTATTTGGAATAATTTTAAAATAATTTGTGACCTTTAGGGTTTATCTTGTAATTTGTGAATTTTATATAGACTATATTAATATAGTTTAAAAAAAGGAATCCCATCCCATTTAGACATGTTGTGGGCTTGAACACACAATTGAAGGATTATAAGGGTTTAACACCAACCATTAGCCTACATGATGATATTTTTAATATTTCATTGTTTTGTTTTAAATTATTTTATGAATAAATATTAATGATTACATATTGGTGTTACGGTTTAGGTTTAGAGATTAATGTATTATATTGGAGAACTTGTTCTTACAATATATGTTTCTCCAATTATTTACAGATATATGGAATTAATAGTCACTGATTTATAGAAATTATAATCTAATAAATGTAAATATTAGTTCTTTCGGTATAAATAATTCAGTTTTGGATATTCATTTCGTAGAGTAAAAAATGAATTTTAAATTGATAGAAGAAAAATGAAAGGATAAATATGTGATTATGAAATTGAATGACATCAAGTAAGTATATTTCCATATATTCTTGGATATTAAAATATTTACTCCAATTTTGGAAAATGATATTGGAAATTTTTTTGTCTTATTATATTCTTATATGATGAACCAAATTTTATATAAATAATCATAGATTTATGGTATTTAGGTCCTTAAATTCCCATTGATCAATTCCCTTTGTCACACTCTATAATTATTTCCTCTATTATTTTATATCCATATTTCCACATGTCACAAATGATATTATACTTAGAAACCTAGTCATGTGTTGTCCCATGTAAACTTTGTACTTAGATTTCTCTCTTATTAAGAGGATTTTCTGTCAACTGTTTTTACAATGTGGGGTTTTAACAGTGGAATTTTCAAATATGAAACCCTTGATTTTTGAACACAGGAAAAAATTATAAGGAAACAATTTATTTATGGTGGGTAGAATGTAAAACCAAAAATTAGAAAATAATAACATTATATTTGATATCATACATGACACACTAAGCCAATTTTAGAAAATCCATAATATAAATTTCTTTAAAATTAATCTCATCAATAGATTTTGGAAATTTAAACCCCAAGTCTATATGAACTGTAATATAGTAATCCTTTATAACCTCTATGTTGAATTGGGGAGTACGAGTAGTACAACCTAAATTATTAAAATTATATGGTTTAAAAGTTGGAAAGAAAATATATTGGTCAAAAATTTATTGTAAATACAATAATAATCATTTAATTTAAAAAGATTATCTAAATTTAAATAAGTATTATAGGTGGTGATGCTGTCCATGGGTGAACATGAATGAAACCCTAATCCCGACGATACAAAGGGGGTCCTGAATGCCAGATTCATCGCAGAAGTTGTCACAGGTTGTGCCAATCACGCTGAATCAGAGATATCTAACAATATTTATCCAAAAAAATAAAGACATCGAGGTCTATCTATGATTTATTTATCCGATGATGAGGTACACATACTATCCTAATATCTTTTTTTCATTGGTAACTTTTTCAAGCATCGACATTCACTAGTGTTTCTGCGAAAACCATGGAGGGTATAGGCTTCATGAATTTTCATATTGAAATACTGAATTCGTGGAATGTTTGTTTCTATTTTTCCTCAGAGAATGTATATTAACAATTCTAGACCCGTGGTTCTTGGAATTTCAGGGGATCTATTATGAAAGTATTCAAGTGGACTTCAGATTTTGATGTTGGTCTTGACCCCCCCATCCTTCCTATCTAGATTGGTTTCCCTGGGTTACCTATTCATCTCTTCAAACAGAGTGCTTTATTTCCCATTAAAGAACTATCCAAACACCCAATTAGGTTATAAATTGCTACTTCTAATCTGTCAAGACCTTCAGTCACTTGGATTTTTACCAAAGTAGTCATAACCCATGAATTGTCATCGCGTTTTTTAATTCAAAATGGAGATAATGGTTTTTTTCAAGAGGTTGTCATTGAAAATGTTCCAAACTACTTCAAAAATGATCTTGAATTTTTCATCTTATGAAAGATTGTGAGGATAAAAGGGATACTCAAACTACCCCCACATTTCAAGTCAATTTTGGTGGAAAAGGATACTGAAAAGAACACTACTAATTAACCTATTGATAACAGAAATTTTTTGATTTCCACTGTTGTCTCTAATATTATTCCTAAGCCATCAAGTCTAGATGATAATACACTTAATATTTAGAGTAGTGAAGTTGTTGAGGAGGGTGAAACCTCTAATGCTAAGCCTGTGATTTATCAATATACCCCGAAATCATGCCCTTCACAACCTCACTACACACCCTTTCTAGAGGCTGAATATAAAGCAACTCAAATCGAGGAGTACTTCTTAAAATCAAGCTCTAGAAAAGGGAAAATAGAAAAGGTGGATCCTGATGGATTCATAACTTCTAATCCCAAAAAATGAGGAAAAGAAGGGACTACTCTCATATTGAATGAAAAATTTTACAAGATCACTTGATGCATACCAAAAGGACAACACTGAAATTATAACATCAGCAAGTGCAGTTGATCTGACTACTGTCACTTTTGATGCTTCTCGGAAAATTGTTTCAGATTTTCCAATGCAGCTTAAGGTTGATCCTATTGTACCTCCTATGGGGAATCTGAATGAAAACCCGGACCAGATTGATGAAATAGATTACCAAGGCTCAAAAATGGTTAAAAATATGCATATACTTATCTCAATATCAAACATCAAATGTTTGACAAGATGTTTATGAAGGAGTCTAACCAAAATCCCTAATTTATTCAAAGTGCTTCATTGTTTTTTGACTGACTTCTACTTTTATTCCATGGAAATTCCTGCATGTATCCTTTCATGGATGTTCCTTCTTCATATTTTTAGGTCTTGGATATTGTTCTATGTTGATAAAATATATCTGGACATGTTTTCCTACTTGGAGGTTCATTGCATGGACACTCCATGGTTCACCTAATTATATCTTGCTGATGTTTTGGAGGTGCTGGAGTGGTTTGAACAAGAAAATATTGGTGGATCACTCCCCCCTAATGTGCCTATAATGGAATAATTTTCGTTATATATATTTTGAAGACTATAGATGTATCTTTATTGGAGTTGATTTCTTTCCTGCATGAGGTGATCTACAACTAGAAGGAATGGTTTTTTCCTGGTTGATTCTTTGTGAACTCTTGTTCAAGATTTATTGCCACATCATCATTTATCTATTTCAATTTTGAGTTGGTGTAAAGTCATTACACCTCTATCATGCATTTTAACTCTTTTTATTAAATAAATTCCATTGGGGAATGATTTGAGTGACCAATTCATGTCACCGTTTGTCTAAAAAGAATTGAAAAATTATTTTTTTTCTAAATATTCATATTTTTTATAAAAGATGCTTTAGTTACACTTTATGAAGGCAATTTACAATTTATTTTGGGAAATTTTAGAAAATTTAATTGATAAAATATTATTCATTTTTAAAAATCATCATATAAAAATCACCTTTATGTGATTTGTTTCTTGTAAATTGTTTCAATTTTTTAGAATAGTGTACAATAATGATGTCCAATGAAAACTACCTTTTTTTAAAAAAATTTAGAGGTTAAATGATACATTAAATATGTTTTAAAGAGATATTATTGTAATTTAATTAATGTTTTATAAATTAGTCAATTATAATGAATTTTTTATTTAATTATTTTATGAAAACCTTCTATAATAATGATAATTCTTTCTTTCGAAATCCTCTTTTTCATCGCATCTACGTGTATAATTTTATATTGAATTCTTCCACCTTTTTATTTTAAATTTAAAAATTGATTCTATATTTAGAATAATAATAATTTATGTTATCTAAAAAGTTCAATTCAATTTTTGGCCAAAATAAATAGTGAAAACAATAAAAAACTAAGTACCATAGTTAAGGTAAGAATGAGTTTACAAGGGTATTAAACTCAAAAGATAGGGGTTAAAATGACCTAAATTTTATTCAAAAATATATTTTTTTGATATTTTTTAGAACATATAATTTATGAGGATCAATAATACTATATTTATTATCATTTTGGATGGTGGAAAACATGAGTACACCTTTTTATTTTAAAAAATTACATGTGTTTCACTCACATAACTTATAAAAGGATATCCATATCCTCTATTATTAACACATTAGAACCATTTTCATTTATCCATTACCTAAATAAATATTTCATTAAATTATATCCCCTAATTATAGAAATATAGGATTGGTGAAAAATCCACTATAGGAATACATTTGTTATAATCCTCAAGATGTGATATGATAATCAGTAGAATTATAAATTGTGCATTTTATTATTTATTCTTACGACTTGAATTTTATTTACTCATTCAGGAATATATATTAATAAAAATATCACACATATAATTATATGTTATTATGCTATGATAATGACCTATTTTTATCTCATTTTCCCCAAATTGGTAACGATAACATTACTCATGTGTACAGCCTCATGAACTAATGTCATTTTTTCCATCAACACCTCTCAAAGTTGGGTATGAAGATGAATAATATATATATATGATATTTATTAAAAAATTATACCTATTTAGTAGTTATATCATATATTCATTTTCTACTTTCTATTCCATATGATATATATAATAACGTAGCTCATGAGTATGGCGGACTGCCGCCTCGCAAAGCGATGTGTATCATTTTTCACTAAGACTTTATGTAGAAGGTAATAATGATACATTTAATGAACATGTGTGATATAAATGAAATAATTATTATATTAATGACATATTTATCACTCTTAAATGATAATATATGTTTTTTATTTCTTACCCTTTTCACTCACTAAGGGATGATAGCATAGTTCATGTACGTGTAGACTACTGCCATAACAAAGAAATGTGAATCTATTTTCATCCCCAAACAACATTTATGATATATATAATAATATTTAAATAAATAAAATTATTTTTATGATATTATTATCATTCTCTAAAATAAAATATATCACTCACCTCCTTTCTTTAAAGATCCTTCAATAATGGAAATGTTACTCATACATATGTACGACTGACCATCTTCATGATCGTAACATAGTTCATTTCTAAAAACAATATTTCATTATCGGTATAAATAGTATAATTGATGTGTAAATACAATAATTATTTTATTATTATTATATTTTATATGTTGAAATAATGACCTCCTAGAACAATAACAAACCTAACAATTTCATTTTTGACATATGAGTCAAATATTAGAGAAAAACATGATATAAACATAATTGATTAAGTAATTATATATTACAAGGTAATAAGTGAAATAAAAGGTATAATAAACCTTAAATTTCTTCTTAATAAATTAAATAATGTACACAATTTTATTATTCAGGAAGAGAAATAATGTACATGATGAGCCTGACTCAAGGTAAGGGACTTCAAATCAATTTCCCTTTATTAAAGAATATAGTAATATTATATACCTAATTTCATTTATATGATGTAAATGTTACCTATTTTAATTTTAATATAATTAATTCTTAATAATTCAGGTTATTTTATTTTTTTATTTTATTTATTTCAACTAAGGGGATTTGAATTTAAAATTATCAAGTGGAAATGAATATCATAATTCAATTTCTTTTCATTTGATTATATTACTTCTTCATTGAAATTGATATTATATTATTATGTGATTATTTAATTTTCAATATATTATATTTATATATAATTATATTATTTTGATTTACATTTGATAAACATAATCTATTAATTGGTTAATTCTCACTTCAATGTTGTTAAATTTATAAGGGTGTATCTCACAATCTAATTTTAATCACAATAGTGTATGCTTCAATTTACATTGGTCGAAATTATTAGAACATTTTATAAAAAACACATTAATTTTATTCTCTTTTATTTATTCATGATATTTTCTTGTAACGTTCTAAATTGTCTACTCTTTGGTACTTAAAATAATTAATAATTGTTTTTAAAAAAATATTTGACTTCATTTATCTCTTCGATCATAAATCTATTTTATATCAGAAACATGTTTTCTAAAAATGATTTTGAAATTATTTTTATCCTTTTCAGAAAGATTTATTAAATATATTTTTACGTATTTATCCATTCTATATTTTTTTTTCTGGAATCTTCATGTCGTTTTCAAAACATTTCCTATTTATTTTTTAATGATAATGTGAAAGGAATATTTGTTTCAACATACTCAACACATATGGAATTTAAATTCATCATAAACAATATTTTTTTTGAAATATAATTTATATGTTTAAAATTACATCTTAATGGATATTTATTTTAAAAATCATTTGTGAACTTCTAATTATATAATATTTTCAAATTCAAAAAGTTTATTTTCATCAAGAAATACTTTAAATGTCATTTTATGGTATTTATATTCATCAAAAACAAAAAAGCATAATTTTACATATAATATACTGGGGATATGTTGTATTAATACAATGATTATTCTTTTTTTGGATGGTTTATGATCATTTTGACCAAGGAAAATGTTGACAATCACTTTCTTGACTAATTTGTATAGTCATTAACTTTCGTATAAAAAATTCACTTTCCTCTAATAACTGGACAATAAATATCCGAAAAATATCAATATTATTTATCATGGATATTCTTATCACTTAATAATTTTATCATTTCTACAAACAATGTTCTACATTGAATGTTTTTTATCTATGGAAATATTTATAAATATGTATTCTTACTCAATAAAAACAATTGATGATCAAGAAAATTACTCATGAATTAAATAAATTATTTGATATATGTAGAATGATTTGAATATGAAATTATGGAAGGGGCCTAGAATTATATGAAACATAGAAGCAACATTAGTCTCATGTGGTGAAAAAGTAATCTAGTTTAAAATGGGTCATACCTATTTTTTTAATCTGTATTGCAAATTGTCTTGATAATAGAGGTATCATCTGCCTTAGAACATGAAATCCAATGATTAAGGATTTACTTCATTATGAATTTATTTATTATTATCCACAATATTTTCACAATGATATTTTATTTGGATGATGTAATTCTCTATTTATTGATTAAACGGTATTTGTATTTAGTTATTTTCATATCCATATGGGCTATTCGTTAACTATTCATGATAGTCAAGTTATTTAAATGACATGTGTGTTTTGTTATTTATATTTCCATATTGACTATGCCTTATCAACTATTAATACTCATGTTATTTTATTAGAATGTGTTTTCAGTTATTTATCATACCATATTAATTATTCTTATTGATTCATGAAATCATCTTCTATACTGGACCCTTGCTAAGCATTTGATATCACCATTTTTTGTCTTTTCCCTAAAATCCCTAAAGTGTAGTATAAATGATATGGAGTGATGTTTTAGATGGAATAATGATATTCTCAAAAAAAATCCTTTAATTTTTTTAAAATGTAATATGTGATTAAAGTATTTATCTTCTTTAGTAAGACTAATAATCTATTCGATCCCTCAAGAAGAAATTCCATGAATCTTATGTTAATGTTATAATGAAGACAAAGGCTCTGGCCTACTAGGGTCGGCTTCACTACACTGTAAATAATAAAATAGGATGGTTTTTATTTATAGGGATATTTAAATAATGATTTCAATTATTCTTTTCATGATAATTCTTCTAGTTAATTTTATTATTTAAAGATTAATTCCAATAAAATTCCCTCATTTCCTTAGGAGAGTGATGATATTTATGGGGGAAAATCTAGTGTGATTGAGGGGATTGGGGAGTGAAAGGTGACTTAAATATTCCACTCACTTGTGAGATTGAACTTATTTCACCTATGTTGGTAGTATATTACCTTAACATAGTGGATCCATAGACCAAGGTAGTTTAGTTTGTACAAAGTGGTAGAGATAATTATCCATACGAGTCTTGTGATTGTTGATTAGATTAAATACATGAGTGAAGTTATATTATTATAGATAATGAAAAATAATTCGTGGTAGTTAGTTACCTTTTTATTATCCTTCTCAACATATTTTTTTATTAGTTATGTCTTGTTTATGCATAGTTAATTTAGAGTGTTTAGTTTTATTTCATCAGTAGTGATGAAATTATGAATACTTAATAATTAGCTTGATCATTTTAATAAGAGTTCCCTATCCCCTGAGGGATCAATCCCATACATTCACATTAATACAATTTTAGGTTTAGTGATTATTAGGAAAATATAACATATAAATGTTTAATTCCCTAGGTAATTAATGATACCTAGAGACCAGAAACTTACAAAAGACACTAGATGAAAAAGATATTTATATACATTAAAGTAAATATTTCAAAGAGTACATATTAGATGAACTAATGTTTTCAATCCTACAGTATGAACACAAGATGAAAAAATTATTAATATTGAGATTATAAAAAATAAAGGTGTTTAATTTAATTATAATATAAATGATTTATATGTCTTTTTATATTATGATATTCAGGGAGGTGATAAATATGAATTATCTCATCTTTTGAATATTGTGTACAAAAAGATAAAAATGAATAAAGTATTCAGAAGTATCTAAAAATTTATTATCAAAAGGATAATAAAAAATGAAATAATAAAGGTCAAAAATGTTCTTATAATATCTTATTATAATTAAAAGTTTATAAATATAAGAAGAAACAACATATTAATACATCCTACCTAAAACTAAACCATTAGGGAGGTGACATAATATATTAGTAAAAATATAAAACCACCTTAATGGTTGGATATAGTTTTATAAATGACTTAAATTCGATTGATGGATCTTGAAATGAATAGGATTCTTATAATCTATTAATATTGGATATTAAAAATGGGGATTGTACAGATTGTAGTTATAAATAAAGTTATAAATGTAAATTTAAAAAAATGTAGTGTTTCTAAATTGAATAAGACTACTGAAAAAAATAAAAATAGATACAATAATATTAGGTTGTTTAAATATCTAATTGAATCATTTTTTATGTTATGATAATTTAAAATGTATTTTTATTATTTAATATTACTTGAGTAATGAAATGTGATTTATTCATTCATTAATTATAGATGAAATATCATTATTAATATTTAATTACCTATTATTTAATTATTTACGGATTATATTTTTAAACTTCATATTATCTTTAATATACCTGTAAATAGAATGTATGAACTATATATTATCCTTACACATGAACAAAATTCAAGTAACCATAAGCATTGACTGACCATATGAACAATGGTCGAGTGGTCATAATATCTACTACCTAACTTCAAATTGACTGTAAGATCAAGAGTCTAAATTTTTCAAAATTTTGAACTGACCACATGAATAGATTTAACTGACCATGTTATTATTAATGGCCATGTAAAAAAATTTGGATTGATTGTAAGGTAATTAATAATCCATTACCACAATATAACTTTGATCCACCACATATTGATCCAAGCTATAACAAGGAATAAAATAATAACAAAATTAACCAATTTCAACATATAAACTACCATAAATCAATAAAACATATGAAAAATGGTTCCATAATTATAAATATTATTTTTCAATATTTTACATGTCTTTATAGATTTTTATTTTTTTGATTTTTTAATTAATTTTTTTCATTAAACAAAAAAATAAAAAATAAAAAATAATTATTTTCATATTAAGAAATTTTGATTTTTATAATTTTACGTGGGATTTAATAACTATCATATGGGATAACATATCATGATTCTTTGTTGAAAAATCAAATGGATAAAATTTTATGTACTTTTAATTTAAACACTTTGCCTCACATGATTTATGGGAGTGTTTTAAGGGTCTTAATTCAATTTATTGTGGATTATTAATGTTGTTTCAATTATTCTAAAAAATTTCATTTTAAAAACTATTTTAATTTTTTATATTATGAAATTAACCCTTAATATAATGATGCACTTATGTATTAAAGATGAAATCATGTGGTACATTGGAAAAATGAAGCAAAAAATACTTCTTATATTTGAATATTTTGTGAATAAGATACTCTATATTAAGGTGTTTGACAAAACCAGTGAAAAATCATTGAGTTTTAGGATATTATTGAACTATTTTAGGTGTTAAATATCATAAATAGACTTCTATTCTTAACTAGAATTCATTAATTTTATCCCTTTCTACTAGAGAGAAAACTTCTACCACGACGCTCAGAGTCTTACATACTTAACTAGTATCTTGATTATTAATTATTTTTATTATTCTACGGGTGTTATTGCATTGGTATATACTACCCATAAAATGTACGAGTTAGTTTTTACAACCCACACAAAATATATGAGGATTATGCCTAACCCATAAAACAGAGATGTTTTTGTTATTCCTTAGTCAAGATAAATTAAATTTTCCTTCTTTCAACACCTTAGTAGAAACTAGTGGGTTATGAATCTAGATGATAAAAAGGAATTTGTGGGTAGTGCCTATAGGGTTTTAAAAGTAAATGTAATAGTTGGGACTCCCCATAAAAATTTTGATATTCCATTTGTTGAGCAAGTGTTGTTTTCAATAATATATAATATTGATATTTAAAGGGGGAGTTTATATTATTACTCTATGTATTTATGATAATTTTGATTCTCACAAATACCATTAATTATTTTTTAATGATTTTATTTGTTAAGCATCTTGCAGGAATTTATTATTTTAATTTAATCTTGAAATTATGGAAATTTATTACAAAAGTATTCGTATTTAGCGTGTTCTGGAAACACTGTTCATGTGCTAATTATTCGAAATCAGCTTCAGCTTGTGCTAGAAACACTGTTCATACCCTACATGGATAAATGTAGCGTAAAGATAAAAACCGTGTATAATTTTTATGATAAGGAAAAAGTATGGTTAAAAACTATACTTTATCGACAAAGTATGGAAGAAGAACCCTACGTTAGGAAGGAACCCCACGTTTGGGATATCAGAAAAGTGTGGAAGGAGAACCATACATAAATATTAAACATTACATTTGTTTCTCCAAAGTATGGTTCATCAACTTTACTTTTGTAAACAACCATATGTTCTTGGAAATGTATGGATCAAGTAATAGTATGAATATTTTACAATATGTTTGATAGTTGAAGAGAAAAGTATGGATGACCAACCTTGCATTTGGAATCAACCTTACGTTGTCAACCTTAAATTTGAAGGCAACATCATCAACATTACGTTCATAGGACGCATACAGTTCAACCCAACCTTATGTTTAGCTTCAGAGAATTTGAAGTCGATATTTTTATTCAACGGTCAATATGCTGATTATTAGGTGTATTTCAAGCCTGATTTAAAGCTGATTTTAAAGTATGATTTTGACTGATTCAAAACCGTTTCATCAATGATTTGATAATCGAATTAAAAGGAGATTTTTATGTCAAGTCTTCAGGGATGTTATTACTTCTCTATAAATTAAAATGATTGAATATCACGAGTAAAAAGGAGACTTTTTTGGATCTAATTTTCAAGGAAAAGTTCTTATCGTTATTTTATTTATATGGGATTTTTGAACTGCATCAAATTAAGAAATTATTATTTATTGTGTGTGATATTTGGATTATTCTGAAAAATGTAAAAATAGAGACTACTGAAACACAACGATCTGCTGGTTCAAAAAGAGCATCAAAGCTCTATTTGTTAAAAAGGAAAGACCATGATAGAAGATTCACTTGTTATACAATGAAGATCTAATGTGAATTCTCTACTGCTGAAGTTGTGAATTATATTTCTATATCAACTTCAATGGGATCGACTCAGAACGTCTCTTGTGCGACAGTTATTATTTCTGAAGGCGACGATCCATCTACTGTCAATTTCATGCTTTTGAAACTGTGAAGGAAATGTGGAAGGTTTTTTTAATACAAAAATCTTTCCTTTATATTCTTGAGTAACCAGCTTATCATACTAAGCTGAGTAGGTTCGTGTTTGAACCAGAAGCCATTGGTTTTTCCTTGGATTGTAAAGGTGTCAACTGCCTGTACTCAGTTGTGAACCGGTCTGTTGAAACGAAGACCAGATAGTGAAAATCACCAAGCTCGTGGAGTAGAATGTTGGTGGAGTGGACTAGGGGCCTTCTATTCCCTGAACCACTATACATCTTGTGTTTCTACTATTTAAATTTCTACTGCATCATTTTATCTAATTAAAGTTAAAAGGCAGAACACACTCTTGTAAAGATTTTTGAAAACAAACAATTCACCCCCCCTCTTGTGTATATTTGGTGTAATCTAATCCAACAATTGGTATTTGTAGAGACCCGAAGCTTGACGTACATAGAAATTACATTAATTTTATGGAAAACTTAATACATAACAAAAACAGACACACAAGGACCGTAATAGTTTAGTGTCTTTAGAAACTTGGAACGTAATCTTCTAATCGTGGTGAAAGATCTTCAACATCTCCCATAAAGATCTTCCCCTTTGTTTCTTACCTAAAATCTTTCTTTATATCCTGGGGAAAAGAAAACATAAAAAGGGTGAAATCAAATTCTTAGTAAGGGTATGTATGGAGAAAATAAAAAAACCCATATACATTTGAACATAAAAACATGAACATAATGTTTAAACATCGAAATCTTGAGCAATGACATAAAACATGGTGATACGTAAGGCATAGATCAAAATAGAACATCAATCATGATAAAATAGTTTGTAAATAAAACTTTTAATTGTGGGAAAACATTAAGCACATGATATGATTTCCATAGTAGCCAAGGCATTGCTTCCAAGACCATCTTAGTGGACAAAGTCCCTTTCTAAATCGAGTTCACACCTCGTTCTAGTCCTGTATTACTGAACCAGATTAACTTACCATTCCAGCCATGCCGATCTCATGAGATATAAATCTTTACCCAATGCATTGGAGGGAGATATAGGTCCCACCCATCTCATAATGAAATAATTCTTACTTGTGCCACAAAATAAACATACATCATTCATAATAACCCAACGAATAAAATGGGTTTCATAAACATCATCACATAATCCATATAAAACAAATGGATATCATTTCATAATAAGAAAAGTGAAACCATGTAAATAATAAATACATTATACTTGAAACATACATATATGAAATAATGCCATCTTAGATGAAAAAATGGTTTTGATAAAACAGTTGAAATGAATTCTTGAGGAAAATATCCTTTCTTCTTCAAAATCAATTTCTTTTCACAAAACATCATGAAATTTTAAAAGAAAATTATTTTTTTGAAAATATTCATGAAATATTTTGGAGGAAGCTTCATGAAAATAATTCTTTATAAAACTGTAAAAATCCTTTCATGCCATATAAGTTAAAAAAACATTCTTCTCATACTTTTGACGGAAAAGTAAAAAAAGTACATCTTAACGTAAACAATAGAAATATTCCACACATACCATGTAGTAAAAGTCAAAAATAGGTAAAAAGGATTATAAACATACATGAAACCATTTTTAGAAAATAGTTACATGGATGATAGATATAACCCTAGTGAATACTTACGAATAAACAATCTCAGATAAAAATGAGATTGGAAAATTGATCCCTTACCTTACTTCTGATATGATTCGTATGTATCCGAACCTCCTGTATAATTATTTAAATAATGTTATTAACTTATTACAGAATCATATTCATTGTTATGATATCATATATGGTTCACTTATGACTTTATATTACCCGTTCTTTTGTAAATTCCATGTTAAAACAAGATTTTGGGTAAAATTGTACGTGTTTTGACTTGTTGTTCTTGATATTATTATTATTTATATCATGATTTAATTACTACCAGAATGTAAATCATGATTAATATATAGTAAATATTCAGCATATACATATATATGACAGATTGATAAATGGAATGAAATTCATCGTTCATGGAGACGGTAGGCCGTAGATACGCATGAATGCTATTTTCGTTTCCTTATTGAATTGAATGGAATTAAGTAGATGACATACATATATAAATACATAAATCCAGTATCATAATTATGTCATATATATCATTATTATTCCTTATATATACTTTATAATCATTCTTGAATTGTTAACATGGAAAAGGAATCCCATCGCGTTGTGGAGACGGTAATCCGTACGTACGCATGAGCGATGATATCATTCCCATATTTATTGAATGGTATTACAGGGGATGATATAATATCTTAGAATAATTATGATGTTATAATAATCATATATAGTTATTCTTTACACCATTATACCCATCCAAGTAATGTGGTGGTGGAAAAATAGATTACACCACGGCGTCGAGACAGTATTCCGTACTTACGCACGCACAGTGATTGCATTTTCCATAGGATGGATAGAAGGTGAAACAAGGTTGTTTCATATTTATAATAACATATTAGTATATTATAGATATTTATGTTATTACTTTATAATGAAACAACTAAATAAGAAAAGTTGAAGAAGAAAGAAACTTGAAAGAATCTTTAGAAGAGATTACCTCTTCTTCAACGCACCTCCTTTAAGATTCCACTTAAGGAAGTAGAGATGGTCATTTGAGAAGAAAAGAACCTCTAGAATGTTTCTAGGGAAGTGGAGAAGTGAAATTGGCAGGGTTTTTCCAAGCTTTAAGGCTCAAAAGGGTGTGAACAGAAGAGGGAATGAGTGCCCTTTTTATAAGGGAGGAGAGGGGCGCCTTTGAAAAAACATAAATTGTTATTTTTTAATAAAGTCATATTCGCTTTTTAATTGCTCAAAATTGATTTATTTTGAAGATAAGGTGGTGATGGGTCGCAATCCTCTCAAACAATAGATTTTAGATAGGATTGGGTCATTATATTAACCTTATCCTTTAGTTATAACTCATAGATAATTAGATTGACATTTACCATGTCACTTTGTATTTTTACATTAAATAGTTAATAAACATACCATATACATCCAAGATACCCCCATGTGGTCCATTAATGATACACCTATAATGAGATAAGTATTTTGGCCGATCCTTATATTTTTAGGAATAATATAACAATTAATAATATAATAGTTTTTTTACAACCTGTTTTATTTCAATTTAGACACTATTTGGTAATTGATTTTTTTGAAACTCATTACATCATGATTAGTTAGAAAAAAGTTAATTAAATCAATACTAACATGTCATATTAAAATAGGAAATCAGTGTAATTCATAAAAAGTGTCTAATTACATTTATTTGGGTATTTATAACATCAATTATTTTAATATTTCATTAATAAGATAATTACTACATCATCATTGTTCCATAAATAAATTAAATTATTTAAATTCTAAAAATTATAAATAAAATACCATTATGTAGGAAATACTTTTATCTTTCTATCAAATATTTATAGTCTAATTTATCTTATGTATATACCTATATTAAAAATTAATTAGTTATTAAACATTGATTTTAACTATTTTAACCCTTCTTTAAATAAATTAATAATAAATGTCCTAATCTAATCCAAGTGGACCTAAATGGTCATATGTTTTTTCTAAGGTTGTATTTAGTCTAATTAAACTTATCCAATAGAATTAGGACATGTTTTAGGTTAATAATAATATCATTTTTAGCCTTAATCACCCTATTTACTTTTAACGGTGGTAAAAAAGTAAAAAGATACTATTCACCAAAATTATTTTCATCTCATTGAACCAAATTTTAGTCCTTGATATTAACCATGTCTCTTGTATTTTATAAATTCCACTCAGAGAAGAGGTAAAATTGAGTTTTATGTGAATTTGCAAATTCTCCTAGGAGGTGGGTAAAAGAAGGTGAAAAGTTCAATAAAATTTTTATATATCTAAAATTATTATAAAATGACTCCGATGAATTACATTGAACTTATATAGGTATTATGTATCAATTTTGACCTAAAATAAATTTAAATAAAATATATAATTATTTAAATAAAAAGTCTGATTTTGAATAGTAACTCAGAGTTTTCACTATTCATCAAAAATTGAATGTTTTCAGAAAAATACCAAAAATTCACCCTAGGATAATTTAGATATTCTGAATCCATAAATGAAGTCCATTTCGAAAGTTAAAATTTATAAAATTCTAAAAAGTGGGTATTACTATTCATAATGGATAGTTTATATAACATATTGTTATTTAGCGAAACTCGGTATTGCATACAACACACGCTATCGTGGAAGGTCGCGATTGCGTGTAATGAAAGACAACTCAGGGATGCATGTCGTACATGCTCTTTTTGGTGAAGCATGTAACACAAGGCATTAATGAAATTA
Organism: Viscum album; assembly: GCA_963277665.1. Lineage (NCBI taxonomy): Eukaryota > Viridiplantae > Streptophyta > Magnoliopsida > Santalales > Viscaceae > Viscum > Viscum album. The sequence continues at coordinate 218,515 of CAUJRU010000207.1, forward strand.
AAAAGAATATTTTTCATAAAAATCGGGGTGTTAAATTCTACCAAACTTAAAATGAATTTTTCCCTCGAAATTCGTCAGGGTTATAAATGGTTTACTACTCGAATGTTTCTTTAATAGAAACCCACATCGTAAAAAGGATTACCAAAACATGACTTTAAAAAATAATGTATGAAACGTAATGGTTACCTAGATTAACTAATCACTGGGTTTCCACATAGGAGAACATAAGTGAAAATATGGATATGGAAGAGAAATATAACCGTTATGTTCTGATGGAGAGTGGTAGAGAACATGGCTATGAGAAAGCCAACAATCACAAAGCCATAAATTTGTTATGATCTAGGGTACCATATTATTCATCGGATATAAGGGCACTATGACAACATTTTTGGTTTTCAAGATCATTTCCCTAAAGTTGAAGAATTTCAATTAGAAGAAATACTTACTTTATTTTGGTATAATCTCACCATTGTTCGTGCCTTGAACAATTTCAACTTCATCTCTTTAAGAAATGATGTTGAATTTGTCTTTTGTGAAGTTTTAGAAGATCACGTGATAGAATGATAGGTCATTCCATCTGTCTGAAACATAAGTTAGCAAAAGTTATATAAATAATTCCATCTATGGCGAGATTAATCATATATGGTTCCAAAATGGACTTATACTTCGTCTATCATCCTGCATAATAAAATAAATCTAGTTTCTACTAACCAGGGACTTCCTGTAGGCCATTGGTAGGCGATAAAGGCCTATCGTACTTCGGTTGTGGGTTTGATTCCCATAGCCTTGTCCGACGCAATGGGTTGTCACTCGTCCTACAAGTTTTCCTTTTTCTAAAATCACATCATTATGACATTCGATCAATAATATCGAAAAACATTCTAGCCTTAAAAAATACTAACTTGTGTCCAACAAAATCCATTATAATCTTTAGGATTATCCAAAATACATATGTCCAATCTTATAGTATAAAGAAAAAAATTACTAGAAATGTCATCTACTGAGAATGTGAATACTATCATTTATCCCCAATATATCCTGTTGATCACATTCCAATCATTTGAAAAGCTTAATCATGTATTCTCTTGAAAAATGAATACCCATTGAACCTTAGTGAAAACATGAATGCTGTCAAAAGTTAACTCTTTCCACATACTAAAATCCTAAATATTCTATATTCTCAAAACATGATATCACTTTGTCCTTATATAATTCATGAGCTCATTAATACTATCAAACATTTCATTATCTCCATAGCACTTCTTTATGCGCATATTAGGTGCTTTCCAAAAGTATCTAAATAACATTTCATGGTTACCGGTACCATTCATCATACACTTTCAAAACTTAAAGAAATACAATAGTGTAACAATCATTAGATATCTATTTATTACATAGTACCATGATATTACTTATACAACATTACTCTTGATAAACATGTAATCATTCTACTACCTTCTTAATCCATTGACCGAGCTTCAACAATTCTTTCATCTCATATATAATTTGTAGTATCTTCATCATCATCCACAAAAATACTACCCATATGGCCATGCTGATTCTCTTTATGAGATTTTCCCTTAGGGAATTGGTTTTGATAATGCCCATACATTCCACATTTAAAACACTTAACTGTTGTTGATGTCTTAGCAATACCATTATCCTTGTCCATGCTGTTAACTGAATCTCTTCCTTTACAATTACTAGCTTTGTGTCCATATTTTCCACACCCAAAGCATCTTCTAGTTCCTTTGAAACAATCTCCTTGATGCCACTTCCCACATGATTTACATGGGGGAAATTGAACTTTCTTTCCTCTGTGATCATCATGAAACTCCATCTTTCTCTTATTAGCTGAGTCGGGAAACTTACCAAAGTTGAGATTATTGATCATATTATGAGATTGATGATTAGGCATAATAACGATGTTTTGCCTTCCAAATCCCATTTCATTTTCTTGATCATGAAGAATATCGTTCCATTGTCCATCATATTCTCCATTATCATGAATCTTCATATTTCCATCCATTTTCTAAAACCCAAAAAGAATAGTGTGAGAGGAAAAACTCATGCTAGGGAAAACAACATAATAAAGGGGGAGTACCTTCAATATCTAAAATCTTAGGTTTAATTCTAAGATCGTTACCATAATTATAGGATTATAACCTATACTTATACTTAACCTCAAGGACATCCCTAGAAATACCTTAGAAATATCTCTAGGGATCTCACTAAAGTTTTCGCATCCTATTTTCCAAAGTTTAACTAAAGATTTCCTCTGATACCAACTATAGAGACCTAATGCTTGATGTACATAGACATTACATTAATTTTACGTAATACTTAATACATAACAAAAACTGACACACAAGGACCGTAATAGTTTAGTGTCTTTGGAAACTTGGAATGTAATCTTCTAATCGTGGTGAAAGATCTTCAACATCTCCCATAAAGATATTACCCTTTCTTTCTTACCTAAAACCTTTCTTTATATACTGGTTAAAAGAGAACATAAAAAGGTTGAGCTCAAATGCTCAGTAAGGGTAACCATGGAGAAAATAAAACAAACCATATACATTTGAACATAAAAAATGAACACAATGTTTAAACATCTAAATCTTGAGGAATGACATAAAACATGGCATTACATAAGTCATAGATCAAAATAGAACATCAATCATGATAAAATAGCTTGTAAATAAAACTTGTAATTGTGGAAAAACATTAAGCACATGATATTATTTCCATAGTTGCCAATGAATTGCTACCAAGACTATCTTAGTGGACAAAGTCCCTTTCTGAATCGCGTTCACTCCTCGTTCTAGTCCTGTATTACTGAACTGGATTAACTTACCATTCCAGCCATGTCTATCTCATGATATATAAATCATTACCCAATGGATTGGAGGGATATATATGTCCCACCCATCTCATAATGAAATCATTCTTACTTGTGCCACAAAATAAACATCATCATTCATAATTACCCACCGAATAAAATGGGTTTCATAATAATCATCAAATAATCTATATAAAATAAATGGATATCATTTAATAATAAGAAAAGTGAAACCATTTAAATCATAGAGACATTATACTTGAAACATACACATATGAAATAATTTCATATTAGATGAAAAAATGGTTTTTATAAAACACTTGAAATGAAATCTTGAGGAAAATATCCTTTCTTCTTTAAAATCAATTTATTTTCACAAGATGTCATAAAATTTTAAAAGATCAATATTTTGTTGAAAATATTCATGAAATATTTTAGAGGAATCTTCATGAAAATAATTCTTTATAAAACCGTAAAAATCCTTTCATGACGTATAAGTTAAAAAAACATTCTTGTCATACTTTTTCTAGAAAATTCAAAAAAGTACCTCGTTACGTAAACAAAATAAAGATTCCTTACATACCATGTAATAAAATAAAAAAATGGGTAAAAAGGACTTTAAACATACATGAAACTATTTTTAGAAAATAGGTAACTAGATGATAGATATAACCTCAGTGAATACTTACGAATAAACAATATCAGATAAAAATGAGATTGGAAAAGTTATCCCTTACCTTACGTCCGATATGTTTAGTATGTATCCGAACCTCCTGTATAATGATTGAAATAATGTCATTGACTTATTACAGAATCATTTTCGTTGTTATGATATCATATATGGTTCACTTATGAATTTATATTACCCATTCTTTTGTAAATTCCATGTTAAAGCAGTGTTTTGGGTAAAATCGTACGTGTTTCGACTTGTTGTTCTTGATATTATTATTACTTATATCATGATTTAATTACTTCCAGAATTTAAATCATGATTTATATATAATAATTATTCGTCATATAAATATATATTATAGATTGATAAATGGAATGAAATACACCGTTCATGGAGACGGTAGGCCGTACATACGCATGAACGCTGTTTTCGTTTCCTTATTGAATTGAATGGAATAAAGTAGATGAAATATATATACATAAATAAATCCAGTATCATTATTATGTCATATATCTAATTATTCTTCCTTATATATACTTTATAATCATTCTTGAATTGTAAACATGGAAAATGAATCTCATCGCGTCGTGGAGACGGTAATCTGTACGTACGCACGAGCGATGATATCATTCCCATATTTATTGAATGGAATTAGAGGGGATGATATAATATCTTAGAATCAGTATTATGTTATAATAATCATATATAGTTATTCTTTACACCATTATACCCATCCAAGTAAGGTGGTGCTGGAAAAAAAAGATTACACCACGGCGTGAAGACGGTATTCCGTACGAACGCACGCGTAGTGATTTCGTTTTCCATAGGATGGATAAAAGGTGAAATAGGGTTGTTTAATAATTATAATAAAATATAAGTATATTAGAGATACTTATGTTATTACTTTATAATTAAATAACTAAATAAGACGAAGTTGAAGAAGAATGAAACTTGAAAGAATCGTTAGAAGAGATTACCTCTTCTTCGTAGAACCTCCTTTAAGATTCCTCTTAAGGAAGTAGAGTTGGTCTTTTGAGAAGACCAGAACCTCCAGAATATTTCTAGGGAAGTGGAGAAGTGAAATGGGTAGGGTTTAGACGAGCTTCAAGGCTCAAAAGGGTGTGAAGAAAAGAGGGAAGGGGTGCCCTTTTTATAAGGGAGGAGAGGGGAACCTTTGGATAAACATAAAATATTACATTATAATAAAGTCATATTCGGTTTCTAATAGCTCCAAATTAATTTATTTCGAAGATAAGATAATTATGGGTCGAACTACTCTCAAAGAATATATTTTAGATAGGTTTGGGGCATTATATTAACCTTATCTTTTAGTTTTAACTCTTAGTTAATTAGATTGACATTTACCATGTCACTTTGTATTTTTATATTAAATAGTTAATAAACATACCATATACATCCAAGAGACCCCCAAGTAGTTAATTAATGATACAAATATCATGATATAAGTATCTTGGCCGAACTTTAGATTTTTAAGAATAGAATAACAATTAATAATATAATATTTGTTTTAAAAACTATTTTATGTCAATTTCGACACTGTTTGGTAATTGATTTTTTTGAAAATCATAACATCATTATTAGTTTGAAAAAAGTCAATTAAATCAATAATAACATGTCATATTAACCTATTAAATTAGTGTAATTCATAGAAAGCCTCAAAATTACATTTATTTGGGTATTTATAACATCAACTATTTTAATATTTTATTAATAAGATAATTACCGCATCATCATTGTGTCATAAATAAATTAATTTATTTAATGACTAAAAATAATAAATAAAATACCATTATGTATGAAATATTTTTAGATTTCTAATTAATATTTATAGTCTAATTTATCTTATGTATAACCCTATATTAAAAATGAATTAGTCATTAGACTTTGATTTTAACTATTTTAACCCTTCTTTAAATAAATTAATAATAGATTTCTTAATCTAATCCAAGTGGACCTAAATGGTCATATTTTATTCCTAATCTTGTTTTTGGTCGAATTACACTTATGAAATAGATTTAGGACATGTTTCAGGGTAATAATAATATCATTTTTACCCTTAATTATCCTATTTACTTTTAACTTTGGTTAAAAAGTAAAAAGTTATTATTCACCAAAAATTATTTTAATCTCATTGAACCACATTTTAGTCCTTGATATTAACTGTGTCTCTTGGATTTTCGAAATTCCACTCACAAAAGCTATAAAATTTAGCTTTATTTGAATTTTCAAATTCTCCTTGGAGGTGGGTAAAAGACTATGAAAAGTTAAATAAAATTTTTATATATCTAAAATTACTATAAAATGACTCCAATGAATTACATTGACCTTATATAGGTATTATGTATCATTTTTGAGCTAAAATAAATTTAAATAAAATAAATAATTATTTAAATAAAAAGTCATTTTTTGAATAGTAACTTAGTGTTTTCACTATTCATCAAAAATTAAAAGTTTTCAGAAAAATACAAAAAATTCACCCTAGGCCAATTTCGATATTATGAATCCAAAAATGAAGTCCATTTTGAAAGATAAAATTTATAAAATTTCAAAAAGTGGGTATTACTATTCATAACGGCTAGTTTATATAACATATCGTTGTTTAGAGAAACTCGGTATTGCGTACAACACACGTATCATGGAAGTTCACGATTTCATGTAACGCAAGCCAAGTCAGGGATGCATGTCGTGAAAGCTCCTTTAGTGTAGCATACAACACAAGACATTAATGAAATTAAAATGAATATTTTTCATAAAATCTCGGGGTGTTACAGTATCAGAGGTTGAGCTTTCTGATAAAGCTTTAACAAGTTAAAAGTTATTATACATAGAGAAAGATGATTGATACAAGAGAGGGAATGTCTATGGTCAGAGTACCATACTTCAATGGAGAATAATATGGATGCTGGAAGTCACAAATGATTATCTATCTGAAAAATCTTGGATACATAGTTTATTCTAAGATTCTGAATCCATATGAAATACCAGAAAAACCTGAAACTTGGAGTGCAGCTACTGAAGTGGAATATTACATGAAATCGAAGGCAATGAATGAAATTATATGTGGTCTAGGACCTGAGGAATTTAACAGACTATATCAATTCTCAAAAGCATATGAAATGTGGCAAACTATTGTTGTTGCTTTCGAAGGAACTAACAATATCGGGGAAATGAGATATGCAACTGCTAAGCGTAAATTTGATACATTTAGAATGGTTGAAGGTGAGAGTATTACTCAAATAAATGAAATATTGACAGAGATTGTCAATAACAAAACTGCCTTGGGAGATCCTATTAAGCAAGCTGATCAAGCCTTAAAAGTATTAAGAGTACTGCCTAAAAAATGGAATGGAATCTCTGCAGCAATCAGACAGTCAACACTTGTCAAAGATTTAACCATGAGAGAACTGATTGGAACATTAATGATGTATGAAGATGAGATGAAAGATGAAGCTAATGAACATAAAATTCTTTTCAAAAGAGATGATACTGCCTTGAAAGCATCATCATAGAGAAAAAACAGAAAGATGAAGAAAAATGTAAAAGAGAAGTCAGAGATTTCCAATTTATCTAATTCTGATATGGAATTGGCTCAGCTAGCCGAAGGTTCAAAAAATTCAATATAATGAATAAGGGCTTCAAAAAATCCTTCATAAAAGATGAAAAGGAAATCAGATGCTATTAATGCAAGAAAATGGGACATATCAGACCAGATTGTCCCCAGCTAAAAGAAGACAATAGAAAGAAATTTTTCAAAAGGAATAACCTTGAGCATAAGGACAAGAATGACATGAAAGCTACATGGAGTGCATCTGAAGGCTCCAGTATTACTTTTCAATCAGACTCAGAGAAGGAGGAATCAAATATGAAAGCCAACATGTGTTTTATGGAAAAAACAGATGAGGTACAATCTGACTACTCTTCTGACTCTAGTTTTGAATCTAATTACTCTTATGAAAAACTTGGAGCCTACTGCAATATTCTTAAAGAAAAATATGAATCTATATTTAAGAATCATAATTATTTAAAGAATAATCATAAAGCCGTTTTTGATGAAAGAGATAAAATGATGACACAATATAAGGAGTTAACTGAAAATTTTGATTCAATTAATTTTAACAATACATATTATGAATCAAAGATAAAATCACTGCAAACTGAAGTAGAAACTTATAAAACTTTAGCCCTTGTTTTTACTAAAGAAGAAAATACTTTAAATAAAATCCTTGGGAAAATGTCATTAAAAAAGATAAATTTGGAAGTGGCAGTAAAGGTGAAAAACCCAAGCTGTACAAAAACTATTTTATTCCAAGTGGAAAAAACTAAATTGTAATTACTGTGGAATAAGGGTACATATTTCTAAAAACTGTTTCTTAAGACAACCCCAAATAAGTGGCATTAAGAAAGAATTTTTATCAAATGAACTATTTAACTCATGTAAAACAAAGCAAGTCTAGATTCCCAGATCCTTGCTAGCTAACACTACTGGACCCAACAAAATATGGGTACCAAAGAAATATGTCTAAATGTCTTTGCTTGGAGAAGGTCACAAGAGAAAAAAGGACATATGGTATATAGACAGTGGATGCTCAAGACATATGAGTGACACTCATTGAATTTCTTTACACTCACTCAAAAAGATGGTGGACTTGTCACTTTTGGTGACAATACCAAAGGAAAAATCATTGGTATTAGAACAGTTGGAGATCCAGAAGCTGTCTCAGTTAATAAAATACTTTATGTACAAGGATTGAAACAAAATCTGATAAGAATCTCTCAACTATGTTATGATGGTTATTCTGTTGATTTTTCTAACAGTTTCGGTTCTATTTTCAAAAATAAATTTCTTAAATTTAGAGAACCAAGAACTGATAATGTGTATACCATGTATTTAAATTCCTTATGTATACAACAAGTAAATTGCTTAACTTCTAAAATAAATTAATCCTGGATCTGGCATAGGAGACTTGGAAATTGTAATGTATATATTTTAATTATGTTACCTAAGAAACATTTAGTTTCTAATTTTCCTAGTCTCAAATTTGAAAGTGACAGATTCTGTGATGCATGTCAACTTGGAAAGGAACAGAAATCATCCTTCAAATCTATTAACAAAATTCCAATGTCTAATCCTCTATAACTTTTTCATATGATTTTTTGGACCTTCAAGAGTAGTAATCTTGGATGGTAAATTATATGTATATTTTTCAATTGATGACTATTCTAGATTTACATGGATTTTATTTTTGAAATTTAAAAATGAAGCATTTACATTATTTGGATGTTTTTGTAAAGATGTTCTAAATGAAAAATGTTTTAAAATAATTTCATTTAGATGTTATCATGGTGGAGAATTTGAGAATCAGGAATTCAATTCCTTCTACTCAAATACGGGTATTAAACACACCTTCTCTGCACCTAGAACACCTCAATAGAATGGAATTTTTGAAAGAAGAAATATGATTATTCAGGAAATGTCTAGGACTATACTAAATGAATAAAGCCTTGCTACATACTTTTGGGCAGAAACTGTAAGCACAAACTGCTATATAATGAATAGAGTTTTAATTAGACCTCTTTTGAAAAAAACACCCTATGAAATTTGGAATAACAGAAAACCTAAAGTTAACTACTTTAATGTTTTTGGATGCAATGTTTACATCTTAAACACCAAGGAAAATATTGGTAAGTTCGATCCAAAATCTTATGAAGGAATTTTCATAGGATTTTCAGCTACCTTCAAAGCTTATAGAATCTATAATAAGAAGTTAAAGATTGTTGAAGAATGATTTCATGTGAAATTGGATGAACTTGATCCCATTGAGAAAAGGACAGATCAAATGGATGAATCTGACTCTAATGATAATATGAGGCTTGAGAACGTAAAAAATTATTTTGAAAAGATATAACTAAAATTCAGTCCAGTTCAAAAGAACATGATACTGATGAGCCTTTAAGTGTGTTTCCTAGATAGACTAGGACCCTAAATAATCACCCTTTAGAAAATATAATAGGTGACTTAGATACATGATAAAAACTAGAAGAAATATAAGGAATCTTGTAGAATTCTCTGCCTTTATATCCCAATTAGAACCCAAGACTATAGAAGAAGCTTTAGATGATGAAAGATGGATGATAGCAATGCAAGAAGAATTAAACCAGTTTACAAGAAATGATGTCTGGGATTTAGTTGAAATACCACAGAATTATCAAGTGATAAGAACCAAATGGGTCTTTAGAAATAAGAAGATGATCAAGGAATAATAACTAGAAAATAATCTAGACTTGTAGACAAAGGATACAATCAGGAAGAAGGTATAGATTATGATGAGACCTTTGCTCCTATAGCTAGACTAGAAGCCATTAGAATCCTCTTAGACAATTCATCTCATATGAAATTTAAATTATTTTAGATAGATTTTAAGTCTACCTTTTTTAATGGTTATTTAATGGAGGATGTTTATGTTGAGAAACCTCCTGGTTTTGAAAATTCTCAAAAACCGGATTCAGTTTTTAAACTTACTAAAGCTCTCTATGGCCTTAAACAAGCACCTAGAGCTTAGTATGAATGATTAAGATCTTTTATTTTGAAAAATTATTTTACTGTTGGAACGGAAGATCCAACACTGTTTAAGAAAACAGTGAATTCTAATATTTTATTGGTTCAAATTTATGTTGTTGATATTATTTTTGGATCAACTAATAAAACCCTTTGTCATGAGTTTTCAAAGTTAATGCAGAAAGAATTTTAAATGAGTATGATGGGAGAAATTTTTTTTAGGACTTCAAATTTATCAAAAAGATTTTGGAAATGTTATGAATCAAAGAAAATACATTACTGATTTGTTGAATAAATTTGGATTTGAAAACAACAAGACATATACAACTCTTATCTGTACCAATATAAAACTTGATTTGGATAAAACTAGAAAATCATTTAACAATGCGTTATATAGAGGTATGATTGGTAGTTTATTATATCTTACTACTAGCAGGCCCAATATAATGTATTCAGCAGGTCTTTGTGCAATATTTCAATCAAATCCTATAGAATCTCATTTTACTGCTGTTAAAAGAATTTGTAGATATTTAAAAGGAACTCTTTTTCAATCTCTTCATTATCCCAAAAATTCTGATTTTAATTTGACTTCATATTCAGATACATACTTTTTGAGTTGTGCATTAGATAGGAAAATCACTTTAGGAACTTGTAACTTTTTAGGAAAATATTTAGTGTCATGGTCAAGTAAGAAACATCATTCAGTTTCCCTGTCAACAGCTGAGGCAGAGTATGTTTTTGCTAGCAATTTTTGTGTGCATGTTTTGTGGATGAAAATCACTCTTATGGAATTTGGACTAAATTTTAATAATACGCCTATTTTATGTGATAATAATAGTGCTATAAACATTTCAAAAAATCCTATTAATCATTCTAGAACTAAGAATATTGATATCAGACATCATTTTCTAAGAGTTCATGTTGTTAAAAAGGATATATCTTTGGAATTTGTAAGTACTGAAATTCAATTAGCTGATATTTTTACTAAACCTCTTCCCACTGCATGGTTTGATTTTATTAAGGGGGAGTAAGGTTTATTTGATCTTAAATAAAATTTTATTCTACTATAGTAGTTCATTATTTTAATTCTGCTTAATATAATTAAGCTATATTGTTTTTTAAAGAGAATAAGTTTATTTTACCTAAGTAATATACATTATTTATTTTTAAATATATGTAATGATTATTAAAAAACACGAGAATCAATGTTGTCCGAAACCCTTTTGACTTCTAAACCATTTCCTTTCTAAAGAAACCTTTTCGAACCTGCAAACCGCACCTCTGCTCGTCAACCCTAATCTTCAAACCACTAAAACCCTAACAATAAAACCTTCAGAGATTCTCGCAGAGATGGTAAGGACTAAAAGATCCAGTGAAGCTGAGACAAGAAATTCCAAGAGACAACGCTCTGAAGGAAGAAAAATATTATAGGGAAATGTAATCGATATCGACTAGTTATTTCAGACAAATCTACTTTTGAAACAAGAACTGTCAGTTCAGAACCTTGAACAGATGTTCAACCGTTAAAATATGGAATTTATGTATGAGGTATAACTTAGATACTTCTTCAAATCTGTAGAGTTTAGTCTGGGAGATACTGAGGATAGTATGATGGCTAAGATAGGGGATATGGATTTCTCATTCTCATCAGTAGAAATTGGTCAGATTCTCAACTGCCATCATGATGGAGTTTTTTATTTTGATTTAAAAAATATTAGATATTATATGCATAAATTATAGGAAATAATGTCGTTTATCTTTAGTATTAATACTGTAAAGAAAACGTTTATCAAGGATTTGGAGCTTGATCAGAAAATTTTGGTCAAATTTGTGAAAACAGGGATTACACCGAGGATGTCTGAGATGGAAAACATATTATATCCTAATATGTATATAATGTATCTTTTTCTCAGTGATTTCAAATAGAATTTTCCTAGTTATATGGTTAGATACCTAAAATATAGTTTTCAGAGTGATGCCCGAATGAACTTTTATCCTTTTGGTCGATACATTTCCAAGGTGTTTCTTAAGAAGGACATGGTGAGACTAGTGGATGCTAGAGTACATTGTCATCACAGTAATGTGTTTAGTGCTGGAACATTAAGAAAGATTGGATATTTCTGGAGTACTATCAAAGGAGAACTTCTACCAGTAGGAGCAGATGAAGAATCAGAAAGTGCTCAAGAATAATCTGTAAAGTCCAAGGATGGACAAGCTGAATAAAGAGTCAGCGCTGTGGAAAGGAGGATCAGATTTGAAGTGGAAGAAACTAAGTAGGAAATAAGTGAGGAAGGACTTCAAAATCAAAGGAAAAGACCTGTGACTGAGGAAATTACTTCCCCTGATTTAATTACAAAAGATTTACTCTCTTGCTGGTTTGTCAGAGAAAAGGATGTTGAAGAACCTCAAGAACAGAATGTCACTATAACAGATCCTAATCATGAAAGGATTGTAGTTGAAAGATCAGAAAAACAGTATATAACTAATGGTTCTGTTTTAATTCAATAATAAAAGGAGGCAGAGCCTAGTGAGGAAGTGGCCAGACCTCAGGAAATTCTAGAAGATATCATTTTAGATATTCCATTAAATGAACAAATTGGAGATTTTTGGGATGAGAATGATTCTGAATCTCACACAAAAGTTCTTCAAGAAGATTTTTCTATGGAAGAGTTTGGAAAGGAATCTGAGGAAAAATATGTGGATCAACCTACTCAGGACAAGGAGAAAGAAAAATCTGATGCTGAATCATTACATTTAGTACTGCTACATCACACTGAGCCTGAGAATGCGAATCAAGCATAGGGTTCTTTTGATTCAAGGAATTGGGATGTTGAAGAATTTTACAAAAAGTTATCTCAACTGCAACGTGAGAATGATTCTATGAGAATCACCTTAGCACCCGAACAGTTGAAATTTCCAATGCTTAAGGAGAGTACTGTTTCAAGACAAGAAGTTGAAGTTTTTAAAGAGGATCTGATAAATGTTGTTGCCAAATTGAAACCTGAAATGGTTATGAAATCAGATTTCTCAGATGATAAGTTGTTTCTGGAGACACAATTTGCATCTATTAGAAATAATGCTTCTAGTGGATCTGGTACTTCACATGATTTAATAAAACGATTTCATGCTATCATAGCTGAAATGAGAAACATGATTGACAAGTTGAAAGATATTTAGTGCAATAGTGATCCATTATCTGTTCTCTTAGATAATCAGAAATTATTAGATGATCAGTTAACATCCAGTGGGCAAGGAATCTGTTCTATCGTAGAAAAATTCACAGGGAAGCTGTCTTTGTTTATGGAGAAAGAAGAGAGGCTTCATGAGTTTTTCAGAGTCAATCTCATTGAAGATATTCATATGACTCAAGAGGCTAGAGATCTTATTTTTCAGATTGGTGATGGATTAATGAAAAGGTAGAGATAATAGTTAGCAGAAATCAAGTCTACAGTCTAGAGACGATAAAACCTTCCTATTCACTACAACAAATCTTCATTCCTATGTTTATCATCATTATATCTAATTTTGACATTAAATGGAAATCTGTTTCTTTATTTCTATTTGTTTTTACTGTCTTTATATTGATATGCTAGTACTCCAGATTTAATTATTGATAAATAGTTAATAATAGTATTTACATGTGTTTAGTGTTGCATTAATATGTGTTCTATTCCATATTCTATCATTCTTTTTTATATCAAAAAAAGGGGGAGAAATTTTGATAAACACACCATTTTATTTTACTGGGAGAAATTTGGATAAATACAATATCTTTTAGTTTGGGGGAGTAATTCTTTTTATTGGGAAAAATTAAAACATAGATAAATTCATGGGAGATGTTCATATTGTATTTATCTTTACAAAATTTCAAAACTTTTTGTAATTATTTTTATGTTATGTTAATTTCATTAATTATTTCTTATGGGTTTTGTGATCATCAAAAGGGGGATATTATTGAGTAAGTGTTGTTTTCAACAATACATAATATTGTTATTTAAACGGGGAGTATATATTATTACTCTATCTCTTTATGATAATGTTGATGCTCACAAATACCCTTAATTAATTTTTTAATGATTTTATTTGTTAAGAATTTTTCAAGAATTTATTATTTTATTTTACTCTTAAAATTACAGGAAATTATTTCAAAAGTATTCGTATTTAGCGTGTTCTAGAAACACTATTCATACGCTACTTATTCGGAATCTTCTTGAGCATGTTCTGGAAGCACTGTTCATTCCCTACGTGGATAAAAGTAGCGTAAGGATAAAAACCGTGTATACCTTTTAAGATAAGGAAAAAGTATGGTTTAACAACTATACTTTATCGACAAAGTATGGAAGAAGAACCCTACGTTAGGAAGGAACCCTATGTTTGGGATATCAGAAAAGTATGGAAGGAGAACCATACGTAAATATTAAGCATTACGTCCGTTTCTCAAAAAGTTTGGTTCATCAACCTTACTTTTGTAAACAACCATACGTTCTTGGAAAAGTATGGATCAAGTAAAAGTATGGATCTTTTACTGTATGTTTGAAAGTTGAATAGAAAAGTATGGATGACCAACCCTACATTTGGAATCAACCTTACATTGTGAACCTTATGTTTAAAGGAAACATCATCAACCTTACGTTTAGAGGACGCATAGAGTTCAACCTAAACTTACGTTTGGCGTCAGAGAATTTTAAGTCGATATTTTTATGCAACGGTCAATATGATGATTATTAGGTGGATTTAAATCCAGATTTAAAGCTGATTTTAATGTACGAGTTTGAATGATTCAAAAATATTTCATCAATGATTTGATAATCGAATTAAAAGGGAATTTTTATGCCGAGGCTTCTGGAAAGTTACGACTACTCTGTAAATTCAAATGTTTGAATATCGCAAGTAAAAAAGGCGACTTTTGTGGATCTAATTTTGTAGAAAAAGTTCTTATCGTTATTTTATTTACATGGGATTTTTGAAACAGAATCGAATTAAAAAATTATTATTGATTGTGTGTGATCTTTTGATTATTCTGAAAAAAGGAAAAATAGAGACTAATGTAACACATTGATCTGCTGGTTCAAAAAGAGTGTCAAAGCTCTGTTTGTTAAAAAGGGAGGATCGTGGTAGAAGATTCACTTGTTCTAAAATGAAGATCTACTGTGAATTTTCTACTACTGAAGTTGTGAGTTATATTTCAATATCTACCTCAACGAGATCGAATCAGAACATATATTATGCGAAGATTATTATTTCTGAAGGGGACGATCCATCTACTTCTAATTGCATGCTATTGCAATTGTGAATGACATCTGGAAAGTTTTTTTCAATACAAAAATATTTCTTTTATATTCTTCAGTGACCAGCTTCTCCTACTAAGCTATGTAGGTTTGTGTTTGAACCAAAAGGCATTGTTTTTTCCTTGGATTGTAAAGGTTTCAACTGCCTTTACTCAGTTGTGAACCGGTCTGTTGAAATGAGGACCAGATAGTGAAAATCACCAACCTCGTGGAGTAGATCATTGGTGGAGTGGACTAGGGGCCTTCTGTTCTCCGAACCACTATACATCTTATGTTTCTGCTATTTAAATTTCCGTTGCATCATTTTATCTGATTAAAGTTAAAAGGTAGAACACACTCTTGTAATGATTTTTGAAAAGACACAATTAACCCCCCCCCCCTCTTGTGTATATTTGGTGTAATCTGATCCAACACCATTATAGTGGGTGATATTTCTCTTCACATTTTAGTGGATTGAATTGTAGACATAATATAATTTTAATCCAAACTACTTTAAAAATAATTCTATTCATTTAATTTTTTTATTTATTGTTAAATTTTATAAAAACTCACTAATTTTTTTTGAGTTGTCAATCTACCCCCCCTTCTTAACTATTCACCTATATTTATATCAAGACTTAACAATTGGTAACATATTGTGTTCCAAGATTTGAATTGTTTTTATTTAATTTTTGATAATAAAATACCAAATTATCCATCAAATGCATGATATTTGTTTTTTATGGAAGTAATAAATTTAAATAATGGATAGACACCTTAGGGACCTCCAATCATTGTTGAAACGGGTTATGGTTTTTGGAAATCTTACATGAAAGCTTTTATTATGCACCTAATAATTGAAATTTGGACATTCATAGTGAAACCATGAAAACCTTCTGATATTGATCCAATATCATTGACTAGTAATGATTCTATTAGATATTTTTTTTACTTCAAAGAAATAAATCTTTTATAGTATGCAATTAGAAAAAATTTATATATCCAAGTATATATATGAAAAAATTACATAAAATATTCATTATTATTTGTTTTATTCATTTAGGCTTAGATAAGATTATATTAAATGATCTTGACATGTTTTGAGTCATGTATCAAATGTATACCATGGGAGAATAAGAAAAATTTAATCAAATGTTTCATAGATTTATGATTCATTCTAATTATATGAATTCATTTGAACAATCCCTAGATAATTCATTTTTAAAGAGTTTTAAGAGTTTTCAAAAGCCAATGAAATGATAAAATTATAGTTATTGATGATTGTTAAAATTTCATGGAGTATACATTAGATGGTATTATTGGATATTTATTACAGTATGAGTTATAATTAAGAAATATCACTCAAATGGAAAACATGAAAATAAACAGAATTTTTTTAAAACAAAAGTTACTACCTACTCTCTAAACTGTGATCCATATTCAAGTGACCATGTAAGAAAATAAGGATACAAGAAGGAGAAATTTTACAAAGCGATGACTACATTAATCAATAACCTTATTATTAAACATATGGTAATTATTAAGGAAAATAAAAAAAATTAATAAGTATTCCTTAGAGATTAAATGATAAATCATGTGATGATCTATAAAGTGTTTAAATTAATAATTTAAATATAAGGATTGTTATTATAAAAAATAATATGATTAAAAAAATTATGTTCCATTATATTTTGTAGGAAAATGACAATATTTGAGATGAAATATAATGTTTGAAAGTAAGTATATTCACATTTGTCGAAGGAAGAAAATTTTATGATAAAATGAAGTATTCGAATAATATAAAAAAATGGCCTTGGTTATGAAAATATTTTACCTAAATGTAAAATATATTAATTATTAAAGGTTATCCTATATTTTAATATATTGTTATATTTAATAAATTTAAAGTGAAATTCCCTTATGAAAATAAAAATTCATTGATATTTTCAAAGTCACTTGGTCATACCAAGGGTTTTATCTCAAAAATTGCTATCTTCTAGATATCTAATAAACACATGTTTAAAATACATATGGGTTCCAAAAAATCATAAACTTTCCCATAAGACCTTATCTTTCTTGGGTACCAATTAATTTTTAAATAATATTTTTTTTTGAAAAAAGACTTTGAATCAAAGTAATTTCTGTCTGGTATATGAATATTTGGTGTTCATAACATATTATATGTGATGTATTTACATTTTAATATTTAAAAAAGTGTTATTTTAGTGGTTTCACATTCCATGATAACTCAATGGGAAAATTAAAACGTTTAATGGATGTTGGAATTTCAAATTTGGTTAATATTTCAAAGGTTTAATTTTTTAAAGATTAAATTATTTTTTAAAAAATTATATCACAGCTTTGTGGAGATATCTGAATATAAAACTTGTGAATGATAAATGTATTTCATTTAAAGAAGAACATTTCCATTTTATAAAAATAGTGAAGATAAAATATTTTAAATAAATGTTTATATATTAAGAGAGAAACAATTTAAATATTTATATATTTTATATTCTGAAATTGGATTATGGTATATAATATTGTGTTATGAAAATTTTAGATTACTACATAATCCCTCCAAAAATTAAAAGGTGCTAGATATTTCAAAGAAAAATTTAAGCAATACTTATGTTTGTGACTCTTTATTAAAAGTGTATCATAAAAATGAAACCTTTAACCCAATTTATGAGGTAATAACCTTTTGAAAAGTTCACTTTTTTAAATTTTTATCTTTTATGAAATTTAAAAACTTCTATTATAAGAGGAAAGATATAGTTATTTTATATTTTATATGATTATAATATATTTATATAGACCTATTTACGTGTGAAAAAAAATGATACTTTATTAACATTTATTATTTTCATTAAATTGGTTTCGAATTAAAACAAATATTCTTAAAAATTATATGTGATAGATTTGGCAAGAATTTAAATCTTGAATTTTACTTTTTTGAAGATAATAGATGTTATCATAATTATTTTTTCTTATAACACTACATCAAAATAGTGTAGTAGAGATGAAAAATATAACCTTACATAAAATATAAAGGACATTTTTAAATGAATATAATTATCCATATTAAATCTGAGTAGAAGTTGTTAACTTTTATTTTCATTTTTTTAATATAAGTATATTTAGTCAATTATTAAAGAAAACACCATATGAAATTTGTAATGGAATAAAGATTAATATTTGTTAAATTAGAGTATTTTTTTTCAAAGTTTTCGTTCTTAATACTATAAAATCATTTAGATATCATTATTCAATATATGATGAAGTTGTTTTTATAGGATATTATAATTCTAGTAGTGAATATAAAATTAATATTAATGAATTATATTTGTTTATGAATCCATTTCTTTCAAATTTTATGAAAATAATTTAAAAGAATGGGAATATGATTTAGAATAGGTTGAGAATGAATTTAGGGAATTTAAATTTAGAGAACCTAATTCTTTTTGATTTTGTTTTATCTCTTAAGGGGGAGATACAATCTCATGAAAAATATTTAAAATTCTAGAAATATTATTTGGTTGAAAATATAATTGATGATATATCTACTATCTTTAAATCAATAAATTCATTTAGAAATGTTAATTATTTTCCATATTTTTTTCTTCTAATTTTATAAAACAATATGGATAACTGTATTTTCAATTCAAAACTTATTAAATAAATTTATGAATAATTAAAACCATTTGGTATAAATAATGTATTCACCATAGTTGAACTCCATAAATATCAAAATATTTTCAAAACCAAATGTTTTTAAGAATATGTTAGAAAAAAATTATATGATAATTATAAATAAATTTAGATAAGTGAATCAAGAAAACAATCAAGAATACTGAATTTATTTTGAAGAAATTGTTTTCCTTGGGGCATGATTGGAATGTATATGAATTATCTTGGTAGATGGCTGTCATTATGAAACTAAATCATTTCAAGTTGATGTAAAAAGTGAATTTTTAAATAAATATGTTTTAAAAAAACATTTGTAAGATAGATCCTAGGTTTTGAGAATTTATTTAACATAATCAGGTTTTGAAACATTGAAAATATCATTATAGTAAAAAAATGCTCCTTGAGATTATTATGAGAGGTTAGATTTATTTATTTTTAAATCATAGATTTGAAAATTCATAAGATAATGTAAATTTATTTATTAAAATAAATTAAAAATATAGTTTAATTATTAGATTATATATTCGTAATATTATCATTGAATCTTGATGTGATTTAACTCAAAATGAAAATTTAAAATTTATTTTCTTCAGTGCTATACATGAGTCTTTCGAGTGTACTTATGTTCTTTTTCAAGATTTTGAAAAGTTAAAAGAAAATTTGGAGTATTCCTTAATCAATATAAATATACTAAAAAATTGGATAAAATGCTTTGTTTGGATTGTATTAAAAGTTTAAATATTCTAGTGAGTATTTCTTTTATTCTAGATTTTAGTAAATCTATAAAATATATTGATAATAAAATGTTCAGATCTATGGTTATTATCTTACTTTATTTGATTGAATCTATACCAATGTTTGTGTTTTCAATTTTTTTTGTTTGAGATATCAATATAATGCTAAATAAATTCATATAAAATTATTTAGAATAATAATTATATATGTTAAAGGTTATTTGAGTTTTTTAAAGTTTTATATTATACATGACTCTTTTGATCTATCCAGTTTTCTGGATTTTTATTTTATTTGTTACAAAATACATGAAAAATACAAAAGGTATATTCAACTTTAGTAATTTTTTAGTTTTATGGAGTTATAAGAAATACAATTCAGTGGATTTATCAGATACCAAGATTGATAATATTACTTCTATAATTTTTTTCTCAAATTATTTATTAATTATATAATATACATTTTATTTTTGTTTAATTTTGAAAAAAATACTTATTTAATGTGATAATAATTATATAATTTCATTCTGTAATAATCTGTTTTAGTATTTTAGGATTAAACACATTGAATCCATATTTATCTTTCTAAGAGATAAAATTCCAAAAGTGAATATAAATATGAAATCTGTTTTCTTAGAAAACAGGATTGCTGAGATATTTTATACACCCATATATGTATCTATTTTTGATAAAATAAAATTTTAACACATTATAATAGAAATTTTATTTATAGAATATATTAAGAAGGAATGAAATTATGTTTCTGACATTTTTTTGGATTTATGGTTAGTATTAATGTTAAACTACTATACATTTCTTTGATATGTGATTTAATATATGAATATCATTAAATGATTTCATTTATCCATGAAACTTATTCTATATTCAAGAAGAATATTTATTATGAATACAGACACATACAAATTATTTTTTAAGTTATCAATTTTTTAGTTAAATCCATTCTTTTAACACATGAATTTTAATGGATATTAAATTTTTTGATGCATTATTTAGAAGAATTTTTTTATTTCATAAAAAAATTTGTAATTTTTTATTTTTAATGTTACCTTTTCATTAATTTCTTTCCCAGAAATGTCTACGGAAGACCCTTTATTCACATGAAATGGTTCTTTTTTATTAATTTCAAAGGGGGGGGGAGACATTTAATAATTTAGATTTTTTAATTATTAATATTTATGATAATGTTAAAATATATCCTTGAAACGTTTTTTTGTGTTTTGATGATGATTATTTTGTTATTTTATATCCTCTAACATGAGGGTAGAAATCTTATTTAACGATGAATTAATTATATAACAAATAACATTAATAATATATGATTAATTATTACATAATGATTTATTTTTATACATTATTTGGTTTATAATTATTTTCATTCTACCTCTATTAATTTTTTATAAAAATCATATTAGCATTAAACATAAAAAAATTTAACTGACTATAATCCTTGAAGGAACACATAAAAAAAATATGAGTGACCATAAGATCTTCCACATGACTATGGATCAAGTATATTACAAATATTCTGAATTTACCTAATCTTTGAACTAACTATTTGATGATACTCAACCAACCATGGTTCTTCTATCGACCACATGAGGAAATTTTAATCAACGACAAGAATAAATTTTGATCGACCTTAAGGTATTGAATCGACCTTGATTTAAATTTCAAAATCCCCCGCATGCCAACTTTTATGTAAGACATATTGATCCATGATATCACATATATTAACATAACATGGAAATTTAGGCTACACATGATCTAAAGTACAATAACAACATGATTTAACATATATAAATAAACCGTAAGTAATTTTTTTTTCAAAATAATGAATCTATTTTTTCCTATTATTCATTTATTTATATATTTTTATTTATTATATTTTTTTATTAATTATTTTCATTGAGATAATTACATATTAATTATTTGGATACAAATAAGTTTTTTTGGGAGAATTTAAAACATGATTTAATACCAATCACATAGGTTAATGTATCACACTACATTCTAGAAATAACAAGAGGATCAAATTTGACGTGTTCGAAATTTGAACAGTTTACCTTGAATGGTTTATGATAGTGTTCCAAGGGACATTAATTTTGTAAATTATATATTATTATCACCATATTAATCATTATAAAAAAATTTATTGTACAAACTATATAAATTGTATAAATCATCAATATGAACATTTTTAGAATGATTTGCATCTGCATTCAATGAGGAAATCACATTTTTCTCAAGAATGATGAAGTGAAACAAAATTTATATTTTTGAATCTATTATATATAAAGGAACTCAATATAAATTAGTTGAAAATATCCAATGAAAAACAACCAAGTTCAGGGATATTCTTGTACTTTATTATGTGAATCAAATTAGAAATAAACTTATTGTCTAGTATAGAATTCATTAATTTGATCAATTACTTCTCGAGATGACACTACACCCTTGAGACTAAGAGTCTTACCTATTTAAAAAGATTCTTGATTATTTATTCTTTAAACTATTTTATTTTAGTTATTTTATTAGGTTATTATAGTAATAAAATTTTGGAATTGGGTTCTACTAGACCTATTAAGGTACATGAGGGTTGTTCCTAACTGGTCAAATGTATGGGTTTCATTTGTGCCATTGTCTGAATTGATTTTTTTTGGTTTATTCTACTATCTGAAAAGGAAAATTATCTGTTTCGACTCCATATGAGAAAAATTAGTTATGGTTTGTTCCTCTCAGGTTTAAAAATCAATTGTAATGGTTGTAATACCCCATTGAAATTCAAATATTCAATTATAGTGGGTTCCATTAATCTTTTTGTTTAATAGGAGTGAGGAGTAGTTGTTAGATAATTTATATTTTAACTAATATAAAAATCATTATGTTCATTTAATTTTGATTTCCACTAAAAATAATTAATAACTTCGATAATAATGCACTAAATATTTTCAAGAGGTTGTTTCACCCCCCTATTAACCATCATTTACGCTCAAATTGGAAAATAATGTAGATGAGTTTTATAAACAATTAAAATGAATTATAAATAATATCGTTAATTAAAATAATAATCATATTAAATAAAATAAAAAACCTAAAATTAAAACACCAAGTTCTCATGAAAAAGTTTATAATGATTTTGAAATTAATCAAAAAGAGAAAGAAAAACAATGAGACGAAATTGTATGATTCAAGGATGAACTAGATTAATCTTTTCAAGGTAAATAAATCCATGAAATAATTATAACTATAAATAAATTAAATAATAATATAAGTGGTTCTGGATAAGATATGTACTTAATTTAGATAGATAATACCTTTTTTGTTAAAATTTATAAATAAATCATTGCAACCATTTAATTTATTAAAAATATAATCAATGTTAATTATGTAAGTGGTTGTTCATTATAAATTTCAAAATCATTAGAACATGAAAAATCCTTTATTTTAATGAAATTATCTTTAAGATTTCCAAAAACCAAAATCTTAAAATCTATTTGGGTACTAATTTGTTTAATAATCGTATTGGACCAAAAGAAACTTGGGGACTAAAAATGTTTTCTTTTTTTTGTAGGAAAACTAAATAAGAGGCATGAATAAGTATATTTGGTACATTCATAGTGACTTTTATAGATCCATGATTGGAGAAACATCAGTTTTTTACACTTACAATCAGTGTAATAGAGGAATTATTATATATAGAGTCAATTAAAAAATGAAATATTAATGGATTTGATTAATTTTTAATTTTTACTCTATTATTATTTTAAATTATTATATATTGAAGTTTTTAAAAATAATTTAATTAGAATTTCACAAAAATGTGATGATGAAATATACTTAAAATTTGAAAAAGAAAAATTAATTGTTCTCAATAATTATTCACTCATGTTTTATAATAACAAAAATGATAATATTTATTCAATTGATTTTACTAATATAAAAATCATAATTTTAAGTGTATTAGTAAGGTAGTGAAAATTTAATTTTATTAAATTATAGGATTAGAAATGAAAATAACATTTTACCATAAAAATCTATTGAAATATCAAACTATAATATAGATTCCGAATTTCAAATTGTTAAATTATTACTTTTGTGATTTATATATAAAAGGAAAGAATAAAATAGAATGTTCCAAAGCTATTAATGATTTAAGATTAACATTACCTCTAGAATTATTAATTTATATTTAATTGAACATTTTCAAACTACAAGTATTAATAGTAAAAACTACAAATTCTTATATTATTTATGATTTTGGTAGATAAAAATGGAATTATTTTTATCTCATTAAAGTGAAGTTTTATAAGACCTTTATATAAACTATAAACTATTTCAAGATAAAAAAATGTTAGTTATGTATCTCCATTATAAATGATATATGTAGATAAATTTTTATCTTTAATTTGATAAATTATAAGAAAAATATATATTTTTATAGTTTCTTCGCACATAGATCACCTCTATAAAATGGGGATGTAGAAATAAAGGATTGAACTATTTACGAAATGGGATGATCTATGAAAAATGAATTTAATCTACATAAATATATATAGTATATCATAACCACTTGTTTAAATACCCTGGGTGGATTAAATCAGGTATAGAAGATTAAATAAACCTCCCTTGAACATATTTTTTTGTTGTCAAGAAATTTTTTGTCTCTCTCCTTCCTGTAGGAATGTAAGAACCACAATGAAAGAATTCACAAGATTTTTTTTCCTTGGTTCAACTTTAACTGGTTCGGTTCAAGGGGAAAAAATGAAATGTGATGATATACCATATCTACTATATTCAACTACTTATATAATTTTTTGATCATACTCACTATCCCTCCTATTTTACTTCCAGTCACAATTTTAAATTTCACTACTCTTTCAAATGAA
The DNA here is from genome assembly GCA_963277665.1 of Viscum album. Lineage (NCBI taxonomy): Eukaryota > Viridiplantae > Streptophyta > Magnoliopsida > Santalales > Viscaceae > Viscum > Viscum album. The sequence goes on from CAUJRU010000207.1 coordinate 243,199, forward strand.
GTGTATTAACTGACCCTCTTGGTGATTATTCCTTAAATTTATTGAATAAATTATTTTTATAACTCATTTAGTGTATCATAAATATATCCCATAATCAACATGATGAATATAATTTTAAAATTTAATTTTTTGGGAATTCATTTTGTTTTTTGAAATATTAAATTTTTATGGAAAAGTTTTCACAAATATCATGGAACTTCTGATGTTTTTTTGAAACTTTTCAATTTTTCAGGAAACACCATGAATTAATGTAACTTTTTAGTTACTAATATAAATATTTAATTTCTAAAGACTATTAATTTAGGATAGAACAGATTTTTTTCATATAGAAAAAAAAATCCACTTTTCTTTACACAAATTATTTTTTTATAAATGATTTATAAAAGATGCACCTTCATGAAAATATAAAATAGATTTAGAGAATTTATATTCTTTAAGGGTTTTGAAACATCAAATGAGGAGGTAGTGACTTATTTATCCATGACTCCAAACATATTTTCAATTTACTTGTTTACTATTTACATTACATGAAAAATTCATTATTTTTTAATCATTAATGATTTTATTTGATCTTAGTTTACAACTCCTTTCCATCATGAAACCTACATCAATATTTTAAGGGTTCAAATAACTCTTTCTCATTGATGAAACATTGACTTTAAAAATAATTATTTTACAAAATACTTTCTTATACCATATTCATATTATGAGGCCTTGAAAATGCAATTCCATGTAACTTCAAGAAAACTTTTCACTTGGTAACGAAATTTTTTCACTTGTGAAAAATTATTTCATTACTTATTTTGTTTATTTTTCCACTAAATTTGAAACCAAAAAATACATGAAAAAAATGGTAAATGTGACAATATTCTATACTAATCATCTTGAAAATACTCTAGAAATTCCATACCTTAATGATCATATTTCTTGGATAGTTTGATATTATATATAAATACATATGATTCATAATCATACAAGTATACAACATACTATATCATTTTCCATATAATATTTCAACCATCAAACTAAAACATTATAATAGACATTATCAATTTAAATTTTAAAAAAACAAAATAATCCCAAAAAACACTTCTACGTAACCTTGATGGAGTTACTCGTGAATGTCTCCATCATTGGTTTTTTGAAAACTCTTCACCCTTTGATACTACTTTTACCTTTTTTATCTCATTGATAAAAACTATCAAAATAACTTCTTCAACCATAGTTAATATATGTAGACCACAAATATCGACAAATGATTTAGTGAACATTTACTCTAAGCCAACATGATTAATGTTTCAAACATAAAATAATATTTTTTAACAAATCAAACCAATTAAATAAAAAATTCTCAATAATAAATATTTTTTAATAATAAATTATTAAAAAAATCAATGTCTTAAATATCTCCACACAAATTATAGCTCTCAAGAAGACTTCTTATTTAAATTTAATAGGTAACATCTTTCATCATGAAAACTATAAGTCAAAATTTCATGATATATCTTCATTAAATGTACATGTTTAGACTATTTATATTTTAAAAAATCTTTCTACAACCTTTCTACCCTAGATTCATCATAGAAGTCATGAACCCCTATTTGTAAAAAATATTTCTCCCCCTTTGACAAAAAATCCAATTGTCACTCATTTATTATTTGAAATAGGAAAATAACATATATCGATAAACGTGGAAAAACAAACCATACCTTGGGTTGAGGGGGTCAAACATCTACAATTCTTAATGGGGAGGTGTAAAATGTACTCTAAGGTCATGTCTATATTGTTCAAATGATTATTTGGGTAAGACCATCAAGTTTATACCATGTAGTTTACTAATAACATACTCCAATATCCTTAAACCCTGTTCTACTTTCTACTTGATAAAATTATATTTGATTTCAATGATCATTTACTTAAGTGATATAATAGTTTTTTATGTGACTTATAGAACATAAATTATCATAATGGGTTCCAATTGGAAACTTCAATTCAACTACCATATCTTTATGTTGCTTCTTCATCAACAATAACCACATGAAAAATTTATTGTCCAAAATTTATTTAGATTATAAATTTCTTATAGATATACTATTTAATTATTTTCATATCCAAAAAATACACAATATACTAGGATACAATTAAAGACCTAATATTTAATTTCTATCATCATCTAAACAGATCCAACATATATCTTCATAACCCAATAACTATTGATAGTATTACTCTTTTTAAAACAACCAAAAATCCCCCATGCCATTGATATAAAATATTATTATTTCCACCCCAATTAATTTTATTTCCATGGGATTACATTGATACTATGTAATCTGATATGTGGAGAAAATTATGCTAGGTTATGTCATCATTAAGTATAATAAGATTCCATAAATTTAATTGTACCTTATGAAATTTAATAATTTTTCTTCATCATGCCTTGATAATTTCATTTGGGTAGAAACTAGAGTTTTTATGTACTAATGATTTTCTATCCAAAATCATCTCCAAACCTCCATGTATTATATAGATTGAGATATAAATGCACCATTTGTTCCTTATAGTACCAGTAAAAGAAAAAACATCACTTTTCGAACAATTTTGTTTATAAAATCATACTATATGAACTGTAAAAACACTTTGGATTTATCTTCATTATATTAAAAAAATATTATTTCATCAATATACAATAACATTATCGTTCATTAATTACTCGCATTATCGATATAGATATTTTAATCATTTCTTCCAAACTAAAAACCTAGATTCTATAAGTACTGATCAAGTTATGATTACGATAATCTTTCTTCCCACTTTATTGTAACGTCCAAATATTTTAAAAAATATTTATCTTTAAAAAAATTAATTTCATTGATATATTTTGTCACTGGTAGCACTGAATTTTAATGAGATGTGATATACGATTAAAATATTTTTATTCAAACAAGATCATATAAACTAGATGTTAAAATTGACTGTATGAACAAGAATGACCATATTATCAAATATATTTATAAATTTTTTATATGAATTAAATTTATTTATTACTAAATTCGTTCAAAAGTTTCAGTAAATTCATTTCAGGCTTCAAAAATTTGTTATCTTTAATTTTTTTTTATTTTTTTATGAGAGGAAAATATAAATAATTTTTTTGTACATTATATAGTATTTTATAAAAAAATATATAAATTTATAAATAATCATATAACAATTATCTTAGGGTTATTTTTTTATTTTCTGAAAAGATAGGGTTTGTATTGAAAATTGTAAAATATCAATTTTCGTAAATATGTCAATTCATTTTTATAAATCTTATAATTTAAAGATTGATTATATTTAAAATTTAGGATAAAATTTAAATATTACCTGATTTATTTATAATAGTATAATTAATTTCATTTGAATCATAAATTCAATTGATTTTGGAGTAAATATATTTTAATCCTTTAACACACATTTTTTCTGAAAATTATTTTTATGAGAATAATGTGATTCCATTTTAATTAATTAAAATAAACCCTTATGAGGAATTATTTAAATTATATATATATATATATATTAATTGAAATTTATATAATGAATATTAATATTCTAATAGTTATGGTGAAATCATTTTTCCTAAAAAAATCCTTTTTCTAAAGAAACCTCTTTTCATCACCCTTTGAGAGTTTAATTTTAGATTAAATTTTAGAACATCTTAAATAGAATTCAGAAAAATAGATTTAAAATTTTATACCAGGAGTTCCAAATTGGGTAAATTGGTCCTTTTTTTGGGTCATTAGGAATTGTAATTGTATTAAATTATTATCACCACTAGAAGGGTAAATCAGGAAATTAAAGTTACAAATAAAATGATAAGAATTAAATGGTAAACCTAAAATCTGAAACTAATTTTATTGGATAAGTATAATTTATCTATATTAATTTTGAATTTTAATATCTCAACTTTTTTATCATTTTTCTAAGATTTTTCCTTTTTTAAATATTTTATGTAATGAAAAGTAGAAAATGTCACTTATTTTAATTTTAATTTCTATACTTTTTTCTAATAGGTATAAAGATAACCCATGAGAAACTATAAATAATTATTTAAAAGAAAAATTATTATTTTTATCATTATACATTACATTTTATTTTTATGGTTGAAATAATTACCTTAAATGCTTTCATGACACCAAAACATTTTTTATTAATTGAATAGAAAAATTAAATAAATGATTTTAAAAATATTTAAATTAGTAAAATTTGAGTGATTTATATTATAAGAAAAATTTATTTGATAATTATAACATATTCTGTTTTTTATAAGGTTTATATTATAATTTCATATTTCTCTTGATGTTTTTAAAGTAAAACAAAATAAATTGTGTCAAAATTGACATAAACGATTTATTGTAATGAATAATGTTTTATTAAATGATTTAAAATTAAAAAACATACTATGTTACAAAATTTTATCGGTATATGGTTTAAAATATATACTATGGTCCATTTATTATCAAAGTTTCCTTTAATTGTAACTATATTGACTCCTAAAGAGTAAAAGTTATGTTCTAAGAGTAATTGTCATAAAGGGTCAACAAATGTTAAAAAAGAAAAAAGGGTACAATTATGTTATAAACATGTCAAAAATTTATTAGATGATATTATTTCTACCTATTATTATCATATATTGTAGTTATATAATTTTTTTCTTTTTTTGATGAAAATGAATTTATTCTAACTTTAGATTTTAAGAAATTCCAAAACCTCCCTCTAACATATAAAATAGGACCTAAAAATCATTTTTTCACACATCAAAAGCCTTTGGTGTAATTTCCTACTAACATTTTCAGGTACAACTATGTTCGTATTTTTAACATGATTTTTTTGGGTCTAGTTTAGTGGTTCTAATTGGTTGATGTTTGGAAAATTTTATGGGATTTTGGGCTATGCACAGTTAGATCACAAATGTCCAAAACTGTGCACCCTACTAGTTAAAACCTTGGAAAATGATGTAGTGATGTATATTATGGATATGTAATGGATTAAAAACTATGCCCCCACCAAGGAGAAGATGCGAAACCCAACAACAGTGTGTGCATGATTAGGATGCACACTTTACCTACCTATGTGGTCTTTCCTGGGAAACCATTCATGAGAATTTTAATTTATCCAAAATTCTTTTAAAATTCATCACATCCCCCTTTATCCCCCACCAAAAGAATAAATTGACTTATAATGAATCCCTAGGACATTAGAACTCTCCAGGACCCATTTGGTCCCCTCTAAACCCTTATGAAAGAATATCAAAGCTTGGATAAAAACATTTGATCACCACCCATAAGGTTTCCTCTTTGCCTTTAATTTATCCCACTATATCTCCTTTCATACATTATGTTTTATTGATCTTTATGGAATTTAAGGATCTATTATATGCTATTTTGTATCTTTATTCTAGATGTGATCCTTGGATTTTCATTCCCAATGTTCTTTATTGGAGTTTCCCTCTTTAGGCTTGGTGTTTTGAGATCCTCTGATCCCGAGGTAGGTGGTACCATTTTAATTAGATAAATTGATTAAACATGAATATATTTATTTGAATTCATTTGATTTATATGAAGAAATATATTTTGATAATTTGATTAAAAACCCAATTTTATTGAATTAGGGATTTCAAAATGGATTTCTCATGAAATTAGGGGAAACCCCCAATTCCATTGAATTGGGGTATATTTGGAAAATGGATAGAAAATGTTTACATTAAATTTTTGAATTTAATTATGTGATTTTAATTTTAAATTTGTTTGATGAAATTGATTTCAAATAGGTATTAGATAAAAATGGATTAAATTTTTTTCCTAGAAACCCATTGGTTTTATCTTGAAAAGGCATGATTGGATTAAAACAACATTTTTTAAATTGAAAATTTGAAAATGTTAAATGAGTGAGTGGGAAGGATTTTTTTAAGTAGTCTTAAAATAAATTTCCAATCACTTTTTTATTAGAGAACAAGAAATATTTTATTGGTAGAGAGTTATTCATGAAATCATTATATAATTTACAATACTAACAATACAAATTTAATAGTCACATCCCCGATTGGATAGTTATGAGTCCTCTTTCACCTATTCCAAAGGGACATGTGTACATCAAATTACTTGATAATTATTTGAGTGTGAGGGATTCCCATAGCCTGGAGATATCAAAACTTTTTGTAGATTACCATATTTCTTGTTTTTATTTGAAATAAATATTCCAATGATTTTTATAAAATGTTTACACATTCCTTTTAAATTTTTATAAACGTTTCCATAGAAAATGTTTTTTAAGCCATTTGTTTAATTTTGTTCCACATTTTAAAATGTAAACCATGATTTTTTGTAATTATTTTTATGAAATTAAATACTTTTTTATTTAAAATTCAACACTTTATTTGGTTAATTAAATGTTGGAATCTTTTATGGAATCCTTGTTGTGTCCCTATTGATATTTTAGGTCACCCCAAACCTGTGCCTTCAAGTGTTTGCAGATTATCTTCTTCAATGTTTAATAATGGGTGTGGAACCACTTGGAGGTGGTTGTTACTATTGATCATTGGATTTGGAGAGTTGTTCCTTTTGGTACATGTGTTTTTTTCTTGTTTTCTAGTTCTTTGTTGTAGTACATTGGGCTATTTTTTCCTATTTGACTATTGATATAGTACTCCCAATATAGGTTCTTTTTTTATGAAAACTAACTTGTTTGTCTTTCTTGCACGATGTTTGGGAAATATTCATTCTCACATTAATATTGTATGGTGTTAGGTTCTATTTTAAAACCCATTGGTATTGGGAATGACCTTCGTTCAATGTCAAAACTGGCCTGGTTATCAGGGTACTGGGGTATTCGTGCTGGTTCGTTACAAAGTGGTATCACCTCTATAGGTTGATCTTCTTGTATTGATATTAGTATGTAGTTATGTAATCTTGTTAGGACTTAGGATGTACTTGAAATTATGTTCCTAGATATATCTCGCCTCAATCTACCTTAACTCACTTGTGGTGGTTTGGGAAATATGTCATGAGGATTAGTTCTAGTATTTTCACTACTTTTTATGTGGATAGATTAAAATCCAAATCGTGTTTATCTATTAGTTGGTATTGATTTACCATCATTTCACTTTTCGAGTGTCAATATATTATCTTATATTTTATTTTCTGATGTTATGTAGCATTATGAATCTAAGAAAACATGCAAATAAGATCAAAGATGAAGCTTCTCAAGAACCTCAATGAGTGAATCCTTTTATGAAAATGTGCCTAGTTGAGGTGATCGTGCATACTTTCCATGATATAGGACATGCACCACCATAAGTTCCCATTTGGGATTAATATTTGGAACTTCATCAATATATTATTTAGGACCACTCTTAAGAGTTTCTTTTCTAGAATCCACTAGTGTTAAAAGGCTCTAATTATCCTAAAGAGGTTGATGAATGTTTGGGTAGGATGAATTTCTCTTTGAGTTATTAGAGACACCTAATGAAATCAAGGTGAATTGTTCCACCTTTATGCTAGAGGGACAATTTAAGAGATAGTGGGACACAATGGTGACAATGAAGAAGAATTATTTCTTAGAGTGGAAATAATAGAAGTTATTTTTCATTTATGAGTTATATCCAAATTTTATGGTTTTGGACAAGGCTATCAAGTTTTTCAAATTCGATCATGATTTAAAGACCATTACCATATATGCAACCCAATTTTCCAAGATAGTGTAGTTTTAATCTAATATTATATCAAAAGATAATATGAATGATCTAATGTTCATTTTGGGACTTCAATATGAAATTCATTCCATGAGTTTTTGGATGAGTTTTCCCTCTTAGGCCGATTTAACAGATAGAGAAGTTTTGGTTGAAATGAACCTGGATAGCATGTTTGGGTTGATGGGAGTTCCTTTTTCTCCCACTAGCAGTGTAAATTCCTATAATGGAAAGATTAAGTGAGATGATTCTCATGGCGGTTCAAAAAAGGAGGGTTTTTCTAGTCCTCTTTTAGTGCCTAGTAGTGGCCCTCTGATTTTCCACGTGTATGAAAATCATGGGTATTTTTTGTAGTTTTTAACTAAGGAACCCAATTTATGAGCCTCCTATAGATGATCGAGTCAATTGAAGATGTTATCTCATGTATTTTCTACTCTATGTAGTTTCATTGGGTCATCACCGCCTATTAAAACAATGATGTAATCATATTCATCGTGAGAAAAGGGGTTTTAACCACATGCATCTGAAAAAAATATTATTCAAATAGTAGAAGAGTATCTAGAGGAATCAAATACAGGTCTAGTGACTATGAGAGTTACCATCACTATATATTATTAATTAGTGGTTGATTTATTTAATACTGGTGCATATCATTCAACAATATCAACCCATATTTTCAATCTGCTAAATCTATCTTCGATGATTTTATCTCATGTATTGGATAAGGCTATAACTATTAGAATGAAGGGTGACCATAGTATCAATTGTACTACAAAGGATTTCTCTTTATCAGATATTGAAATTTCTTGTGATTTTATTTTTCGTGTCATAAAACCTCTTTAAGTAATATTTGATATGGATTGGCTCATTTACAATAAATACTAGATTGATTGTGATCTTCGACAGAACTCATTTAATAAACCTGATGTGTTGTTATATATCATTCAAGGAGAGTGGGACCCAAGGTCGAACCAAGTTGAAGCCTCTCATTGAGAGTTGGGGAATGTAATTTATGTGTTTGATTTGGATCTGAGGGAATAATCCTTGAGTGGTGATCTACCTCCACTTATCATCGAGTTTCAGGATTTCTTCCTTTTGAATTCTCTAGGTTTCTGCCAGTGAGGGAGGTTGAATATTCTATTGATTTAGAAACATATACTCAACTAGTGTTTATCCCTTCCTACTATATGGAAATAGCTAAAATTAAAGAGTTAATGACTCAATTATATGATCTTCTTGAGAAAGTATTTATATTCTCATGTGTATCACATTTGGGGGTGCTGGTTCTCTTTTCTAGGAAATAAGATAGTTCACGTATCGGTTTTATTACTTTCCAAAATATGAATAGAGTCACAGTATTGAAAAATTATCTTCTACCACGTATTGATGAATTTTTTGATTAGTTGAAAGAGGATAAGTGATTTTTGAATATTGATATTTAATCTGCATACCATCAGTTTATAATAAAAGAATCTAAGATTCAGAAAATTGATTTTTAAAGTAGGTATAACCATTATAAATAATTTTCATGCCTTTTTTTTCTTACCAATTCTATTGATGTTTTTATGGATTTATGGAATGTAATTTTATATGGGTACCTTTATACTTTCACGGTAGTATTTGTGGATGAAATCCTTATTTAATTTATGTCTGAGGATGATCATGTGCATAATTTGAGTGAAATTATAGAATTTTTGAGAAATCACTAACTTTATGCCAAGATATCTAATTATGATTTCAATAATTGGGTAGTGAATTTTGTAGGATACATGGTATCATAACACTATATATTAGTTGATCATAAGAAGGATATGTTTTCAATGAAATGGTAGAAAACACAGAAAATTTTTCGAGACTTAGAGATTCTTTTGTTTAACTGGGTATTATCACTAGTTTGTAAAGGAATTAACAAAGTTGTATTCTCCAATGGCTGCTCTAACATGAATGGGAGCAATTTTTTTGGAATGATAAATTTTATAAATATTTTATTGAGATGAAAGATCTTTTTACTACTCTATCGGTGTTGACTCTCTTAGAGGCTAGGCATGGCTATGTGGTTGTATATGATGCATTGATTTCAGGTTTGGGCTGTGTTCTTGTGAAATATGATCATTTAATTTCTTATAGAAATCACTAGCTCATGCCACACGAGAATAATTATTTGAACCATGTCCTTGAAAATGCAGATGTGACGTAGTCCCTCAAGATTTAGTGATACTACATTTTCTGGAGAAATGTTTAACTTGTTTTTTGAACATAATGTCTTGAGTTATATCTTCTCTTTGAAAGATTTTAATCATTACTAGGGGTGTTGGGTGGAATACCTGCCATATTTTTATTTTGACATTGGATATACCCTGGGGAAAGGGAATGTTGTTGTTGTTGTTTTGAGTAGGAAAATTTTTACCTAGGTCATGGATGAACATTTAGTGGAGTGGAACTTGATTATTGTTTTTTGCACAACTACATATAAGACTTTGGGAATCAGTGGTAAAGGTTACCTTGAAAAGTGTTCAATTGAACCCTTGTCATCTCGATTTGATTATTTAGGAACAAAATCATCATAATGAGTTTTGTATAATTAGAAATTATCTATATGGCGAGGATACCATTGATGGGTGGCCATTCTCCACATATGCCATTATATATTAATATAAACATTGTTTATAGTGTTATTGGCCAAGAATTGTATTATGGGGGATTACCATAATTTCTAGTGAGTAGTTCACTTGGGAACCAAGAAGATGTTCTATGACATGCAACATAATTAATGATGGAAAGGTATGAGATGGGTCATTGCTAGATTTTTCTATCATTGTTATACGTGTCAAAAAGTAAAGCCTGAGGACCAAAAACCATTGTGTATTCGTCAGCCACATCCAGTGCCAACATGAATGTATGATGATATCTCTATAGATGTTGTGGTTGGATTTCCACGTACCCACAAAATGAAAATGTGATATGGGTTGTGACCGATCAATTGAAAAATCATCTTACTTATTACCCATTTGTGATTCAACCAAATTTTAAGAGTTAGGAGATGTCTATGAGAAATAGATTATTCATTGCATGGATTTCCATATTCTATAGACTCTAATTGGGATCCTCATTTTAATTATCATATTTTGAGATAGACTAAGGAGGAACCTGAATACTAGGTTCATTTGAGTATATCATAACATCCACAGTTATATGTACAAATAAAGAGTGCTATATAGATTATTCAGCATATGATTAACACTTATCTTATCGACTTTGGGGGAGATTGGGATGACCAATTGGGGTCGAATGAGGGTTCTTATAACAATAGTTACCTGTACACGATTAGAATGGATCCTTTTGATTCCTTTTATTTCCATCCATGCAAATCTTTATCATGTTAGAAAGAGATCTATTAAAGATCCTTTATTGGATGTATATTTGTTCAATAAATGATAAAAACTATTTAGTTTACACATTAAATAATGTTGATGACACAGAGAAATTAAAATTCTTATATTGATCTTCACAATAGAACATTGTAATTTATAGTTTTTTATTTATTGTTCTTGAAATATTCACCATTATTGGGTCATCGACGAATGTAGAGGTAAGGGAATCATGTACCTCATTTTGTGGGAGCTTTTGAGGTTGTTGATTAGGTGGGAAAAGTGCCTTACTATTTTCCACTTACACCATAGCTAAAATCAATGCATAATGTGTTCCATGTATCTTATATATTCTAGCAACATTATGATGCACCTCATGTTCTATATTTGAGTGATCATGCTGTTAAGCATAACTTATTTGTAGAATATCACCCAGTAAGGATAGATTATTTTTAAACAATGGTACTTTGGGGGTTTATTATTCATTTAATTCAAGTTCTATGGTAGTATGATCCTGATTCTCATGAGACATGGGAGAGAGAGGCACTAACAGGTGAGTAGTTGCCTCATTTTTGACATATAATTTCTTAATAGTATTTTTGGGGAAAAAATATATGGTGTAGAGGTTATAACATCTTTTTAATTCTTTTAGGTACTGATAATACCCTCTTTTGAACAAGATTTTGTTGGGTCTTGTTTAGGAGTGATTTGGGTAAAATTTTGTTAATTTTGAAGGGATTTTAGGATTTTCATGGTTGGAACATGATTTTCCAAAATAGCGTTCCCTATAAGTTCAAGTTGTTCACCCACTAAGGATAATACATACAACTCTATAGTGGGGGGCACACAGTTAGTGTGCATGATTTTTCTAAATGTGTGACCCTACCTAGGAAACTATTTACACGACTTTTAATTAATACAAAAATTCATTTATTATTCCCAAACCCCATTTTTAACACCTTCTCAGGCCTAAATCATCCTAGAATGAGTTCTTAGGTCATTGGAGTTATTAAGGACCCATTATAGGCTGCCGACACCCTTTCAGAAGCAGATCAATGATTAGAAAACTATGTTCGATCTCCACCAAGTTGGTTTCCTCTTTTCGTTCTCTTTCCACCCTTACTGTCTTTTCCTCCATAGGGTTTTGAAGATATCTATGATGTTTAAGGATATAATCCAAGATATTTTAGATTTTTAATATAGCCATGATTCTCAAATATTTTCTTCTGATGTTATTTATTGTAGATTCCCATTTAACACATTGTGTTTTGGAGCCCCATGATCTCATGGTAGGTTGTTCTATTTGGATTGGCCGATTTGATTAACCCTAAATTGATCGATTTAAATTCAATTAAATGATTCAAATTAGAATTCATGATATATATTAAATTTCATTTGAATGTTTGATTAAAAAACCAATTACATTTAATTAGGGATATGAAATTTGAATTGGTATGGATTTGGTAAAAACCCCCAATGCAATTAAATTAGGGTATATTAGGAAATTGGATGGAAAATTTTAAAATTAATTATTGAATTTAATTGTGGAATTTGAATTGTGAAATTGATTTTATGAAATTGATTTCAAATAGTTATTTTAGAAAAATGGCTTAAAATTATTTTTATAGAAACCCATTTGTTTTATCTTGAAAAGGCCTTATATGATTAAAAACCTGTTTTTGTTTTGAAATAGAAAATTGGTATATTTAAATTTGAATATTTGGAAGAATTTTAATTTAATAAATCGTAAAATAAATTTCCTACAATTTTATGTTATTAGAGAACATGAATGCCTAATGAGTTAGTTCATTATTCAGGACAACTTTATACAATATACAATTCAAAAAATACATATTCTATAGTCACTTGCCTGATGGGATAGTGATGAGTCCAACTTGATCATTGGAGAAAGGATGTGTGTATACATTATCCAATGACAACTATTTGAGTTTGGGAGAGTCTTATAGCATTGAACTATTATAACCTTTGGCAGATTCCCATGATTACCACTTGTTTTTATTTGAAATATATATACTAATGATTGTAGTAAAGTGTTTACACATGGCTTCTAAATTTATATAAATTGATTCATGTAAAAAGTTTTATAATAGATTTTTTAAAGTAGTATACACCAATTGAAATGAAAAAAATTGTAAATATTTTTTGGAAATTCCGAACCTGTTTATTTAAAATTTATATCTTTATTAAGTAAATTATATTTTGGTATCTTTTAAGAAATCCCTAGTGAGAGCCTATTGGGATTTGTTTTCCACACCCTACATGTGCCTTTGGGTGTTTGTAGATCATATTACTCTAGGTTTGATTAAGTGTAAGGCACCCCTTATAGGTGTTAGTAGCTATTCATCCTTGGGTTTGGAGAGTTGTGTCCACTAGGACATGGGATTTTATACCAGTTTCTAGTACTTTTCTATAGTACTTTTTACTGTTCATGCCCATTTTAATTATGATACAGTTCCCCCTATAGAGTTTTTTTGTACGTAAATTATTTTCTTTTTCTTCCATTCATGATGTTTGTGGTAACTTCATTCCCAATTTCCTTTTTTACGATTATAGGTGATAGTTTCTAACTTGTGGGAATTGGGAACACCCTTTGGGTCATGTTAGGACGAGCCTAGTCATTTGGCTATTGGGGTATCAAGGCTTGTTCTTGGAATATTTTATTATCAAATAAAAACCCAAATGCCATAAATAATTCCATTTCCATTTCATATAGGACTTTTATTATAAAACCATCATAGTAAGGATTTTGGTGTAATCCTAAAGAGGTTCTTCGAAAAAGATGAATCGTTTTTAACTGGGTATTTTTATTTTATTTCATCTTCCACCTCCTTCAAATATTATTCAAACATGTTGATATAATAAAATCATTATCTCCCGTATAATAATATGTTATTATGTTATTTATATAGTCTAAATCCTTCTCATCTTTCATCAAATAGGAAATAAAACCATCATTAGTTTGTACAGTGGATTACCTCCTCACAAATGAATGTGATTCAATTTCGATAATCAACTATCTTGATTATTTACGATGATGAATTTACTATATGTATTTTATATTAATGTAATATTTATCATTACATAAAATTTAATTATCATATATATTTTTTACTTTTCCATTCATTGAAAGAATGTAATGTTGTTTATGTGTATGTGTGGATTACTGCAGGCACACAATGATATGGCTTGTTTTTCATTATCACATCACATGAATGATATATAGAACTAAATTTAAAGAAATATTATTTTATTTTTGATATAATTATAAATCTGGAAAGAAAAAAAAATACTTACATTCTTTCAATCACAATCATTGAAGAATAGATACATTACTCTTCCATACAGATGACATAATATCTCTATATATGTAGTGCATTCCTTTTTTACTAACCATATTTATGGATTAGTTTTTAAAGTATAATATTAAAAATATAAATTATGTAATGATTATTATTTTGGATATGATAGAAAAATATGAATTTTACCATAGTCAACCTACCCATGTTATTTGGGACATATAAACCAAATATTATCAAATCATCAGATATGAATTTAATTGATTAAGTAAATAAATATAAAATGGTAATAAATAAAATAAAGTGAATGATAAGAATGATTTTTTATTAAAAATTAAACAATTAAAATAAGTTAATTTTTGAGGAAGAATAAGAACTTATGTGACGAGGCAGAACCGAGGCAAGGGTTTTCACAAATTATTTTCCTTTTATGTGGTTATAGTATTTCTATATAGACTTTAATGTGATAAATTATCTGTTTAATGACCTTTGATAATTTTATGTTCTAATTTCACTTAGATTATGTGAATTTCCATTTGATACTCATATTCACTTCATGGATTAATTCTCACTTCAACGTTATGATCATTGTATGGGATTTCATCTAAATATCAATTCCATTGATAAATATTTGATATTATGAAACTATTTACATTTATATGGTGTATATGATTTTCCTTTGATATACTAAATATGAATATAAAATTATTCATGATGATAAAAGTTTCATTTAATTTTTTACTCTTTCAATAAGATGTTTTTAATAGAAAAGTAGATCTTATTTATTGTATTAATCAGGTATAATATTTTTAATGAAAAAGAAATTTTAGGCTATGTATTTTATATTTCCAAATATAATATATGAATATTGTATATATCTTGTTTTTTAAGACTACTAAACTGATTGGTCTTTCAGGATAAGATCACTTCCATATTTTAACAATTTAATATTGTAACCACTAGATCTAGGCTTACAACCCTAAAGAGACCTCATCAATAAAAATAATTTTTTATCATCTTCATGAAACAGAAATTAGTTTGACAATTAAATGTAAATCTCTTCATCCAAAAAAAAGTCATTTATGAAATTATATTAAAAATCCATATATAAATATTTTAATTTTATTTTCATTGAGTAGGATAATAATTGTTCTTTTGTATCTAGGATTAAGATTTTTGCATATGTGTCATCAACATCAATTCCCTTAATATGGGAGTATCCGTTGTATGCAACTCTTACTTTGATTCAGATTACTAAGAAATTTTCATTTAGCTTGTTACGAAAGATCTGTTTGGTCTTGATGATGTGCTTATCTATCAATGTCAGAAAATTCCCATGTATATTTTTTTATTTAATAAAGATATTTATTAATTATCTGAAGCAAATTCTCATCACATACAGATTCCTAATAACAGTTTTCATTTAATTATAAAAGGAAATAATTTTTAGAATAGACTTCATTCTCCTCTTCTGTTTTGGAATTATTTAAAAATAAATGATAAGTTTCTTTTTTTATTTCGTCTCCATATTTTTCATATAAATTAGAATAAACTATATGAATCTCGGTAATTATTAGTGTATTATTATAAATCAACTTCATTGAATTTCACTCTCATTTAGATAATATATTCTTGATCTCTATAAACCCATTGTGGTTGACTAATTTATTGAATATTGTTCTGCTTTTCCACCAGAACAACATCATTGTAATCCAAAAACTTTCACAGGAACTCATTTAAAATTTATAAATTTTTTACGGAGTATCCAAGAAATATCCCTTCATATCTAGGAATTAAAACATCCCATGCTTCTCTATATCGATAATAAAACCCTTACTTTGGAAGATTCAAAATTACTTCACCATAAAATTCTTCTCGTACCATTGCAAGTATAGAGGCTTCTCGTCCATTTTGTAAAAAATATATATTGACCCAATATATTCATATATATATATATTACATCTTTTTAAATAAATATTCAATACATTACACTAAAAACATATGAGCACAGTAATATTTCTGTGTCTTTGGAGACTATATTGACAATTTTATAATTATGCGAATGTCCTTCAATGTTTTCCACAAAGCTCCTCCCATTTATTCCACCTCATATATATACCCCATATAAAATAATTCATAATAACAGAGAAAAAAGAAACATAATATAGAGTGATCTTAGATTCTCGGTAAGGATAAAAAATCATATATGTAAGCATAACATAGACACGAGGGTATGAAAACATGAATATAATATTTGAAAACCATAAAATACATCACAAATATCATAATCTTCAATAATGTTATAAATATTGGGAGTTCATAAAAAATGAATAATAAGGAAATTAGATAACACAAGTCACAAGATCCTAAAATTTAAATAATATATAAATTTCTACAATACGCATATTCATTAAAAATGTTATGTAAAGGATATACACCAAAAAAATCATAACATGTTTAGAATTGGCTAACAACTTGTGTCCCTACTACATGATTAGCCTAACCACCCATGTACCCTATTTTTTGGTCTTGGAAAAAACCATAAGTGTACCCTTATTTATGGGATTGAGATACGAACCCATTCACCCTCTAGGATCGTAGAACATTTATCATTACCCAATACATTGGAGGAAGATATAGGTTCCACCCTTCAAATGATGAAAATCATACATATGTGTTCCATAATATCATAAAAAATTTATTATATCATAACCCATGGAATAAAATGGGTTTTAAAAACATTTCATCATATCATATCCTCTATAAAAGAGATTGGTTTCATAATAATTTCATCATTACATCATTCCATAATCCAAGAAAAATATGCAAGTTTCCTAATAATTCTATCATTGTATAACCCATTAAAGGGTAACAATAATCATAAACATATTATTATCATAAAAATATAACAGTCATAGAAATAATAAAAATATTATCCTTGGTTCATATCCTCATTAAAGCGTAGGTAGCATCAATGGATGTCATCTTAGATGGAAAATCATTTAGAAGGGTCATTTTGAACCTATCCTAGGGAAATTAAATTTTCTTTTAAATGTTTTTATACATTAAAACATTTTAAAAATTCATTTATTTAAAAATAACTATGAATTATTATAAATTAATGTTTAAAATTTATTTAAAAAATTTCATGAGGAAAATATCATGGATGTTTTGATTTTTTTTGAGAAAAATAAAATTTCATAAAAATAAATTCCTCTAAAAAGAAAATTGTAAACATATAAAGAAATATTTGAGGAAAATAATGGCCTTAATGGTGGTAAATTCTATTCATGTCATACTTATTGTTACATATATTCCATTCCTAATTTCGTTAAAAAAGGTAGGGTTTAGATAATTACTTGAAGATTTCATTCCATTATATATTTTTTAAAAGTAAATGTCCAAAAAAATGAATTTTAAAAATTATATGTGAATAATAAAAAAAGTAAAACATTTTTAGAAAACATTGTTTTAGAAGAAAACAAATTTCATAATGAAGAGAGAACTAATGTAGGAATTTAAAAACATTGCCCCAATTATCTAAAGTACCAATGAAATAAAAAATGTAACTATTACATGAATATATCATGAATAACAATAATAGAAAAAAATAAAAAATCTTATTTAGAGAGGGATCATATGATTTTCTCATTGGAAATATTATCATAATCAATTCTGATAAACAATGAGATTGTAATATAAAATCATTACCCATTTCGTAACTTTGAATCATAATCCTATTGAAAGGAAAAAATAAATTAGAGGATAAAATATCACATTTTTAAATAAGTTTATGATATTATATGTTAAAGGGGTTTTATATACACCCAATGAAATAATATAGGTGTATAACATAACATAAGTCTCAAAGGTGGAAAATTGATAGAAAAACACCATACCTAATAGGTAACATTTGAAACATAAACCCCATAAAATAGAGATAATAGAATGGATGTTTAAATAAAAATAATTTTAATTATATTCTTTAAAAAATTAATTCCTTGTTATTATACACACCACATAAAAGAAACAAGTGGTGAAGATGGTATTTGTATCACAAAAAATCAATGTGAGATGAAAATATCTTATCACTTATAGAATTTAAGGAACCATAATACACAATAAACAATGAAGTAAAATGAATCATTAAATCCCATGTAAATAATGGGATTAATTATATAAAAATTTTTATAGGTAGTATATACACCAAAAAAAAGAAATGAGTGGTGAATTTGAATGTCTCCTAGAAACAAAAAGAGAGACTCGAAATTCATTACCTTAAGTCATTTCTTTCTTCACATTTATTAAAACATCCTATAAAAAAAATAAAAGATTATTATACATCATATAAAGAACAATATTTACATATATCATACCATATATGGTTTTCTTATGAAATTTTATTACCCATTTATTAATAATTCCATTTTAAGGTCATGTTTTGGGAAATAATTGCTTTGAATTTCATGTATGTTTTGAATTTTTATTTTGGTGATCATAATTAAATCATGGTTTCATAAACTAATTTTTTTTAAAAATTATATAAATATCATATATATTACATATATATTTTTAGTGTAATAAATTAAATTTTGTGATAACAAATGAAAAAACCATTTATAGAGATAGTTGATGGAATGTACAAATGAATTCTCTTTTGATATTCTTTTCAGATTGAAAGGTATAGTTTTAAATGATATATATATATATTATCATTAGAAAAATTTTTATTTTCATATATATATATATATATCACACAATTTCATTAAACCCATCCTTATTACCATGAATTTAAATGATAAACTAATCACATCAGTTAATGAGGTTGTAGTCTATTATACACACAAACAACATTATTGTATAATCAAAAAATGTAAATAAATATGGTTTATTTGATATAATTAATATAAAGTAATAATATAATAATAAATATAATATTTAAATAATAAATCCATCATTATGTTAAATCTTTATAGGTGGTAATGGAATAACTAATGACATTGGTTCATGGGGCAGTAGTGTGTCGTACACCGGAATGATGATCTTGTTGCCCATTTGAGGATATTTGAGATGTGTTTTGGAAATAAACTAATTATAAAAAAAATTGTGTATCTGTTAAAAATATTTTTTATCATATCATCATGGTATAATAGTAATTCAATGTGGTGGAGGAATAAATAAAACAAAAATTCTCGTTGATGGACATTGCCTCTCTTACAGGTATCCTCCTTTGTTTTGCACACAAATAATTAAATGGATTGATTTTTGTCCAAAATAAGGATTATAAGATGAGTTTAGTGAAGTTAATAATTTATTTGGGTAGGTATTTTTTTAAATAAATTATTTCTTTGGTGTGGGGAATAGAGGATATGGGGTGACTTTTTATAAGTGAGGTCTGTGACCCACTCATAATGCTTTGAAAATAAACAATTCCACAATCTTTTTTAATATAAAATGTTCCAAAATAGAGTACTATAGACTCTATAAATGATAAGGTATAAATATGTCCATCCAATGAGTCTTGGATAAGTTTTGGGTCGTTTTTTACCCATATTATTTTAGTTTAACCCCCAAAAAATCTATTTTTACCTTAAATGTGGTAAATAACAGTTACTTTTTTTAATATTTAGTTTATTTAATATTTGATATTGAAATTTCATATAATATAAATTATTGTTATTAAAAATATATAATAAATTCTTAGAAATTCCTTTTACATAATTGAATGTTTTCATGAAATAAATCCCATGGTTGTAATAAGAATGTGGATATTTAATGTAAAAATGTTCAAAAGTTTGCAAATTTTTTCATTGAGATTAAATATGAAACTGATCTAAATGATATAAATTGGATTAATTGATTTATAATTTACATAAATTTAAATTAAAAACACAAAATATAAATAAACATTACAAATAAATTGAACGAAAAGGATGTTTTAAATTAATATTTAGTATTTTCTAATATTCGTCAAACAAATGTAACTTTTCAGAAAAATATAAATAATTAACCTTAAGACCATTTCTAAATTATTATTTAAAAAATGAAATTTATTTTGGGAAAAAACATTCTAATTTGGAATCAATTAATTTTAATAAGTACACTAAATCCGACTATACTTCATTTAAGAAAAGTATATTTTAAATATAAAATTGGATTTATTTATATCTCTTGTATTGAGAAAATATAACATGAATATTTGAGATTTTATTGAAAATTTAATATTCAAATTTTGTTAAAATAATTCACCACAAATGTTTCGTTTATTTTTTATGTAAAATTCATTATGTGCACAATTTTTTTTTTAGAAAATGATTTGGTTTAATTTAAAAAGGATTATATTATATTTTATAATTAATTAATCACTAAATAATTCATTATATATACATGTGTAAACCATATATTTTTATAAATTAGTTAATCATATTAATAAACATAATTCTAATGTATAGGTGATAACAATAATATTAAATAATAATATTTTATTAGTTTTTCACATTACGTTTAAACTAGGTATTGTATTTATTGCATGATAAACTCAGAATTGTGTGTAACACAATCCAAACATAGTGTTTCATGTAACAAGAACTAAACTATTTGTTGCATGTAATGTAAAATACCTAAATTATTAAATTTATTTGAAAAAAAATATTTCATAAGATCACATTATTTTAAATTATACCTATATTAAATTGAATTACGCCCTCAGAATTCATGTTAGAGATCAAAGGATTTACTTTTGAAAATAATTAATAGCAACCCACATCATAAATATGTTTATAAAACATCCTCTTGAAAAAGATAATGGGATTTTTGAAAGGTATATGGAATAATATAAATGTGGATTCTAAATAAGAGAACATAGGTGGGAAGTCAAACCATAGACATAAAAGTTCAAATAAATACCCAAATACTGCTGGAGAGTGATAGAGAACATTGATCACAAGAAAGTGGATGATATAGAGAATGCTAATGACAAAAAAACCATAAATCAAATAAGCATGAAAAAGGTCATTAATATCATTAAAATTCCAAATGTTGGGTAGCTTCCTTTCTATCTAGATTGTGAGCATATGAAAATGTACTTAATGCATTTTAATAAGAACAATCTCACCATTAGGTTGAGAATTAATCAATTTTTATCTCTTACTCGATGATATGAATTTTGTCATGTAAGATGCACTAAATAAGATAGATAATAGAATGAAAAGCCATTCCTCGTATATCTAGTTAAAGAAATGCTATTACTGGTTATCTAATATGGACAAATCATCACATGGAGAAGTAATATGTTAATATCTAAAACAACATGAAAATTTAAAATTAAAACATCTCATAAATGGTACAACTTATAACCATTGAAGAATTAAATTTTTTAAATAAGGTCACTAAATTTATCAAAATATACTTAACATTAGTCCCTGATATATCATAAAGTGTCGATTGATTGACACATTCCAAAAAAATTGAACACCTTCATGATGAATTGTATTAAAACATGGTAATAATATTAAATACTAATAAACCTTATTGAAAACATACATGCATCCCCAATCCTTACATAAAACACTGATAATTGGATATTTTCATTAAGTTATAAAATTATGTAAATTACATCAATGATGGAAAGGACCACATTTAATAAATCATTAATAATTTCAATGGTAATCAACACTATCTGGTTTAATTTATTTATATCAATCATATCTTTAACCCAACATCATTATCTCAACATCAAAGAAATATTAAGGGCACCATTTCTCTTAGTCATGTCTAATTTATGAAATATCACCTTGACATTATATCACTTTTCTGTTCCATTGGTAATTTTTAGAATTATTTTTAAAATCCTTAATGAAAAAAATTATACTTGAAAATACATATATATTTTCTAATTTATATATATATATTTTTGAAATCTAATACATAAATACTTCATTCATTCTAGTTAATTCCCAATCCATTAACTAGGATTCATGATCTTATTTCTTAGTACCTCTTTCATTTCATATGTCATTTGTAGTCTCTTAATCATTATAAATATAAACATTACTCATACCACCATTATAATATTATTCCCAATATTTCCCCTTAGAACATCAATTTTCATTATACCCTTACTTACTATATTTAACATAATAATTAATCTATGATATCATGGGGAGACCATTATTGTCATCCATTGTGTAACAAAACTTTTTATTCCCCCTTTGTTTCTACTTCCATTATGTCCTTATTTTCTATAGTTAAAACAACTACCCATTCCTCTAAGACATCCACTTGGGTGTTTCTGCCAACATTATATCCATATAAAAAATTGCATATTCATTCCTCCAAGGTCTCCCCCACTTAAACACTCACCGAAATATATCCATATCTTTTTGGTGAGTCTGAGAGTTGGTTAAGGTGTATGTTTTTAATCATATTTCATGAAATACTATTAGAAAGAACCATAATATCCTTCATTCCAGTCACTATCCCATTTGGATACTCATTAATAAATTATCCATAAAATTCAATGTCAAACACTTTTCTTCTGGTTCTCATCATTAACTGATACCAAAAATCATAGTGCGTGTAACAATACATATAGTGGGAAACCCCATAATCATGAAAAAAAACTTATAAGATATCTAAATCATTAAAAAGACTTCTTAATATATTAATAAATAGGTTTATGCATGTATTTTAATTTTCATAATATATTTAAATCATTCATGATGGTTCATAACAAGTTGTTTAATGTTCTAAGAATATAAGCATGGAGTTTCAATCCATGTGTGAAGAAGGGCCTATTAACGTGCACTAGGTGATGATCGATTGCAAATAAATGAACTATTTTCAAAGTTAATATGACTAGGTAAATCTGTACCAGAGAAACATACACTTTTAGTATCTAGGTGGGTATTCAATTTCTTAGAAACCAGTTACTCTATCCATTACCAAAATTCTTATACATTTTCATCTATTCTGATTTTTAAAGGCACAATTTATTGCATAAACGAAAAGGAGTTACAAAAGTATGAAAGACAGAATCTTATTAAAATCCTTATTAAAGAGAGGGAGCAAATCATCTGGCAAAAGATTCAACCAGGTAATGGCCTGATAAACCCCCATGTTGGCAAGACCATCAACAACCATGTTCGCTTCGCGGAACACATGAGTGCAAATGTAGTTGAGGTTCCTGAGCGATGTAAGACATTTCATCCATCGAGAAGTAAGCGGCCATGCAAGGTTCACCATGCCCTTCTAGATAGCTTGGACAATAGTGGTTGAATCACATTCAATCTACAGGTTGTTCCAACCCCTCTGCTTGGCAAAGTCCACTGCATGAGTGACTCCCAACATTTCCGCTTCCAAAGCCGAGGTCATGCCACAACCACCGAAGAAGCAGCCAAGACATCTACCATGTGAGTCTCTGAAGATGGAACCACAGCCTGCCGGACCTAGATTACCTCTAGAAGCAGCATCAACATTCACTTTAATCCATCCTGGTAGCGGGGCTTTCCAGAAGACCTCAAAGGAGCGACGGGGTAGCCTATAAGAGCCTGCAATTCTAAGACGACGAAGGATCTCAAAATCACCAACAATGTTGTCACAATGATCCTTCTAAAGAGATGCAGCATCCTTAATAGCAATGAGAATACACGTTTTACCTGCATTGAGACTAAACGAGAAGTTATTATGAATAAAATTATTTCTATCATACCAGATCACATGCAGAAGCTCAGCAACCGCAGCCAGAAAAAGATTCTTGATTTGCTTAGAAGACTCCAAAATGACCCAAAGCTAAATATGAGAGCTGATAGAATCAATAACAGACCATCTAAAACCAAAAAATGTCAGAAATTTAGTTCCATAGAGCAGCAGCTGTAGCACAAGATAAGAACACATGATTAGAATCTTCACGATGTTGGTTACAAAGATGACATCTAGAGTAAAGAGTAATCCCAAAGGATTGGAGACACACATCAGTGGGGATCCTATTATGAGCAAGATACAAAATGAGAGTAAATCAGGAGGGTTTGATCCAAGGTTTGTTAAAGGCTTTCAACAATCCAAAGTTGGAATTAGAGTTAATGAAGTTATTATTATAGAAACTTTTAGAATCCTGGACACTATTAAAGGCAGGTTCCCAAATGAGGAAATCATCAGTATCGGAAAAATGATAATTGTCAATGATGTGACTGATGTGGTATGGAGGGATGATGTCATGAGAGTTGACAACATCATGAATTGTGGAGGTGGTGTTCTCAGAACTAGTGGTGGACGTAAGCATAGATATTAAGGGGGTACCAGTCCAGTTGTCCAACCAGAAATTCAAAGAAGAATCGGTGCTAACCATCCATCTAGAATTGTTTATGATTGTAAGGAAAGAGTGTCTAATGGAAGGCCAGATGTAAGAAGTAATGTAACCAAAATTACTATTCCGATGCTTATTAACAAACCTTTTCTTAAGAAAATCCATGGAATCAGAGTTACTATGAATAATATTCCAGGTCATTATAGCTTGAAGAGGTTCATTAAAAAGCTTAAGGTTCTTAATACCAAGACCACCCCTATACAGGGGTTTATAACAAGTGACCCATGGTATGGTGACAAGTTTTCATTCAATCATACTACCAGTATAGACAAAATTTTTAATGCAGGTGTTAATTCTTCTAAGAAGACTGGCAGGCCAATTGTAAACCATAATTGAGTAAACCATATTGGAAACAATGGTAGACTTGAGAAGACAAACCCTACCAGCCATAGGAAGAGATTTACCTTTCCATGAAGAGAGTTGGTTTATAAGTTGATCCACAATGTTGTGAAAATATCTTGATTTTGGTCTACCCCAAATGATAGGGACACCAAAGTAAGTAAAAGGGAAGGATCCTTCTTTGATTCCTAAGTAGTCAATGATGTGATTTTTTTCTGCTGGGGGGAAGTGTTTCCCAAAGAAAACAAAGGATTTATTCCAACTAATCACTTGACCCGAAATGTCTTTGTAATGCGCCAGGGCATTTTTGTGATTTTTAATGTTCCGTTTATCTCCCTTTAGGAATAAAATTATATCATCAGCGTATAAGAGATGAGTAGGAACATTTAAGTTTCTAGCATCTTGAATATGGATGATTTTATTTTGATTCACAAGGCTCGTGAAAAGCCTACTTAAATAATCCTCGTCAATAGAGAAAAGAATGGCAGAGAGGGGGTCACCTTGCCTAACCCCCTTGGTATAATTAAAAAAACCTTTAGGGGATCCATTGACCAGCATAGAAATTGAAGCTGATTTGAATAAGGTGCATATCATGGAATTAAAAGAGTCATTAAACCCAAAGTTCCTAAGAACCTTAAAAATAAAATTCCAGTCCATAGTGTCAAAGGCATTTCTGATGTCTAATTTAATGGCCAAATTGCTTCCTCTAGTGACTTTATTCAGCATATTAGTACATTCCGAGGCAAGGCAGATACAATATTGAATATTTCTACCTTTTATAAAGACAAATTGGTTCCAAGAAACAATTTTATTCGTGATGGAGGTGATACGGTTAACAAGGAGTTTTGTAATAACCTTATAGAGAGTTTTGATGAGAGAAATAAGATGGAAAAGATGAATTTCATCAGCATTATCCACTTTTTGGATAATAGAAAGGAATTGGGCATTTATCCCATGTGGTAGAACACCATTAGAGAAAAAGGATTTAACCAGTTTGCAAACATCAATATGAATGAGATCCTGATATTATTGAAAGAAACCATTGTTGAACCCATCTGGTCCCGGGGCACTGTCAGGGTTAAGGCTAAAAACAGTGTCCTTGATTTCATGGTCCATAGGAATGCTTAAAAGATGATCATTGTCCTCAATAGTGACCAAATTGGGGATGATGTCATGGTGGAGATCCTTATTAACCTCCGGACCATTAAACAGATTATGGAAGTAATGAACAAAGTGATTAGCAATGCATTACAAAAGCACATGCCTAAGAACTGTAATTGTAAAACCCCTACACCAGTTTCCCAGAGTTGGTGCATTATTGTTTTACATTGGAATGAAAAAAAAATAAAATCCTAAATGACCTATTTGTTTAGTATCCTTGTAAAAACTAGATACAGACATAAGTTTTACATTACGTATTAAATAGAAAAACAACACAATCTCTTTTTAATAAACAACCCTATTACATATAATATCTATATAGTTCAATTATAATATAATTATTCACATCCGTGTAAAAAATAAAACATAATAAAGGGTTGAGCTCAGATGCTCAGTAAGGATACACTATATATCAAAAGGTATCATAAATAAGCATAATCTTTTACGGCAAGGTATAAAATTAAACACAATCCTTTTAAAAATAGTATTCCAAATAATATAAAAAGAATAAATCAAATAGTTCCATTTAATCATTAACATGGTTATTCTAGAAGTAGAATAATCAATTCAATGTCAATAACTAATCTCATAATGAGGAAATAAATAACACAAAACAGCATGACCATACATTCAAGGCCTCATTCCAAGACCATTACCATACTATCAAGGCCTTATGACAAGAAACTAGTTTGTATCATGAGACCGAACAATTCATTTAAGGACTATAGAGGGCCCTACCTATCACTTACTTAGTCCAATGCATTCCACTTATGAAAAGGGAGAAACATGACCTAAACATTCGTATTGAAACTAGTATAAGAAATGTTAATACTTTAACCATAAAACATGAATTTTATAAAAAGAGAAAATCCAAAATAAAACAAATAAAAGAACCTTTAATACAATTTTGAAGATTTTATCATAATAAATCCACTATAATCAAGCATAAAATCCAACAAAGGATGTTGACACAAAAGGAAATAATTTAATAAATTTATTAAAACATTTTGAGAGGCATATCCCATTTTACATAGAAATTATTTAAATGCTGAAAAATTATAAAATAAAACATTTCCTTTGAAAAAAAATTATTAGGGTTATACAGGAAGCTTAAAAATGTTAAGGATTCATAATTACATAAAATAGCTACTCACACAATATAAGTTAAAAAACATTATTTTCTTAATTTTTTGAAAAGATCATAAAGTACATCGTTTAAAAAGTTATGGAAAGATTCCTTTAAAAAGGTTTTATAAATAAATAAACATAGGTAAAATTTTGTTTAAATTTTTTTTGATAATATTTTAAAATATATTTAATGAGTCATAGACATGGATGATAAGGTTTCCCCAGAAGATACTTATATATCAACAGTCTCAGATAATAAAGAGATTGTAAACTTAACCCTTACCTTATACATTACATTATTTATTTTTTGAGTTATCCTCTTTTATAATGGTTAAAACATGTTATTAAATTATACCAAGACTATATCTGTATTTATTATAACATATATTATCCTCTTATATCACTTTGGTAATAATATTTCAATATTACCGTTGTTTCGGGTCTTACCTGCTTCGTTTTCCCATTCTTGTTTTATCATTTATGTCATGTTTGTTATGAAAAAAATATATTGTATTCATATTAATAATAAAATTGTGTTCATAATTATTCATTTTACTCATCATATACATTTTATAATCCTTAATGAATGGTTAACATGGAGAATGAATCTCTTCATGTTGTGGAGACGGTTGGTCATACGTACACACAAGAGATGGTATCACTACGTTGATGATTAAATGATATTAAATTGGATGGTATATTAATTATGAAGAATAATTATAATTTTATATTAATTATTTATATCCATTATACTAATCATTATACCTATCAAAACAGGGTAGCATTGGATGACATATTAGAAAACGATATGACGATGGTAAGTTGTACGTACGCACTCATGGTGATATTGTTATTCATAAGATTTATAAAATGAGTAATATATTTGTACGATGATTATAATAGCATATAATTATATTTATGATACTAGAGTTATTATTTTGATATGGAAACAACAAAGAAATAGGAATTAGAAGAAGAAAATAACATTGAAAGGGTTGATAAAATAATTACCTCTTCTTCAGGTGTTTCCTTTTGATTTGAACAAAAGGGCTCCTTATGATGGATTTATGTCTAATGGTAGACCTCTGGTATTAATTATTGGAGTATGGGAGGAAAATGGGTTGTGTTTGGCTGATTAAAAAGGCTTTATAGGGGTGAGTTAATGAGAAAGGTAGCTTCTCTTTTATTAGAGAGGTGAGATGCACTTTAGGAAAAATCTGGAAATACGAATTTATTATAATATTTTTTGAATTATAATAGGTAAATATTAATTTATTTAAAGGATAAAATGAGTATGGGTCAAAATACTCTCAACCAGTAGGTTTTAGACTTGTTTTGGTCATTAAATTAACCTTATCATTTAGATTTATCCTTTAGTTAAATTGATTAACTCTTACTGTGTCTTCTCGTATTTTGACACTATAGGTTTAATATATTAACTATAAAATTAAAAAGAAACCCCAATTGGATCATTAATGATATTTTTAACATTATATAAGTCATTTGTATGAATCTTATATTTTTATTACTATTATATCATTTAAAAAAATAGTATTTGTTTTAAAAACTCATTTTGCTCAATTTGACACTATTTAGTAATTTATTTTTCTTAAATTCATAAAACATGATTACTTAAAAAAAGGAATTTAATCAAAGAAAATATGTATATATCACCCATAAAATTTATTTATGACATTAATTTATCAAATTTATAAAAATTATAAATAAAATACCATGATGTCAGAAATATTTGCAGATTTCTAATTAATATTTAGTTTCCAAAATATTAGGTGTATAAATCAATATTAAAAATGATTTATTAAAAGATACATATTTATGTTATATTTCTCTTTACTTTAGATTAATCCCTATAAAATTACATTATCAAACCCATGTGGCTCTATGGGGTCCCAAAATCGACCAAAATATTCCCATAGTCATAAATATATCATAAAATATGTTTTTTACTATTATTAGGGTAATTTTATATTATTAT
This sequence comes from Viscum album, assembly GCA_963277665.1. NCBI lineage: Eukaryota > Viridiplantae > Streptophyta > Magnoliopsida > Santalales > Viscaceae > Viscum > Viscum album. The sequence continues at coordinate 272,594 of CAUJRU010000207.1, forward strand.
AATATAATTGTTTTCCTTTATTTACCTAATATACCCTTTAACCATGGTAAATAAAATTAATTACCAATGTTACTATTCATAATGTAAAAAAATTAATGTTACGTATTTACACAATTTGGACCTTGAGATTCCAAATTTTTAATCAATTTTTCAAATTCAAAACACAAATGTTTCTGTAAATAATTTAAAATTAATTTATGTTTTCAAAACCAGATAACATGTTTTTAAGAAGTAAAAACTATCAAAATATTGAAAAGTGCTTATGAAAACTTTAAATGTGAAATTACTTCCAATGACCATAATTTGATTAAATTATAAAAAATTAAAAATACAATCTATCTATATAAAAAATTTAATGAAAAAGCAGTTTTGAATTAAAATGATCTATTTTCACTATTCATCACCAATTGAATCTTTTTAAAAAATTACCAAAACCTCACCCAAAGTGAAATTTAATATTACAAATTCAAAAATAATTTCTATTTTAAAAATATTGTTTATAAAATTTCAAAATGTTGTTAACACTACTCATAACTACTTTTTAAACAGCCAATTTGATAAGTTGTGGAGTGCTTGAACTTAGGGTTCGTACAACACAATACATTGAATTATTTAAAGAGAAGCATATCATGGAAGATTGGGGTGTTAAATTATCCCATAATTCAATAAATTGTGCCCTCACAATTTTCTAATTTCTATTCGGTGACTAAAAATCCCTTTTATTGTAATCCTACATAGGAAAAATGGTCGATAAAAGTTACACTTTAAAATAAATAAAGGGAAGTTAGAAGGTTATTAGAAATAACACATACTAGTTATCAATGTGGGACACATGAAAATTAAAGAATAATCAATCAATCATGTAATCATGGAGAGTGATGGATAATATTATTAGGATGAAGTTAACAATTTGAAATCCATAAATCTGCGATGATCCAAGGGACAATTTGATTCCTCACAAAAGTATGTACTCGGATTTTTTTTGGTTTTATTATATTTTCGATAGAGTTGAAGAATTAATTCATAGAATAATAACACAATTAAATATACTTAATTTACATGTAATGTTTCATCCATTAACTAATTCCTACCACAAACTCATCTTTCTCTTAAAAATATAATAGAAATACAAAAAAGAAATATATTTATTTTAATTGTATAAGATTCCATATATAATGTTATACCATCTAAATATTGAAAACATTGTTATACTAACTAGGGAGTTCATATAGGCTAGTGTTAGGGGATTAATCCTTGTTTTAATTTGTATTTGGGTTCAATTTCTGAAGACTTTTCTGAAATGTCAAGTTGTTGCCCGACCTGTGGGTTTTCATTTTTATAAAAAAATATTGTTATAACATTCTAGAAATAACAATAAGAATTTTTTGACCTAAAAAAATTATATAAATTATATTAATTAATCCATTCAAACATTAATACTCTTCTAAATTACCTCTCTCCAAATTAATAGTCTAAAGAGATCTCTAAATTTCCGAAATCAATCTTAATATCAGATTCCTTAAACAACATAATGTTTATCTTATTTTCACATGAGGAATATATGATTACCTTAATCATATTAAAACCTTAATTTAAAGAAAAAAGTACTGAAATAAAATACATATATATATATATATATCAAAATCTTCTTATAATGGGAATATAATTCTTGAATCCAGAAAACACAAATACATAAATTATTCCACTTTGACCGTAGTACCAACATAAGCTTGACGTTGATCTATTTTTTCTTCTAAGCCATATTTCATTGATGCTTTAAACAATAATTTTCATAATATCCCATATCATTACAATTATATAATTACACAACTTCTTTCCTTCCCTTGTAATCATGAGCCTGGTGGCCTTTTCTCCACATTTGCAATAAACTCTCATTACTTTCAGGCAAGTAATGTGGTGTTTCTTCCCACTGTTATCACATAAGGTAAAATCCTTCTTTACCATTTCCCCTTTATCTATATCTTGCTACACAATTATATTATTCTCTTTATTTACTTTTATTTTGTAAGATTTAGAGAATTCCTCTTCTTTCTTGATATCACATGAAACCATATCTTTATATAATGAAAAAGATTGTTTGAATACTACTCATTAGAGGAATGGTTTAAACCCATAAAAGAATATAGAAATCTTACCTATAGTGTTACATTTTTAGTATAAAAAATACATTTATAACCTTGTGAAGTTAGCCTTATACTTTGCAATATTCACATCCTCCATCTACCTCAGTCTTGGAAATTTCTTTTTCATATCAGCTCACTGTTCATGAGGAAAGTACTTCTCTTGGAAAATTTCATTAAACTCCCACCATTTAATATTTTATACTTATTAATCTACCTTAGTATTTTTAATTAATGACCAACATGGATCTACATCTACTGAGAGATGGTAAACTACCACAACAACTTTCTCCCTTTCATAACCTCTCAAAGAAAGAAATATTTTCTCTAAGGAACTTATCCACTATTAGGATACAAAAGTATTTATATTACCATTTAATATTGAAGGTTTTTGTCTCATAAATTGTAATAACATCGATGCTCCATTTTTTGGATCATGCTTTTCAATACGGGTAATGTTATTATTTGAAACATGAGTCAGTTGTCCTAATATGGTATATGCTGTTCAACACTAGTTGTTTCACCAACTCCACTATCATTATCTTTCAAAGGAGGGAAATTCCTACATGGATTATGTCTGTTGATATGAATTCCATTTCCTCAACTATGATCCATGTATAAAAAATGGTATACACTAGATTAGGGTATGAATCATAATGAAAAATTCCAAACTAGTAATGTACTTAACATAAATTAAACAATTTAGGAATATCTTATCCATAAGCATAAACATGGGGTTTTTGTGTCCTGTTTAATCATAAATCCTCAATAATGGTTTGTAAAGAAAATATGAATTATCCTATCCATATACCCCAGTATTCTCAAACCAGGTGTGAAGTAAGGTCCATTGTCGCGTACGAAGTTACCACAAGTCAAGCCTAAGTCACCTTGTCAGAGTTTTTACCCCAAGCTACATCTATTCCAAAACCACAACCACATCAAGTATCCAAAATGGGATTTATTTATTTTAATATCCATGTAATCACTACTTTACCTAAACTATAGGGGCTTATTCAATACTTATCCTCAATGTATATCTTAGGGTAATGTTCCCTAATCCAGGTTGTTTTATAAATATAGTTTTCATGGTTTTAAATAAACCATCCATTGATAAAAACTATAATTTCGTGACCCCAGCTTCCCAGAGTAAGTGAATTATTTTATTACATTGGAATGATCACAATAAAATTAAATCCCTAATGGCTGATCAGTTTTTGTAGCCTTGGAAAAACATGATACATAAAAAAGTTTTAAATTACATATTTAATTGTAAAACAACACAGTGTCTCCTTCATAAACACCCTTATTCCGTAAAATATCCCTATAGGTCAATCATAATATACTTCTTCACATCCTGGGGAAAATTAAACATAAGAAAGTGATGATATCAGGTGCTTAGTAAGGATAAACAATATAACGGAAGATATAATAAATAATTATAATCATTTAAGGCAAGGCCTAAAACAAAAACACACGATTTTTAAATATAATTTTCAGCATAATATAGCAATATTAAATAAAATAATTCCATTTAAATTTCATACAAATATTTTACTAGTTGAATAATCAATGAAATATTAATAAATAATCTCATAATAAATAAATGCATAATATTGGAAATCATAACCATACTGTCAAGGCCTCATTCCAAAACCATTACTATACTATCAAGGCCTAATGCCAAGACCCTATTTTTTCTCATGACACATACTAATGCATCGAGAGGATATAGAAGCCCCCACCTATCACTTAATTAGTTGAATGAATTCATCTTATGAAAAGGGTGAAACACGCCATACACATTCATATTAAAACTTGCATACGAAATGTTAATACTTTAACCATAAACCATAAATGGTATACAAATAACACATCCACATTCAAAAATATCAAAAAAACTTGAATAATTTTTTTTTGTATTGTATCATATTAAGTCAACCACTATCAAGCATAAAATCCAACAAATTATGTTGACATAGACGAATATAAGATAAATAATTCATTAAAACTCTTTAAAAGACATATCCCACATTACATCAAAATAATTTAAAATCAAAAGAATTATAAAATAAGAAATTTCCTTTGAAAATAACATTTTATTTTTGGAAAATAAACTGTTATATGTGAAGTCTTCATAACGGTGGAAAATAGTTCCTCAAAGTTTTTATGGTAAAAAACATTCTTTTCTTAATTTGTAAAAAATATCATAATGTAAAACTTTAGGAATGTGATAGAAAGATTCCATTCCAAATGTTTTATAAAATTTCAAATATGGATAAAATTTATTTAAAAAAATGTTTATAGTATTTTTGAAACAAATTTAATGAAACATGGACATAGATGACAATTCTTCTCCATCAGATACTCATGTATACACAATCTCATATAATAAAGAGATTGTGAAATTAAAACTTACCTTATACTTTATTTTATTTGTGGGTGAGTTAGCCTTAGGTATAATTGTTAAAACATGTTATTAAATTATACCAGGACCATATCCATATTTATTATATCATACATTATCTTATTATATCACTTTGGTAATTAAATTTCATTATTACAGTTGTTTCAGGTGTTAACTGCGTCAATTTCCCATTCCATTTTTGTCATGTAATTCATGTTTATTATGGATATGATTAATTTTATTCATATAAAAAATGATATTAAGTTCATAATTATTATTTTTACTCATCATAGAAATTTTATAGTCATTAATGAATTGTTAATGTAGATAATGAATCTCACCGCGTCGTGGAGACGGTAGGTTGTACATATGCATGAGAGATGGTATCATTGCCTTCATGGTTAAATGGTATGAAATTGAATGGTATATTAATTAAAAATAATCATAATAGTGTTATATTCATCATGTATATCCATTATTACCATCTTTATATCCATCCAATAAAGTAGTGTTGAATAACAGATTTCACCACGATGTGAAGACTGTAAGTCATACACACGCACACATGGTGATATTGTTATTCATAAGATTAATTAAATGAAGATTATGATTGTACCATTATTATAATAATGTATAAGTATATTTATTATACTAGATTTATTATTATTATATGGAAATAATATAGAAAGTGTAAGTAGTTGATGGAAAAACATTGAAAGGGTTGATTAAAGAATTACCTCTTCTTTAGGTGTTTCCTTATGATTTGAAAAAAAGTGCTCCATAGGATGAATTTATGCCCAATTTTTAAAATCTAGGATGAGTTAAGGGAGGTTTCTAAGATAACTAGTTAGTATTTGGTCAAACCAAAATGATTTAGTGGTGTGATTTAAAGATAAATGATGGTTCCCTTTTATAAGAGAGGTGAGGGTCACTTTAAGAAAAATCATCAAATATTAATTTATTTTAAATATATTATCAGTTTATAATATATAAAAAATTATTTATTTAGAGGATAAGATTATTATGGGTCTATATAATCTCAACTAAAAGGTTTTAGACATGTTTAGTTTTATAAAATTAACTTTATATTTTATATTTAACCCTTAGATAAATAGTTTAACTCTTAGTGTGTCTTCTTGTATTTTGATAGTATAGGGTTAATATACTTAATATAAAATGAAAAAATAACCCCAATTGGATCATTAATTAAATATTTAACTTTATTTAAGTCTTTTGCCTATATCATAGATTTTTAGGAATATTATATTATATAATAAAATTGTATTTTTTAAAAAAAAATCATTCATGTAAATTTTGACACTATTTAGAAATTGATTTTTGTTAAAGTAATAAAAAATTTATTTATTCGAAATAAAGGTATGAAATAAAATATAATATGTCAATATTGTCTATAAAATACATTTATGGAATGAAAATTACAAAATTAAATTTATTTTAATATTTTTAATATCATATATTTGAAACTTTTATTAATGAGGTAATCACTGCATCATCATTATGTCGTAAATAAATTTATTTATATAATATCTAAAAATTATAAATAAAGTACCATGATTTACGAAATATATTTATATTTCTAATGAATATTTATAGTCAATGCGATCAGTTATATACCCCTATATTAAATTTTTTTAGTAAAAGATACATGTTTATATTATATTTCTCTTTACCTTAAATTAATTGTAATAACAAGATAGTATCACACCCTTGTGGCTCTATGGGGTCCCAAAATCGACCCAATGATTCCCATGTATGGATATATACCATCCAATAGGATTATAACATGTGTTAGGGTCCTTTTATATTATTATAATATTATCTTTTACCCTTATTTACCGAATTTACCCTTTAACCATGGTAAATAAAAAATAATTACTAAAGTTACTATTCATAATGTCAAAAATAAAGTACCTATTTAAAAAATTTGTACCTTATTATTCAACATATATAATCCATTTTTCCAAATTCGAAACACAAAATTTTTAGTAATTAATTTAAAATTGAACCTTGTTTTCCAAACTAGAACGCACGTTTCTAAGAAGTAAAAACTTTCAAATGATTGAGATGTGTTTTTGTAAAATATAAATGGGAAACTACTTCCAATGAACATAATTAGATATAATTATAAAATATTTATACAATTTAACTTTAAAACAAATTAAAACTAAAAAAATAAAAATATAAAAAAATTAGATGAAAAGACAATTCTGTATTAAAATGTAGTATTTTTCACTATTTATCAAAAAAATAACACCTTTAAAAAAATTACCAAAATTTTACCCTAATCTAAATTTGATATTAAAAATTAAAAACATATTTGTATTAGAAAAATAATGTTTATTAAATTTCAAAAATATGGTTAATACTATTCCTAACTACTTTTTAAATGACTACATTGATATGTCGTGGTGTGATTCAACTTGGGGTTGTATACAACACATGCCATTGAATTCTTTAAAATGAAGTCTACCATGGAATATTTTGGTGTTACATTAATAGTTTAGTGTATTTGAAGACTAGTTACACAATATTTTAATTTGATGAATGACCTTCAATTTGTTCCAAAAAATATCTTCCCATTTATTACTCCTCATTGAAATATCCTATCTAAAACAGTTCTTTATAACCAGGGTAAAGGAAATATAATAAATGGTGAGCTTAAATTCCCAATAAAGATAAATAAAGGAGATACATTAGAATTAAATTAACATATGTGTATGAGAAATTTATTATAAAAGTTGAAAACCATACCCTATATATGAAAGATCATAATATTGAGTTACGGAATAATGATTCCAATTTCATAAGACATAAACCGTAAGGAAATCAAAAAACATGAGTCATGAGATCATAACATTATAATAAGTCATAGTTTTGTGGAATAAACATATGTATATAAAATATAATTTCATGGCTACCTAACAATACATTCATAACATGTTGGGATAGAGATAACTAACCATGTACCTGATTCAGGTTTCGTTTAAGAAACTATGTACCCTATTATTTAGGCTTAGGTTAACCACCCTTTTAATACATTTTTGTGATTGAGTTAATAACATTTGTAACTTATAATATCATAAATCATTAATCATTATCCAATACAACATAGGGAGATATATGTCCCACCTTTTACATAATGAAAATAATAAATATGTGTTCCACATCATCATAGAAAAATTATTATATCATAACCAATCTAATTAAATGGGCTTCATAAAAACTTAACCATATCATAACCTATGTAAAAGATATAGGTTTCAAAATAATCTCATCATTTCATCATATAATAACCCAATAAAAATAATTAGGCTTCATAATAATTTCATCATATTATAACTCATATATGAGAAATGAGTTTTATAAAACATCATGTCATTATAAATATATATCATCCAATGAAAGAATAAGAATGGTATCCTACGTAAAAAATAGGTAAAATCAATGGATGTCAGCATAGATATAAAATTACATTATAATTTCACTTGAAACATTTATTGAGGAAAATAAAATTTCATTGAAAATAATATTTTTCATGATAAAACCTTTTTGAAAATAAATTTCTTTAAAAATAATCATGAAATATTATAAAAAAATAATTAAAAACATATAAAAACAATATTGAGTAAAATAACCTTTCATCCTTGAAAAATACATTTTAAAACATTAAAATTATAAAAATTATATTCTTTTAAAATAATAGGGAAATCTTTTGATTGAATAATCTATGAAAATATTGTCCATGAAGGTGGAAAATTATGTTTATGCAATACACATTATAAAATAGCTTCCTTTAAAAATTTTAGTAAAATCCAAATGAGCATTTTTTTGAAAAATAAATGAATATTTCTTTCAGAACTTTTTTTTGAAAGTCAATCATGCGTAAAAATGTAATTCACAAATCATATGATAATATTAAAAAATGATTAATTTTTTTTAAAAAACATGGATTTGGAAGAAAAAATATTTTCGACCGAAGAGATAAATAAAGTTATATTTTCTTAAAAAAAATTAACAATTATTTTATGTACGAAAGTGTAAAAAATTGGTTCAATTACATTAAAATTTCATGAATATCCATAAGAGAATAAAAATTATGAATTTCATGAAATATGGATCATAAGATTTTATCATTAACAACATAATCATAATAAGTCTTTATAATTATGAAATTGTAATATAAAATATTACCCTTTGATTACTGTAGAGCATCAACCTAGAATCCCCCTAAAAATATTGCTCTAGGATTGTTAGAAATTGGGCCTTAGGAACACCTCACAATACACCAAAGGTTGTCGACTAGAAATAAGAGTTTGCTTACATGATAATGGGAAGACTACACCCTTATGTGGAGGTAATAATAATGTTCTATATAAATATAACACAATGGAAGGACCATAGGTGAGAGGAAGAAAAAAACTCAACATAAGTATAATAAACATCATTAATAATAAATAATTCCAATGGTGTAATACAATTAACAGATTAATGACACATGTCAGAATGATTCATATAAAAAATATAGAGGTAAGGATTCTCGTGGATGAAAATTTCTATATATACACATAAAATTCATGAAAAATCTAAAAAGGACTCTCCGTCTCAACCTAGAGGAACCAATAGGTCCACTTCCATCTATCCCATGAAAAGGGAACATCTATAATCTCTAAGGTCCATATACCGATCTTGATCAATTACATGGCCTCAAAGAGATAATGTATACACATATCCTAAGGGGAATTTGTAGGGTTTGAGTATGAACTCAGTAGGTCACCACCAATGTGTGGCTACCTTACCTCCACAATTACGAAGTTCATGGAAAATATATTTAAAATATAAACACACTCATGTTTAATAATTAATTCACTTCTCTTGTGCTTATCAGCCACAAGGGAGTATTTACCTATGTTAACTAACACCATTAATCTCTGAACATGTGCTCTGATATAGATATATATATATATATAGTATAAAATACATACATATATTTATATATACACATTTGAAGTTGTGAGGGACTATTTCTTAGTGCCCTAGCATCCTTTGACAAATATCATATATGGTGAACCCTCAAGTTCCACCCGTAAACTTTTCACCAGTGCCGCATGTCATCATTCATGTATCTGGTGTCCAAAAAACACTCCCAATCAATAACAACCCGGCCCCTCAAACCCCCACTCAAAAAGGCTACATTCTCTCTCATCCTGACATCCCTAGGCACAATGATACCCATCCTCTAATAAATAATCACTGTAATTTCAACACCCTAAATCTTGAGGCATAGAGATATCAATCTTCTAATAATTCGGTCCCATCGACTAAAAGTATAACAATGAGGCTCAGTCCCCAAACCATGGTCTGAACATAATATCCCTATGGTCTATCACTATCTAAATGGTTTTTTTCAGTTAAAATCTCCCACACAACTGATGGTCAACACTATCCCTTAATATGAAATTTATACAGATGTCTCCACCCACAACGAGTTGTCAAAACCACCTCAAATGAGTCCTATTTTTTCACACAACACCAACAGCACACCGACCAACAACATTTAGTGGAAATCAACAAATAGTACATACGAAACCCCATCCAACACATCATTCCCCTATGACCATATCACTAAATTGAGATGGTGAACACCATATCAAGTCACAAAGGTCATGCCCCCTATTGGACAACCTTATCACCTCAAACTGAAAACCATGTTTTCTGGAGCTACTGATCATCATAACTCATGTATCTCAGCCCACACCTTTATCATGACAACCATATATCCTTATTAGATGTGATATGCATTACTTGAATTCTATAGAAAAGACCATCACATTCCCATTGGAATAATTCAATCAATATACAAACATTAACCAATTAAAATCATTGGTATGAATATACTTCCCAAGTTATAATAACACCCTTATCTGGCATGGCATGATTAAATGAACTTGGGAGTAACCAGCAAAATTCCACGACATCGTTTCATTCATTAAAAAAAATCAATTTTATTAATAGGTCTCTCACTCGATCAAACTAATGTGAAATTTAAATCATCAACCCCAAAAACACCTGTAAAAATAAGGAGTAATCAATGGACCACTTACCTTATAATTATAAGAAACCACTCATATGATATCATTCTCTAAAGTAGCTGAAAGTAGAGAAAATATAGATTTAGGAAAACAACCTTAAAATAATGAAAAATAGCTCACATAGATTTAAAATATAAAATGTACATTTAAATGAGAAATAGAATCTATAGGGTCAAATTAATTATTAACACACTTCAAACAAGACTAACAATGCTCAATTTATAGTCTGATCAGAGGAGGAGGCTCAAAGATTATAGAAGAGGGGATTTAGAGCTCCACAGATTGATGATAGGCTATATAGGTGGAGGAGAAGAAAGGGATAAGAATTATTAAATGAGGAATCTAAAAATGGTTATTTTTTTTCGAGAAAATTTTTAACGTTTACCACATGTTATTGGTAAATGGTTTTACAACTATAAAATTCTCACCATCCAAAGGGATATGTACCTCACTTGGACTGGAAACACAATATGAAAAACAATGAACCAACCGTGTAGGTCACTCTAAACACCTACACAAATACACATTGTTGACTAAGAGGGGAGGAATAACTAAATAAAACCAGATACCATTGAGGATATTCCACACGATTTAGGCTATAAGGTTAGACGAATCAGGCACCATCCATGCGTCTTGGTATTTCTTATCAAAAAATTGGATTTTTTGAGCCCACCACTTTTTTACACATTAAAAACATTGAGAAAAATTCTTATCCATAAAAATCATATACAAAGAAGTACCTTAATAAATTGAAATCTCAAAATTAGTTTCTGAAGATAAAAAATTATCTGGATATGCTCCTCAAACATAAATGTTCATAAAGGTTGAGGAATTGCAACCTACTCAAAAAAATATGGGACATTAGAGTCTTCCCCCCATATAATAGCTCATCCCTAAGCTATTAGGATTTACCCAAATATGGTACAAAATGCACACATATAAATAAAGATTCTGGATATACCCTGATCATTAGCATCATGACAATTCCTCTCTTGGGATCCCCACCATAGGAATTACAAAAACAATCACCTCCTGAACCCAAAAAAACATTCCTAGGGTCAACCGACCATACATGGACCCAAATTTCATACCATTACATGATTTCATTCCTTAACGTAATTTTTTGGTCAATTCATGCTCATGTAATTCCTGACACCCATCAATTCATATATGTCATTTGATTCCCATTTCATTTATGTTCCATATAGACACTCATCAAGACCCATATCTCTTAAGATTCCCATAAGTCCCTCACCCCAACAGATGCTCAAAGATAATCCTCCATTATATATATATATATATATAAATTACCATCATAGTATTATTTCCTACACACATCATACAAAAAGAACATCACATTGATACAAAAAATGGGTCATGATTTTTATGCATCTCATATATATATATATATATATCACACATCTTAAATAATTTCCACATACTCACCCACACCTGGATAGTCTAAAAATATCATGTGCGTACCTTGTTCACTAAAATTGACTATAACAAAAAGATATGAAGAAATCATGGTAAATCAATACCTCTATCTATCATCATATCCATGTACTTCTCTAACCCCGATAGATCAACAACATTCATCTGGCCTGAAGCCCTACTATCTATGCCCTAACCTTAAAATGGAGTCACAAAATATACCTATCATTGATCCCACTACTAGGTCTCTCTCTCTCCTCCACAAACATTTCTTGACACTAAATACCATATGCCAGATCCTGGTACCGATCCGTGTTCTACCTTAGATCCCGGAGTTTGATTTTTTCTCTCGTCCAAAACTATCCCTGAAATAGTTTTGTAGAACCTCTCATAGTGGACCATTATACCACATGTCCCACACTCGTTTGGAGACTAATAAATCTAATTTTATTACCTCACATGGATTCCCACACTGGATGGACACTTCTAAATAACTACTCCTCAACAGACTACATGATTTTCTTGCATAACTACCCTATTTTAACTCCTCACAATTTCACATACTGCTACCTGAAGCATCACCGATGCGCTCACCAAAATGTTGTCATCCAAATGGAGTTAGACCATTCCATAAAGTTACCCTTGACTATCAGTTTAGGATTTAACAATTTTGTGAATGAAGTCATATTGAAGATGTTTACAAGAACCTTGATGGGATTCTACAAAACTATCCCCAAAATGTCATGCTCATGCCATATCGTCTCCCACCATATCTTGTGAATATCATGATAGTCTTATGAAATTACCCACATAATCCACGTAATATGTAACATGGTACTTAATATTTAGGAACTCACGAGCCCAATCCTCCCTCAGCATCTCTGGGATAAGGTGCTCAACGAACCTGGCTTCAAAATCCTTCAGAACTAGTCCCTCATGTCTATCCCGCCTAAACATATATATCCCACAATCACTTTTCTAGTCCTATGAGAATATACATTTATAGATTCAATATCATACTTGGGGGTTACATAAGATGATAAAAGATATTGTGGATCCACACGATTCAGTTCTATGTTACTTGTAGTGGACCATTACCCTAGAATAATGGCGGGTGCTGAGACTAGAACTCATAATTCAGATCCACAATATATGGGTCATCTACCCAAGATCCCCTATCGATACCGTATATGACACGAAACATGCCTTCCAATGGATACTCATCAAGCAATGGCCCAAAAAACTGCCATCTTTTGTGGCTATCCCACATCTACCTATGACTCCTGATCAACCTAATCCTCTAGGGCCTCATCCCGACCATTTGTGGCCTCATACCATTAATGATCATGGGACACCATATCACCACACTCCCAATGCTCCACCAGAATAAACCTATGTGGAATCACACCGAAGACCAAATACAATGGTCTAAAAACAATTATATATATATCATATATAATGAAATCTGTAACAAGAAACACATCACACATCACCTACACTCTCGTACCACACCCGACCACATGACATTAAACATCACATCCCCTTACCTACCCATATCAAAGTCTGGTATCATATATCATTTGACCTTAAAGAACATTTTATACACCTAACAGAGTTAGTGATCTCATATAACTAGCCACATGGTTCACTACCTACCCATAACAGAGTCAGGCATAACATTTCATGTATATTAATTTGGGATAACATAGTAGAATGCCACCAAATATGATATATACGAAAACACTATTTAGATACTTTTTTGACACATTAAACTACTCTCACACTTTTATCACCAATTCCTACCCTTATCTGCGTCAGAAACATATATATCATGAATATGAAATCACATTTCAGTCTTATTATAAATAACATAACTAGTATGGCTGAGTAGAATTCCACCAAAAAGGTAAATTCAGGAAACACAATTTAGAATCTTTGAAGGCAATTTAAATAAAAAAAATCCTCTTAGCACATTCTAATTTCCATATTGAAAATAATAGGAAAACATGCATCCTATATGTCAAAGTTCCTATCATGATTCATATACAATCATCCATTTCTGTACTGGGCCAAGGGTCATATACAATAAAAAATAACCATCAAACAATAGTTCTCCACTAAAGGTAGAAATCAATCAACTATAAAATAACAAAACAAAACACTAATTTCCCACCCCTAGAAACATTGTCTATCCCCCATTGATGGGGATATATGCACTAAAACGCGAGCTATTAACCCGTTACTACTACATCATAGTCTCCAGTTTACCATAGCCCAAATAATTAGACCAAAAAGGAATAGAAACTCTTATGATACCATTTTTATCATTCATTCCTAAAATTTACTTAAAACCCCCTATAGGATGTTTACCCATTATAACATAGTCTTGCATCCATGTTTGCAAAATTATATATTCTATTATATAGGGTCTAACTAGGTGATAGTTGGGAGACTATTCACATTGGTGGTGATAATAATAATGGACTATATAAATATAATATAGCAGAAGAAGGACCATAACTCAGTGAGAGAAAAAAACTCTATGGAAGAATAATAAATAGTAGTATTAATAAATAATTCAAAGTAAAAATAACATCTTTATATTAATTACATATACCATATTTGGTCTTATAAAAAAATAATAATGGTCTCACGTGGTTTTCCATATCAGTACATTCATATAAAAATCATGAAAAATATAAAAAGAAAACTATCTTTTAATGAAGAGGAACCACTAGGTCCACTTCTATACATACTAAGATAATGGTACATCTATGATCAATAAGGTAAATATATTAAGACTAATTCCTTAAATGATCTCAAGGAGAAAAATTGTACACACACCCTGAGGGGATCATGTACGATATGAGTATAAACAAAGTAGGACACAAACAATGTCTACCTGTCTTACATACACAATCATGAATCTATATGAAAAATATAATTAAAAAGGTAACGCAATAATTTTTAATAATTAGACCACTTACCTAGTTCTCAATAGCCATAAGGAAGCATTTACATTCTTCATCCAGCTCTGTTAATGTCTGAATACAAGCCCCAAATATATATATTGAATATAATACATGCATTCATATATACATATATATTCACTAGATAGGATCTATGTATTAATTCGTAATAATACATAGTTTAATATCATATCTTGTGAACCTTCACGTTCCACTAATAAACATGTCAGCAACACTTTGTTCCATTAATCATGTATCTGGTGTCCTAACGACACACCCAATTAAAAAGATCCATGTCTTTCATAACTCTTCTCAGAAACTACCTGTCGACACTCAAACTGATTTCTTAAGGCAGAATATATCTATACTTTATTAAAGAATCATTTTCATCTCAATATCATACGCCCCAAGGAATGATGATACTTGTTCTCCAATAATCCTGGTCATCATCCTAAAGTATAATAGTGATCCTCATCACCCAAGTTATGGTCTCAACACCATCTTTCGATGTTCCATCACCTTCTACATAGATTTATATTGTGAATACATCCTACATGAAGGATTGTTAACTCCATCTCCTATGAATTAATATCTATAGAGGCCTCTATGCACAATGAATGTTCAACACCAGCTCAACTGAGTCATAACTATGTGACCATGACTACAATGGCGAGTTTCCAAAAATTATGAGTGTAAATCAACAAATAATACCTATGAAACACACTTCAACACCTCATAACCCTACAAACATGTTCTTATATCCTGATGGATAACATCATATCAAGTCAATTTGGATATTACCCTATCCCAATTTCCCCATTTTCTCAAATCAACAAACATGTTTCCTCAACATGGTGATCCTTATAAACCCATGTATCTCATAACATTACCTCATCTTGAGGAACATATCACCAATCTTGAAGTGATCATCATCACCTAAATACTTCGTCCAATATTGTCACATTCCCATGGAGCTGATGTAAATAATGTTATTAATTAAAATCAAAGATCAGACAATCAAAACCCAATGGGAACCAGCCTTTTAACAAGATTACCATGCATAACTAAACTAGGGAATATCCTAATACATATCAAGGAATAATTTAAGTAATTTAAAATCCCCAACATAATTATTAGTTGTGTCACATACTTAACCCAATGTGAATAATAAATCATGCACCCCAAAAACTAGTATAATTAAAGAGAAATATATTAACCACATAACTTATAATAATAGGTGCCCGGTCATTTGTTATCAACTTCAAACTTGATATGAAATGAGTCAAATCAAATATTTTGAAAAACAAACTAAAAATTTGGAAAAAAATATAACATGGATTTATAATTCCTATGGCATGAAAAAAATGAATGAGAATTTATAAGATCAAATGCCTCATCAATATGATTCTAACATGACAGGCACCATTCAATTTGGAGTCTGATCAGAGGAGAATGCTCAAATCCTAGAGAAGTGAAGACAATGAGTTCCCTGAATAAATGAGTGGTTGTGAATGTCGGGGAGAAAAAAGAGAAGAAATATTAAATTAGTATGTTTTAAAATTTAGTATTTCCTCTTAAAAAATATGCATGGTTTGGAAAAAGAATGTGCTTACCATGCTCTGATCATTATCTAAATGAACCTGTACCATGCATGGTTTGGCCACATGGTTTGAAATATTAGTCTCCAACTATGCATATCAATATAAAAACCTACACCAATTCCCATGGATGTATTAGAGGGGATTTGTGGTTAAATGATAGTATTTTTATTTTTAAACATGATTCATGGTTGAGGCTGCATGGTTAGACAAACAGTGCACCAACCGTATGCCATGGTTTTCCATCTCTGCAATCTTGGTTTTCAGGGCCCAATGCTTCCAAAAACCACCATAGATCATGTGGAACTTGAATAGTCTTAAAAAATAAAAAAAAATCATTAGGTTAAAAAAATATCCAAATTATGTTTCAATAATAATTTTTTTTTCTAGTTCACCAAACTCAAAAGTTCAAAAAGTTTGACGAATTTCAACCTGCTAAAAAAACTGGGACATTACTGTAACCTTGAAAAATAATCCCCAGTAATAAATAACAAAAAGATTAACATAAATTATTATTAGGATATATAAATTATTTCTATTACATATCAAAAATTGGATTTATATATACCTCATGAAGGAATATAAGTGCGTACCATAATGTATGTCTCAAAGAAGAAAAATTGAGATAAAAATTGCTTACTGATTTGGTATATTTGAACCATAAATACCATATAAGAGAGATACTAAAATTTATATGTAAATAATAATAATTTTAGGTATAATATTTATAAAATAAGTTAATGGTATGTATATACACCACATAAATAAAACATGTGGTAAATATGGAATTTTTCTCATTGAAAAAAAAAGTGAGAAAGAAAACCATTACGACTTATGTAATATTTTGAACAAAAATACCTAAAAAATAATGAAATAAAATGGAAAATTAAATATAAATTAAGTAATGGGATTCTTGATTTACAATTTCTATGTGGTATTATATACACCACAGAAAATAAACAAGTAGTGAATCTGAATATGTCTCCCATAAATAAGAGAGTCTAGAAATCCCTTATCTAAATCATTGAATTATGTAATACACAGTAAAAATACCTTTATAATAAATATAAATTTTTTTATAAATCTATTTCAGAACCAGTATCATATATATAACACCTTATATTTTTATCTTATGACCTTTTATTACCTTCTTATTAATAATTCCATGTTAAAGTCATGTTTTTGGCAACAAGTGGTTTGTTTTTCATGTTTATTTCGACATGTTGTTTTTTTACTCTTAATTATTCATGGTTTAATATTACAAAAAATCTTTAAAATGATATTAATATCATATATATTCAGTATATAAGTATTTAAATTCATCCGGAAAATTTAGTGAGGAAAAATGAAATTCATCATTCTTGGATATGGTGGATTGTGTGTACGCATGAATGTTGTTTCCATTTTCCTTTCAGATAAAAAGAAATATAATATATATATATATATTATCATTCATGAATATGTTTTATGTCATATATATATATATATATTACCTACATTTATTAAATACATTCTTATTACCATCCATGTAAAGCGCGGATGAATCGCATCACTTCGTGAGGTGGTAGTCCTCCGTACACACGAGCGACATTATCATATTACCAAAACATAGAAATAATGAAGGTATATTTGAAATAATAATTCTTTAAGAATAATAATAATATCATAAATATCATATAAGAAAAATAAATACACCATTATTTCAAATCCTGAGAGGTGGTAATGGAAAACCGAACGATAGCAGTTCGTGAGGCGGTAGTTCGATGTATACACAAACGATGATTTTTTAACCCATATTACAGAAGTGGAGGTATTTGTAGGTCATGGAATAATTATAAAATAAAATAATTATATATTATATATTAATTATTTTATATCATCATGTTATGATACTAATAGAATGATGTGGAATAATAACTAGAATAAAAATTCTCATTGATGAATGTCACCACTTTTGTGGGTATCCTCCTTTGGGTTTTCCAAAAATTATTCTTATGGTTTCATAATGTAAAACATTAGGCTTATAGTATGAGATGAGGGAATTTTTTAGGTGACTTTTTAGGATATTTTTTGACCAAAAATCGTTTCAATGTGTTAGGAATAAAGGAGAAGTGGCGACCTTTTAAAAATACGGTGAGCAGAAGTCTTGTAATTTTTTGAGAAGAAAGAATTTGGCCCACTTTTTTCTTCTAAAAAGGATCCAAAATGTTTTATTATAGATTATATTATTGATAAAATCAGAATAATACAATAAAATGGGCATTGGACATGTTTTCAATCATTCTCATCCCTTATCACTTTAGTTTAACCCTCGGTAAATCCATTTTTACCTTAACCTTAAGAAATATTTTTTACCCTATTTTTAATATTAAATTTGGTTCAATCATAAGTTGAAAATATATGATAATATTAAATATTTGTATTCCAAATAAGGAATTAATTTTTCCAATTTCGTTTCATAGAGGCTGATAAATTTAAATTCAAAAATATCTTGTAGGTATGCTAAGAAAATGGTGTTTAAAAAAGAAAAATTAAAAAGTTTACAGAGAGTTTATATCAAAATTAATTATTAGATTGATTAAAATACCTAAATTGTCCTAATTTATGTATAATTTAACTATTCTTACACTAAAAAGTTAAAAATACTATTTAACTTTATAAATAAATTGAATAAAAAGGTAGTTTTCAATGAATGTTCAGTATGTTTCAGTATTCCTAAAAAAATGAAACATTTAAGATAAATTCAAAAAATTCACCAAAATTAAATTTTGAATTTATTATTTCAAAAATGCTTTTTATTTTGAAAAATAAATTTCCTAAAAGTGGTAAAAATTATTTTATAATAATTAAACCAAAAGCGACAATACTGTTTTTTAGAAAAATACAATTTTAAGCATAACATTAGATTTATTCTAATATATTTTCTAGTGTAAACATAATTTGAATTTTAAAATTTTTTATTAAAATTATAATATGAAAATTGAATTAAAATAATTAACTAAAAGGTATTATTTTAATTTATTGTGCTTAAATAATTTTATGTGAAAATATAGTTTTTCCAAAAAATGAATTCCATATTTTCGAAAAGGTTTTTATTTTAGTTTATAATAAATTAGTCACCAAATAACTCATTATATACACATGTGTAAACTATATATTTTCATAATTTATTTAATCGTATTAAAACATTATATTCCATTGTATAGGTGATAACTATCATTTAAAAAAAATAATATTTTAATTGTATTTCATGTTTTCTTTAAGCTTGGTGTTGCATGTAAGGAAAGCTATACTGAGTATTGTGTGTAGAAGAAGACAAAAATAGTTTTGTGTATAATGAAAAATAAATATAGTGTTCTTTGTAAAATAAAAATTCAAAAAGATTAAATATATTAGAAAAAAATATTTCACAAATTATCTGGGCCATGTTTTATAAGATCCAATTTATGACATCAACCAAACGCTTTTTTGATGTGTTCTCTCTACTTTCACTTGGTTCAATATCAAATGATTCTCTAGATAATCCTATACTAGAATTTTGGTAAACTTTAAACCATTGTCAGTTTGGAAATTTATAAATTTCTTTTCAAACAACCTTTCATACTCTCTCTAATATTGAGTAATGCATTTAGACAACTCATAGTTCTACTTATTTACAAATATCCATGTCATTATATTTTAGTAATAAATTATAGATACTAAAAACATTTTTCCATCAATGTATCTTGGTGATATAGGCTGAAAAACATCAATATGAATCATTTCCAATAGTCTTGTAAACATTAAATTTTTTCTTTTTAAAAATTCTAGGTAATATTTCCATTTTCCAAATCATCGCATTCGTGTGTATAATCACATTATAGGTTAGGTAGATTTAAAGATCCATTATATTTCCCATGATATTGCACGTATATTAGGATCAAATGGCCTAGATGATTATTCCACAACTTATTTGAATCTTCTAGGGAGAGAAGGAAAATATCATCTTACCAACTTACATGGTTGATATTTTCTTTTATGTTCTTCTATTTAACAACCACTCCAATATAATTTACGTTGATTATACTCAAAATCATGGAAAATATAATTCCAGTTCTAGAGCCACACAATTAAATAACATTAAGAATATTATAACTGGGGCCTTTAACAACCAAAACAACTGTGCATCTCAGATATTTTACTCAAAAATTGGATATCTCAAAGATAATAATCCTTACGACTTCATAATTTTTTTAATTTTTGGAAACCATACTTATAAGTATTGTTTCCTTTCATAAGATCCTTATTCCATATAATTTTTGAGGTGAATCCACTATCAATAATCCATGCACTAGTATTATCTGATGATTTTTAAAACAATTTTCGAAACCACCACATTCCCATATATTCCCTTATTGATTCATGTAATCTGGTTCACACATGGTGGTTATTGAAATTATTTTTCGTCCATAGAGTAATATGGGTAAAATTCATTCCAAAAATATTTAAATAATATTTCCATTAACAACTCACATGGATATTCTTTAAGATTATTCCTTTGACCACTTTGGGTCTACATTAACACCTTCCTTTATATGGTCGAAAATAAATATTTATCTATATATAAAAATCCTCTACAATAGAAATACTTTCGCGATCCAATTTCACTTTTTATTTCTTGTATGATATACATTATCAATGTTATACTAGGGGTCAAAAGATTTTGTAGGTCATTATCTTTTTTTTGTAGAAGGACAAATTCATCTTCAAATTCTTTATTTCATTTAACTCGATATATCACTATCTTATTCAATGCATGTATAACACTAGTTTCTTCTTTAACATTGAGATTTTACTCAAATTCATTCTCTGAGTTTTTATGATTTCCATATTTGATATTCTTAATTTCTTCCCATATATCAAATTTCCCTTCTTCTTACTTCAATATATAGAGTTTGGAACCATGAACCATAAATTATATTAATTATCTTTTTTATATAAAATTTTGTACTTCTTCAAGAGTGACCTCAAGAATTACTTGGTGATAAATTTATCCTTCTTATTCTCCTTCATTATTTTCACTCACTTCCCTTATTTAATAATTTCCCACAAATTCCACCATAGTATTTAGTTTTCAATATTAATATTCTCTATTTTCTTCTTTTTCAATCATTTTTAGTCAAAAAAATTATTGTAAAAATAGGTTATTCAACTTGAATTAATTATTATCGGTGTCTTTACTACCTTTCACAATGAATTGACACGCCTTCATGAGAACTTATTTATCCTCATCGTCATTAATAATCTTCCAAGTACACTTATCAATAAGGTTCCCAAACATTTCACATTGAAATAAAATGAGTGAATTCTTCCATTTAAACATTCCTTTGGTATCCTTATAGATTCAAGGATATGAGTGAAATGAATTCAATCAATTCATCTTCTTCCCAACCATTATATGGTGTGAGTCTCTTTATGAATTTTTTTTTCCTCCATAGACTTCACTATTTCTTCATCCCCATTATCATTGTTCTGTATCTTATATGATACAAGAGTTATATTAAAACTATAGAATTTCACCTCCTTTGGATATCTATCAACAATTTAAAATGAATTCAGATTAAATAGGAGTGAAAATTTTATTGGGATGTGTTTTGTGATCTTTACATCATCATGGACTTCTCTAAGACTGCACATTCCAACCAAAATCACATTTATATATTTAAATAATGCAGAAACATATTATTTGAGTGAATCCTCAAGCCCTCATAAATATTATATATAACCTTAAACTTGGATTATTACAACTTTGAATCTCCTTCACAAATGTTGAACAAAATTTCACACATTTAACGAGATGATATGCATGAAATTAATTTTTAGTAGATTATATTGGATTGGGATCCCTATAAAGAATTGATTCCTTTTGAATCCACATAAAATAATCTTTATTCAAAACTTGATATGTCCTCACTATACATACTGATAAAGAAACCATGCATCAAAAAAGAATACAAATTAGTGGATAATTATATGAAGTATTGGTCCAACAGATTCTTACATAGATGGAAGTTATTTCACTCTATGATTGAAATCACTATTTTATTAATGGTTTCGGTTGCATAAACTCATATAGAATAACTAACTTTATCATTTTTATCTAATAATAATGATTAACCCCACATGGTTTAATAAAATTAGGGGTGAATAAGGGTATGAAAGATTTAATCAACTCCCCATGTGGATATTATTTTTTTGGTTACCAAAACTCTTTTCTCACCATTCCCAATAAAAACGTAAGAACTGAAATACAATCACACACAAGACGCAAAATGTAATTGGTTCATTTTTAACTGGGCTAGTAAGAGGAGCATAAAAAGGAAATATGATGATGAACCAAATATTCTTTAGAATAATATTGCTGAAAATATAGTATCAAATATACTCTCTCTTAATATTTACTCCCAATCACTCTTTAACAGATAATTACACTCAACAATAGTGCGTTTAATGATTCTGTAGAAGATCATTCCATTGATTTCAATAATCACAGTTGTTTATACCTCATTTTTTATTTCATGAATCTCCACATTGATCCAAATGATGAAAATAAATTTACCAAATAATATTAAGGAAATCCCTTTTACATCATAGAACATTCACTTTCCTGAAACCTTTTCAGATCAGTTTTTCAAATTCTAAACATTCATAATAATTATCAAATTTTTGTGGAATTCCTAGATTTCATGTTTTTTTAAAACCACCAATATTAATGAAACATTTATTATTTCACTGAACTCCCCTGGTAATATAAACATATGTCACATTTTGTAGCTTCTTTATACAATAATTACTTTTATGTAACTCTTATGCGGATTAAGATCCCAAATATTCTCTACGTGTTGGACAGTTCTGAAGCTGGGGTGGGGGTGGTGGGCTGTTTATATGTAGCATTGACCCATAAAAAACATCCTCATTTATAATTGATGTTATGCATAAATCTCCTAGTTTTCTGAACTTCAATGATTTTCTATAGCCTTTAGCGTAAAACTCACTGACATTGCGAAACATCTATATGTATTTATGGTTTTCACCTAACTCTATATTCCTAAAAAACTATAAATTTTAAAAAAAATGTGTAATTTTTATTAAAATAGATTCCTTTTAGTTTTTCAATGAATAATCCTAAAGTATTAACTTTCCTAAAATTTCAGGAAACGTTTTCACATATCTGCATAACATCTTCAATGATATGAAAATATTTTTTTTGTTAAAAAACATATCCACTTCCTTTAAATGTTAGAACCCAAAATTTTTGGAAAAAATTGAAAAACTCCTCCACCTCATATGTAGAACCTCTTTAACACCTTATAGAGTATATTTATTTTGATGATCCTATTTCTTGAATAACTTTGTCCCATATCTCAATATAAGTGCTTCGATCTCATTCTACTCTCCACCATAATGGATATTTTTCATTGTACTCATTGAAAAACTATATTGGAACATCACAACTGAATTTTTCACCTATATTATTCTAAAAAAAACCAATAAACACCACTATAACATTAACTTGAGGAATAGTTTCCCAACATGCTGCTAGTGTTAGTGTCCTAGAAAAAAAATTTATGGACATTGGATTAAATGCATATTTAAAGAGGTGAATAATAATAAGACAGATTATTAAATATTTATCATTATTAGGTTTGATTTTAATGTAGTAATTTTCTAGAGTATATTCCACATTATAATGGGTATCAAAAATCCCGACTATGATGACAACTATGAAATTCCATGATGTTATTCTTAGACCTTGTTTTATAATATGATATAAATCTATTAATAGACACATAGTATGTTGACCATTTAGTGTGAGTGTTCAATAAAATATGAGTATTTTTCTTATGATGTTATAAATTGTCAATCTCATAGATGGGAGAATATGATAACATACCTACTAGTAAGAAATCCACATGTCAAAATGTCATTAGATATTCCTATATAAGAGTAAGTCTAATAATTCCTAAACATTATAACTATTATTAATACATGTCATGAATAATGAACTTTGATGTCTTACCATAAACCATGATGACACATGATCTTGGAGAATTTCGGTATTTTGGGTTCATCATGATTGATATGTTATTAACGAATATATCGAGGAATGATTTTCCCTTCCATATTTATGAATGTTGAAATATCGTCCATGTGGTTGAAATGAAACTGTCATATTAAATTCCATGTCCATGGTGTCTAGGTGACATTATTTTATATAATAAATGAAATATATATCAAGAAAATTGTTTGATGATTGGGGTGTGAAACTTTATTGATGATATATAATGACAAATAGATTAAATTACACATCGATAATTCATATTAGGTTGTTTTCAATGAAACATAACTTCTTCCTTTGATGGGGTCTTGACCTATTACTATAAAATAATATTGGATATTAGGAAAGATTGACAAATTTCACTGAGGAAAAGGCCTAGAGGGTCACAGACCAAGTGTTTCCTTTGATGTTTGTTAAATATTATTTTTATATAACAATTTGAATACATATTATTCTCTAGATCGAGAAGTAATATTTATTTACTTTTTATTAAATGAATATAATTAATAAATAATTTTTTGTTTTTAAGGTAATTATTTAATTTTGTGAATATATAATATTAATTTATGTCTTGTTAATCACACTATAATTAATAATTAATTATTTACTTAATAAATAATTTATCTAGATATGTAAATTTTCAATGAATATTTACTTATGAGGATGTGAATAGAATATTTATTTGTTTAATAAGTTAATAATAATTTTTAAAATATCTAATCTATAATTTAATAAACATTATCGAGGGATAGATTACCATATTTTTTATGATGATGAATATTTATCAATAATATTTAAAAAAATATGTTTATCATTATACGGGTTAGAACATGCCATAAAAAATAAGAATATTTTATTATTACATGTAATGATGTTAATTTTGGGATTATTATAGAAATATGGAACTTTTAAAAATTAATTAAATGTTACAACCTAACCCTACGTCTATATATAGAAAGTAATGTTAATTAAAGAATGGATAATTATTGTGCACAAAATTTCATGTCAAGATCTCCATCTTTGCCTTTTAATCTCTATACTGATAAGAACAAGGGATTTTTTCCATCGAGCATTATGGAAAATTAATCTATTATAAAGAATAATTTGAGATGATCAATAAATCATGCTAGAACATGATGATTCACTAGTGTTTTCTGGAGATAGAAAGAGAACATGATGCTCATTTCTAAAGTGGCACTACATTGGGTCCTTGCAGTTCAATGATGATACAGTAACTAGTTAGAATAATAGATACCATCAAAAAATAACGATATCAATATCAAGTTAATATCCAATCATATTCTTGAAACTAATTATAAATTAATATACAAACATCTTCTCTCTTTGGTTTCACCTAAATAATTTATCAATATTTTTTTTGGGAAATATTTTTTTCTCATGGTGTTAAAATCATGTACATTATGAATTATCCATCTAATACAAAAAAATGGTGAGTTATCCATAGCCCGAACATGATATCCCTTTGTGTTAAAAACAATCATTTTGTATTATAAGGTTCATATTAAAGGTATAATTATTTAATTATTATTGATCATTATTCATATTCAAAGGAAGTTTTATTTTTATGAAATTAATTCTTGAATTTGATCATAGATAACTATTATTTATCCCTATGTTTCATACTCATTAAATATATATCCTATTATAATTTATGGAAAAAATATAAGAAACCATATGAAGGTTCCATGGATATTGGCTTGACAACATGGTATTACATGGTGTGTATCCTAATTACACATTGATTATTCCAGTTCATTTTACAAGGATATCATGCAAATTAATTATCCACATTGTGTAAAGTAGAACAAAACGTAAATTAAATTCTATATGTGTCGACCAAGACATTTTAGAAAATTATATGAGGGACTAATTTTTATGTAACATTGATAAATTCTATATAGTCCATACTTTTATGGGAAGAAACATATATTCAAATACGCATTGAGAAATAATTTCATGATATGTAGAGATATATAGAGATATAATAATGGCATTACATGATTTGTACTAAAATTTCATGTCATTTTCCCCACACATTTCCATTAAATAATACATAGAATGTCCATAAGCATATATTATGATCATATGAAGAAAACTATATATGACATATCTATGGATATATAGGTGGCATACCGAACCTATTTACCCAAAAAATTAAGAATATAATTTATTTCTCTATTAATTCTCTACAAATTGTGTTCCATGTGTCATTTATTAACTCATACACATTGCATGATAAGTTATATATAAATATATGTATTAAATTTTTAATTAATTTCAATGAAATTCTTTGAACTATATACCAAATATATTATTAATACTTCGACTATTCCATGAACATTAAAATCATTATACACAATATTAATTAACATTTTCTTTTCATTTACAAAATTGTACATTCTATGTAATTAGATAACAATATGTGTATGCTACATCACATATGAGTATATTTTATATGGTCTGAATAAAAAATGAGTAGTTTGAATATGGACTCACCTCATTGCTTTAATATACATGTTGTAAATATATTTTATCAAAATTTATCTAAAATAAATGCATTTATTTTCATTAAAATCACACTATATGATTATCTCTAGGATATATTGGATGGAGATTAAGATAAATTTAAATAATTGAATAATTAAAAAAAATTAGATTAATTCATTTTTATTTATCGTAATAATAGAATCACTATAAATAAATGTTAATTAATTTTTCAAAATGATTATTAATTTCACTAGTGGATGATCTTGTTCATAAAAACCTTTGGATTTGTAAAATATATTTAATGAAATTATTTCAGAAGTTTTTAAAATTATTTTATTACCTAAAAATTTATGGCATATGATTCACCCCTTTTATTATAAATGGGATTGTGTTACCATTTTTTCTTTTATATAAACCCATTTATGTTTTTCTACACCTTTTAGTGAAGAAAAATAATTTTAAGGATGGATATCCCAAGTGCATGGAGTTGTTTCAGGAAAGATTCAATGGAAAGACAATGTAGTAAGATACATAAAAAAAATGTTCAATGGTGAAAAATGGATCATAGTATGGTTCAAGGAGTTGTTTCCAACATTTTCGTTTGGGCATGCACGTCCATCTTGTCGAGGATGGTGGTGTTGTATGTTTCCTTGAATTCCCACTTTCCAAAGGTGGGCGGCATCCATACCATTTTCAGGGATGTTTTCTCATTGATAGAAATTCGATGATGGGATGTCGGTTCTTCCTTCAACGGATTCATTATCGGAAATCGTCACCTAGTTTGTGTCTCCCTTATAGACATAAGAAGTTTTTTGTTAATCTCTTCCCAATCCCATATCATTATGGAAGCAAGTTAATTACACTCCTTATGTTGTGACATTTCAAAGGGTCCGGCCAGGGCAGCAACCTTTGGTCGGGGGAGTAGTCACGTTGGACATCACGGGCATGTCTGGACGCTAGGATACTAGCACTTCTGGTTTTCGTCCCCTTATAATAGGGCTTCTCTAGGGTGCGAAATCCTGAGGCATCCCACATCGAATGCGGAGAATTATATGTCATAGGCATGTATCTGATGTTTTCCTCGGCTTATTATGTTAAAAAAAGGGTATGCCACAGGTTTAACATCTAGCGGGGATGAATCAGACTGATCGGAACACATACTAGAGTTGATCTGGTGGGTGCAACCCCTAGAGGGAACACTGTTGTTGGGGATAACACATGGTTAGCCACCCGATTGTTGTTAAAGGGAATGGGGAATGTGGTGGCATAATCCAATCAGGATATGGAAACCCAGGTAAGAACTAGGGTGGATGATGGGCAGTTAGGTGAAGTGGGTGGAGAATGAGATGTAGTCATCTCGAGGATGACGAAGGTGTTGGGATTCAGTCTTGAAAAGACCTCCTACGTATCCCTATGGCAGGGAATCAATGTCATTGTAGTTCATCTAATGAAAAATTACCGTCGATTGGGGATTTCAATGGCTTACCACTGGATGGGGTCGAATGGCTTACCAGTGGATAGGGTCACAACGACTTACCATTGGATAGGGCCACAACGAATTACCATTGGATGAGGCCATAATAGATTACTACTGAATGGGTTCACAATGGCTTACCACTGGATGGGGTTTATCCTCAGAGAGGCTTCCTACATACCTTATGTAGGAGACAAGGATCAAATCCCATGTATCTTGGGATGGTGGATGCAGTTGAACGTCGTGAAAGACTAAAAGGGGGAACACATTTTAATGTAATGCGGGACAATGGTGGCCCGGCGTGAAGGGATTCGGGACGAATTGTTTATTAGATATGATCCACAGGAAGGATTCCTACATACCTTGCCTTGGTAAGGATCATGGTCCACGTAGTTCGGGGTGGAGTGGGAACCGACGTGATGGGGGTCGGAACCCATGATTGTTGGGCTAGAACCTCTGGGAGGCTTCCTACATACCTTTCCTTGGCGAAGATCAATGACAAAGTAGTTCGGGGTGGAGTGGGAACTGACATGAATGGGGTTAGAACCCATGGTTCGAGGGCTTGAACCTCATAGAGGCATCTTATGCATCTTGATTTGGAAAGGACCAAATACCACGTAGTTCGGGGATGGTGTGAGGATTACACTTTAGGCTGCCCAGATAAGATATCAAGGTTGACACTCACTATAATACCATGTGAGACATGCTCGGTGTGAGAAACAAGAGGCAACAAAGGCCTGACGATCACATCGCTGAAGGTGCATTTGTGGGAAGTGAAGTGGGGCTCACACGTGGTTAGCAGCCCAAAGAAGAAGCATGTTCTTACATGTAGTTCGCAGCCCGGGGAGATGGAGATTAAGACTTACTCAGGGGTGGAGGCTCGGGGGTGATAATTCCCAGAGGGAGAGGTATTTGGAACTGAATAAAAGAGTGGTTCGGTGTCCGTCCCCCCCCCCCCCCAACTCCGGTCCTTGGGACCGAAGAAGAAAGGAGGAGAAGGGATGTTGCCTCTTGCAAGAAAGGATAGGGGCTTACAACAAGGTGATTGCCCTATCCCTGTAGAGAAACTCCACTCCGATAAAGAGGATCTCATTCCATGTTAGGAATGATTTAACTCCGGTGGAGACCAGGGGGAATGTAGAATGTCTAAGGTGGGGCACCCCACATTCAAGGCACAAGGCGAGGTCATAGTTTAACGACATGTGCTGAGGAGGATGATGCTGGGCAGTTTAACGTATTGCAGCTCGGACGAGGTTGGAGCGCTCCACATCCCTGTAACATAAATAACTAATACCCACCTTCCCTAGAGGAAATGAAGGAATTAGAAATTCCATGAAATGTGGGTCTTATGGAACGATCCATTGGGGGGGGTCCACATTATCATGGCTATATGAAGAAGCAGTAGCTGTTATTGGGCCTATGTAAAGAAGCATGAGGCAGAGCAATGCAACAGAAAGCACCGCCCGAGGGACGTTGAAATTGCTTCGTCTGAACCTGAGGGGCCGCATGGGAAGAGAGAGTGTGCCGTAGGCATGTCGCATATAAGAGAGGCTCAAAAAAGGGGCCTTAAGGTGAGTGTAGCACATAGAGTGTGCATAAAAGAATTAGTCGAGGGGAAAGATAAATTGTCTGCATTCAATATGCAGGGACTACGCTCAGGATGAAGGGGTTCCATGCAAGAGGGAAAATTCATGCACAAGATGGACTGGTTCTATGGAGGACAGAGCGTTGTGTTCAAGATGGATTTTTTGCGCACAAGAGAGATGGTTTGCACGCAAGATGGAGGGGTGGCATGCAAGAGCACCTGACGTAGTGGGAACTTGCGTGCAGATGTGGATCCCTTTAAAAAAATGAATTGGGGAGAAAAATAATTCCTAAGGATCAGGCCTAAGAGGGACCACCCAAAGGAGCCCCCTTGAGGGACCTGTCACGCAAAATCCAATACCTGAAGGCCATGGAATTTTTCACACGGTCGCAAAAGATGGGGTTTTCGCATGGCATAGCGTCAATTCGTCTTCTATTACCATCCCTGAAAGACGGTGATACATTTCTTTTTATAGCTGGTGTCCTCGGGTGGCATACAAGGGGGGGGGGGGGTCTGGCGCACAATCTTCTCCTGGACGATGCCTTGGGCACGAAAAGGGGCTCGAGTGCCCAAACGCCCGCTCAACTCTACCTTGAGCATGGAATTGAGGCCGAGCCAGCAAAATCTTGCTCAACAACACCTTGGCTGCAGAACCAAGGTCGGGTGCGCAAACACCCATTTGATGCCACATTGGGTGTGGAATCGAGGCCAGACACGCAAACACTCGTTTGACACCGAGGCCTTGGAAAAGTGGGAGTCGAGAAAGGAATAGTTTGCCCGCCAGAAGGCCGTTTTCTCGCCTCTGCGAATTCTTGTGTGCACCTGCCTCCTGGGCCTCAAATGCTTCTCTTACCCTCTTGGGATATTTCATTGATCTTTTATCCTCACGATGCGGCCCTTCCCTGAATTTTAATGACAACAAATTCCCCCCCATCAAAATAAGAGTTGAAAGGTAACCCAAATTCAGATTTTGGGGGACCGCCAAAAAAAAGAGGGGACAATTCTTTGGTGGCAAGAAAAAATGCATTTTGTGCATAAAAACTGGTTGTGTGTTCACGGAAGACCAATCCATGATTTCTAAATAGGCCGAGCCCCCCCCCCCTCGACCCTAAGTTTAATTTTTCCATGCAACATGCATTTTTCTCTCATGCGTGGAAACCATCCTAATCCTCACATAAGTTTCCCTGAGTGGTCCCAAATTTTCTTTCCATCCAATGTTTATCTACTCACATTGATCTTCTTTTGTGCCACCACTGCTTGTGCACACCGAAAAGCAGTCTTTCATGATGCCACCAATTTTTCACACTGAACATCAGTTTTCGCATAATTTCCTTTGTAATTTCTAAAATGGCTGCCTAGCAGACTGATGCTAAGAGGCAAGATGCTGCAGCTACAAGAAGATCCCAAATTAATGTGAACCATCCGATTCTTCGTGTGAGGTGGTTTTTTTCTGATAACCAAATGATTTTTGTCTTTAGTACACATGCTCAAAATGATTATGTCCTAAGTGGTAGCCTGTTGCTATAGAACTTTGGTATTCTGGATGTCGTGTTAATGCCCGGTTTCGAGACAGACACACCTCGGTCATGGGTGACACACAAGGATAATCTTAAAAAATTAAACATTACCAACAACAGCCATCCTACTGGGGAAATGCAGGACACATCCATCAATTTCTTAATTTGAAGACTATGACAATTTCAGGAAGCGATGCAGTACCCAAGGAATCTCCTACTATTTATGAAATTACATTCTGAAGCAACATTACGGACAAGACGAAGGGCTAGCATGAGTTGGATTTTAGATCTGTGGGAAACATTACCAATTAATGGGCATATACATACTAGGTACATCATACGTGGGAGGAATTCGGGCTGGAGTTGCAGTCCATTTGGCTTTTTGAGGCCGTTTGGACATCCTAATTTCACTTCTACCAGTGGTAGGACTTGGTAGAAGAGTTGATCATCAACTGGTCACCTGATACCAACACTTTTCACCTCCACCATGTGGAGGTGGGCATCAGCCTGTGGGATGTCCATTTTATTAGGGGAATCCATATGGAGGGATATCAGTACGACGAGTTCCTCCTGACAGAGAATGTCTGGGGGATAGGACACACACTCCAATCCTGTCATGGCACCTGCTGTAGCCGGACAAACAGGAGCTCAAAATAAGATATATCTGGAAGGAAATATCATATTCAGGGTGGATTAGTCTCTTCCTGACCCAGGACATGACCGTGAAGATATTGGGCCGAGTGAAGAAATGTTTGAACACATCTCAAAGGGGAAAAGTGGGATCATATTTGAAGATTTTGGAGATGGGAGAATACTGATCATGGGGCCTTGGAATTAATGATGGTCAAGAATGGAATGTGTGATATGCTAGGTTCTATTCCGCATTCTAGAGCAGATGTTTGTTTCTTGTGAGGGACACAAGAATGGTGGTCCACCCAAGGGCGCTAGTGATGGCCAGGAATTGGCAGTGAAGAATAAGTTCATCCTGAGGGTTCCAGTGTTAGCCAGGATATACAATATTCTGGGGTGTATCCTATGGGGATGTAAACCTAGGAGGATATGTGGACCATTCCAGATTCTTCATGGTGGGTTGCAACCCACTGTGGTGGGTATGACTTACCGAATGCCATTCGCCCCTTGTCATGGTATGTGACCATCCCTCTTGAACATCACTGGAATTTTCCCATTAACGCTCAGGGAAGAGGGAATCAAGATCAAGATTGGTAGCCACATCCACTTCGACTTCCACCCATTCCAAACCCAGGTCGGCCAAATGGTAGATGAGGGGAGGGGTCAACTGGAGAAAAGGGAGTTCCTGCTGATCAATCAAGGGGGTGTGCTGGTGGCCTAGATAGATGGGAAAATCTTCTGCAAACTATATGTGATGACTAGGTTCGCATGGAAGTTCTAGTGCATGAAGCGGATGCCCATGCAATTATACACAGAAGTTAGGGAAGAGTGTAATTCCTACATTCTTCACCAGTTGTGGCTTATGTTCATGATGTCAGACTTGGGTGAAATAATCACTCGTCCCCCATCCGATATCAGTGCGGGGCTGTCAACAATGTTTTCTAAACACTAGAAGAGAACGTATCCCATGGAAATTCGTTGGAAACGCATCTGGAAGATCAAGGCATCTAGTGCAGAGCCTGAAGTGCAGGAAGGAAGATGTGGTGCCGTGGGGGAAGTGAGGCAAAGAACAGGTTGAGTAGCTAGCATGACACATGCCGATACTTCATCTTTAGGGGTAGCGCAGGCCGAGAACCTGCCTCTAACCTTCGGGGAAAGGTGGTCTTGCAGATGGCGTCGTGGTCCAACATGGGAAATAACAGGGAAGAAAGTCAGGTTCCTCTTGACGCCATCTGCTGATGATATCTTCCCTTATATATGGTCTTCTAAGAGGACACTACAATAGTCCATGTCCATTGAAGAGCTATGGAAGAGGCTGATACATACCAGACTTGATCTTCCAGTTATAGGGAGCATCCAGATATCAAATTGGGTAAACATTCATCATCGGTATGCATACCTAACAGCCATGGATATGCATGCATGCCAATGGGGGAGGTATGAAGAACTACATATCTTGGTAAAAGTAATGCGTTGCTAGGAGAATGACCTAGAGAAGATTACATTCGAGGATGAAAGTTTTGAGGATGGAGGAGAAGGAGGAGGAGGAGGAGGAGGAGGAGGAGGTGAAGGAGGAGGTGAAGGAGATGGACATGAATAATAGGAGTTCCATGTGGAAGGTCTGGGTGGCGAGGGGCCTTCAGAAGCTCCCGCTCATCTACAGAGCTCTTGGGAAAGTGGAAAAACAATCTTCTCTAATGCAGAACTATAAGAGTAGATTGATGTATAGATTAAACATTATACCGACCTTTATCTTCTCATAATATTGATCCGTCAACCAAACCATGTCCTATTTAGGAACACATGGGAGAGTTTCCCTAGGAAACCTTCCCCACAGGGACTTATGTATTCTTATGGAGACCGGGGAGCAATCTTGGGGGGCCAGTCCTCGAGACTGAGCATTTTGGGGAACCGACTTTAGTTGGATTAGGTGATGATGAGCCAGAAAAAGAGTCCCTCATCATCCCCATTTTCCAAGAAGAGTTGACGCTGGTGATTGAGTTGACAAGCGCCGAAGGGTCCCCTATGGTGGCAGCCCCCACAATGACACAGACATAGGAAAATACTGCACATGGATCCCATAAGTCCTTATTGATTAATTCTATTATTTTTTAGGGAATTACACTAATCATGATACTGATTCATGATGTAGTGATCACAAGGTTGGAGGCATGACATACTGTCGAGTTCGGGACATCTTCAGGAGTGGGATGGGCGGCGGTCGCATCGGCCTTTATAGAAGAAACAATTCTAGACAGAGCTACCCCAATACTTAATGATATCGAGATTTAAATGAATGATGGTAATGCTGTGGGGGTGGAGCTGCAGCCCAATGATAGTGAAGTCACTGATGAGGAGGTGGTTCTTGAATAATACCCTACTGTTGATATCCTCACCACTTTCCCCCAATACAGACTCATAGACCCTGAAGAAATGGACGATTTTGACTCAGATTATATTGAAGAGAGATATATTACCCAACACAAGGCGTGGAAGTGCATTATATGCTTTTTCAACCAGCTACATGTAGAATGGATAAACCAGATGGGCTCACTCCGCACCTGGCTACGCTTTCTCTATTCTGGAGGGGTAGATGCTCACCATTTCCATGTAAATATATGTGATTACATGGAAGAGAAGATAAGAGAGGAAAGATAACATTTAGACGTTTCCCAGAGCCTAATGGATTTAATGAATACTCAGGAATTCCTAGAAACGGATAAGGTTGTCCAACCCCTAGAGAAGCAAATGAAGGATTGGGAGGTATTCAATGCAAACCAATCTGAACTCATTGAGCGATTGAAGGCCTAGCTCGTCGATGCTCAAGAGAAAATTTTTCAGGTGAATCGCCGAATGATTGAGCTCTAGACTGAAAAATCACAGGCACAGGAAAGGGCTAAGGAATTTCTCCCTGCTGCTACTGTTGAAGAGAAGGATCTTAGGGGAAGAGAAGCAATGTTGGAGGCCACAAGTTGGATGGTTGCAGTATTGGATCATTCCATCCAAAATGTTGATCCTTAAGGGCCCTGTTTTAGATGACCCCTTAAACTCATCTTTCTTTATTAATTATAGCTCTGAATTGTATGCATGAATAGACTACTTGCTTGTTATTTTAAAGCACTTTGACCACAATCCTGAAGTAAGTAGCGATCCATTCCTAAGCTCACATGGGTCATGCCCTATATGAGAAACAAGGGATTCATGCCCTATTAATCCATTTGAATGTGGGGGTGACTATAATACTTTGGACACCCGGGGTAGAAACAACTCTTTTGGGCTTCTGAAAAGAAAAGGGGGGGGGGGGGGCACGACTGGGGAATAAAGTCCTCAGATGAACTGAACTGTCACTTCCCCCAACATGCTCTAGTGCACGAGAGGGGTATCTCTAGTGGCCTTAGAATCGATTCTAATGTAGGGGAGTGGGAATTATGAACCATGATACCCAAAATTCATAATACTATAGGGATGGCACAAAAATGAAGAATAACTATTGAACATGTTTGAAACACATTATCCTTATTGCGTTATCCTGAAAGAGGGATAACAATTGAGGGATGACCATTGACCCTGTTCGAAATGTGAAGCATGACTTAAAATGTCTTCCATTAGCCTTCCAGATCATTGTCCTAGGAGGGTAGGTGAGCCATCAGCCGATAATCCATGCTATTAGGGGGATCCATTAGGGGTGAAAGAGGAAGAGGGTCCGAATGAAGGGCACACAATGCTTTTAGTTGGAATGATGGGTTGTTTGAATGAAGTCCACCACTTTTGAAATAATGCCACCATGATGATGGAACACTGGGTGGGTGTATTCTTTTAATCATGGAGCAATCATGCATTCGAGAAGGACCTCTTTGGCAAGGGATCTGGTGTATCTCATTACTATCATGGGGCATCTTGAACTTTCTTAGGGTAGAATCATAGTTTAGAGTGATGCGCTGAGGACATAAGGACTCGTGCAGCTGAACGTCATATGACCAGATGAAGGATGAAAGGGGAGATCCCAAGAAAGGATTATGTGTTGTTGTAGCTATATACCCTACATGAATGAGGTCATAAAGAGTCCACACCACACCATGTGTTCCCAAGAGATTTCGGGCCAAGGGGCCGAAAGAGAGGACAAGATTTTAGATTCTGGGAACTGGACCTGGAGACATTGGGTCTGGGCATTCCTATGTATCCCATGAGGATGGTAATCAAGGCATACATTGTTATTGGGATGGCACGATAGGATACTAGTTATAGAGATAACACGATTTTTTCGGTCTAGCCCTTGCACCAAATAATGTGGTATTTGATAGGTCTTGTTTGTCCTTTAGGATGAATGAGAGTTTTTTTGTGGAGTGATGGATATGGGAAAAAAAGTCCAGGAATCACCACAAGAATCAACCCGCATGCATGCATTGAAAAATGGTACGGTGTGTAACTGATATCAATCATGATTCCCCCTCGAGTGAGGATATCACGGTGTAGTGTCAATTTTCTTCATGTGGCCAGGATGATAATGTCATAGTATTAGAGTCACGTGATAGGACCAACCATGGACTTTAACGTCACGCGATATAGATATAATAGTTTAACCCAATGTGGGACCATATATCATAGTTTCAAGTTATATGGATCACACATATATAGGAGAGATGAGGTTACAGAGGGAATGGGAACGACATGATAAAGCATACCTGATGTGAATAAGGATGAGGCCCACATCTTACAGTGCCTGATTCCAAGGAGGAATCCTCAGGACGAGGGGCCAGAAAAGGTTAGAGGTTATGGGACAGGAGAGTCTAGCTCTCAATTGAGCTAGACTCTAACACTCAATTGAGCTAGACTCGATGATGAGATGTTCGTGTGTTCCAACGTATCCCATGGAAATGGGAATCCAGCCACACGTTGTTCATGGAGGTTTCCATTAACATCGTGTAGGATAACATAAAGTTTAATGCCATGTGGGATAGGAAGAAGGGGGGATAACTCCTGGAAATGGGTGCACGTGGTGCGGCTATTCCAAGGTCAACGTGAATGTGGGAATAATCCCAAATGTACCACGCCACACGATCCTATAAGGTTTAGAGTCCAAAAGTCATAACATAATAGGTAAATTAGTGGAAATCGAGATGGACCTAAAGACGAGAGGTTCGAGTATTCTTACGTATTCCATGTGATTGGGAATAAAGTTGTACGTAGTTCCAAAAGTGATCATAGTTTAAGGTCATAAATCATGGACCAAGGAGAAGTATAATCCTTCCAAGAAATTGTGGACCTCAACCCAATCCCTATGCCCATGTGAGTCAAATTCGGAGTGGGAAACAAGGGCAGAAGTGGTTTTTGAAATACCTAGAATGTACTCCAAAAGGGAAGTCGGTGCAGAGCCTCGAATGAGGCCTTTACCGCTGCTTTGTCCTCCTAAAGTGAAGATGCGCACTGAGGGATAGTTCTTGGAGTGTTGAAATTCTATTTGGTCATGATGGGGTGGAAAATAATTTGAATAATGTAACTAATATTACAAGCTTTAAGGGGCTAGCATGACGATGGAAGATCACTGTTCAACGTGTTCAAAATAGAACATCTACATCGAGTGGCCTGAAATGGGAATAAAAAATGAGCATCGATCACTGACCATATTCACAATGCAGGATTTTTATCGATTTGTTGTCTGAATCCCCCAAGGACATATTCTCTTAAATGTAGGAGAGCCCTTAGTCCAAGAATCCATGCCATTGGGGGGGGGGGGGGGGTCCTTTCGGGTTTCAAAAATAATGGAAGCCCAAATTAAGGGGAACATGAAAACTGTAAAATGATTGAAATCATGTCCAGATAGAATCTGACACTCTAGGTTCTAGACCAAATTACTCCTGGGCTAATTTGGTGAATCATCGGAGAGGGCCAAGGAACCCAACTTAATGGAAACTGACTCAAAGAGATTATAGTAGGGAAAGGGAATGAAGGTCTCTCATGAGATATAGGTATGTAGTGTGGTTGTTATGAACTTTACATGAATGAGGACATAATCCCATACCATACCTCTCTTTTAGAAGAATTCTGTCTATGGGGCTAAAAAGATATAAGTGTTTCTAAAAAATAGGGCTGGACCCAAAGATAGAAATGTCCAGGCGCTCTTACATATCCCCTGAGAATGGGAATCATGCCATATGTAGTTCTGGGGTTGTCGTGCTGTTTAGCATCATCTGGTAAGGACGAGGATAGGGGAATGGTATCTCAACTAGGGGTGAGTATGGAATGATGAGTAACCCAACATGATTGAGGATGTAATCTCACAGCACACCATACAACCCTAAGTGAGAACTCGGGCCAGGGGCATGGAAAGGCTGAGGGGCCTGAGGCTGGGCCATGGGCAGAATGTCATGGCCAGCTTGCAGTTTAACATCTTACGGTGAGGATGAAGGCGATCTTAATTTAGGGTCATAGAGCTCAGACTATATATTCCTAGTTAAACGTCATATTCATGGGACAGAGAGGGGAATCATCGTGCCTATAGAAGACCACAAAGTTACAATGATGATAGAGGACACCTGTGGACCAGGTTCGCAACACAGGATCCACCCTTATGTGACTAGAAATTGAGGCCAACAATTGAGTGTTAAACATTGACCATATTCGAAACACGGGACTTCTATCAATTTATCTCTCACAATCCTCGAGGTAATTTTCCCGTAACAGTAGTAGATCCCTTGGTACTAGCATCCATGCCATTCAGTGGCCATTTTGGATATAGAAGGTGATGGAAGCCCAAGTGATGGGACTTGTGAAGCATGGATGGGCTTGTGCACACATGATAGACGATAAATGAAGGTATGGATGTCTCTAGAGGATATGTGTTGCCTGTAAAAATAGCCCGACGATAAGGACGACATGTGTCCATACCACACCACACATTCCTAAATGAGAAATTGGTCCAGGGGCTCAAAGGGGTCGAAGGACCTGAGGATGAGCATCTCGGCCAACTATAGCCATATGACCTCTCATGCAGGCATTTCCTTCATTAATCCTAAGCCCATGTGAGAAATGCATGGTGTGGGAAACAATGAGTAGGATCAGGCCCTCTCTATCACATAAGGGTTTGACAGCTAGAATTACACTCCCACTCAAAGAAGACCGAGATTTGGAAAGACAGTGGGGAAGAATGAACCACTACACTCCAGTTTTGGGACATACTGGTGTGGTGAAAATGCCAAAGGATAGCTGTTGACCATATTCAAAACACATCATCTATATCTTTTGACCTAACAAGGGAACTACAAATGATCATTGACCGCTGACCATATTCGCAACGCGGGACTTAAATAAACTAGTTGTATGAAACCCTCGAAGATGTTATCCCATAGCGGTAGGAGAGTCCTTCGGCCTAGCATCCGTTCCATTTGGGGGTCCCTTCGAGTGTGAAAGATAATGGAAACCCAAATGATGGGGCATGTAGAGAATAGATGTGTCCATGTAATTTCAAATCAAGTTAGACAATAGAAGAGACCATGATCTTCAGGGGGATGGATACATGGTATGGTCGTGATGAACATGAAATGAATGAGGAAAAATCTCACACCACACCATGTGTTCCATCCTAATGGGAGGTCCCGAAGTCTGGGGCTAGGCCTACAGATGAAAGTTCTTGGTGGACCTATGTATCCCATGAGAATGGGAATCAAGCCAAGCGTTGTTCTAAAAGGGCCATGCAGTTTAGCGTCATGCGGTGTAGGCATATGAGGATTAAAGAATGAAGTAGGGAACATAGTGCAGTCATTGTAACCTCGACATGGGTGGGGCCAAAAAATCCTACATGATTCCATGTGTGATCCTCCAAAAGAACTATGCCCAGAAGGGGATAGTCATAGAAGAAACTAGGGGATGGAATCAATATGAGGCATCTGAGTGTTCATACGTATCCCTTGAGGATGGGAATCAAGACATACATAGTTCTAGAGATGTAGTTTAATGACTTGTAGGATGACACACAGTTTAATCTCATGTGGGAAATTTCGCAGTTTAAGGTCATGTAGGACCGGAATATTTAAGGCCATGCAGGACCGTAATGCAGTTTAGGGTCATGTGGAACATCATGTAGCTTGGGGTCGTGCAAGACCATATAATTTAAGGTCACGCGGGACCGTAATGTAGTTAAGGGTCATGCAGGACCATAATGTAGTTTAGGGTCGTGCAGGACCATCTGGACTGAGGAAAAGTATTTCATTAGGAACTTGGCATTGGCGAGAAGAGTTATTTGTTCACCATCCATTGTAATCATGGAGTACATTCCATTAGAGTAAACCTTGTGAATGATATAAGGTTATTCCAATTTTGGTTCCGATATAGGTGGTTTCATGCCAGGTATCATTGGTTCCCTCAAGGCCAATACCAAGTCACCTTGCAAGAAGGAGTGGTGGAGAAATTTCTTGTTGAAAGCTCTAGATATCTTGTTATGATGCCTTTCCAGATTGTGTATGGCATGAATCTTGTTCTCGTTGAGCACTTCCTACCCAAACAAATGGATTTTGGATACTTTATCTGGTACTTACTGATCATAGATAGGTGTGTGCAATGAGGGAGATTGAATCTCAATGGGTAGGATAACCTCTGTTCCGTGCACTAGGGGATATGGGGTCACCTGTGTGGAATTACGAGTCGTCGTCTGATAAACTTAGAGGGAATTGTGGAGCTTGTAAGGCCAACTCTTCTTATTCTGACCAACCATTTTCTGCAAAATGTTAGAGAGGGTTTTGATGAACACCTCGATCTATCCATTTTCTTGCGCATGATAGTGGGAGGTATGGTTAGAATGGATGTTGTACTTAGAGAACAATTTCCTCAGCTTAGCTGCTCGGAAGTTCATGCTGTTATTGGTGAGGATGGAATGAGGGACTCTAAATTGGTATATGATGTTGGAGCTAAAAATTTTAATGATGGAATGGGCTTTGACCTCATTGAGTGGAACTACATCTTCCCACATGGAGAAGAAATATGTGGCAAACAGGATGAATCTACACGGGCGAGCTGTCACCGGGGGATATGGTCCTCGGACATTGAGTCCCCACACTACAAATGGAAATGAGTACTTGGTGGTGTGGAGGGGCTCTGGTAGACAATGCATGAATTTGGCATGGATCTAGCATGCATGACACCTTTTCGAAAACTCGATGCAGCCATGGATCATAGAGGGCCAAATGTTCCCCAATCTCTGAATCAGGTAAGATAGTTTTGGCCCAGTTTGATGATCATCATAGAAACTATCATGAACCTCCTGCAAAACATGGGGAATCTTGATTCCATGAACGTAATGAAGGAGAACACCATTAGACCCACGCTTATAGAGGATTTTCTCACGACTAGGACCATCCTAGTGGCTAAACTGTAATGTGCGGCATCACATTCTCTTGCACTCGGACCGATCTATCGGGGGATTACCATTCAGGAGATACTCAACAAAAGGGTGCTCTCCAGTCGAGAGTCGCTTCAATCACCACATCTAGGGGACCCGGGGGTCCTGTTGTGGATGCTCTGGCAGTAAGATGGCTTAACCATGGGCCGTCATCATCATTTTGGGTGAAAGGAGCAATGAATATCCAATGCGCCACATGGATAATAAGATCATCCTACTCGGGCTCCGCATGTGATGAAGCTAGGCCTGCCAGGGAATCAACTCGACCATTCTGAGATTGCGGAACCTGAGTAACTTCTATCTGATATGGGAACTATGCCATTAGGTGGAATGTGCGCTCCACCACTAATATGAGCTCTGTATTTCTAACGATGTAGTCACCGTTGATCTGTTTGATGACTAGTTCAGAGTCTCCTTTCACATGAAAATAGGGCACATCAAACATGAGAGCCAGCTCAAGGCCAGTGATGAGAGCCTGATACGCTTTCTCATTATTGGTTCAGCCTTTGGACAATAGGAATGAGAATGGTATAATGGCTTGTGCTGGGGTAATGAATATGATACCCAGGGCTTCTCTGTTGAGCCTGGGGTCATTGATCCTTCAGTCGGTGGCTCTCCCAGAAGCATCATCGAAGTACATCTGCCAATAAAACATGGATTGGTCTACCAAGAGAATCACTTCATCGGGAAAATCAAGATCTATGGACCGGTTAGCTGGTGCCAGATGGACAACAAGGAAGTCTTCCAATGCATTCCCCTTAATATATTTCTAAGGGACAAACCTGAGATCGAACTGCTGGAGAATTACTGCCCACCAAGCTAGATGGCCTCTCAACATGGGGTGGTTTAGAATGTACTTCAGTGGGTCTAATCAAGACACCAACTGTACCTTTTGTTGCTTCAAGTAATGTCAAAAATTCTATACAAAAAATACCAGTGCAAGGAAGCTCTTTTCGATAGGGGAGTATCTGGTCACCGTATTGAGGAGCATGCGGCCGAGGTAGTAAAGGATTTTCTCCATCCCCTCATTTTTCTTATGGGTGAGAAGGGAACCAAGAGATCATTCCAGGGAGGTCCAATAAAGGAATAGTGACTTTATGGAGATGAATGGAATTATGTCATGAGGCTGGAGCATATACTACTTGATCTCCTCAAAAGCAGTCTGACACTCGTCGTCCCACTCATAGATGGTGCCATTATTCATGAGCTGAGAAATGTATTTACACTTGCTGGCTTAATTTTCAATGAATCATTATATGTAGGATAAGTGGCCTATGAACCCTCGAAGCTTCGGAATTTTTCTCGGTATAGACATCTGGCTAATGTCCTTGATCTTCTCTAGGTCGATCTCAATGCCCTTGTATCTAAAAATGAAGTCTAGAAACATTACAGAGGTGACCCCGAAGGCACAGTTCAATGGTATTATCTTCAGGTGATGAGAACGGAGGAAGCCGAACACTTTCTCAAGGTCTTTGAGATGGTCCTGGCATTGGCGATATTTGACCACCAGATCATCCACATAGTGTTCCACTAACTTTCGTAGGATCATTTTAAATATATGATGTATAGCATGCTAGTATGTGGAACCTACATTATTTACAATAAAGGGCATGGCATGGTAACAAAAAGTACCTTGGGGTGCCCTAAAGGCTGGGAACTCCTCATCTTAGGGGGCCTTTCAGATCTGGTTGTACTCCGAGTACCCATCCATGAAAGAGAGTTCTTGGAATCCAAATGTAGAATCAATCAAAAATTCTTTCACAGGAAGGGGAAATTCATCCTTCATACAGTGACAGTTGAGATCCCGAAAGACGATGCAGACTCTGATCTGTATGTTCTTCTTCTTGACTGGCACAATATTGGCCATCCATTTGGGGTACGTGACCTCCTTAACAAAATTGGCTATGTTGAGCTTGATGAATTCTGCCTCGACCATGGGACCGTGGGAAGTGTGCGTCTTTCTGGGAGGCTAATTGAACCCTCGATGATTTGCTAGTAGACCAAGGCAGTGGGTGGCTACCTAAGGATCTAGTATTGGAATCTCATCATAACTCTAGTTGAATACATTATAGTGTTGTTTCAAGAAGTCTACGTACTACTATTGCACCTCAAGGGCCATGGCGGCACTGATCAATGGGGGTCTCGGTTCTGCCGCGCTACTGAGGTTCACCTATACCAAATCATCGACTGTGGCATAGACGCCCTCCTCAAAGGTGGGAGGAGAATCCTATAAATATTATTATTCACTTGTGGAGGGGGAATCCTTAGT
This sequence comes from Viscum album, assembly GCA_963277665.1. Lineage (NCBI taxonomy): Eukaryota > Viridiplantae > Streptophyta > Magnoliopsida > Santalales > Viscaceae > Viscum > Viscum album. The sequence goes on from CAUJRU010000207.1 coordinate 316,722, forward strand.
GGGAGGAGTCAATTCTGAGTCAGAATATCGCAATGGGAGGCTAGTACCCACCTGACCGGGAATGGACACCGCATCAGAGGACTCATGTGTTGTCACAACCATAGTGATGAAGTCTGTCGATCTGATCCCATCTGGACTTTAGCCCAAGGGGCCATGCTAGATGATATTGATGTAATAGTGGTGCGTCAGCTTGAGCCAGTTAATTATACCCTGAAAGAACAAGAAATTTATGACGTATTACCGTTGCCATGGGGCGGACATCCCGATACTTTATTGGGGTAGGAGGCTCCGAGATCACCTGAGGCTGATTTGTATAGGAGTACAAGGTGATATTCCGGTGTTTCTTAGTCCTAGGAAAGTGGTCCCCCCTCATTCCTGAAAGAAAAAAGAATTTATCCATTTCCTGGGTCATAGCCTCCAAACTGTTGATTTGAAAGACGTAGGTGTAATCTAGATATTTCCACGAGTTAGTCGCACCCATGACATGCTCGACCACATTAGTATGAATCTATTTGTCCTTTCTTATGTAGTAGTTTTCATCTAGGTAGCAGGCTTTAGAAAAGGTAAAGGGAGATGAATCACCTTGAAGCACACCCACTCAACCATTATGGGAGTACCTGAGACATTGGTGATATGTTGAGGGAACTGCCACAATCATGTGGAGCCATGGCATTCCCATCAACGCATTGTTTGTGGTGTCCTGAGAGACTACCATAAATTCGGTGATAGCAACTGGCACACCAAACTAGGTCTTTAAGAGGATATTACTGAGCGGTGTCTATTTTGTCCTATAATAACTTTGGATTATTAGGTTATAGGGACTCAAATCATCTTTATAGAATCCCAGCTTTTGCAGTGGCCGAGTTGGGATTAGGCTAATTACGGAGCCCGTGTCGAGAAGACAGTGATGAACCTCCACACCATTGAACTGTCCAGTGATTTATAGTGGGTGAATGTGCCCCTATATGGGTGAGCCTTCATCTTCTCTAGAGAATGAGATAATGTCTTGACCTTCAGCATTCCCGACATCTTCACCATGAAAAGCTTCTATGGATGCTACTTCCGTCTCAAACTGGAGGGGGCTTCTTAAAGCCTCAGCTAGGGCCTCACACATATCTAATGACAAGCAAAGGGAAAAAAGGATGGAAAGACTTGATGGAATACAAGATAGATGCTTAAGAATATTTTACTTCCGCACCAGGTGTGGACTTCTGCTTATAGGAGGCCGCTCTATGACATGAGGCATGATGGGACCTACTGGCTGAACAGATGGATTACTGGTGCTGGGAATATCCCGCTTCTCACTAGTCGAAGCCTACAGAGTGGCTACCATATGAGGACCATATGACTGAGACCAGACTATAGTAGTGCATGGCTAGTCATGGAATGGATGAGGTGGCTCTTTCTGATCCAGAAACACAAACGGTAGCAAAGGTGGCCCTGAAGCCACCAGATGAGAATGTTGTGCATGCTGAGCTCAGCGATGAGACTATTGCCTTATTTTGGTAGCATGCACATCCTGGCTGGAAGTGCTGACCGAGGCACTCCGACGACCCATATACCCATGATCTGTTGATGTTGGCGACAGCTGGGGACGTTGGGAGGATCCGCCTGGATCTCCTCATCGTCAGGAATCATGTATGGATTTACTAGCTCTATGGTGTTAACCGAGTTGTACCATTGACCTTCACACAAAGGGTCATCAACTACTGCATGGATTCTAGGAGGGATTTCCATCTCCTAGGGTATGAAGTCACCAAGAGTATAGAATTATGATGGAATCGGTGGGTGACATTTCTTTCACTTTTGTCACCAGTGTTTGCTCTTCAAGGAAGAGGACAACTGAGACGATGATGCAGAGGTGTTGGCTGCAGCTTCTAAAGGATCTAGTAGATTTATCAATGATCGAATGCCACCATGGAAATGGGTGACTATTATACGAGTCATCCCGTTGTCATAATTCTAGGATCCATGACCGCAAAGCTGGTGCCACTCGCCCTCGTTGTCGCTGCTGCTGCCAGGCCTCACGAAGACGCGTGCCACCTGTGCCAGAGCTGGGGAAAAACAGAGTATGTTATTATCTACCTAGTCTTGAAGCTAGTCTTTGAACACATAGCACTTCTTGAGAGTGTTCCATAGGATCTAGTGGTAGGGGAAGTAATCAGGGTGATAAGTTAGGTTTGCCTCATTTGACCTTCTACATTCAAGCAGACGTAGAATCCCCAACTCCAAGGCATTGTGGAAGTAACCAGGGTCCTGTGGCTTATTGAACATGTATGTCAGATTTCTCCTGTCCTAAAAGGGGGACCTTGGAGCTAGACCTTGACAGGGGGCTGGAGGAGCCTGTTGTGGTGGTGGAACTCGGTTATATCACTTGGGTGGTGGAAGCACATTGCGCGGGGGCACCTACTGATTATGAGGAGGGTGCTGCTGGGCCGGTGGATGCGCCTGAGGTGGAGGGCCTCTGCGAGGCTGTGGAGGCATCTCCACTTGAAAAAACTATAATCACCTAGGGGCCTATACTTGGGACAGTACGGTGGGATCATCCATAGAGGACCTTCTCATGGGGATTGCAAGAGGCAATAGATGTGCCTTCTTATCCTCCTGTAAGGATTCCACTAGGGGCTGGGTCTTATTAGAGAAGTCTTGGAATCCCCCATGATAGTTCTGGGTGATCAGAGATGGGACCAGCTTTGTCCTGACTTCCCTATGCACATCATCAACAATTTCACTTGAGTCAGTGGCATGTTGAGGGGATACATGAGTCCTTTCCACCGGTCAACAAATCAGTGACATGCTCATATGGCCTCTGCATACACATGAAGAGGTCCATGATACTCGTCTTCCAAGTGGTGGTACTGAACTAGTAGAGGAATTTCCTAAAGCAGTCCTCTCATCCGGTTAATGATGTGATGGAGAGCTGGCTGTAGTATACAAACGCATGCCATTCAAATGCTTTAAAAAAATCGAAGATTAGAAACCTCTTGTTGCGATGGAGTTTCCATCACGGGGCCACACCTTGAGGTGATGTGGGACAGGTGCTGTGGAAGGTCCTCAATCATGTTTAAGGGGGAAATGTGGGTTTCTCCAAACATGGGGGTGCTATCTTATCATCCACCCATGCCAGATAAGGCTTTCCATCAGGCGGGAGAACCACCTGTTGTGTCTCTAATGCCTCGAGATGTGCAATGAGTGCCACTATTAGATCATCAAGGTGGGGGTTACTTTCTTGAAGGGGATCTTTTACTACCAATTCATTGGAAGGTTCTTCAATATGATAAGGCAACCCATTAGCTTGTGGAGTGGATGGTTTAACAACCTATGGGACAACTGAGGGAATCTGAGCTAGGTCCTGAGGGTTGTCACGCCATTCAGGAGGATTGGGAGAGACATATCGTGCTCTCTTGTCATTGGTTCCAGACTCAACCCTGTCTATGTGGGAAAGATTTTCAGGGTCAACTGGAGGCAATTTACAGAGGGGAAGCTATGCCTGCCCCTTCTGCCAAAGCCTAGGATCACCATAGTCTGGCCATCTCTCTGTTGTGTGTTCATCAAGGAGTTCTTCAACCAACTTCTTCTATTTGGAAAGTTTTTGATGCAATGCGGTTTTCTCGGGGTCATACTCCGCCTTCTACATTGAGCCAGATGGGTCAGTGGGCTTAACAACTCCAAGGAGTACTTTACCCTTGTTGGGATTTCGGCTGGGGACTAGTGCCTCAGTGGGAACAAGAAGACCCAGTAGGTTCCTCTACTGATGAGTAATTATTCCTGATGGATACAAGAATTGTGAAGTTCCTTCAGGTGAAGGTCCTCTAAAAGAAGATCTAACTCATTCTCACCCTCTGGCAGGTCGGCCATGTTAAGCAAAACTCTACGAGGAGGAAGATTCTCTATGTCTCCGAGAAAATTGAGTTGTCGCCGAATAGGACTGAAGAGGATGGACACATACCTTCCTATGCTGCAGATCTGTATGGGGGGAAAAGACTCTTTAATAATCCTATATAGTAACTTGAATCTCTGAATGCACCGTTGCTGGAGGGCCCTATGGTGACCTGGTGACGGTGGGCACTGGGCCATAGGGAGTGCAGCCAAATAAACTAGAAGAAATTGTTTTCCGATGTCCCTTACATGCACTTGAATCCTAGGATAAACTACTTGTAGAAGACGAAGGTGAAAGTGAGTCACCGAGACGGTTTGATGAAAACACTCAAACTCTACTTGGGTGAGGGATTCGGGCACACAAAAATTCGGTGTTGCAACCGGCCAAAACATCTCAAAAAATTCATGAGCCATGAGGATATTCCATAAGATCGTGGGATCCAATTCAGGGTCTAGACCTTCATTTCCCCACTCTTCAATCAGAGGTGGCTGAGGAACATGTAATGGTACCAAAGCAGACCAATGGGACGGTAGGCTGGCCAGTGGAGAATACAACGAGTGAGCTAAAAAACTGCCACATCTTAGGCTATCCTCTGAAGAATGAGGTGACATATCCACGACGTCGTAGTAAGGTTGGATGACTACTTTAGTTTCCAGTGTGGGAACTAAAACTGTTGGTGGTGGACCATGTTGCTCCTCATCAACCATTGGTCCCCAAAATAGCTCTGGGTGATCTCTAGTCAAGGTAGAGAGTGCTTCTAGAGAGGATGGTTGTGATTGCACGACCGTAACCTGTGGATCTTCCAAATTTTCTTCTTCCTGGATATACCTACTGACGGAGGATAGAATACGATAGACCTCATGTTCTAAAAGTATGAGGCTAATGTACATTGTACCTACCCCATCCCACAACATGGAGGATCTCTACGAGGGCTCCATCACTGAATCGTGTTCTCCCTCTGAGTTAGAGAAGAAAAATAGGTTGATCTCAGTTTGAATCTTCTCAGTGTTATTTTTAGAGCAGTGATGACCCACCATCCTTCCCTGGGATGATAATAAATACATGATAGATTTTTGGCAGGATGAGGTCCTTCAGCCATACAGGTGCTGGCGGAGAGTGGACTTCTGCTTGAGTAAGCCAGGGAGCATGGAGCACCAAGATAAAAATCATAGGGGACACGGGGGGACCTCTGTGGGAAGTTATGGAATAGGTAGGACCTCTAACCAAACCCATAGGAGCATAGGTAGGACCTCCATGCATGTTTTCCCTGGCCTCTCCAATGTGGGTAAGGCCCTCGTATTGGTTGGGTCAAACACGGGTAGGACCTCTGTTATGGGTGGTGAAGCAAAGCTGGCCTTCTCCCATTTGATTGCTGAGGCGAGGAGTACCTCCTCTGACTACTTTGAGAACATGGGGAGTACCCCCACAACATAGATTGACTCAATGCGCAACATCTCCACACCAGCAGTCTGTGGAAGGAGGGATGACTCCATATACATTGTATTTAGAATGAAAGAGGCTTCCGTGTTGTGTGTCACCATCGTGGGGAGGTCACTCATTTAGACTGGTGGTCACACGAGGGGGGGGGGGGGACCGCCATGCCAATCTTGGAAATGAGGAAGACCCAAATTCTCCACGGTGGTGGTACGTGGAGGGCCTCCAAACTGGTGGCGACTATTACATGCATTGGAAGCCGAGAGAGTTGACCCAACTTGCTTGTGTGATGGTTGGGGCCTCGATCCGGGTCGGGTATGAAATTACCCTTACCTAGAATACACAGGGGGTTAATGATATATTTTGGAGGAGGCCTGAGCCACAGTAGTTACTGACATTGATACCCCTTGATAGGTGTCCTCCTGGGCCTGTGCCCGATGCTGGCATCAGGTCAACTAGACTGGGGCCAATGGTGATGGTGCATGGATTTCATGCTCCTCGACTCGTTGGACCGGGTTGTGGTGCTTGTGCAGCCTAATGGGGAGACCTCCTTGGGGGCTCCTTAAATGGGATCCTGACTGGGCAGGCCCAAACGTCGCCTACCTCATCGGCGTAGGGGAGAGAGTCATCGAGGCGCTCTGGGGAGAGGATCCCAAAACAATTGTAAGTTTTATTGGGGAGCAGTGGATCCCTGCGCGACCCTTGGGTATGGTGGTGGTGATGAGGAGCAGCTGCGTCCAGATCCTGGCAGGCTATATCCCTAGTCAGGATAATCCCCTCCTCCTCGTACTCGCGTACGAGGTCACTAATTACTATATGCTGAAAAAATTCAGATGGGCGGATAGAGATTGGGTGCCCAATGTTTTTAGGTTTAGAGATTGTTGCTAAAGCGGTAAATCTATAGGGGAATAACACGTTGGAATTTCACCTGCACCTACGCTGATGGGTGGGCAGTGATCGAATTCATGTAGAAGCTTGGTTCCTAAAAATAAGGGTGATTATCCCAATAGTGATGAAAGGAAAAGAATCAACGACTAGTGCCCCAATTCCATTCCATATTCCATGGTAAGAAATATGGATCCACAAGGACAACATCACAGAATGGGATGTCCATCATTTTTACTGCCCCAACTTCTTGTGAGTTTCACGCCAGACCCTCTATTTGATTGGCGGGACCTGGCCCCATATAGCTGGATCTGCTGACATGCTAGTCCACTGATGTATCGAATTCTACTAATCTTCATATTTTTGAGAAGACCTTCAATCTAGGTTTACCAATTCTGTTTCCGATGCTTTCGCAATGGCACATGCGTCAATCTTGTTCAAAGACAGTGGCACTGTTTGTTTCCCTGCATTACCACTTTCCAATGGTGGGCAACATCTGTTTTTTGATCAAGGATGTTTTCTCCTTGATTGAAATTGGATGATGGTATGTCGGTTCTTTATTATATGGATTCCTCCTCGGAACTCATCACATAGTCAGGGTCTCCCTTATATACTAAAGATGTTTTTCGTGAAACTCTTCCCAGTGCCATATCTTTATGGAGCCCAGTTAATGACACTGATTCTGTCGGGACATTCCAAAGGATCCAGTCAGGGAACCCACCTTCAGTCAGGGGAGTAGTCATGTTGGACATCATTGGAGTGTTTGGACGTTAGGATACTAGTGCGTCTTGATTTCTTCCCCTTATTATAGGGCTTCTTGAGGGCATGGAAGCCCGAGGCATACCATGTTGAAAGCGGGGAATTATATACCAGAGGCATGTATCTAATGATTTCCTCAGCTTCCTATGTTTATCACAGGGTATGACGCTGGTTTAACGTCTACCAATGACCAATCAAAATGATCGGAACCCTGACTTGAGTGGATCAGGTGGGTGTAACCCCTAGAAGTAACAATGATGTTGGGGATAATGCATGGTTAGCAACCTGATTTTAGTTAAAGGGAATGGGGAATGTGGTGGCATGATCCCACAGGGATGTGTCGGCATGGGTAAGAATCAGAGTGGTTGAAGGGAGGTTAAGTGACGTGGGTGTTGAATGATATGGAGTCAACTCGAGGATAATGATGATGTTGTGCTTAAGTTTCGAAGAGACCTCCTACTTAACCCTATAGCAGGGAATCAAAGTCCTCGTAGTTCATCTGATGACAGATTACCATCGATTGGGGGTTTCAATGGCTTACTATTGGATGGGGTCACAACAGCTTACCACTGGATGGGGTCATAGTGACTTTCCACTGGATAGGGCCACAACAGATTTCCGATGGATGGGGCCACAATGGCTAACCGCTGGATGATATCACAACAACTTACTGCTGGATGGGGTTAAACCTCAGGGAGGCTCCCTACGTACATTATCCAGGAGACAAGGATCAAAGTCCACATAGTTCGTGGATGGTTGATGTAGTTTGACATTGTGCAGGATGAAAAAGCAGAAATAAGTCAAATACCATGCGGGAAAAAGGTGGTCCAATGTTAAGGGAGTCGGGACCAATTGTTTGTTGGGATTTATCCTTAGGGAGGCTTCCTACATACCTTACCATGGGAAGGATCAATTTAAACGTAGTTCGGGCTGGAGTGGGAACTGACACGAAGGGGGTTAGAACCCATTATTGTTGGGCTTGAATCTCAGGGAGGTTTCATACGTACCTTGCCTCGAAAAGGATCAAACACCACATAGTTTGGGGTCAATTGGGAACCAACGTGAAGGGGGTCGGAACCCATGATTATTGGGCTTGACCCTTTGGGAGGCTTCCTGTGAACCTTGACTTGGGAAGGATCAAAGACCGCGTAGTTTGGGGATGATGTGGAGAATACACTCTAGGATTCCCATATAGGATGTCATGGTTGATACTTACTCTTAACCCACATGATTCATGCTCAGTGTAAGAAAAAAGAGGCAGAAAAGGCCTGACGATCACGTCGTGGAAGGTGCATCCATGGGAAGTGGAGTGGGGAACACACGTGGTTAGCATCACAAAGAGGAAATAGGGGATTACATGCAGTTTGAAGCCTAAGGAGGTGGATATTGGGACTTACTCTGGGGTGGAGGCCCGGTGGTGACAAATCAAAGTGGGAGAGAGTATTGGCACTGAATAAAGGAGGGGGTATGGCATCCATCCCACCCTCTCTGGTCTTTTCCACCAAAGAAGAATGGAGGAGCAGGGTTGCTGCCACCTGCAAGAAAGGATAGGGCCTTACACCAAGGTGGTTGCCCTGTCCCCGTAGACAAACACCGCTCCGATAAAGAGGATCTCATTCCAGTTGAGGAATGATTTCAATCCTGTGGAGACCAATGGGCATGCATAATGTCTATGGTGGGGAGCCCCACATGCAAGGAACTTGGGAAGGTCACAGTTTAACGTCATATGTTGAGGATGATGGCGCTTGGCATTTTAATGTCCTGTAGCTCGAATGAGGTGGGTGTGCTTCACACCCATAGGACATACATAACTGATACCTGCCTGCCCTTGAGGTAAAAAAGGAATCGACAATGCTATGATGAGGGGGTGTTATGGAGAGATCCATGGGGGGGGGGGTCCACGTTAGCATGGCTATGTGAAGAATCAATAGGTTTTAGCGTGCCTATGCGAAGAAACATGATGCAAGGAAACACAAAGGAAAGCACCACATGATGGACATTGAAATTTCTCCGTGAAAACCTGAGGGGCCACATGGGAAGGGGGCACATGATGTAAGTGTGTTGAACATAAGGGAGGCACAAATAGGGTGCCTTAAGGTGAGGGAAGTATATGGAGTGCGTGTAAGAGAATGATCCGGGGGTAAGATGAAATTTATCCATGCAAGATGCAAGGACTACGCGCAAGATGAAGGGGTTCTGCGCAAGAGGGAAACATTGTGCACAAGATGGACTGGTTGTGTGGAAGATTGAGCTTTGCATGCAAGACATATGTTTTTCACGCAAGAAGGATGGGTTGTGTGCAAGACGGAGGTGTGGTGCGCAAGATGACCTGACGCGGAGGGATCATGCATGAAAATGTGGATCAATTATACACATATGATGTGGGAAGAAAAGGAATTACAGAGGATCTGGCCCAAGAGGGTCCACCCGAAGGATCCCCCTTAGGGGAACTGTCAGGCAAAATCCAATACCTAAAGGCCATGGGGGTTTTCACGTGGTCCCATAAGATGTGGTTTTCGTGCAGCAGAGCATCGTTCCGTCTTCTAGTACCATCATTTAAGGTTGAGGATATGTTTTGTTTTATAGATGGGGTCCTCAGGCGGTGATCAAAAGGGGGGGGGGGTGAAAACTCTCGTTGGGCGACGCCTTGGGTGCACAAAGGATTATGGGAGCACAAAATCCTTCTTGACGCTGCCTTGGGAATGGAACCAGGGCCAGGCGCGCAAACGGCCGCTCGATGCCTCCTTGGGCATGGAACCGGGGCCGTGTGAGCAAATATCCGTTTGACGCCACCTTGGGCGCGGAATTGGGACCAGGCATGCCAATGCCCATTTTACGCTGTGGGCATGGAAAAGTGGGAGTCGGGTACAGATGATTTTGGGCGCCGGAGGGCCGTTTGCGTGCCACCGTGGATTCTTGCACACGCACACCTCTCGGGCCCTAGATGCTTCTCTTGCCCCGTTGGGTTCATTCATTGATATTTTATATTCCTGATGTGGCCTTTTCTTGTATTTCAGTGTCACCAGAGTTTTTCACAAAATGTAAATTATTTTTTATTGTCTTATAAAAAAACCACTAGTTAAATGTAACACCTCAAGATTCCATGATACGCTTCTCTTTCAATAATACAATAGCTTGCATTGTACACAAGTTAGAGATTCTAACACACCGTGACCAATCAAAATAGCCATTATGAATAGTAATACCCACTTTTTGAAATTATATATATTTTATATTTCAAAATGGACTTCATTTTTGGATTCGGAGTATCGAATTTATCCTAAGTTGAATTTTTGGTATTTTTCTGAGAACTTCCAATTTTTATGAATAGTGAAAATACTTAAAAACAACTTTTTTTTATCAAAATAATTTATATTGATAAATTATACTATTGAGTGGTTTTAAAGTATAAATAGAATATATTTTTACCATTTTATCCAATGGTTTTCATTATAATTAATTTCATGTTGAAATTGGACATAAACAATTGTCAATCTTTTGATATATATTGTTTCATAAAAACACGCTATTTGTTGTGATAGTGGGAATTAATTATAAAATTAATTAATGAAACTTATATGTTTGGAATTTTTTAAAATAGACATCATTTTTGAATTCAGAATATCAATTATATCTTAGGGTGAAATTTTGGCATTGTTCTGAAAAACTTCAATTTTTGATGAATAGTGAAACCACTAAGTGGTAGTTAAAAAAACCGATTTTTCGTTTAAATGAAACATTACCACTTCTGTGATTTTATTTTCAAAAATCTGACATACATGGTTTTCATTAGGAAGTAAAATGTGGTTCAATGGGATTAAAATAATTTTTTGGTGAATAGTAACTTTTAAGTTTATTTAATGGCGATTAAAGGTAATTATTGAAATTTAAGGTAAAAATGATATTATAAAAATATGAAAATACCATTACACTGGTCCTACCCATATTGGGTGAGTCATGTACGACCACGAAAATCCATAGGTCAACTTGGGGGACCCCATAAAGCCACTTGGGTAAGAAAATGACATTAATAACTTTTTATTTAATGTAAAAATAAAATTGTCACAAACATGTGTTGTTTTACTAAAACAATTATTACATGGGTTTATATAAGTTAAATTTTCGACTATAAATATTCATTGGAAAGATAAAAATATTTACTACATCATGATATTTATTTAGACATTAAATAAATTAAATTTTTTATGACACCATGATGATGCAACGATTAACTCATTAATTGACAATTTAAATAAAATGAAAAGATAATGTAAAATCTAAGACATAAACTTGTCAAAAACCTATTGGATGAGTATATTTTGAACCATTATCACCTTATACTCTAAATATATATGTTTGGGACCTTTAAAATTCGAAACTCATTATATAATAAAGTAACATTTAATGACTTTCCAAGAGTGCCCCTCCTGTCCACTTATAAAAGGCCCCCACCACTACCACCTTATTCACACCTTCCAAGCCATTTGGCTCGGCCAAACTCTACCCAAATAATCCTTCAAAATTCCTCCCATAATCCTAGAAGCCTTAACTTAGGCATAAATCTTTTCACGAAACCATTTTTCTTCAAACTAAGGGGAGTTACCCGATTTAAAGGTAATGTCTTCTCTTACGTTGTTTTATCATATTTTCCTTCTCCAACCCATTAAAATCTTTTTATTACATTATTTTGTAACAAAAACAGTATCTACAATATACTAGTATGTTTTAATGAAAAGGATTTGATTTGAAATTACACACACCTCTGTCTAATGGTTAAAGAACATACTATTTCTGTGGGTGCCAAAATACTTCCTCACGAAACGATGATTGTTCAATATTCTTTTAACACCTCTAATGGTGGCCATTATGATGAAACTATTTATATATATGATATATATTATGTTTATGTTTTCCTTGTGCTTCATTATTTTTCATTTATGGCATACCTTTATGATTTCCAATATGGGTAAACGCAATAATTTCATTTTAGAAAGTGTGGACTACCGCCCCCTCAAAGTGATTTGAATCGTTAATGCCATATGTGGGACGTATAAAGGATGGAGTAAATGATATTATACATGATATTATACTGGAATTATAGTATACCTTTATATAATTATAATTTCATTCCATTAAATATGAAATAGAAATTAATGTAGCGTTCATGCGTACGTACGACTTACCGTCTCCATGAACGGTGCATTTCATTTCTTACCTCTAAATGTTACATAATATTATGAATGAATGTATATACTAGATATATATACTATATATGTTATCTAAATCATGAATATAATTCTTGATATAATGGATATTTTACCACATGAACAACTTGCAATTATAAGAAGTTTATTTTTGACTCAAGTACCAAAGATCGACAAAATGACCGTTATTGACATAAATAATTACATAATGTTCATAACATAGTAATAAGTGATATAAAAGGAATAATTGACATTAAAAAGGTTCTTTAGAAATTATAATTTAACTCTAGTTTATTATTCAGGAGGTAAAAGAACGATCGAGTCATGTCGGCCACGAGGTAAGGGAACTTCTTCACCCAATTTATATTATTTGGGTTAATCTCCTACTTTCAAATTATGTCATGACATTATTATGTCCTATATTGTATTTTTACTTTAATTATGTGTACTTATAGTGAATACACATAATATATCTATTTTATTTAAAAAAATGATCTTTGTAAGGGACTTCGTCTCAATCTCCTTTCATTGAGGAATATTTTGTTTTATACACAACATTCCTTTATACGGTGTATAAAACCCTTTGAATTTTACCTTTATTCAAAAGGAATATTTTTATACGAAGAATTTTTACTAAATGACAAAAGGAATGTTTTCGCTTACGTATGCGGTGATAATGACTTCTTCACCTCCGTGACCATTATTTGAGTTTCGGCTTCTAGATATACAATCAATAACTTTTTTTAAATGAAAAATAAATAAAAAGTTTTAATTTTCAATTTTTTGGTGTTGAAAATGGTTTTGAAAGTGTTTTTATTATATCAATGTGTTTTATTGATATCTTGTGATTGAAATTTGGAAATGTTATGTTTACTTTATGCAAGTTTTATGTGATACAATTATGTTATGTTTTATGATATGTTTAAACCTGTTCATATGAGAAATGCATTGGACTTAATAAGTGATGGGTGGAGCCTGCTATAGCTCCTCGATGCATCGGCAGGTCTCATGAGTCAAAATAGTGTCTTGGCATGAGGCCTTGACAAAATATTATATGTAGTCTTGGACTGAGGCCTTGGATACGTGGTTATGATAGTCTATCATTATGCATTCTATCATTATGAAAGTGGTTATTGATATTTCATGTGGTTATTCGACCAGTAGAATATCCATGTGAATAATTAAATGGAATTATCTCATTTTATCTATTCCATATTATGTTGAAGTTCAAGTTTAAAAGGATTTTTTTAGTTATACATTATCTTAAATGATTATGTTTATTTATGAAAGCTTCCACTATATTGTTATCCTTACTGAGCATCTGAGCTCACCCCTTTCAATGTTTTAATTTTTTCCAGGATGTGAAGAAGTATTTTATGAATGACCTGCAGGGATAGTTGGAAGGGGATATGAGTGTGGACTATGGATACTATGTTATTGTAGTTTTTCACTTTATGATGTAATGTAACATTTTTGAATGTATCTAGTGTTTCCAAGGCTACTAAACTAATCAGTCTTTTGAGACGTGATCTTTTGTGATCATGAAAATGTTACAAAATAACGCACCGACTCTAGGTAACTGGGTTCGGGGCGTTATAGTTGGTATCAGAGGCAGTTTAGTACTAACCTTGTAACCTAGATTTAGATAAACTCTGATTAGAGCACATATCCCTAATATAGACTTTGAGGATTAGTATAGAAGAACTTCATAGAATTTTGGTATTATAGTGATTTTGTGAGTTTTAGAGCAATACATCCCTGCCTGGATACAAGCAAGTAGAGGTGGCTCTGGCACAGATATACCTAGGGGTAAAACCCGAAAACACTGCTTTGAGCTAGACTCGAACGAGGACTGGTGCATGACAATAGGCCTTGCTGCACTCTTGGTTTCGACACTCCCGGGGGATATGCATAGGATAATTCTCATTTTTTTACAAACCATTATGAAGGGTTTATGAGAATATACTTCCTCAATGAAATTTTTTTTATGATTATGGATTATATCCATAAACCATTCAATTTACATTAAGTATTTTACAAGTTTGGAATTATTCATTGCAATTCATAAACTAACCTAGTTTATTCCATTGTATAGAAATGGCGCCCAGTAGAAGGAATGTGAACTCCATCAATACGTATGATCCAAAGAGTAAGAGGGATCATATCTTTCACAGTATTAAGCCAACATTTAGATGGGAAATAGTTTACCATTTGTTCTCAACACATGAAGAAATAGTATCATGTGATAATATGATAAGTAAAGAATTATCTGAGTCTTATGGATTTGTAGGGAAGAAAGAGAAGAAAAGGATGGAAGAGAGAATGATTGATAAGGGGACGAGGGAGAAGAAGAATTTTCCAATATGTGATAACTATGGGAAGAAACACCTTTGAACCTACCTGAAGGGAATGAGAGTTTGTTATATTTGTGGAGAAAAAGGACACAAAGTGCGTGACTGCAAGGGTAAGAAAAAGGTTTCAAATGTACAATGATTCATCTGCAAGGAGTGGGGACAATATGCAAACCAATGTCCAAATCATCAGAGTATACCCCAAATGATGTTATTGGATAATAATCATGTTATGATACTACCACAGATGGGGAGGAATGATTAGAGTTCTTATGTTTTTATTAACGAATTTTGTCATTTGAGTGTCGTTTCAATGTTGCACTGGTTATAATAATTATGGAGTATATAAGTATTGTACTGCAGTACTATTTCATCAAGGACTTGATATTATGTGGAACCAAGAAAAGTGACTCCACAACAGGTTAAATTTTTGGAAAATATATGGTTGAGAGAAAGATAAACCATAATATGGGTCTGATACCGAGATAGTGATTTTTGAATAATACATGATTGATTTGGATAAATTATATTGGGTATTTTTAACTTCCTTGAAACTGATTAATGATTTGTATACAATTTTGGATAGAAGGAGTATATCTAGTATTCTATAAGGAATAAGGGAACATGAATATAATCAATAAGGATTTATGGTAATTCAGGATGTTGCAGTGCTTTAAAAGAATACATTATGAAGGTGTTCACATGTTGTTACGCGGAAAAAAGGATCTTCATTATGTTTACCTTCCTTATACAATTTGGACTGTTAGTTGGACAGAAGTATTTTGGATAACTATAATGGTTGGAACGGATTAATTTGAACCTTGGATAGTATTGTTTTAGGTTAAATAATTTCTGAATATTATTTTTGGAATATTACAATACTATAGTTTTAGGAAAAGGACAACCTATAGGTCAGGGGATAACCCGTCGCTTCAGAAAAAGCTATAGAAATCGAACCCACAAACATAGTGCGACATGCCTTTATTACCTACCACTAGCCTATAGGAAGTCCCTAGTTATTACAAAATAGTTTTTCTAATCTAAATGGTATGTGGTAATATTTGGAACCTTATACAATTAGGATAAATAGAATATTGATGAGTTCTGTTACCATTTGGAGTGAAAGATGGGGTTGTGGTAAAAATTTATTAAAGAATGAAAGTATATATGACAAGTAAGTATATTTCCTTACATTCTTAGTAAATATCTTAAATAAATTCCTCAACATTATGATAGGTAACTTAAAACAAAAATGTTGCCGGTTAAATTTTCCAACTGGGGATTCAATGACCCTTTAACCAATCACATGTTTGTGATTTTATTTTGGTTAACTTTCTCCAAATCATGTTTTCTACAACTCTCCATCAGACCTTGATGGTTTGTTTTTCCTCTATATCTATATTTTCATAGAATCTTAGTATGGGTTATCTCTGGTGACTTTGTACTTCTATTTATTTATTTTAATGTGATATTTTTAATAACCTTATTTCCGATGTGGGTTTTCCACAAAGGTATTTTCTATTTTCAACCTTTTATTTTCAAAGAAAAAATTCAAATTGCGAGGATGAAATTTATTGAAGGAGGGGAGAATGTAACACCATGAGCTTCCACGATACGCTTCTCTTTCAATAATGCAATAGCTTGTATTGTACAAAAGTGTGAGATTCAAACACACCGTGACCAATCAAAATAGCCATTATGAATAGTAATACCCACTTTTTGAAATTATATATATTTAATATTTCCAAATGGACTTCATTTTTGGATTCGTAATATCGAAATTATCCTAAGTTGAATTTTTTGTATTTTTCAGAGAACTTCCACTTTTTTTAATAGTGAAAAATACTTAAAAACAAATTTTTTAATAAAAATAATTTATAATGATAAATTATACTATTGAGTGGTTTTAAAGTATAATTAGAATATATTTTTACCATTTTATCCAATGGTGTTCATTATAATTAATTTCACTTTGAAGTTGGACATAAACAATTATCAATCTTTTGATATATATTGTTTCTTAAAAACACGCTATTTGTTGTGACAACGGGAATTAATTATAAAATTAATTAATGCAACTTATATCTTTGGAATTTTGTAAAATTGAAATCATTTTTGAATTCGGAATATCACTTATATCTTAGGGTGAAATTTTGGCACTGTTCTGAAAGACTTCAATTTTTGATGAATAGTGAAACCACTAAGTGGTAGTTAAAAAAACTGATTTTTTGTTTAAATGAAACATTGCCACTTTTGTGATTTGATTTTTAAAAATCCTACATAAATGGTTGTCATTAGAAGTAAAATGTGGTTCAATGGGATTAAAATTATTTTTTGGTGAATAGTAACTTTTAAGTTTAATTAACCGCGATTAAAGGTAATTAGTGAAATTTAAGATAAAAATGATAGTATAAAAATAGGAAAATACCCTTACACTTGTCCTACCCTTATTGGGTGAGTCATGGCCGACCTAGAAAATCCATGGGTCAACTTGGGGACCCCATGGAGCCACTTGGGTAAGAAAATGACATTAATAACTTTTTATTTAAAGTAAAAAAAATTGTCACAAACATGTGTTGTTTTAAAAAAACAATTATTACATGGGGTTATATAAGTTAACTTTTGGACTATAAATATTCATTAGAAAGATAAAAAGATTTCATACATCATGATATTTTTTTTAGAAATTAAATAAATTAAATTGTTTATGAAAACATAATGATGCAGCGATTATCGCATTAATTAACAATTTAAATAAAATGAAAAGATAATGTAAAATCTAAGACATAAAATTGTAAAAAACCTATTGTATGAGTATATTTCGAACCCTTATCACCTTATCCTCCAAATATATAAGTGTGGGACCTTTAAAATCCAAAACCCATTATATAATAAAGTAACATTTCATGACTTTCCAAGAGCGCCCCTCCTCTCCTCTTATAAAAGCCCCCCACCACTACCACCTTATTCATACATTCCAAGACATTTGGCTCGGCCAAAAGCTTCCCAAATACTCTCTCAAAATTAATACCTTCATCTTATAAGCCTTAAATTAGGCAGAAAGCACTTCAAGAAACCATTTTTGTTCAAACTAAGGGGAGTTACCCGATTTAAATGTAATGTCTTCTCTTACATTGTTTTGTTTTGTTTTCCTTCTCCAACCCCTTCAAATATTTTTATAACATTCTTCTGTAACAACACCAGTATCTACAATATACTAGTATTTTTTTATGATAAATATTTTTTTAAAACTTACACACACCTCCGTCTAATGGTTAAATAACATACTGTTTCTGTGGGTGGTGAAATACTGCCTCATGAAACGATGATTGATCAATATTCTTTTAACACCTCTAATGGTGGCCATTATGATAAAACTATTTATATATATGATATATATTATGTTTATGTTTTCTTTATGCTTATATATTTCTCATTTATGGAATACCTTTATGATTTCCATTATGGGTAAACGTGATAATTTTGTTTTAGGAAGTGCAGACTACCACCCCCTCAAAGTGATTTGAATCGTTAATGCCATATGTGGGATGTATAAAGGATGAAGTAAATGATATTATACATTATATTATACTGGAATTATATTATTCCTTTATATAATTATAATTTCATTCCATTAAATATGAAATAGAAATGAAAGCATCGTTCATGCGTACGTACAACTTACCGTCTTCATGAACAGTGCATTTCATTTCTTATCTCTAAATGTTACGTAATATTATGAATGAATGTATATACTGGATATATATGATATATATGATATCTAAATCAGGAATATAATTCTGGATATAATGAATATTTTACCACATGAACAATTTGAAATTATAAGAAGTTTATTTTTGAATCAAGTACCAAAGATCGACAAAATGACCGTTATTAACATAAATAATTACATAATGTTCATAACATGGTAATAAGTGATATAAAAGGAATAATAAAAATTAAAGATATTTTTATGAAATTATAAATTAACTCTATTTTATTATTCAGGAGGTTAAAGAACGATCGAGTAAATTCTGACACTAGGTAAGGGAACTTCTTAACCCAACTTTTATTCTTTGGGTTAATCTCCTACTTTCAAATTATGTCATGACATTATTATGTAATATCTTATATTAGTACTTTATTTACGTGTACTTATAGTGAATACACATAATAGATCTATTTTATTTAAAAAATGATCCTTGTAAGGGACTTAATCTCAATCTCCTTTCATTGGGGCATATTTTGTTTTATACACAACTTTCCTTTATACGGTTTATAAAACCCTTTGACATTTACTTTTATTCAAAAGGAATATTTTAATACGAAGCATTTTCACTAAATGAAAAAGGTAATGTTTTGTCTTACGTATGCGGTGACAACAACTTCTCCGCTGCCGTGACCATTATTTGAGTTTCGACTTCCTATACAATCAATAACTTTTTTTAAATGAAAAATAAATACATTGTTTTAATTTTATTTTATTTTGGTATTGAAAATGGGTTTGAAAGTGTTTTTATTATATCAATGTGTTTTATTGATATCTTTTGATTGAAATGTAGAGATTTTATGTTTCCTTTATGCATGTTTTATGTGATATGATTATGTTATGTTTTATGATATGTTTAAACCTGTTCATATGAGAAATGCATTGGACATAATAAGTGACGAGTGGAGCCCGCTATAGCTCCTCGATGCATCTACAGGTCTCATGAGACAAAATAGTGTCTTGGCATGAGGCCTTGACAAAATATTATTTGTAGTCTTGGAAAGAGGCCTTGGCTACATGGTTATGATAGTATGGAATTATGCATTCCATCATTATGAAAGTGGTTATTGATATTTCATGTGGTTATTCGACCAGTAGAATATCCATGTGAGTAAGTAAATGGCATTATCTAATTTTACATTTTCCATATTATGTTTAAGTTCAAGTTTAAAAGGATTTTGTTTTAGTTATACATTATGTTAAATGTTTATGTTTATTTATGAAAGCTTTCACTATATTGTTATCCTTACTGAGCATCCGAGCTCACCCCTTTCAATGTTTTTATTTTTCTAGGATGTGAAGAAGTATTTTATGAATGACCTGCGGGGATAGTTGGAAGGGGATATGAGTGTGGACTATGGAGACTATGTTATTATAGTTTTTCACTTTATGATGTAATGTAACATATATGACTGTTTCTAGTGTTTCCAAGGATACTAAACTAATCGGTCTTTCGAGACCTGATCTTTTGTGATCATGCCAATGTTATGCAATAACGCACCAACTCTGGGTAACTGGGGTTAGGGCGTTACATTAAATATCTTTATCATTCAATGATTTATTTATTTTATTTTTATTCTATGGATAATTTATTTATTGATTATAATACTGTGTTCACATAAATTAATTAATTAATATGAAATGGATGAATAAAAAACGGTTTTTGAGATATTATTTTATCGGTCCATAGTCAATTACTTATATAAAACTCACTTAATACTAGCAATATATGTATAATATAAAATAAGATAAACTTATGCATAATATAAAATCCTCATTCTTATATTATTTCACTATGCCTTCCATTATAAGAATTATGATTAATAAAGAGTTAATGTTTTTGTTAGGATTATGTTGAGGGAAATTTTAATTATTCGGATGTCACAAATTAGATAGTGGGCCAAATTAACTGAATCTGTATTGGGATTAATCGACTTAGCATGCCCAGTACTATTTTATGGGTATGTATTGAGGAAATCTGAGACAAGATTTTTGGATTTGGGAGTCCCCCCAATGGATCAAAGAGCCATACATTTCCAGTTGGAATGACCTTATACCTAAATATATTATTATACTTTTTTGGGAAACCATATTAATTATATGGATGTAAATAGGGATTAATTTCACTACAATGTAAGCATGATGAGAAATTATGATCTAAATTATAATGGATGACATGAATTTAATAAATTAATATGATACATAATAATATTAAATATTTTTTCCAACATTATTTATAATTATAAAAGGGATTAATAATATTCTATCTTATTAAAATAAAATAATGGATGGTTCATCAGATATAATATCCCAATGATTAATGATGGAGAAATATCATCTCGTAATTTGTAGAAGTTTTTTGGAATTGTTCAGATTCATATGAGTAGTGCTATGACAGTAACGAAATTCTTATGTGATTGAATCCTAAACTCACGATCCACCTACTATGGGGTGTGTGACAAGGGTATCACTATTTATGAGAAACAACCAAAAGATTTTAAAAATTTCTATTTATTAATGTTTTAATCCATTCCTAGATAATAAATAAAGTCACATCTAAATTGGATACCTCTAGAATACTAAAGAATCTTGGGGATATTTATCTAGAGAGAGTAAGATAGTAATAGTTTGTGATGTCCAAGGATCTCTTCATTATGAAACATGGATAATGTTTACCAACCAATCCTTTTTTAGTCAGGATTATTTTTTAAATTAGTCATTTACAGTTTCATGGATTTATGTTTCCTTATAAAATGTGCATCGATCTCATTATTTAATTACTACCTCAAATATTCTTTGGTTTTATTATAAATATAAATATGAATAATAAAGAGTAGTCTATCCTAGGTAATATCATATTAATTCATCAATTTGACAGGGATATTAATTAATAAAATTATTGTGTTCTTATGGTGAATAAAAGTAAGGGATAGGAGGAAATATAAAAGACTAACTCCAAGTGTAAATAATTTTCACAATACCTATACAAGAGGATTAGGATTCAATTGTACATAATGGATCAAGAAACTATCTAGTTTACATGTGATAAGAAGATCCATAGGGAGAAAAACTACACCTAGAGAAATAATAAAGGAGGATATATAGGTGTAATATTTATTTAGTAAAATTTATCTATTTTTATAAATTGGGTACTAGATAAAATAAGTTGTGCTCGAAGATTAATTTAAATATTGTAACCAAGTAGACTCTGAAATATATCCCATGGTTATGTGGATGTATAAGTAGTAAATTGAAAAAGAATTACTAATTTGGGTATTGGATATGACCACCTCACGTTGCTAACTAGAATGATCATGGATTTTAATGATTTTTATTTTGATATATCTATTACCATAAAAATTATTTTTTAACCGAAAATGAAACTAATGCCTTTATTTTCGAATTATAAAATTTGTGTTTCTTATTTTTTGATAAAATAATTTATCATGGTAATGAATATTTAAATAATGGTATTTCTGCTTTGGATTACATGGAGAAAAAAATTTAATCAATAATGACATTGATCAAATTAATAATTACACACCAAACATATCATTCGAATATGAGTTTTTTATATTAACAATACTTTTTAAATAGTTATATACTTCTATGATACAATTTCACATTTTGTCTCTTGTAGGATGAACGTTCTCAATGTCGTACACGGGGTCAAAAGTATTTCTAGATCATTATATTTTTGTGGTAGGAGAAAAAAATTCTTCCTCCAATTCTTCATTTCATTTAACTAGATATAACTGTCTAGTTCAATTCATCTATAACCATAGTTTTTCTTCAACTTTGAGCTTGTACTCAAATACATTTACATAGTTTTTACGATTTCTATATTTGTTATTACCATGTTCTTCCCTTATATCATATTTTAATACTTATTACTTCTATATATAGAGATCGTAATTATGAACCACTAAATTATCATAATTCAGTTTTTATCTAAAATTATCTATTTCATCAAGTGAACCTTAATAATGACTCAGTGATCAATTATTTCTTTATATTTTCCATCTTTAGTTTCTCTCTCTTCCCTTGTTTAGGAATTATCCACAACTTCCACCATAGTATTTTATTTTTAATATTTATATTCTCTATTTTCTTCTTTATCAATCATTTTTAGGAAAACATTTTTATTATCAAAGTGGGTTATTAATCATTAATTAATTATTCATAGTGTATTTCCTAACTTTCATAATGAATTGATTCTTATTCTTGAGAACTTATTCATCCTCATCATCTTTCGAAATCATTTAGGGAAACTTTTCTTCTAGGTTCTCCAAACACTCCATATTGAAAAAACACCAGTGAATGTTTCCCATTACACATTCCTTTTAATATTTATTGATTCGATGATATGAATGAAATGAATTCAATCCATTCAGGGTTTTCCCAACCATTCTCTATGGGGAGTCTCTTTATAAAATTTAATTTATCCTCCTTAGAAATCACTATTTCAAAATCCTCATTATCATTGTTCTACATCTCATATGTTACAAGAGATATATTCCAACTAACCTATGTCAGCATGCTTGGACATCTTTCCACAAGTAAAAATGTATTTCTAATTAAATAAGAGTGAAAATATTCTTAGGATGGGTTTAGTGATCTTAACTTCATTTTGGATTTCTCTGAGAATACACATTCCCTGCACAATCACATTTATATATTTAAAGAATGAATCTACATGTTATTAGAGTAAATCCTCATGTCCTCAAAAATATTATATATAACATTAAACTTGGATTATTTTACCTTTACATATACTTAATATGTGTCAATATATTTACCCACATTTAATTATATGTTATTCATGAAATAAATTTTGAGTAGATTAAATTTTATGGGGATCCCACTAAAGAATTTATTCATTTGTAATCCACATCCATACATCTTTATTTAGAATCTGACACGACCTCACTATCCATACTGACCAGGAACCCATGCATCAAAAATTCATACACATTCATTCCTAAAGATCTGAAGTAGTTCTACATCAGATTCTTCCATTGTTATAAGATAATTTCCTCAATTATTGGAATCACATTTAGATTAACCATTTACATAGCTTGGTCTTAGAGAGAATAACTCACTTTATCCTTTTTCTCTACTACCAATTATTATACACACTAGATTAATTGACATTTTATATGGGGGGGTAAATTAGGGTATGAAAGATTAAAACAATTCCACTTGTGGATAATATTTCATTGGTGACCAAAAATCTTTTCTCATCCTTCCAAATAACATTTTATTAATTGAAATATAATCTGCATAGGACACACAAATTTAATTGGTTCATCCTTAACTAGGATAGTACGATGAGAATGCAATGGAAATATTATGATGGACCAAATATACTACATAATACTATTTTCAAAATGCTCAAATCAAAGACTCTCTCTATCAAGATTTAGTAACAATCACACATTGAAAAATAAGTACACTCAACTATAGTGTGTGTAATGATTTTATAGAATATTATTCCATTAATTTAAAGAATAAAAGTTGTTTATACATTATTTTTTATTTCATTAATCTCTAAATTCATCCCCATGGTGAAAAAAAATTTACAATAGAATATATAGAAAATTATTTCTAGTACATAGAACACTCACTTTCATGCAAAATTTTCACATTATTTTTTCAAATTTTCAACTTTCATAATTTTTTTTAATATTTAGTGGAATTCAAAGATTTGATGTTTTTTGTAAAACTCACTAAATTAATGAAGAATTTATTTTTCACTAAACTCCCTCTTTAAAATATAAAAAGGCCCCTTTTTCCAGCTTCTTTATATAATACGTGCCTTCAGGTTACTCTTGCGTGGATTCAGATCACAGATATTCTCTATGTGATTGATAGTATAAAATCTGGGGTGTAGGTGGTGGCCTATATATTGGAAATACCGACACTTCAAAATACATCATAATTCACAACGAAAATTGTGGATAATTCTCTTGGTTTTAAGAAATTAAATGATTTAATGTAGCCTTTAGTGTACAACTCACTGACATTGTAAATCCTTTATATTTCTGTACTATATTCACCTACCTATATATTCATTTAAAAACTATAAACTTTGAAAAAAAGATTAATTTTTATTAAAATACCTTCATTTTTTTGTATTTCGATGAGGAAACCTCATGTCTACACTTTCCTAAAATTTCATAAAACATTTTCACATATCTGTACAGCTTCTTAATTTCTACAAAAATATTTCTTTTTGTAAAAAAAACATTTCCCATTACATTAAACATTTAACCCCAAAATTTTGGAAAACATTAAAAAACTCCACCCCCTAATATGTGTAACTTCCTTAGCACCTTCAAGAATATCTTTACCTCAATGCTATTATTTCTTGGATAGCTTCATCCCATATCGCTACCTATGTTTTTTGAGATCATATAGTTCTAAAAAATCATGGAGATTTTTTATTGTAATATTTAAAAAACCTTGTGGGAACATCACAACTCACTTTGTCACCCATATTTTTCCAAAAAAACAACACAAGAAACACTACAATATAAACTTGAGGGATATTTTCCAATCATGTGTTAGAGTTAGTGTCCTAGAATTTTTTTACTTTGGATTGAATGTATATTCAAATAGGTGAATACTAATTTGACACATCATTAAATATTTATCATTATTATTTGTGAATTTGATGTGGTAACGTTATAATGTATATGTCACATTATATAGGGTATAAAAATTTCCCACTATGATGACAACTAACATTATTCCATGATGTTATTTTAAAACCATGTTTTATAGAATGATAAAATTCTTTGAATAGAAACATAATATGTTGACCATTTTGTGTGAGTATTCAAAAGAAGATAAGTCTTCATGTCATGAAGTTTACACTTGTTAATCTCAAATATGGGAGATTATGAGAATTTACACACTGGTTTAAAATCCACATGTTAATATTTCAATGGATATATCTACATATAAGAATGTGTAATAATTATTAGACTTTATGAGTATTACTAATACCTGTCATGACAAATAAACTTTTTTGTTTTACCATAAACCATGATGACACATGGTCATGGAAATTTTGGGTATGTTGGGAGCATCATGAATGATATATTATTAATGAATACGTCGAGGCATGATTTTTCCATTCCATGTTTATTATTGTTGATATATTGACCCTTTTCTTGAAATGAAACTATCATATTAAATTCCATGGACATCATTTATTGGTAATTTAATTTTATATAATCTAAGAAGTATATATCAAGAATGTAGTTTAATGATAGGGGTGTGAAACATTCTGTATGATACACTATAAAAAATGGTTTATATTATACATTGATAATTTATATCTGGTTATTTTCAACAAAGCATGTTTTCTTCTATTGGGGGTTCTTTAACCCATTTCTAGACAATAATATTTGAATTTAGGCAAGATTGACTAATTACACTGAGGAAGAGGCCTATAGGGTCACAAACATAGTGTTTTCTTTGGTGTTTGTTAAATATTATTTATATATAAAAAATTGAATATGGATTATTGTCTAGATCGAGAAGTAATATTTATTCAGGATTTATTAAATGAATATAAGTAATAAGTAATATTTTTTTCAAAGTAATTATTTATTTATGTAAATATATAATATTTATTTATCTATGGTTATTCACACAATAATTACAAATTAATTACTTAAATCATAAGATGAGATATTAACTTGATATTGACATCATATTTTGTGAATATCATCTCTCATAGGTTTCACAAAAAACAATTTATCAATATTATTTGGAAAAATTTTCATTTCTTAAGGTGTTAAAATCATGTACATTATGAATTAGTCATCTAATACATCAAATTATGAGTTGTCCATTGGCCCAATAAAAGATACCATTGTGTTCAACACCATCATGTGGTATTATATGGGTAATATTAAATTTATAATTATTTAACTATTTTTTGTCATTATTCATATTCAATGTTATTTATATTTTTATGAAAATCATTCTTGAATTCGATCATCATTTTCTATTCTTAATGTTTACGTTTATCACTGATTTAATTTATATCCTATTAGATTTTAATGAATTAAGAGCCACTAGAAGTAAAAAATAACCCAGGGAATGAATAAAGGGAATCTATTTGTTCAATTTTTTGTTGAGTGTAATTTATTTATTTCTACATTTTGGGTATTGTATACAGTAATTGGTGCTCAAATATGTATTTAAATATAGTAACTGAGTAGACTCAGAAATATTTCCCATGGTCAGGTGGATATAGGAGTAAGTAATTAAGTAATACATACTACCATGGGTATTGGATATTATGACCACACATTACTGACTATAATGATCAGTGTTTTTAATGAATGTTATTTTCACCTATCTATTATCATAATTTTTTTTTGTAACTGTACATGATATAGATGTGTTTATTTTCAAATTTAGAAATACGTATTTCCTATTTTATGATGAAATATTTTATTATTCTATTGAATATTAAAAAATAGTATTTTCGCATTGGATTACATGAACGGTGAAATATTAATCGATAACAAAATTTATCACATGAATCACGCCACAACAGCCTTATCATTTGAATATAAGTTTTTTTATTAACAATGATTTTTCTATTACTAAAAAATTCCATGAGCCATTTTCACCTTTTCCTATTATATGATCTACGTTATCAATGTCATACCAGGGGTTAAACGTATTTCTAGATAATTATCTTTTTCTTGTTGGAGGTCATATCCATCCTCTAATTCTTCATTTCATTTGACTCATTATATCACTGTCTTATTCAATGCATATATAACTAGAGTTTTTTAATCAACATTGAACTTTTATTCAAAGATCCTCTATAAGTTTTTAAGATCTCCATATTTTAGATTCTAAATTTCTTCCATTATATTATTTTTTTATTCTTCTTACTTATTCATAGAGATTTTGGAATCTTGAACTAGTAAATTAGATTAATTTATTTTTTATCTAAAATTATATATTTATTGTAGAGATACCTTAAGCATGACTTGGTAATAAATTCTTCCTTCCTATTCTCCTTCAATAGTTTATATCTATTCCCTTTTTACGAATTTCCTACAACTTCCACCATAGTATTTTCTTTTTAATGTTTATATTTTCTTTTTTCTTTTTTCTCAATCACTTTTAGTAAAACATTTTAGTGTTAAAGTATGTTATTCATATTTAATTAATTATTCTTAGTGTCTTTATTACCTTTCATAATTATATAATACTTCTGCGTGGGAACTTCATCATACTCATCGTCTTTAGGAATATTATAGGGACACTTTTCTCTAATGTTCCCAAAATTCCCACATTGAAAACACCTGAGTGAATGTTTCCCTTTAAACATTCCTTCTTTA
The DNA here is from genome assembly GCA_963277665.1 of Viscum album. Classification (NCBI taxonomy): domain Eukaryota; kingdom Viridiplantae; phylum Streptophyta; class Magnoliopsida; order Santalales; family Viscaceae; genus Viscum; species Viscum album. The sequence continues at coordinate 344,381 of CAUJRU010000207.1, forward strand.
TCATTATAGATTTGAGGATATGAATGAAATGAATTCAATAAATTAATCTTCATCCCAACCATTCTTCATGGTGAGTCTCTTTATGGAATTTAATTTATCCTACTTAGACTTCATTATTTCAACATCCTCATTTTCATTGTTCTGCTTCTCATTTGCTACAAGAGTTATATTAAAACAATCCAATTTCACATCCTTTGGATATATTTCCACTAGTATAAAAGATTTCAAATTCAATTAGAGAGGAAATATTCTCAGTACGGGTTTAGTGATCTTCACATCGACATTGATTTATCTGATACTTCACATTCCCTCTACATTAAATTTTACATATTTAAAGAATGCATCAACATGTTATTAGAGTGAATCCTCTGGTGTTCATAACTATTATATATAACATTCCAGTTGGATTGTTGTACCATTGAATATCTTTCATCGGTTTTCAAATTTTTTTCCCATATTTATGAGATTATATGCATGAAATTAATTATGTGTAGATTATATTAGATTGGGACCCCTATAAAGAATTAATTCAATAAGAATCCCCATCTAGTAATGTTCATTTAGAATCTGATATGGCCTGAGTATCTATACTTTCCAAGAAACCATGTATCTAAAATTTATACACATCCATGTTTATAGATCTTAAGTAGTGATACATTGAATTCTACCAGAGTTGGAAGATATTTCCATCTATGATTGGAATCACTTTTATATTCACGGTCTCCATATTTTGAACTAAGGAAGAATAACTCAAATTACCCTTTTTCACTAATACAAATGTTTTTACGCACTAGGTTAAATAACATTGTGTGTGGGGTTGGGGGAATCTGAGTATGAATGTTTAAAAAAAATTCCACTTGTGGATCTTATTTCATTGTTAACCAAAAATCATTTCACACCCTTCCAAATAACATTGTACGAAGTGAACTATGATGTTGCAGAAGACAGAAAAATTTAATTTGTTTAACCTTAACTTGGCTAGTATGAGGAGCTTACAATGAAAATATAAAGATGGTCCAAATATAATATAGAATAATATTATTATAATGTTCAAATAAAACTCACTCTCAACGAAGATTTACTGCCAATAAAACTCTGAAAATTTCTTCAATCAAATATAGTTTGTGTAATGATTCGATAGAAGATCATTCCATTGATTTCATAAATCAATGTTTTTGATACCTCATTTTATGTGTCATGAATATCTAAATTCATCCACATGATAAAATTCAATTTACCATAGAATATCTACGAAATTCCGTATACTTAATAGAACATTCACTTTCATTCAACCTTTTCACACAATTTTTTTTTCAAATTACCATCTTTTATAAAAAAATTTATTTGTTGTGGAATTCCCATATTTCATGTTTTTTGTGAAACTCCAAAAATTTATGAAACATTTATTTTATCCCAGAACTCCCTCAGTAATATATACATTACTCACTTTATGTAGCTAATTTATAGGAGAATTTCCTTATTAAAAATATTATGTAGATTCAGATCCCAAATTTTATCTGTGTGTTTGATTGTTTAAAATATGGGGTCGGGGTAGTGGCCTATTTATAGGAAATGTTGACCCTTTGAAGAACTTCCACACACATAACTAAAATTGTGCATACCACTCCTAGTTAGCTAAAATTCAATGATTTGAAAAATCCTATAATTCATAAATCATTGATATTGTGAAACCTTTATAGGTATTTACCATGTTCCCCCAACAATACATTCCTTGAATAAACTATATGTTTTGAAAAAATGTGTAATTTTTATTAAACTACATTTCTTCTTTGAATTTCGATGTAGAAACCTCAAGTTTTTACTTTCCTAAAATATCATGAATCCATTTCACATATCAGTACAACTTCTTCAGTTATTTGAAAATATTTATTTTGGTTAAAAAAAATTCCCATTCCCTTAAATTTTAGACCCTTAATGTTTTTAAAACATTGAAAAACTCCACCACCTTATGTGTGAAACATCCTTATCACCTTTCTATGTATCTTTTCCTCCATGCTCTTATTTATTGAATAGCATCAACCCATGTCTCAATATATGTTCTTAGAGATTATACAGTTCTCCACCATCAAGGAAAATTTTCATTGTACAATTTGAACAACAATGTTTTGACATCACAACTGACTTTTTCACTGATATTTTTAAAAAAAAAATTAACAAAAAAGCAATACAATGTCAACTTCAGGGATACCTTCCCAACATGGTGTCAGAGTTAGTGTCCTAAAACAATTTTTTGGGAACTTGGATTGAATTTATATTCAAATAGTTGAATCTTAATTTAACACATTATTAAATATTGATAATTATTATGTGTTGATTTAATGTATTAATGTTCTAGAATTTATGTCACATTGTATAGGGTATAATAATTCTCCACTATGATGAAAACCAAGAAATTCCATGATGTTATTCTTATACCTTGTTTTATAGAATGATATAATTCAATGAATATTAATCTAATATATTGAACATTGTGTGTGAGTATTCAAAATAATATGTGTATTGTTATAATGAAGTTAACACCTTCTAATCTCAAAGAAGGGATATTACGATAACATTCCTTCTGGTAGTAAATCCATATGTCAATATTTCATTGGATATTCCTATGTATGATCATGACTAATAATTCTTAGGCATTATGAGTATTATTAATACACTTCATGGATAATTAACATTGATGTATTACCATATACTAGGATGACACATGATCAGGGAAAATTTGGGTATGTTGGGTGCATCAAGAATGATATGTTATTAATGAATATATTGAGGAATTATTTTTCCCTTCAATATCTATGAATGTTCATATGTCGACCCTTTTCTTGAAATGAAACTATCTTATTAAATTCAACGGTTATAGTGTATAGGTGACATAATTTTATATAATCATTGAAATATATATCAAGAATATAGTTTTATGATAGGGGTGTGAAACTTTCTTGATGAGATATCATGACAAATGTATTATATTACACATTGATAATTCATATATTGGATTCTTCAGCGAAACCTATCTTCTTACATTGAGGGTGCCCTGACCCATTTTTAGATAATAATATCCGATTTCAGGAAAGATTTACTAATTCCACTAAAAAGGAGTCATAGAGGGTCACACAAAAAGTGTTTCCTTGGATGTTCATTAAATATTATATATATATATATATATATATATTTAATTGAGTACATTTTATTATCCATATCGAGAAGTAATTTTAATTTAGGGTTATTAAATGAATATAATTAATAAATACCTTTTTCATGGTAGTTATTTAATTATATGAAAATATAATATTTATTTTTCTCTTATTATTCACACTATAATTACAAATTAAATATTTATTAAATAAATTATCTATTTATTTATGTATAATTTTGATTAATATTTATTTTCCATGATGTGAATAGAATATTTATTTATTTAATAAGTGAATAATAATTATTAAAATATCTACTCAAGAATATAAAAATATTAAAGAGGGAGAGAATACCCGATTTTTTATGATGAAGAATATTTATCTACAAGAATGTAAAAAATATATTTATCATTATGCGGGTTAGCACATGCCATTTAAAAATAAGAATATATTTTTATTACATGACATAAGGTTTATTTTGGGATTAATATAGTATTATGAAACTTTTTAAAATTAATTAAATGTTACACCTTAACCCTATGTAATTAAATAGAAAGTAATTTCAATCAAAGAAAGGATAGATATTGTGCACAAAATTTCAGGTCATGATCTTCATCTTCCTCTTTTACACTCTATACTGATAAGAATAGTAAAATTTTACATCAATAATTCTAGAACATGAATCGATTAAGGAGGATAAATCCAAACAATGAATCAAGCATGCTAGCACCCGATGCTTTATTAGTATTGTTTAGAGATAAAAGGAGAATAATATGATCACTATTAGAGTGACACTACTCTGGGCACTTGTAGTTAAATTATGATACAACAAATAGGTTAGAATAATAGACATCATCAAAAAATAATGATATCATTATCAAGGTAATATCTCTTATTATAATTTTAAAAAAGTATAAATTAACATATAAAGATCCTCTCTCTTTGGTTGTAATAATATATTTTATGATTATTATTTGGGAAAATATTAATTTCCCATGGTATTAAAATAATGAACATTATGAATTATACATTTAATACAATAAATTATGACTTGGCCATTGTCCCAATAGGATATCTCTTGGTGTTTGAAACCATCATGTGGTATTATAAGGGTTATATTAAATTTATAATTATTTAATTATTGTTGATCATTATTCCGATTCAAAGGTAGTTTCCTTTTTATGAATATCATTATTGAATTTGATCATTGATATATATTTTTAATATATATGTTTATCACTCATTTAATTTATATCATTTTAGATTTTAATGAATAAAAATCAAAGAAACCATCTAGAGGTTCCATGAAGCATGTCTTGACAACATGGGATTACATGGTGTGTATCCAAAATAGAAACAATGTATTATAGTTATTTTTATAAAGATATCATGTGGATTAGTTATCCACATCAAGTAATCAAGAAAAAATAAAAAATTAAATGCTCCATGTGTCGACCAAGACATTTTTGGAAAATGACATGTGGGACCAAGTTCCATGTAACTATGATATATTCTAAGTAGTCCACATTTTTGTGAGAGGAAACATGTATTGAAATATGCACTGAGTGTAATTGCATGATGTGTAGAGATGGGTAACTATGTAACAATAAGTTTACATGATTTTTACAAAAATTAAAAGTCATCTTCCCCAAACATTTCCATGAAATAATACACATAGTGTGTCTAATAATATATTATGGTCATATAAAGAAAAAGATCTATGACACATATATATCGATCTAATGGTTTCATACTGAACCTATATATTCAACAAAAAAAATTGATTTATTTCTCCATCAAAACTCATCAAAATGTATTCCATGTGTCATTTATTAACTCATACACATAACATGACAATTTATATATAAATATATTCATTATATTATTAATTAATTTTTATGAATTATTTTTGAACTATTTACAATATATATGATTAATATGCCAACTATTACCTACACTTTAAAATCATTATACACAATGTTAATTTAACATGTTTGTTGTGTTTCATTCACTAACTTGTTCATTCCATGTAATTACAAAATAATAGGTGTATGGTATATCGTAGTGAGAATATTGTATATGATTTGAATAAAAAATGCGGTTTTTTAATATATACTCACTGAGTTGATTTAATATATATGTTGTACAAATATTTTATCAAATTTTAAATAAAATAAATTAAGTTAATTATTTCCAAATCACACTACATGATTATATCTTGGATATATTTGATAGAGATTAAGATAAATTGAGTTAATTGATCAATTAGAAAATTAATTATAATAATTAATTTACATTTATCATCATAAAATAATCAAGAAGAATGAATGATATCAAGTTATTTTAAATGATTATTAATTTCACAATTTTATGATTATCTGTTGAGAAAAAACAATCATATTTTATGATTAATTTAATTTAATTATTTAACGGGGTTTTTAATTATTTTTATTTAATTAAATTGATGGCCTATGATTCACCCACTTCTTATTATATACGTCCCTACATGCCCATTTTTTTATTTTACATAAACCCTATAATGGTTTTCTATACCTTTGAGTAAATTAATAGAATATTAAGGATGAATATCCCATGTGGATGGAGAAGTTTTAGGATAGATCCAAGGTAAAACCAAGGTAAGGAGACACACAAAACAAAGGCGGAATGCTAAAAAATGGATCCAAATATAGTTTGAGGAGTTTTTTACATAGGGTAAATTATTTTTTTATTGTCTACTAAATATAAACCACTAGTTAAATCTCATAATCATTCTGTGATTTATTTATTTTATTTCCATTCGATGGGTAATTTATTTTACAATTCTAAGATGATGTTGGCGTAAATAAATAAACTAATATGAAATTATAGAATTAAAAAAATGGAATATGTGTATATAATATATCAGGACATGGTCAATTATTATGAATAATATGGATAATATTAACAAGATATGTAGAAGATAAAATAAGAGAAAGTTAATCATAATTAAAAATATTACTGTTTATATTATTTCATTACGACTTCCATTATCTGAATTATGATTAATATTTAGTTAAAGTGTTGGGTATTCCTTTATTGAGGTTACTTTTAAATATTTGGAAGTCATAAATTAGATAGTTGGTTGAATTTACTGAAAATGTATTGGGTTTAATTGACTTAGTATTCCCAATACGGTTTTAGGGGTAAGTGATGAGGAATTCCTAGTCAGGATTTTTGGATTTGGGAGTCCACTAAACAGATCAAGGAGCCACCTGTTTTCAGTTGGTTGGACCATTGACCTAAATATATTATTATAATTTTTATGTCCACTATATGGTTTATAAGAATGTAAATAGGGATTTAATCCACTATAAAGTAGGTATGATGAGAAATTATGATTTAAATGAAGATGGATGATGAAACATAACAATGTAATGAGAGAGTTAATAAATTTAAAATTTTTCCCCACATTAATTATAGTTATATAAGGTATTAATAATATTATATCTTATAATAGTACAATAATTGATGGTTCATCTACTATAATATCCCAATTATTAATTATGGAGAAATATCTTCTCTTAATTAATAGAAACTTAAAAAAAATTGTTTAGATTACTATTATTAGTGCTATGGTAGTTACAAAATTCATACATGTTAGAATCCTAAACCCATGATCGAACTACCGAGGAGGTGAGTAAAAAGGGTATAACTGTGTATGAGAATCTTCCAAATGATGGTCTATATTTATAGTGATTAATATATAAATCCATTCCTAGAGAATTAATGAAGTCACATTAGAACATGGATTCTTCTAGAATACTATAGCATATTTGGGATCATTATCTAGAGAGAATAAGATAGTAAAAATTTGATAATTCCAATGCTCTATTAAAAATAAAACATAGATACAAATAACAATATAGGCCTCATGTTGTCATTATCATTTCATAAATTAGGTATCTGGAGGTTGATGGACTTATGTTTTCTTATGAACTGTGTAACAATCTCATTAATTCATTATTTCCTCAAATATTCTGAGGTTTTATTATAATGTAAAATATGAATAATATAGAGTTTTTTATCCTAGATCTTATCACATTAATTCATCAATTTGATAAGGATTTGAAGTAAAAAAAATTATTATTCTCTTATGGTGAATAAATGGAAGGGACACTATAAAATCACAAAGACAAAGTCCATGTATAAATATTATTCACAATATGCATACAATAAAATTAGGATTCATTGGTACATAAGGGAAAAATACACTATTTTTTTTAATGTGATAATAATATCCACTAGAAGATAAATTTCACCTATAGAAAGAAAAAAGGTGAATCCATATGTTCAATTTTTATTGTGTGTAATCTATCTATTTCAACAAAGAAATTGTTAGATACAAAAAGTTTTTCTCAAAGATGTATTTAAATATATTAAACAAGTAGACTTTAATATATTTCCCATGGTTACATGGATATATATGTAGTTAATTGTGAAATACATACTATTGTGGGTATTGGATATTACCACCTCACGTTGATAACTATAATTATCTTTGTTTTTAATTGTTATAAAATTTATCCATATATTAACATTTTTTTAATCAGACATGATATAGATGATTTTATTTTTAAATTTAGAAATATGTGTTTACTATTTTATGATGAAATAATTTATTATGGTAATGAATATTCAAATGATGCTTATAAATTTGATTAAATGAATCATGTAATATTAATAGATAATGAAATTTATCACATGAATCATGCCACATCAAACTATGGAATGACGAGATATGACATTAAAATGAAAAGTATTTGACCAAATTTTACCATTATGGATATTTGGATTCATTTTAAACAAACAAAAATGATGTATTTCATGGATGTGTGGATGAAAGAATTATGAAAGAATCCATTCGTGGAAAATGATAAAGGGTCACTAAGATTCTTGAGTTGGATAATACAAATTTAAAATGACCATTTCTAGTTAAATATTATTATTGTAAATCAAACTTCAAATATTTTATTAATGACTTTTGTAGATTTGGATTTCTTTACTTAATAATGTGTAAGTATTATTCATTTAAATTATTCATGAAATTTAAGAATGAAGTTGATAACTATCTTGGTAAAAATCTATTCTAAGAACATGGTGGGGAATATATTAATCAAGAATTATTTGATTATTTATAAGAGTTTGGTATTCTATTCCAAATCACTCATCTATATGCACCATAATGGAATAGTGTAAGTGAAATGAGGATCCAAACATTTTTAGACATGGATAAATGAATTATGTTTCACATGAGTCTTATATTATCCTTTTGGTGATATAAATTAAATACAAATATACATATTCTATACTGAGATCTAACTAATGTATCAAAAAATAAAGCATATTAACTATGGTATGGAAATAATACCATGTGGTCACATGTACATGTGTGGGGGTTTTGAAGCATTTGTTAATAACATTTATTGATATAAACATTAAACCCACGGCAATAACTATATCATTTTTGGATTACTAATGATATATTTAGATATTACCTATACAACCCCTCAGGTAACAAGGATGTAGTTGATATATGTTTTAGATAACATGGGAGGTATCATACCTTAAATAGATATAGTGGGAGTGTAATAGACTTATTTTAATTATATTATCAAGATACGGAAGAGTTGGAATATGAATAGATTCCAATAAGATCTGGAGAAAATGATATTTCAGAAACAAGAGTACTGCATAAGAGTATGAGAGAGGTTAAAGGATATTAATGATAAGAGTTTATAATCACAAAAAATAATAAATCATTATTAAATGATAATAATGATCCCAAAAACTATATAGAAATGAAAAGTATCATAGAATATATGAAATGGAATGAATCTATAAAATATAAAATGACCTCCATATATCAAAAATATGAATATGTTTCTGTAGATCCTATAGTCGATATAAATATTGGTGGTTGTGAATGGGTATTCAAGAAGAAACAAGTCCTAGATAGAGAATTAAGTTCCTATGAGGAATGTCTGGTTGCAAAAGGGTTAAAAAAATGTTAATATATAGACTAAACCAAAAAATGTTAATATATAGACTATACCAAAAAATAGTAGTTACAATAAAAAAAATATAACAATTATGCGTAACATACATGATTTCTATGATTATGAGATTTGAAATATGGATTTGAAAACAAATTTCCTTAATGGGAAACTTCCCAAAAATGTATGTATGAAAAAACATAAATGTTTGGTTACTTTAAAGGATCTCAAAAATGTATTAATGTTATAGGTATCTATTTATGTATTAAAGAAAGAATCTAGGTCATGTAACATTCAGTTTGATGAAGCCATAACAGTAATTGGATTCATTATGAATTAATCTGATCCTTGTGTCCTAATAAAACAAAGTTTTATTAAATATTTTTGTCAAAATAAATTACATAATTTCTAAAAATTATGTTAAATTTTTTTATTTATGAAATATTTGGTATTAGATCGTGCATTTTCAAATTTGATGAAAACTCAAATTTTTACCCATTAAAGAGAAGTTTAATATTTTGGCCATAATTGTTTTTATAGATTAAATAGAGATAACATTTAAAAATATAATTCTAAAATGAATGTCATATAACATTTTTTATATCATGCAAGATGGTTCATGAATTTGATTGGATTAAATGGGAATGAAGTCGATTTTTTTCCTGAATTTCCAAATCAGTAACCACTTATTCATTTTGGCCAAATATTCTATATACAAGCTTTAATTGGGATCAAATTTTAACTATTGATATAGGACCCAACTGTTGAAAAGAATCATTCTAGATGGATAGTCTTTTAACAGTTTATATAGGTATAAATGAGAGATGAATTTTTGTTAAAATATTTATATGAATTTTCCTATTTACACTTTTTACCACTTATAACCCTAGCCTCCCATCCCCTCTATAAAATTTATTTTTCTAATTAGGAGTAATATTTAAATGAATTATAGGATTTGGAGTAGATTATAAGAGGTTCCTTTCTATATATATGAACCATTGGAGAAGGGAAACTCCCATTTTAGTATCTCTTCCAAAATTATTTTCATTTTGTTTTTCTTGTTATGGTGTTGTTTTTATTGGAATGAATTCTATCCTTCCCTTCCATATAACCTATTTTTGTATCGTTTTTATTCTTATATAATTATTCTCTTTTGGATAGTAATAAATAGTATAAATTTTATTTTTACACCATTTATAGTCCTTTGAATATGCAATTCGTTTCTACGATGACTACTCCACCAAAGAAATATTATTTTTTCTTAGTAATTGATCTAATTATAAATTTAATTAAAATTTTTTTGAATCAATGAGATGATATAATTTAATTAATATGATATATGAATTTAATTTTTTATATGAAATAAATAGATCATGTAATTGAAGAGGTAATACGAATCGTGTGAGGTTAAGTAATGTGGGAACTATGAGAGAGAAATATTAATCGTAAAACCAAAAAAATATAGGTTCAATTTTTAGTGTTCAAATATAACACATAAAATCAATTAATCCTAACTTATTGTATGGATATGATCCCTAATTCTGTTTTTACTATCAGAAATCCTTGGATTGATAATCAAATCAGGGTTCTATGATTGCATGTTCTGAGGATATCCTTGAGTTTTATTCAATTCATCCCTATGGTTGAGGTAAATTCTTATTAGGTTCAGGGAATGAAAAATTAAGGTATAAGAATTATGTGAATTTTAATTTTAATCATAATATCTATTTATTAAGTTATGATGTATAATTAGAACTATTATATCATCTAAAAATATTTTTAAAAAATTAATCTCTATGTTTTGTTTTATCAATAAAATTTCAACAAGAAATAAATAAAATATTATTCTGATATACATCATTATGTGTTATAAACATTTATCAAACTCTCATATTTTTTAGTTGAAATTTTAATTTATGTTTTTTTAAATAAATTTAATATTTTTTCTTAAGTACATAATCCATAGGGAGTGGCCTTGATCATCCACTCCACTACACCTAAGTACTAAAAATTACCCATTAGTTAAAAGTTCACATGACACCACCTTTGAAATTATAACCTTTGTAAAAAAGGCACATATTTTATTCAAAAAATTAGTTTATTTTTTGTACATTTATTTTATTATATTATTCTATTTTAATTATTCCTTATTTTTCCATCCTCAATAAATATATTTTTATTTTATTTAGAAATAATTCAAAATATTTATATTTTAATTATGATTGTTTTTTATTTTCGAATCAAAATAATTCTAATAATCACTATGATATTGACCTTGGTATTGAAAAAACCCTTACGTATGAAATACAAAAGTCCCATTATATGAGATGATTCAAAATTCACATAGTCGGTGAATTCCATAATTATGGGAACATTGAAATTTTAAGGCCTTCTATATAAAAAACAAAACCAGGGGAAATTGATATTAATAATAATATTGAAATTTGTTGAACCATTTCATAATTGTATACACCAATAAATAATTATCCCCTAGCTTTTATTCCTCCCCCAAACCAAGGATTTTACATTTAGTTAAAATTTATATTGACATAACATCTCACAAAATTTCATGGACTCTATGGAAATGATTACAAAAAAATCTAAAAGAATATAATGTTGTTTTATCAACCATGAATACATATAATGTGTCTAAAGACTATATTAAACAAAGATAATTAACAATATCCATTGAGAAAAATGAAAATTAATGGATGAATTATTGATAACCTGAATACATAACATGTTGGAATTATATGAAATTCCTTTTTCTTTTGGAGATTTTTCCATTAGAAAGAGTCACCACCATTTGAAAAGAGATATTAGGGATTTAGAAAAACTAGGGGGTGTCAATGTATTAGTATTGGACGAAATTCAAGAAGCTGCATGAATGCTTCCAAAGTCACCATATTAGTAATAATTCCCTCATAAAATAATTTTATGGAGGCCTCTCACATATGGAGAAGGTCATTATGGATCCCTGATCTAGAGGGGAATTAGTGAAAAAATAATTAATAAATGTAGGTTTTTCAATAAAAAATATGGAAAAAACCATAATTTAGTGATCATAGGCTATAAGTGTATATAAGGAGAGTCTTTATTCTATTGAAAATAATTTAATGGATACTATGTGGGATTAATTGAACAATATACAAAGATATAATTGTTCAGATCAAGACACATTATCGCCACTCCTATGAGGCCTTGTGGAATTTTCACTTAAATAGACCACCCTAATAACTATTGCATTTAATTAATTGAGAAAGAGTTTTTTATCCATGTTATATATGAGAATATATCCGTGGAAAAAATTACAAAATCAACAAATGAAGTATTATTATGTCAAAACAACATATAACCAATGGTGTAAAGATCACTAAAAAATGGGGAATGACTCTAGAGATTTATAGAGGTCCCATTTTATTTAAAATTCCAATATTCTCTACACTAAAAACCATTTTTAAACAACCCTAGAATATATTTTAAGTCCATGAATTAAAAATTCCAAAAACAATATAGGAATTATTAACTAAATGAATATTCTAATATTGATGTATATCTGAAAAATTATTCTTATTCAACATAATGTGTTGAAGAGACAAGGTTCAGAGTTGTGGTTGTTACAAATGAAAATGATCTAAATTGAAAAAATACTCTAGGAAATTATAATTATGAACTTTATAAATAATCCTTCCAAAACTACTCCAAATTATAAGGGGAATGTTAGTTATATCACATGGTAAGTGGAAAAAAAATACTTTTTCAACTATCATTCCATCGTGATTCAACGTATCTATGTAGAAGACTCATTTAATAACAACTGATGAGAAACCAAAAATGAATGACTATGGTAAAAAAATAAAGGAAATTACTCATAAACACATTAAAATTCCAAATATTTTTTTGAAAATGAAGAATATTGATGAATAGGCAATGTAATAAGTGGTTTTGGATATGTTCAACAAATTTGAGATCACTGCCCCTATACTTCATGAAATCAAAAAAATCCAAAAATATGTCATTTTTTTGGAACAAAATATGTTCAAATATAAGAGTTATTAATGGAATTATTGTATAAACCATGGGTAGAATGTATCTACACTCATAACACCTACATTAGTGATTTATACAATGTTCAGGGACCCCAGAACATTCATTATAACATTAACTATATGGGAGACACATTTCTATGATTCTTAATGTGATTTAGGTTCTTCTATCAGTTCCATGACTCAATCTATTTTCAATTCTTTATAGGATTATTATTTGAAGCTGATGGGGGTGGTGGTGTAATTAGAAAATATAGCCACAATACAACCAATGGGAGTCCCTGAGGATTTATTTGTTCTAGTGAGAAATATGATACTTTTAATAGATGTTTATGTGTTGAATATGGAAGAATATTTGGTAAGTTCCCATAATCACATCATTCATGGTAGGACCTTCCTAAAAACTACCAATAGAATCACTAATGTCCCTAAGGGTACAATGTCTATCATTATGTGAGATACGATTGCATGATTAAATATTTTAAACTCTATAAAGTACTCCTCAGAGGACCATTTTACTTTAAATATCTCTTATTCTTACCCATATTGTAATGAATCTCCATAATTTTATTTTCAATTTTTCCAAATAGGGATCAAAATAATCACATAAAGATATTGAGTATTGGTTCTTGTTTTTTGTTTCAAAATTCATCCATACGTATTTATCATGATCAAACCATAATCATTTTTTGATTTATTTAGGGATTATATGTCATGTTATATGACTGTAATTTGTGATCATGACCTGGGATTTTTTTTATAGATGGATTTGATGCATTATTTACCAACATTGATGATGTATATTTAGACTATTCCACTGAATGTGAACATATATTAGTTCCCATAAAATTTCCATCAATACAGAACCCACAAAAACATGAACTCAAACCATTTACGACAATTATAAAATATTCATACATAATGAATGATGAATAATTTCTTATAATAATTTATTACATCATCATTCCTAAATAAGAAAAAATAGTCGTACATTTTTAATAGAGAATATTATGAAAATTTGGTGGTCCATAGCAGATATAAAATGTATTGTCCCTTCTATTTATATTCAAAGGAATATTTTGGAGTATCGGGATAAACCCGTTAGAAAACCAAAAGGGAGAGTTAACACCACACTTAATGAAGGTGTAAGAAAGGTGGATAAATTACTTTAAGTATATATCCTATATTTGAATCTTAGTGGTTTATTCGTATATAGGTAGTTCCATGTAAACTAGTTTCCTATCGTTTAAAATTAAAATGATGACTTAATTCCTGTGATAGTAAATATATAATTAGAGAGTTTGCATAGATTACCAGAAAATGAATCAGGAACTCAAAAATATTATTTCCCCTTTTATTCGTTTGTCATATTTCTGATATAGTTGTTGGTAGGACAAAACATTTTTTCTTTGATCATTTATATGGATATTTTAAGGTTCTTATTGAAGGAGAGGGCCCATAGAAGATGGAAATCACAATCTCGTTCAATAGATTTCCATTCTAGTGAATTCAATTTGGAATTTTTAATGCCCAAGGTACCATCCATAGAAGAAGAGTGAGAATCTATTTAGATTTACATGTTACATGAATGGAGGTATTTATAGATTATTTTAAAATTCATAGAACCACATTTTAGGAGTACCTTTTGAGTTTGGGTAATGTATTACAACACTATATTGGGAAAATCCAGTTAGAAATATTGAGAAATTTTATTTCAGTATAAAGAAGGTAATTTTTCAAGGCCATGTAGCTTTAAAATAGTTAATATAGTTTTATAGAAATATTGTTGAAATTATTTCTATATTTCTATATCCAATATGTGTGCATGATGTTTTATATTTATTAGTACATACTGGACTTTATCATGATTCATCATAGATTTATTAAGATTCAAAATCAATTATGGATAATTTTTTAAAAGAAATAAGTTTCATTATTTGATGATTCTTATATGGATTCTATTGATTAGATAAAAAATATATCACAATGCCACCAATCAATTAGACTCTATGGTGGGAGCTTCCATTTATGCTTATGTGTCATGCTTTTGACAATAAAATTGGAGTAGTATTATCATAGAAGGAGTAGTAATGGTTACATGTGACTAAATATATATTAATGAAATCATATTCATATTTAAAAAAGTATACAACAATGAAGATGGATTTTCTTAATATCATATTTTCTTTAGATATATTATATTCATATTTATTGGCCTCCAAATTAGTTGTTTTCTTACCATACAACCTTGATGTACCTCTTGATAATGCCCGATGTAAAGACTATACCTATTTATTTGATTCCCCTTCTTCAAGAGTTTTATTTTGAGATAATTTAAATTAAGGGTTCAAAGAAGTTATTTTCTTTCCATCTGCGTTTGACCACTCACATATTAGAGGATGACACATTGGGCTAGGTAACACTTCAAGACACATTTCCCAATGAGAATCTTTATGAAATCTCAACTGTACATCATTGCAATAATGATTTTGTTAACCATATTTTCCCCTATGGAATATATAAAAATAAAGTGAAATATCAACATAAAAATTTAAAAAGTGATTCTAGGAATTATTTATTTTATAATTCTTACCATTATAATATGTTTAGTGACCAAGTTATTAGGTGGTGTATTACACATCTTGAGTTTGTGTCTATAGAATATTTTTTATACACTTACTTATGGTGGGAATTTTAGACTCCAGAGGAAATCTAGAAAATTTATTGCATTCATATTATACTGGCCTAGTTTTTTTATAGTGCCCATGTGTTTTATAAGTCATGCTCATTTTTCATATATTGGTACAATTTATAGTTTTCATGTATGGTGAATTGATTTTATGGGTCCATTTATTAGATCACTCTATTTTCTTAAATAATTATTTATGTTGATTATGTTGGGAAATAGGGGGGAGTAAAAGTCCATAGGGGAAAATGATTCTAATTTTAAGTCTTTTTTTCAAGGAATAATATTTTTTTCCAGATTGGAATATCAAAGGACATAATTAGTGGCCAAATGTCACATATTTTCAAACCAAAATTTTTATCCCTACTTTATAAGAGTGAGGTGACTCAAAAAATTATACTCTATGCCAGCCCAAAACAAATGATAAAATAGATGTTTTAAATAGGGAGGTAATGATGATATTGAAGAATATCATGGAATAGAATATAATGGATTAGGGAAAACAAATCGATGATGCACTATAGTCTTATAGAATGAAATATAAGACTCCGATTAATTTTCGATTTTTATAATCATAGACTTTAATATACCTATGAAATTAAAACATTATGCAGTTTGTGTGAAAAGTAAGTGAAACATGGATTTTTCTTAAAAACAAGATAAAAGGAAGATACAACATTATGATCTTGAGGAGATATGGATATCATCATTTTATAACTCAATGCTATATGGAGAGAGAAGAAAACTAATGATAAGATGATCCAAAAATGGAGTTTGATGACGGATATAAAAGTCTTCATTATAGTTGATAAATAACATTGATAATAGATATTTTGTGTTGTAGATGTTTGTATCCTTTTGATGTATCAAATTTGTTCCCTTATAGTGTTGTTGATATCACAAAAGAAAAAATATGAAGGGGATTTATAGTAAATGCGTAGTATTTTATGTAATACATTAAGGTAATTCCCAAACATGTAGTTGGTTTCCTTACATAGCATGTCCCCATAGTCACTTTAGAACATTATGTAGTTTCAAATCCTTTCACTTTTATATTATTTTTCCTTTAAAAAATTCTACATTTCATGTGAATATATCATCTCATAGCTTCAAATTTAAGAAAAAAAAGTATGGGGGCGGGGAAGAAATTTTGGGGTAGCATATTTAAGATTTTCATTTAGGTGTTTTATTTTTATGCTTTGTGTTATTTAAAAAATGAAAAAAATAATTCTCATTTAAAAGTGGAAAATTTGAAAAATGCATATATAAATTTTCAAAATTAATTGATATCATGTTAATAATGATAATGATTCCATCATTAAGGGTTGTTTTACATAAAAATGAATGTCGTCAATAATATGATTGGTTATTTCATTATAAAATAATTTATATTTTGACACCATTATTTATTATATTTATTTGAAGTGAATTTTGTCCTTGATTTCTACAAATAAAATTACACATAAAAAGGAATTGTGATTTTTTTCCAACTCAATTGACATTATAATCTAGTTTGGAATTTTTATCATCATACATTAATAAATGATCCTTGTGCTTGTTTCTATTCCAGTCTATTTCTTTACTATACTGAATTGACCTATGCATGTGAACATGATTTCTAAACTATTTTACACCCAAGATAATATATATACATATACATATATTATATTAATAATGGTTGTATTTAAAAAATTTACAACTTTTAGGGATATCTAGGTTAAGATATTAATGGTTGAATTTAGAAAATTCTATATGAGTGGGTCATAAAATTTGATTGCAAATGAATGCATAAAAGGTATAGTGAAATTAAACAAGGTAAGAAGTTTTTTAATTGACCATAATATATTTAATGAAGGGGATAGATTTGAACTTGAAATCATTGTCACACAAACATATTGGAAATTAATGTCATAATAGGTCCATAAGTAGTTTCTATATTATTAGAATCATTAATCCCTCTATATTTTTGTGATATAATTTTGGAGATAATGACGTTTAAATTTATTGAGATTAAATTATTCATTAGACTTTTACTTTTCCAAAATTGACATTATAGATTTGGAAATATCAACATTAATGTCTTTAAGAAATATTTATTATACATAAATAATAACTCTTTCCAAGAGAAAAAAAGTGAAATTGTGGGTGAGATGATAAAACACAACTATAATGATTATTTTATTAATAAGAAATAACATAGTTTCATCAAATTATCTTAAATAAATTAGGTAAATAGAACATTCACACTAAAATGTTTAAAATAAAATTATCTAAAAACATTAAGACATTCCTTATATTCCATTGACCTTATAATATTGAATAGGTTCACCCAGGGTTGTACATAAGGAAAGGCTTCGCAAAAAGGACTAGTGAGGGAATAATCATAACATAGCATACTGAAAGTATTATATGTTAATTTAAGTATCATATAAAGATGAAACAAAAAAGATGATCATAATAAGGATCATTGAATTATGATATAAGATGATAATGTCAAGGCATCATAGGAATGTAGAAACAACAGAAAACATTACATCATAAACACAAGTCAAGGCTATTTGAGAATACATTATAACATAGTGTTACTTGGATAACCTCATATTACCTATACATGGTATCTCATGTGATCAAAATATTACCCAATGCATTGGAGGGACATATATATCTTGGACCAGTCATCACATTCATACCACATACCTGTATTTGTGTTCAATATATATCATACAACATAAGAGAATCTATTTTTACACATAATAGTAGGAATAAAAAGGGTGGGTTACATACATGGATGTCCTAAATCAAGTAAGTATAGTTATATCTTAGTGAATACCCTTGATTGGAAATGAGAATGGGTATTCACTACACAAATTATTTGCATAGAAAAATACTACGATAATTTTGGAAGAAAAATAGGTGAACATAAAGTTTCAAGGGATGGTTTAATTAGAGGGAATATTTCCCTATAATTACATGGGAATCATAATGATAGTGAAGGGATGTTTAAAAATACCAAGAAAATCCGGAGGCATGTGAGCCTGCTCCATTGAAATTTATTAAAAATAAAAGGGAAAAGTTACAAGAAAGTTCATAAAGGTGTTTTATAAAGGCGTGTATAAACATAACCTCACAAATCAGCTTGAACAAAGAAATCACAAAATTCAGGAGCAACAAAAGACCAACTTGAGCCTACATCCAGAATCGCTCGTTTAGAAAGAGCGTCAGCAACTTGATTCGCCTCATGGTAAACATGATGTACTTCAACAGATATGGAATCCGCTAAACGAAGGCATTTTACCCATGCTGAAGCCATCCTCTATGGCACATTCCTGGACCAATCTCGAATAATTTGAACCGTAGTGGATGAATCACATTCAATCTAAATATCACGCCAGCCAAATAAAACAGTGTACCTGATAGCTTTAATAATTTCCCGTAATTCTGACTCCAGAGCGAAAGCATTTCAAATATAGTGAAAAAAGCATCCTTTGAAAAATCCCCTATTGTTACGGAAGACACCTCCGCAATGATCCAGACCAGGTGTTCCAGATGCTGCACCGTCAACGTTAACCTTCAGCCACTGTGAAATAGGAGGGATCCATCTCACATATTTTATCATTCGAGGCTTCTTTACCCTGCCATTGACACCAAGAAACCTGATCAGGGTTAAATCGAATATCATTTTTCATTTCCCCAGTCTGAATGTAAGAAGCAGTCCGAACTGCTTCATGTATCGCCAAGATACTTCCATGGAATGATGCAACATGGTTCTTAAATATGAGCTCATTTCTGGACTTCCAAATACTGGAGAACAAACTGGCCACTACTGAATATAGCAGCGAAAACATTTGCTCACTGTCTTCTTCATTACGCAGTGAGCAGAACATGTACTCAAGGGACGTCATGGAGATGATGCAATGAAAGATGTCCTGCAAATAAATCCAGATCCTTGTAGTAAATTTTCATGTAAGAAAATGTGATCATAAGAATCATCCTCTTCTAGACAGAATAAACAAACCGAGGAAAAGTTTACATCTATTTTCTGTAACTCATTTTGACGAGGAAACATTTTTTCTCTATATCCTCCATATAAGAAATATAATAACTGGAGGAATGAAAGACTTTTAGAAATCAATAACCCAGTGAGGGGGATGAAAATAATGACCACATAGATTTGTGTACCAGTCTCTAGTAGTAAAATTACCATTCAAATTGTCCATCCAGATGATAAAATCAGAACCATGGAAGAAGTATTTATCAATTTCACAAAT
Source organism: Viscum album (assembly GCA_963277665.1). Taxonomy (NCBI): domain Eukaryota; kingdom Viridiplantae; phylum Streptophyta; class Magnoliopsida; order Santalales; family Viscaceae; genus Viscum; species Viscum album. The sequence goes on from CAUJRU010000207.1 coordinate 364,565, forward strand.
AACCTTAATAGGGAGATTGCAGATAATAGATGGGTTACTTTGATATTCATCAATAGTCAAATCCTTTTAAGGGTTATGGATGCCAATAAAATCACAAACATGCCTTGATATCTAGTGGGTGGTCCCGAAATTGAGAGAAGAATTTTTGGACACCATCTATTTAGAGGTTAACATCAATTCAGAATAGGATTTCTTAAGTGCTGGCCAAATGGATGAGCATAGATAAGTTGTGTGGCCTTTATATAACTTATCAGTAAATCTAATTTGAATGAAATCCATATAATTATCAAGAAAATAAATTAGATTCCAGGTGAACTTATTTATCAATGTGTCATTGAATAGCCGGATATCCTTAAAACCCATTCCTCCCATATTAATGGTATTAATACAATCTTTCCATGCTATAGTAATCAACATCCTCTCATAAATCGAAACTATACAAATGAAGTTTCTGATCTTCCCAGCAATCTCCTTAATCAACACCCTGGACCACCGGTAAACTGAAAAGGAGAAGACAAACATCGATGTTATCACCGAATTCACTAAACAAATCCTCCCTTCCTAAGAGAATTTTTCCCTTTCCATTTGGATAGTTGATTCACAATTTTCCGAGAAATATTCTCCAGATATACCCTATTGATCCTTCCCTAGTACAGAGGTACACCAAGATAGATAAAAGGAAACATTCCTTTCTTGACCCCAAGTTGTCGAGCCACTCTGACCTGCTCTGAGGCTTGGATACCTTTACCAAACATGACATAGGATTTACTTAAGTCGATTACCTTACTTGACACCTCTTGATAGTGAGAAAAAATTCCATTAATGCAAGAAATGGTACATTTTTCAGCTCTTCCAAAGAGAAGAATATCATCAGCATATAACAGATGTGAGGGAGCAAACAAATCACATTGAACTCTCATCCTCTGAAACCATCCAATGTTTGAAAGATTAGTGAGACACCAGCTCAAATAATCTTCTGCAATGGCAAAAATCAGACTAGGAAGAGGATCACCCTGCCTGAAACCTCTTGATCATTGGAAGAATCCCTTAAGAGGTCCATTAACAAGAATTGAATGTCTGGAACGAAAAATAATGGAGCTCACAAGGTTAAGGAAAACCCATGCATTCGAAGAATATGGAAAAGGAATATTCATCTAATAGTGTAAAAGGCTCTTGAAATATCAATTTTCAAAACCATATTGCCATCCTTAACATTTCTTTTCATCACATTGACACATTCTGAGGCAGTTCATAAGAAATTTTGAATGTTCCTCCTAGGTACGAATCCGAACTGATTTCATGATTTTAATCCTTTAACAACCTTACCCAACCGATGTGTTAAAATCTTACTAAATTTTTTTTGAATAGTATTCCCAACAAAAACTGGTCTGAAATCATTGATGTCAAGAGCATTGTTTTTTTTGAGAATAAGAGAGATGAAACCAGCATTCATTCCAAATAGAAGATAAGCAAATCTGAAGAATTCATTAACAACATTAGTTACATCAACCTGTAGAATGTCCCAATAGAACATAAGAAACTTATTTTTAAAACGATCAGGGCCTGCCACACTGTCAATATTTAAGGATAATAGAGCATCATGAATTTCATTGGCATTGGGGATTTTAACCAGCATTTGATTATGCTCATCTTCAATGGAGGGTTCAAAGCATTGAATGATCTTATCAGATAACTCTTCATCACAACCAGTGTATAATTGTTTGAAATAATTAACTGTCACATTAGAAATTTCCAATTTAGAAGAAACGATATATCCATCAATGGTGATCGCTTGAAGAGATCACTTAGCACATTTTCCTCTATTCATACAGTGAATCAGTTTTGAATTTTTGTCTCCAGCTTTCAACCACCTTATGTTAAATTTATTTTTTGCTAACTTTTCCATCAAATCAATAAGCCTTTCCAGATTGGAAGAAGCTTTAATTTCATTCTGAGTTGGAAATTCCTACAAGAATATTTCTTTTTTACAATTTAAGAGAACCATTTCAGCCTCTTGAATATCAGTGTTGATGGAGGAGAAGGTCTCCATACTTCATTTCTTCAATCTATCTTTTACAATTTTTAGCCTGCTACATAAGGAGTGAGAAGGACTACCCAAACAATCCACCTTCCATGCCTCCAAAACAACTTACTTGCAACCTGGGATAGTTAACCAAGCATTATTGAACATAAAAGGGAGAGGGGTATACCTCTAAGTACATAAACGAATATCCACAATAATAGGATTGTGATCAGAATTTAATCTGGGAAGAGATCTCCCAGAGATGTCAATTTCCTTATTCCCGTCATCAACATGTAGAAAACACATGTCCAACTTACTAGATTTCCGCCCATTTTTAGTGTATCGTATCCAAGTGAACTCAGGTCCAGAAATTGGGAGCTCAAGAAGTCCACATTTTTCAATACAAACAGAATGATCATAGGCTGAGGCACGAGAAAAGTTATGACTAGTTTTCTCCTCAGGTCTTAGAACCGTATTGAAATCACCAATGAGAATCCAACTATTCACCATGGTCTCAGATATAACAACTATGTTTCTCCATAGAGACCGTCTTCTAATGTAACTGTTAAAATTATACACAAATGTAACAGAGAGGGGGACATTACTGAAAGCACAATTGAGAGTGACCGATTGAGAGTCTGAAGCAACCGAGGTGAGGGAGACACTGTCATGCTTGATCACCCATAAGGAATGAAAATCATTAAAAGGTAAATTAGTATCAACAAGGGATAATCCAAGAGAGGACCATTTGAATGACCCCCATTTGTCAAACATCATCCGTGGTTCAGCTAATCCAACTAGTAAAGGCTTTTTGGTCATGATAATGTGCCTAAGGGTCCTGACTGTGGGAGATTTCCTGATCCCTTGGAAATTCCAAATTAAGACACACATTTCATTGACCTGAGCATAGTGTTAGGCCCATAAATAACACTTGATACATTCCTTCTACGGAAATCAGCTTCAATATCTACGGAGGCATCATCATCACCCTCCGCTACTGTTTGTAAAGAGAACCTGTTGGGAGATTCAATTGAGACAGTAGTTAAAGTGAAGTGTATTGGGAGGATGGGTGTGTATTTATAACGAAATATGGGGAATTATTTATTAATTTATAACATATATTTTCAACCCAATATGATAAAATTATCAAAATCATAAAAATTTCTAATGTTTTTTCCAAAAAATATATAAAAAATGTATGGTTTTCAATAATTTATAATGAAATGATCAAAAAATCCAAAAATAATACCCTTGGTGATGTTGTAATGAGTCATGTTGTTAAGGAATTGATTTTAAAACCTTAAAATATATTATATATTATCATGTTTTAAATGAAGGATTATAAAATTAATAAAATAACATTAAATGCTCATTATTTTAATGATGGAGTCTATATTTGTTCATAGATACCTTTTATATCATTTATTACATAAATTTTGTGATATTATGATGTTACAGTATAAGCCATATATTTATAATGTAAATAATTTTCACCAATAAATTCGATGGTCTTAGTAAATTATGAAAAAAGCACCACTAAATAATTTCTAGATGCTTATTTTAATAAAAATATTTATATTGTTGAAAAAAAATTAAATATGAATATATTTTATTTTAAATAAAAGTACTTATTTATTTGAAAAAATTATTTTCTATCATACTAAAAACATTCAAACCATTTATCATGAACTAACCTCGGAACCCTAGTAACCCAATAAATGAGACAGTCTTGACATATCTTGAAAGGTGTTCCAAATCCCCATGGGTTGGTGAATAACACCTAACATCATAAAAAAAGAAAGTGGGAATGATTTTTTCCACAAAAATTGTAGATGATTGATAATAAGACAATATAAATATGAAAGAAACTCTACTGGGAGTAGTGTACCAGAAATAAAATAGTTAATAAGAAACCCAAACTAATATAACAAAGTACCATAAAAAATGAAATAAAATAGGCTAATTCGCAATATATGCAGTTCTCCAAGTCTACAGATCAATAGCTATAACTACCTCCAAGTGATGCATTACCCTAACATGATCATGGAAGGAGATAATCTACAAACACCAGGAGGAACTTGTAGGGTGTGATCTGAAATCCAAATAGGGTCTCACCAAGGATTCCATTATATATTCCAACATTTAATTAATCAAATAAAGTGTTTTCAATTTTCAAATAAACAATTTTTAAATTATAGAAGAATAATTAAACAAACCATGATTTACATTTCAATAAATGAAATTCATTTTAAATGATGGAAATACTTTAAGAATTTTATTAAATAAAAACATTTTATATAAAGTAGTTTGTATATATCTAAATGAATTTAAATTACTTCACAAAAATACAATATTTTCCTTTAAAATAAAAACATGATTGAAACATGGTCATACACCTAAGATCGTACAATAATTCTAGGCTATAGGGACCCCAAAATCAAAGGGATACCACAATATATACATACTTCCAATTTTACTCATGCCAAAGATGACTCATCCCCATCTCTTATGGTATGTGACCTACTTCATTTTTATTTTGGAAAGTTGTAAATCGTATATTGTCATCAAAATAGCCCACTATCTTTCTAAGGATCTCATGAGGTCCAGAACAAAACATTGATGATAAATTTATTTTTAAACTATTTGAAATACAATTCCTCCCAATCTTTATTTCAAATATTACAATATCCATTCAATAACCACACCGAGGGTTTTTAATAAAAAACATGCCCTTTTTCCAAGATTGAACACAAAGGTTCCCATCAAAACCATTTCAATCCATTTTTACCAAATACAGTTTTAAATAGTTTTTATCAAATAAATTTCGAAAAATTACCATCACTCCTATTTCACAATTTAGATTATAAAGTTTAAATTTCACTAATTTCCATCAATTTATCAAACTCACCTCAATTCACAAGAATTGAGGTTTTTTCCCAATTTCATTCCAAAACCAAACTCCCAAATTCTACGGAATTGGATTTTTAATATACCAATTGAAATATGTCTCATTAATATGATTTTAAATAAAAAAATTTAATTGAAATCATGCAATTCAGGTTATATAAATTTTTCTATCAAAATGTAACCACTTACCTTTTATGGAATCTCAATTCCCACAATAGAAATTTCCATCTTGAAAGAAGGCACATATGATCTAAGAACTCAACTGAGAAACAATATTCAAAAACACATGGTATAGATAAATCAATCACAATATGATATATCAATATTGACAAGGGAGACAAATAAACAAATGAAGATATATGGATAATGCTTACAAGAAATGTCACATTGTAACCGCAACAATGATCAATAACTGAATGTGATAACGTGAAAGGGTTTGAGGGCTCCAAAATCATCTAGAAATGGATCTTGGGTCGAGAGAAAAAAAATTATAGAGCAGATGAAATTATTATTTTATCAATTTTTCCTTTTAAAAAAACCTCATGATTTTACAGGACGTGTTACTTAAATACACATCGTGAAATTTAATATTCTAATTATTTCTGAAAACCTGTTGGCTCTTGATAAAATCGATTATTATTATTTTATGATTTAAATTGAATGTAATCATATTATATGGCATGTAAATCTCTAAAATGTTGCGAAAATGACTTATTTTTGTTTAGACTCAAATAAATCAATGAATTGACCCTAATAGGTATCCTCCAGAGTCCGTCTCACCCCTACCCAAAAAATAAAAAGGAACACCACACCATGTTTAAAAGAATACCTATTAGAAGAATAATGTAATGTTACATGCTCCCCCCAAAAAATATTTTGTCCCCATAAATCTTGTCAAGAAGCATTCAAATTGAAAATTTGAGGCCACTACCCTCTCATCAGTTCCTCACACTCCCATGTCTCATGAGAATAAAAATTTTGCATACATCAAACCAGAACCAAAGGAATCTGACTCCAACTAAGCACCTTGGGTATAGAATAAACTATCATAACTGGTCGTTTAGTCATGGATAAATAAGGATAACCCTCTAGATCAGTATATCTTATAACATGAGATAGATCAAATAGATACTCACGTAACTGAGATACACAAAACATGTTTTGTAATAAAGACAAATATAGAGAAAGTTATCAATGATAAGATACTTTCCACACATTCTCAACAACCTCAAAATATCTATAAAATGAGGTGAAATCTTCCCTTTCCACCCAAGCGGTGGTGACCCAACTGAGATGAATCAATTAAGAATATATGAACAACAAATAAAAAATATAATGGTGTACAATGGAGATCAGAATAAGAATTATAACTAGTTTTTTACAATAATGATATATGATGACTCAACTGAATCTTTGATGTATTCTCTTGTGCCAAGATTGGTCCAGCCAAGGTACCTTCACCAATATCCAACAAATAGAACATATATCTTCAAGACCGGCCCTAAAAAGCCTAAAAAGGATCCATTCTGATCATAGACTAGTAACTATTGTTATAAGAAATCAAATACAGCCCCAAATAGTCACCCTAAGCCCCAATAAAATCGAGAACAAAAGTGGGAAGAATATCTTGAATAATATTTATAGATCTTTCTATATAACCATATGAATGTGGATTGTATATGGTGCAAAAACAAACATAATATCCCAGTTCCTCTAGAAGGCCTTTCCAAAAACACGAAGTTAACTGAGGATCTATGTCAGAAACTATAGCATATGGTACTCTGTGAAGATGAATAATCTCTTTCACATAGATATTTCACAACTCCTTAAATTTTTTTTTGTACCAGGAATGGATATATAGTGTGCCAATTCTGTCAACTGATCAATTATAACCCATATCAAATTATTCTTCCATTGAGTACATGGAAACCAAAAAATGTTCATAGAGATCTCATCACATATCCACTTTTGGATTATAAGTTGATGATAAAAAATCAAAGGTTTATAGTGCTCAACCGTGACCTGTTGGCATGTATAGCAGTGATAGAAAAAATCAACAATTCCACATCCCACACCTAGTCACCAGAACTGCCACCACATATGGATATTGGGTGTACTACTCCCTGGGAACTATTTAAATCCACCATTATATATAATTTTACCAAAGATAGTACAACAAAATGTTTCCAAATTATTATAATTTCCTCTTTATAGAATGACCAATATATCATGGTAACCGCACAAAAAATGGTGTATCTTATGCTACAAAACTCATCATTATGTTTCAATTCTGGAAGAATCAATTTGAGATGAGGGGATTTACACTGAGCAATGGCTGAGGAAATATTTCCCTAGGATTCATGGACTCTGAGATGAAACTATCTAAATATATCCATCATGTTCCACTATTATGATGATTCTTTCACTATATGGGTTGGAATGTTCCTTCGTAGGTAGTCTGTAATGTCATTCCCTTTCCACGAGGTATAGGCAAAGTCAATATCTAAAGACTACTGGTATTCCACCCAACACCTCTAGATAAGATTTGAATATTTTTAGAGAATATATAAATCAATATCATCATGTCGATATATGGGGAAACCCTTTCTTTGTAATGGTAATTCCACCAAATCTTACTTGTGTGAATAATGATATCATGTTCAACGTCACAGTTTAGATAATTATTCTTGTGTGGACAAATCTGAAAAGAACCATAAGAAAAAACTTGATCATATTTCATACGAACACAACCCAAACCTGAATTTGATGCATCTTAGAAGAATACATAGCCTTTCCCATCTTTAGGAAGAGTCAACACTGGCACAATAGTAAAAATATATTTTATCTCAATAAAATAATTCTGAAACCTATTATCTCCTGAAAATTTTAATCTTTTGAGTTATTGTAGTCATTAAAGATTCCATCTTTTAGAAGTCCTTCATGAACTGCTAACAAAATATGGCTAACCCCAAGAAGATCCTAATCTCAAAGACATTTCATGGTTTCTCCCAAGTCATAACTGCCTTCAACTTCTTAGGACCATCTATTATTTCTTTTTCTGACACCATGTGTCCCAAAAACATCACTTCCCAAATCCAAAATTCACATTTCAAAGGCTTGACATGAATTTTTTTATCTATTAGAAATCTCATAACTATTAGAAAATATTTCACATGTTCCTCCTATAACATAGAGTAAATGAGGATGTCATCCACAATGACTACCACGAAGGTATCAAGCTACTCATGAAATATCTTATTCATCATAGACATATTGAATGCAGAAGCATTGGTTAGACCGAATTTAATAAAAATATTCTTATAATGTCTGTAGGTACTCCAAAATGTGGTTTTCTGAATGTCAGATTCATTTATTCTCAAATGATGGTAACCATAACGAAGATCAATATTCAAGAATCACATTCCCCATTTCAATTGGTCAAATAGATCATCAATCCTTGTAATAGATATTTTTTCATTACCTTAACTCAATTGATCTTTCGGTAATCAATAAATAGGTGAGGTTAACCATCAAACTTCATATCAAAGAGAACAGGTGCCACCTAAGGTGAAACGATCATGCATGTGTAGTCATTCCCAAGAATATTTCAGAACTTCGAATTTATCTCTTTTATTTATGTTGTACCCATCTATAAGAGGGAATAGAAACTGGTTGAGTACTGGACTTTAATTCAATAGAAAACATATCCTCCTATACTGGTGGAAAGCTAGAGAAGTCATAAAGAAACATGTATAGAATCTTAAATTCCACTAAAGGGAGATATCCATTCAATGATTACCACTCTAGATTTAAGGAAAAAAATATATCAATTCCCCCAATGTTAGATAAAAAGGTGAGGCTCTCATCAACCATTAGAATCATTCTCCTTAGAAGACATGATCCACACCACTAGGTGCAGTAAAGGAGACATGCTAAAGATATAAACCAATCTATGATTTTTTTTGGAAATAAGCCAATCCATCTGGAATATAATGTAAATCAATTTCATATTGAGAACTATAAAACTCCAAGAAATCATGACATATGATAGGGAGAAAACACAAGAGGTACTATGGAGACCTTGCTCCCTCTTCATACCAAGGGGTGTACTAATACCTATTGCACAAGATAAAAGATCCATAAGGAGATTTAGTAGATTAACAACACGAGTTGAAATAAATTATAGAGATGGACTAGTATCAAAAATTGATTTCACTAATGATGGAACTATAACAATGATACATCTCATGGTCACGTGACCAATATTGCTTCCCTCAATAATTCTCCACTGCATGAGGATACTTCGTTCCAGATTCTTGTGAATGGAATCACTTTGTATGAGATGCATCTGATTTTACCATAGTTTTAGAAGGAGTTGATGATCCCATGACACTATACAGAGTGGGAAAGGCAAGGTAAAACCTCTGCATGGGTCCTAAACATCAGAAAGAACTATAATTCTTAGGTGCCTTAGTGAAAAACCTCTTTGAATTCCCTAGATTTCCGCACTTTTATCAAATCCTAGGACCTATGGTAGGAATTCTAGGAGTCTTGGAATTATACTACTATATAGAACCACCACAATAATCCTCACACTTCTTTATTCCATTAAGAGAACCCATTTTTTCATATGGAGAGAAATAGACATATGAAAAAATTGACTTTCCAGTAAGATCTATTTTGATAATTATGGCTCTATACATCACATCATCATAAGAATGCTTATTCATCCTGAAAAACTAGGAATGAATACTCTTTAAAAACATCAACTTGAACCGTTGAGTCCTCATATTCTTATTTGATACTATCATAGGAAAAAATAATTATAGATCTATAAAATGATTCGCATTATCTATAAAAGTCCTTTTAGAAAGCTCATGTTTGAAAAAATAATTAGCTTCAGACAACACCATCAACTCTAGGTAGATCTGGTTGATGAAAAGAGATTTTAAATCCTTTCATTCTAATCCCTCATGTTTCTTCTCCATTAATATAATGTCCCATCATCTCATGCTCGATTCTTTCAGCATGAAGGTTTCACACATCACCTTGATTTCGGAAACCTTATCCAAGATCCCCAATAAACACTCAATTCTCCTGAACCACTCCTCAGCCTCTTGAGGTTCATTTAATCCCTTAATAACTAGTGGTTTTTGGAGAGGTAGATTTTGAGAATGGTTGTGAAGTTCATCCCTTTGAGGATCTATAGCTGGATCTTGAATGGGAACTATTGGTGGTCCATATCCTATAGTTTATACAATATGAACAATCACCTCATCTAGAATCATGTCCACTAGAAGGTTTTCTCACAAAGTGTCAGAAATCACTTATTTCTGGATCTGATCTGTATGACTTCTCAGAGGTATGTTGCTACATAACATTAGAAAACAACATGGAATACACCATATTATCACTCAAACAGTGTACCAAGTAAAATAATTCCAATAGATAAGAAAACATTATTTGGATTTCAATATACCCAAATCAAAAGTATGGAAAATACTATAACGAATTATCTAGATTCATTTCCCTACCCTCCAATATTGAATTAAGGTTAATTTAAATGTGAGATCTCTAGAAACACAATAACAAATACATACTATATCCTAATAAGATATCACATTATATACACACATGAAGAAAAGAAGTTAGACCGGAAAATCTGATACCATTTTTGCAGGAACCAAGCTGAGTAGCTTGATAAATTGATAACTGGTCCAGTACAGACATAGAACAATAGGCTTTCATGATCTCCACATGTTGGTGATGAGGACCTTTCATCATACAAAATGAATGTTGGAATGATTTTTTCACAAATATAGACGATTCAAGATAACAATACAATATGCGTACAAAAGAAAATCCACAAGGAGTAGTGCCCCAGAAATAAAATATTAAATAAACAACTCAAAGCACAATAGAAAAGAATAAAAAAACTATCATAATATATCCAAAGTCCCAAAAAACACAACTCTCAATGTCCACAGATCAACAACTAGAACAACCTCAAAGTGGTGTTTTACCATATCTCGAATATGGAAGGATATAATCTATTAACATCCAATAGAAAAGGTAGGGTGTGATCTAAAATCCCATTAGGGTGTCACTAAGTATTCTGTAATAGTTTCCAACAATTAATTATCCAAATAAATAGATTTCATTTTTCAAATGAACATGTTTGGAATTTGAAATCAAATTTAAACAAATCATGATTTACATTTCAAAAGTTGGATTACATTTAAAATTATAAAAATACATTAAAAAATTCCTAAAATAAAAAACTATTATATTAAACAATCTATATCAATTTGAAGTCATTTATATATGTTCATAAAAATGGAATATTTTCAGTATAAATACAAACAATCAATCAACATGGTCATATTCTTAACAAGGTATGATAACACCATGCTATAAGGACCCCACACTTAAGATGATATAACAATATTTACATAAAACCCTTTCATCTATGGCCAAATAGGACTCATCACCATTGCCTAAGGGATGTGATAGGCTTCATTTATGTTTTGGAAGTTTGTAAATCATTATGTGCTATCCAAATAACTCACTAACTAAAAAAGGTTTTCATGTGCTCCAGTACAAAAACAATGATGGGAATTATTTTAAAACATTTTAAAATAAAATTCATCCCATTATCTATTTTAAATATTCTGATTTCCATTAAAAACACATAAAAGGGTTTTTTAATAAAACAACATGCCATTTTTCTAAGATAGAACACAAATGTTCTTATCAAAATCATTTTTACAATTTTTACCAAATACTATAAGAAATTAATTTCAAAAAAATAATTTCCACAATTTTCCATCAAGCCAATTTCACAATTTCAATTCCAAAATTTGAATTTCACCAATTTCTATCAATTTCTCAAACACACCACAATTCACTAAAATTGGGGGGGGGGGTCCCAATTTCATGCCAAAAACCTAATTTCCAAAATCAAACTTCCCATTTCATGGAATTTTAGTTTTAATAAAAAAAATTGAAAAATGTTTTATGAAATTTAATTTAAATAAATAAAATTCGTATTAAATATTAAAATTCAGGTTAAATAATGTACGATCATCATAATGTAACCACCTACCTTTCATGGAAACAGAATGCATGGAATGAAAACCTCTAACTATAAAGAAGGCATATAAGAAGTAAGAAATCATCATAAAAACAACATTAAACAAAAAAAGAGGTATAGATCCGTCAGTCCCAAGATGATATATCAAACATAAAAGATAAGAAGAGAAAAATTCAATGTGTGAGTGATAAATCTTGTCGGGAAAGTCACACCACAACTGCAATGATGAGAAATAGCTAATCTGGGAATTTGAAGGGTTTGAGGGCACCGAAATCTACAGGGAAAGGCTCTAGGGCCAAGAGAAAAAGTTATATAGAGGAGGTAATAATAATTTCATCCAATTTTTTTATTTAAATTTTTTTTAGGGTTTTATTTTACGTGTACCCTAGTTACACGTAATGAAATTTAAAATTATCAAAATTAAAAAAAAAATCCCTCACCTCTTTGAAAAAAATGAACTATTATCATTTTTTGAATTGCATGGAATATAACAGTATTACATGATGTAGAAATCTCTATCAGGTTGAATAAACTACCAGTTTTTGTTATGAATCCCATAAATCTCTGATTTATCCATTATAGTTATCATCCCACATTCTTCTCAGCCCTACCAAAACAACAATAAGGAAAACCACCATAGGATTAAAAACATACACGTTAGAAGAGCAATAAGATGTTTCACCTTTATAATATTTATATTGGAAATAATTAAATTATTTTATCATTAATATTTAAATTAAGATTATTTAATTGGAATATTTTATTCAATTAACCTATATTTTGGAGCCTATTGATATTATAAAAATACGTTCTGAATTAGGATCACATATTTCAAAAAAATAAAATTTTTTTATTTGATCATATCAGAATTTATTTTTATTAAACCCATTATATATTTATTATAATCGAATACTATTAATTGAGAAATATAATAATTATATTATTGAAAAATAAAATATAAAAATTCATATTACTGGGGTTAAGATACATAACCACTCATTACACTAGTGTACACCCTAAGAGTAATGTGTGTAATGGTGGAGATTTATTTGGGTGCTTTGGTTTGATCTATGCTATTTATAAGCACAAAAAAATATCATAAATGTTTTTTCCCAAAATTTAGTTGTTTAACATTAGCTTGAGATTTCAAAAGGAAAAAAAGTCAAGTTATTCAATATCCCTCAAAAGATCTGATTAATGGACTTTATATGACACAATCAAACATTTCAAGGCCATTTCACCTTCTATATATGAAAATTGGAATTTTTCGTTACCCTTAGTATATAAAAATTTTATTGGTCCCCATAACACATCTATATTATCAATGGGTAAAATTTTTAATGGTCATTTAAATAACCAGAATTTAATTTATTTATAGGTCCAAAATAACCAAATCAGTTCATGTATTTTTTATAACTATAATTATTAATAAGGAATTTATTTATTGAAAATGTAATTTCCTTTATAAAATTTTTATATGTTACATTATTTTCTGATTAAAATAATTTACCATTGAAATTTTAATTTTATAAACTAAAATAGATGAGGATACTTTTTATTTTAAACATCTTCTAGATCCCATATTTCTTTATGAACGTTTTTTTATAAAAGATAATAACCATGTTCATTATATTTGTTTATATAAATTTTTTTCTATGATAAAATATCTTTATCAGATTATCCTTGTATGAAATAACATTATCTAATAGAACTACATGTTGATCTAGTACACATGAGGGGTCTACTATGTAATTCCTAAAGAGGGATACATTGAACACATCTTGTTATTGTGTTAAGTTGGGTGGGAGTAAAATTTAATCAGACAAAACACTAATGAAGTAAAATATATAAAAGGGGATGATGAATATTTGACTACAATTTTCCATATTCCCAATCCTCAGGAATCTATTCCATATTAATATGAAAAGGAGAAACTTATCTCTAATATTAAACTATTATTCTTGTTGATGATTTTTTGTATATATTTTATTTAAAATTTATGTGGATTTATTATGAAAATTAATCATTTTAATATTCTTTATCATCTCTCTAATATAATTCGGTCTCATCATCTTATGATCTATTACTTCATTCTAACACATTGGAGTCTAACACCTCTACCCATACACAGCCTCATAAGGTGTCATTTTCATGCTATAATGGAAACTATTGTTATATAATAACTCTACTAGGGAAGGTGTTGATTCTAAAATCCTTTAAAATACATTGATTAGGATATATATATTTACTATAGATTTATAATGGTTCTCTCAGAATATCTATCTATCAATGGGTGATATGTAGTACTGAAACTCATCTTTGAATAAAAATCTTACTAAAGTGTTCTACAGATTATCAAAGTAAACCTTAGATATCTATCAGATACAATATAGTGTGTCCCACCATGAATTATTTCCACTTAACATATGTATATCAAGATGATTTGGATTAGATATAAATATTCATTTATGTTAATTAAATTCATTGATGTTTTAATGTGATTGACTATCACCCATATTAAATTTTTACCATTATATTTTTTGAGGAGTACTATGATTAAATCTATTATTATACTTTAATATTAACATAGAAGTATAGGAAATGGTTCCATCACACCCTTATACTTTCCTTCTTCATCCTTTACCTATTAGCATACCAAGAATCATGATAATAAATTTGTAGTCTCAATTTTCATGTTATCCCTCAAGAGTATTTGCATTTTATTATTATAAATATTAGTGATCACTTAATTAATAGAGAAGTGTGAGTTATTTGAATCTCCCATAAGTACCCTATTAAGCCATAGTTTTTATGGGACACATAGAGAATTTCCATAACATATAACTCTATTTTTATCATAGTTAAACTCCATAATATTCACTACCCTTTTCTGTGGCTCCAGATTTTCTTTTATGGAACTCTGTGATTCACCCATAAATGGATGTATATGAAGATATATAATAATGGTTATATGAAATCAATGTTTTTATTCCCAATTAAATCTATCTCATGTCCAGTAATATTGGATCACATTTGATCCTCACCATGTTTTGGGTTTCAGTATCCTTTCTACTTAGATCATCTTCTACTTTGTTCACATTCCTAAGATGGTAGTGGATAAAATAATCATAATCCTTAAATAGTTATCACCATCAATGTTGGATAATATTTACATCATTTTTTTGAATATATACATGAGGATTTTATGATTCATAAATATGTAACACTTTTCCCAATAGGGTTAATTTCTAAAAATCTTCAATGTAAAGATCACTACATCCAATTCATGAAAATTCATTGGGTGGTTATGCTCATGGATCATTAATTGGTAGGAGTAATAGATTATCATTATTTCATATTACATGAGTATACAACCCAATATAAATTTTTATGAACCACTTTTGATCAAAAATCTATCCCCACTACTTAGTAATGTTAGAACATGACTTTTGAATATCCTCTTCTTAAATATATTAAGGCTTTCCTCATATTAATCAACCTATAAATATTTAAATCCATTATAATTTAGCTAAATTAATGGAATTTAAAATCATGATAATTTTCTTAATAAATAAATGGTATTACACAACTAATCTTAAGAAACTAGGGATCCATATCAAAAAATTTAGTATATAGCATCCTTCAATATCATATCATTTGAAGGATCTATAGATGTACCTTTTCTAGTGATAACATGACCTAGTAATTTTAATTACTCCACCCAAAGCATATATTTACTCTAATTTCCACAAAATATTTCTTTTTTTCTTTAGAATTCTATAATACCTATAAATGATCCTCATGTTTCTATATAATTTTGAACTATATGAAAATATAAAATATAAAGAATACCCGAAATTTTTTATGGTAGTCCATAAAGAATTTATTCATTAAGTTCATAATTATATATAGAGTATTATCGAGTCTAGAAGGAACAAATATGATCTCATAGTTACTATACCATGTATGAAACTTGTCTTGGTGATATCCCCCTTCTTCACTATTACTTGATAATATCCCAAAAAAATATCCATCATAGAGAAGCACTGGGATCCACATTTCTAATCAAATAAGTCATAAATCCATGGGATAAGATAAATTTTCTATATGATGATCTTATTGATATCATGATATTCAATTAAGAGTTTCATTGAGCCATTCTTAATCTTGATGAAGAGTATTGGTTCACCCTAAGGTGAATCACATGGGTGTATAAACCCATTATCGAGATTCCCATGTAGTTTTTTTAATAGTATATAAACATAAACAACTGGTATTCTATATTAAGTATTGGATATTATAACATAATAGGGTATTATCTTGAGTGATAAATTAGTCTCCCTTTCTGGTGGAAGACCCAACAATTATTTGGGAAATACATAAATGTCTTCCCTCACAATTGACATGTCTTCAATGATAATATTTTCCTTTGTTATAATCAGTTGAGAAATATAGGATTCCTTATAATAAAATAATATAAATTACTAAGAATATCATACCAAATGATATACATCATGATCCTTGAACTTGTGTAGAATTGAAAGGTGATTTTTTCATAAGGATTTTAGTTTCCATCTCTGAGAAAATTATGATGACTCTTTACAATAAAAGACAATTTATAAATAGATTTACATCAAATTCAGATAAAGGGATTATAAAAAGGTTTATTGGTATGTTCATCCAACAAAAAATTGACAGGGGATAAGTTATATACATGGGATTAAATAATTTCTCCATTTTATGTTTTTACCAATAGCTCAAATTCCTTGTTTTGCGGTGGTGCTTAAATAGTTCTATTAATCATTCATCATATAAAAGAATGTATATAACCATATAAAATAATCATTCATTCCACTTTGTTTCTAGTTAGAATAATTTAAATTATCAAAAAAAGACTTAGGGTTGAGAATTTTAAAACTACTAATCTCACAAAAGGAAAACTATGAACATTTAAATGAAAAACCTTAAATAGAATACATTACATAACCTATTAATTTCTTCGTATCAATGTATGATATCCATGGTCTATTTCATAACATAAAAATAAATGGGAATTATTTTCCCCTTCATAATTTTTTATGGAGGTATTTTTTGATTACCAATGAATATCCCCCAATAGTTTCAAAATAAGTGTGAAACAAGGGATCTTTGTTTTTCCCTAGGTGATGATTGAGTCAAAGCCCAATGCACCTTTTTTGGGATCATTACCACTAGGTAAAAATAATCTAAATCCACATCCACTTTAACTATCTAAAAATGTAATATGTTCTTTAGAAACCATTAAATACATATATTACGATAATTTAGGTATGTTTACTATGTTTAATCTTTTCCCTAAGTCTTGTCTATTGTTTTATTATCCTAATCCCCAAAAATTACTTGATTTCCTCTCATACCAACTAAGGAAACCCATAGGTTTAGTACATGTTAACTTATGATTTATTACATAAATGAACACATAATAAAATCCTTGAATATTGTGAGACCTTGTTTACATTGGAAATTAGGTACATAGAACATTAACATGAAACATGGGTGTAACTATATTACTTAAAAAATTTAAAACATTCCCTTATAATACATTAATATGATAATAATACATGGGATAACCAAAGGGTATTCAAAATAAAAGGGTGAAATATAAATCCTAGTAAGGGAAAAGTAAAATCATAATATTTTTAAATTAATAAATTTTAGTCAAATACGTGCATCAAAATCATATGAAAGTGGTGAGAATCATAAACATGATCATCAAAAAAGATGTAAGATGATAACACCAAGGCAATATAGGAATGTGGAAACAACATATAACATGATATCACAAGAATAATTCAATAATAAATATATATAAATCATAACCTAGTGTACATACGATAACCTATTTTCACTATACATGGAAAACTATGGGATAAATTTTTTACTAAATTCATTGGAGGTCTATATAATTCTGGGTCTAAACATCACATTCAAATCATGAACATGCATTTGTGTGCCACATATATCATAAAAAAGATAGAATTTTTCAAAAAACAAAATCACATTAGTAAGGAGTCTTATTCAAATGCATGAATTTACAAAATAAATGAATTATATGTACATCTAGGTAAATACAATTGAGAAAATGGTTTTGGGAATTTATAATTAAAATGTTCGACATGGAAAAATTGTTGGATTATTTTGACAACATAACAAGTTCGCCTAAAGGTTTAAGGGAGCATGTATGAAGACTGAATAGTGGCCTTTATTAATTGGAAATCATAAGGATAGTAAATTTATTTTCAAAAACACTTTAAATCATAGAAAATTTTAAATTGAAAGTCTAAGTACAAATAAATTTCATGAAAAAAAAGGAATAAGAGAGGTTCTCTTAACTTGAGTGGGTTCTTCTGAAATCCTGAGAGGAGATTCTCAATAGATAATGAACACCTTGATAGTTTTTTATATAGATATATGGGGAGAAAAATAAAGGTCAATGGGGTTTTATTGAATATTATTGGAAGTATGGGTTGTTATTTAAAAAAAGACGAGGGAATTATTTATTAATTTTTACACTTCGATTTTGGACTATATATGATAAGATAATAAAAACCTAAAACCTTTCATTGGGGTTTGAATATTTTTCAACAATGTAAATGAGTTTTTAAAAATTTTAGAAGTCTATGAACTGAAATATTTAAAATTATATCATTGGTGATGCGGTAGTGAGTCATGTTTATAACGAAATTTTTTTAACCATACAATATAATATATGTTATGGAGGATTCATTAAATTCTTATAAAAATAATTATGTAATATAAAAATGATTATTTTAATGGGTAAATATATTTATTTTGATACCATTTATAGTATTTATTAAATCTATTTTACGATATTATGATTTCATAATAAATACTGTATAGTTATACTTTATTAAATTCTTTCCCTAAAATTTGGCTATTTGCGAAAATTATGAAGCATTCACTGTGGGATAAATTCTAAATGTTGAAATAGAGAAATTATTTTATAATAATAGTTTTTAAAATAATATAATTGTTAATATTAAATAAAAATTCCTAAGTATAAAATAATACTAGTTTTTATGACACTAAAAACATTTGGAACCATACAAATATTACATAAGACATCATTAAATTTTTATTTTCTTTTATATTTATAGAAATATTATTTAATAAAATTATTTTATTAAAATAAAATATATTTTATAATCTCTTATAATTATCAAAAGAGTTTCTTTATTGAGAGTAAACATTCCATAAAAAAATAATATTTTGATATCAACATATCAAAATCTACTTTTTATCAAACTCATCATAAAATCATTTATAATATAATAATAAAAAGTGGTAACTATAATAATTATTTCATTAAAAAATAAAATATACAAATTCATGTCACTAGGGAATAGATAAATAACCCCTTATTACACTATTATACACCACATGGTATTGTTTTGTGGTGGTGGTGAATTTTTAGAGTGGTTCGACGAACATGGTTTAGTCTGTGATCTCGATAAGCTTTAAATTGTACTATTTTTTTCTGAAACATTAGTTGTTGAACCTTGGAATTTTCATAGACTAGGAAAAATCCTAGTGATACAACTACCCTTAGAAGCCCAAATAAACGGGCTTCATCGAGTATGATCATACTAGGCGAGGCCATTTCTATTTTCTTCTATGTAAATGAGACATTAATATAACTTGTAATATGTACTAATTTTATCAATCATTTTTAATTACTTTATTATTTATTCTTAATATAATTAATGGTCTTTTGAATATGTCACACTATATTTTATAATTGTTCCAAAATTAAAAAAAAGTAGTGCATGTTCTTTCAATAACTATAATACATTAACATGTAAATTATTAACGTAAAAGTGATTTAAATTTATAAAAGTTTGTGTCATTATATAGATATTTTATATAATTGGATGAAATGGGTCACATATTCAATAATGGAATGGGATTACTAAATTGGACACCATATAACCATTTAGACAATAAATTCTACATACGATCTTAGATTGAGATCCAATTTGGAAATGAGATAGAGTATCCAACTACACATGAATAATCCTTTAATAAGGATAAACAATTTATGTTTTACGGAGGTAAACCAGTAGGCCTAATTTGAATTAAAATATTGGAAAAAAATTTCCCATTCATACATGTAACTTATTATAAACCTATCCTCCCCTCCACATTATAAATGGGTATTATTCTATATTGGAAGAGAATAAATGTGAATTAGAGGATTGGGATAAAAGTAAAAGTGGTTCCTTTACATTTTTATATACAATCAGAGTATTGAAGGATTCAATATTTGATCTCTTCTAAATTTTATTCATTTCACCTTCTTTGATATTATTTTTTTGTTCTTGAAAAAAATAATTTAAATATATTAAATTTAACATATTTTTAATAATTTTTAGTATCTTTAATTATTTCCATTTTTCTTTATATCAAGAGTGCCCATTTTATTAGGTTATAAACTATCTATACCTTATCATATGAAAGTTATTTATATGATGATTACTCCCCCCATAGAAGAGTAGTTTTTCATAGTAATTGATATAATTTAAAACATAATTTATTTAGTAAATAAAGATCTATAATTTAATTAAATTAATATATGAATTGGGTTTTTCTATATAAAATAAATCAATCATGAAACTAAAAAAATTAAAATAAACCACATGAGGTCGAGTAATGTGTTAATTGTGAGAGTGTAAACTATGTTGGTAAAATAAAAAAATATATGGTAAATTTGTTGGGGTAAAAAATATTATATAATCTTAATTTATCACAAATAATAGTATGGATATGATACCGAATTTATAACTGGTTTTATGTTATCCTTGAAATAATAATCATTGTATGATTTTATGATTTCATGTTATGAAACTATCATAGTGTATAATTCATTTCACATTTGTGGTTGAGGTAAATTTTTATAGGATTTAGGGGTTAATAAATTAAGGGATCATAATGAAGTGTATTTTAATGTTATTAAAAATTATTAATAATTACGGGAATTGGTATATGTATATAAATTACATATTCTAAAAATATTTTCCAAAAGGGCGTGTTCTTGTTGTGATTTATCAACCAAATTTAGAAAAGAAAATAAAATACAACGTTCTTCTAATATAAATGTTCTTATGTTAAATTCACCAAATAAATACTCCCTCCATTTTTAGTAGTGAGTTTATTTTATTGTTTTGGAAATATATTTAATATGTTTTCTTATGTACAATGACCTTGGTCATCCCCTATACTTCACCCAAGTAATAAAAATTATACATCATTCGAGAGAAAAGATGAAAAATTATTTCAAGTCTATAAGTAGTTTTGTGGGGGTATAATCAATTTAAAAATATTTTATATTAATGAAATAAATCTTTTTGGGAATTAAAAACTAATCTCGCACATTATTTTTTATTTTTTATACATGCTTTCCCCTAAATGATATATGAAGACAAATATATATTATTGGGATAAAGATACAATGTGATAGATCCAAGAGGCTTCTCTAACTAAGTAAAAGTTTATATATTGAAATGATAATAATGATTTTATGAATGGAACAATATTAAATGGGATTGATGTTAGTGTTACATGACATTAATCCCTCTAAGAAAATGTATCATCATAAAACTTTTGATTAAATAAAAGATGATAAGGAATTCAGATGATTTAATTATTGTTTTGGTCATGTATGTCCTATTTTATACAAGGATATAAGTTTAATATACCTTATGTTAGGTAGAAAGATATTATGTATTCCTTGGTGAATACCATTTGGCTGGCAGTCAATACTATCCTTAAGTATTTGGGGGGTAATAAATATATGTTATCGGTCTATGGCGGTGATGAGAAGCTAGTCCTCAGTGGATATGAATATTCTAGTTTCAAAAGAGATAAATGAAATATAAAATCATATTTTGGATATATATTAACTCTCAATAGATGTTATACTAGCAATGAGATCTAAAATAATTCCATGGTCTCTGATTCTACAGCAGAAACTGAGTATATTACGGCTTCTGATGTAGTTAAAGAAGATATTTTCATACACAACATTATCCAAGAGCATGACATGGTTCCTAACAATAAAGACCCTATAATACACTATAGTGATTAAAATATTTAAAAATTACACCCTAAGATTTTAGAATGTATTTTTATTTAATAGAATCAAGTAATTTTATATATTTTGATATACACAACCCCAATCTTCAACGAACCATGATATATTATAATTTTTTTTATATATGATATGTATAACTTAGTTTTTTTCTAGTATTAATAGGAATAAATACAATTTCAAATATATGTATTAATGTTTTTCTAATAAAAATATACAAAATAAAAAATAAGAACTCAATTTTAAATAAATCATATATGTTTAAGGGAGATATTTTTGAGAAAATAATATTATGTGTGCAATTTATTTTAATCAAATAAAATTAAATTAATCACTATAGATAAATGATCATAATAAATTTTTTTAGTAATATGTCAATTAAATAAACAATCATATAATTTTAGTAACTTAATATTGAATGAGAATAAATTAACATTATACTTCAAAAGTACATTTTTTAAATGGTTATTTATGTTTCTTTTCATGGATATTATAACTAGTTTTTTACACTATTAGAAATTTTATATGAAAAAATAGAAATAATTTTGGAAATAATTGTGTCATAATATTCACATGTTGTGTTTTTTGGTTTTTTTCTAGTTAGGGCCGATTTTATATGTGAATAGTGAAATATTTTGATTTTCACTATTATTTTCTTTATTTTATTTAAATAATGTAATTTAAAGGTTCCATTATATTTTAAATTCATTTTTGAATTAAATAATAATAATTTTATTAAATATAATATATATAATACCATATTAATAAATATTTTATATGATTTTGGTTTAAGTTCATTTTTTTCTTCAAAATTATTTTTCATATCATTTTACGTCGTTATATAAAAAAAATTTCTACCACCTATACAAATTGAATCCTGAAATATTTATTCCTTATTTTTATTCATGTGATTAAAATTTATTAATGAGTTCAATTTATTTTTTTGGAATTTTAAATAGTAACCCGGATAAAAATATCGTCAACATTGTAAATGGTAAATCAATTAAATTAAGGTATCTACTATGATATAAAGTAAAAAAACATCATCAAAACATATATTTATTTTATTTGAGGAGTTTATTTTGACTATAACCAAAAAATATTTAAAAATTTTCATTTTCTCTCCATATAAGTTTTATTATAGTCATTATTTTATTTTATATAAATGATAATTACAAAAATATCACTCACATACATTTAATTTAAATTATATGTTTTCATTCGGATAAATATTTATTATTAATGGATATAAAAATAAAATTTAACATTAATTTTTATATTTATGTTTGTAACTTATATATAATTTTTAGTGATTATATAACTAACTTAAATGAAAACACAATATCAATACACTACTTTCACAAGTAGTATAAAAATCATGGTAAATGATTTTAAAAATAATTAAATTATTACTCTTTGTAAATATTATGGATATACAAAAATATTTATGGCTAATTGTAATGAATAATTAATGGTAAATGTTTTTATATTCAAATTTCATTTCAATCTAGACTTAATTGAGGTCAAATTAATTAGAGATTACCAAAAAAGAATTCAAATATATTTTACAATAAAAACACTTGTATTAAATGGTTTTATTAAAAAATATTAAAAAATGTCAATTAGAAAGGTAATCGGTAAAATATTTCATCCATGGACCATTTCTGATCAACATTCCCTGTTGGAAGTAAATTTATTTCCCTTAAAGAAAAAAAAATAATTCCCATGGTGAAAATTTAAAAATGTTACCAATATGGTAATAAAAAAGATAAAGTTTAAAATAAAACATAAAAATGTATAAATTTTATTGGTTCAATGTATTTAGAACATATCATATTCTAAAATATTAATTTTATCAATTTTTTTCTACATAAAATGATTATGATAGTTAATATATTTTAATGTTCATAATATTTAATATTATACAGCTCACCTCACTTATAAAATTGAACTTCTCGTTCTATATTACTCACACATTTATGCAATTTAGTATAATAAATCTCTAGAAAAAACTATTTATAACCATCCTCTCTATTATATAAAGGCTTCCGTCTTCCCATATTTCCAATCTAGAACCCTTATGTTGTAATCCAAAAAAGGTTTCCAAAGATGAGGTATATCTTTTAATAGAGTTCTTTTATATTTTTTCTTATTCTAATTTCATGAATTATATCCTAAACATGATGAAATATAAACATATGTATCATAAATATACTTAAAGTTTATTATATTTATGGAAAAACTTTTTATCTCCTCCTTTCCCATCACATGGGAAATAAATCCATCCAATATATGTACGTGTGGAGTACCATCTCCATAAAGAGAAATGTTTTTCTTCATTCGCAGATAATATGGGTGGTTAAAATGATGTATATAATTAATATATATCATATTTATGACATAAATATTCTTATTTAAAGATTTATATTTCGTAACTTCTTACCATTTCATCTATTGGAAAATGACAACGTCACATATACAAATGTCTAGATGATCACATTCACAAAGCGATGTGATATATTTTTTGTTACCCTATAACATGGATGTCCATAAATACAAGGATTTCAAATAATTATTATATTTATAACATCATTAGTTTTTTTACAAGTAAATTATTATAAAATATATTTATTTTATACTCAGTAGAAAATTTGATATGTCTCTCATGTGTATGTGTGGACTACCACATCCATTATACAACATATTTAATTTTTCATGTCCAAAATTCATGGATGGTTATAAAATTTAATTTAATAAATAATTTGTTTAATTATTTCATGATTAATATTTCGGTGATTATGGAGAAATGACCTCATTGACAACGATCAACCTAACAAATCTATTTTGGGTTTATGTACCAAACATCCTCAAAACGTCCAACGTAAACATAACTGACTATGTAGCTTAGTAAACATTGTCATAAATGAAATTACATGGTTAATTAAAATGTCATGAACATGAAAAATGTTAATTATTAAATAAATTTATAACATTATTTTATTTTTCGTGAGCTAAATAATGTATGATGCTTGACGGTATTTAAGGTAATATATTTATAATATCAATTTCTACTCATTGATACTTATACCATTATTACGCAATGTTTTATTTTTTATGGTGTATATACAACTTTATATTTTCATTTAATCATACATTTACCTTTAAAACAATGTTTTAAATGTTTTAAACTCTTTTTCCTCCACATACCTATTAATTAAAATTTTTGATGAATGTTTTATTTAAACATAATATGATTTTAAATATCATTATTAAATACTTATAGATTTGTTTATAAATTGTTAAAATGGAATATTTTTATGATTTTCATTATTCATTAATATTAACACTTCTTTAAAAAGTGAAAAATGTTTTCTAATATATATATATATAATGATAATAATTTACCCTCTTTATGTTTTGTAATTATAAATCTTACTCTTAATGTTTTAATTGTTTTTAAAAATAAATTAGTTTCCAATTCTATTGGGGGATTTTTCATTTTAATGTTTTTTCAGAGGAAAAGGGTCATTTCCCCATATTTTTATATGATATATAAGGTTGTTTTAATATTGGTTAAAGGATTTTTCAATGTTGGTATGATTAAAAATTAAAATAATATTTTTTAATTATATTGTACATGTAAATTATAAATGATGATTGATGATCTCTATATAGGTCATGATGATTAGTGTTCCCGATATAGATCTCTAATACATTGGGTAATGATATATCCCTCAAAAGAAAAAAAGTGGGAGATAAATTGGTATCTTACTCATATGGAATTAACCAGGATATAGTATTTTTTATGTCGGTTACATATAAGTGAAAATGAGATACTAATATAATTATCTAAATACCAAACATATTATATTTAAATTTTTTTTATTGATATATTTTGATTTTATGAGGAATAAAATGTGTATATTATTGCAATTTTAAATGGTTTTATTAAATGTGGTTTTATATCCCTCATATATACTTTACGGTTTTTTGATAATACTAATGGGTCTTAAATATTTTATTTAAGGAAATATTAATCATCTTATGTGGTTAACTTTTATTTATGTGGTCAATGTTTTATTGTCAAAAAAGAAAATTTTTATAATTGTTTAATTATTTTCTTTATAATAACAATATATATTAACTTTTATATCCCTCACCGAGTTCTGTTTTACTAAAAAAAATTAATTTTTTTCCAAAGTTCCTAAAAATGAGTAGAATTTATTATGAATTATAGTTCCAAATAAATGATATTTTCCCGCAATTAATAATGTTTGATAGAAATAAAACATGAGTGAAAACATAAGAATCATATATTTATTGAAAAAATGGACACTACATTACAATATTCCTTATGAAGTGTAATTTTTTCCTAAATTCGGTAAAAATCTATAAATAAAGGATCCATGAAATGTAATAAAATGTACCATTTTTTATAAGTCATATAAATCATGGGTGGATTATTTAATGGGGTGTTATAGTAAGTATTAGATAAATTTTTTAGATGAATTTAGATGCTAGGATTATTTATATGAGGCAATTTTATGTTTTTTATAAACGATCATGGATTAATAAGTCTAAGGTGGATCAAACGTTTAAAGTCATAAATACATTTTTTGAGGTTTAATGTAATGGGATTACATTTGGAGAAATTTATTGAGTTTTAATTAATATCTAAAGTATATGTAACCCAAATCATTGAATTATGCTTTAATGCTAAAGTTATTAAATGAATAATTATTTTATATGTTTTTACATAAGTTGAATGTAATTGAAAAAATTATTATTAATTTTATCTTTTATGTTGAAGAAATTATGGTTAATTGCTATAAAATAATTATTAAATGTCTAGGAATAGTTTTTTTTATCATATAGACAACTAAGGTATTGAGAAGTGACATAGTAACTTTGGGATTATATTTATTATTTAATAATTTCACTATATTGGAAACATTATATTGATTAAGTTAAAATGAAATATTTTTAATCAAGATGTAATTTAATCTAAGGAATAAAGGATGAGTTATATTTTAGGAGAACATGTTATTTTGATAATGGATAATATTAGAAAATTTCCAAGATTAAATATTAGGATATAAACATTTTTGGTAGATAACATTATGAGTGATTGATATTATTTAGATAAATGTTAATTTATTATTGGAAGAATATGTGATCAAATATTTCTAATTTTTGTGTTTCAATTTTTGTTTAACATATTTTTATGAGTTTTATGGTTAGATATTTATGGAATTATTTATGTTTAACTTTGGGTATTATTTTTTTTTTTGAAGATTAATTTAATATTTCTTCATATGATGGTTTATTCATATTGAATATCATCTCAACATGTACTCACTATTTGTGGCTTTCATTAATAAATAGAAACATAAAGAATAATTTGAAATTATTTTGGTATCCTTTTATACCATGAATGTAAAATTTAGTTATTTAGGAATTAAAAGTGAATCCTGAATATTAATTTATTTGAGTAAGGTATAAACGATGTGAAACATCTATAAGGAAAACCATATTCACAGATTCAATTACTAGAATATAATGAAATCATGTAAGTACATTTTAAAATTTTTTCTATATAGAATGTAAAATAATACCTCATCTCTGGAAAATAATATTCATAATAAAAATGTTATCCTTTCATGATCATTCATGATAAATTTATAGTCCCTTATATTCTAATAAATTGATAATGTTATCTCTTAAATTAATCTTCTTTCCAAGTCTATATTTTCAATCCCATTAATGGTATCATAATTTGGGAACATGATTTTGTTTTATTATATGTGAAATTCATATTTTCTTCTTCCACATTTCATAAGGATGTTTTATTATCACTTTTCATGGTACATATTTTGAATAATTCTGATGTTTAAATATTAAAAAGGGATTTCTATTCATTATCATATTTTTAATCTTCTGTTCATTTTTTTTTAAATTTTTATGTTTATTTTATCAGGAATGAGATAAAAATGAGATGAATTTATTTATTTTTTAGATTATAACATGATATTATTTTGGAATATATTTTTATTTTAGATATTCAATATGTTTGATAGGTTGTGACACACGAAACACTAAGATTAAAAAAACCATGACATACTATTGAAATGTTATTATTTAAATATGATCATTAAATCCTATCTGTTTGATTGGACTATAAGAATTTGAATAACCAAAATTTTAAATATAATGATTAAAATTTTCTTAATAATAATATTCGGATTTGGAATAAGAAATTAATTTTATATGAAATTGTATATGATTAAAAGAGATATTTAAAAAAAATAGTTTTATATAGAAGATGTATTTATAAAAAAGTATATTAAATTAATCCCAATAAATGAATAATTTTAATAAAATTTATAGGTTATATATTTATTAAATGAAATATTCATCTATCGGTGGTCGCTGGATAAATTTTTGAAATAGAACCATTTTATAGATCAAAATTACATTTTCTTCTAAAAAAGTTATTAGTACATTCTGTGCACAGATATTATAATTTATTTACCTAAAAATTTTCAATGAAAAAATTGTAATATTTATGAAATCAAAATTCCATAAGTGTTTTATAATGAATTGTTTTGATATCTTTCATAAAAATTTACATTTTTGAGTGAAAACTAAAAAATGTCATTTTTTGCAAAACCATCATTTATTTCATTAAAATAATGAAATTTTTAAAAAAATATTTTATTTTATATTTATTTTTTAAGAAAAATTAGATTCATTTCAGTAAAAATAATCAATATAATTACATTTTAGCCATATTTACAATAAATTTTAGTTTAAGATCATTTAATACTAAAAAATAAATTTTTTAATATGATTTTTCATTGTGTTTTAAATACTTACATTAAATGTAATTTCTAACACTCATATAAATTTAAAATTTAAAAATGGATTCCATATATTTAACCATGAGTTTAAAATTTAACAATGATTTCAATTTTCTTTTTCTTCATTATGGAATGTAACCTTGATAAAATGTTGTCATCATGCTAAATGGTAAATCATGTTAATTACGGAAATTACTGTGATTTAAGGCCTAGAAATCTGCCCAAAACTTGTATTTATTTTCCTTTATAAGTTATTTTCACCATATACTTCCAATAATAAAAAATTTCAATATTTATTTCCATTTTACATTGATTTTATCCTTTATAGTAATTTAAGTAAATGATAATTACAAACTACACACTCTTATTTTTAATTTCTGTTATATGTTTTCAATTGGATAAAGAGATTTTAATAATGATTATAAATGTTTTTTGAAAATAAATTTATTATTCTAATGATGGTAAATTATTTCTATTTTTTAGTGATTATATATTTACATTAAACTCTTATGCCAAAATGACTCAATACTTTTCACAAAATTTTAAAAATAAAGATAAAATATTTTAACAATAAAAAAACTAGTACTTATCAATGGATTGTGGTACATACATAATTTAATCAGTAATTAAAAATTATAATTAATGGAAATTGTGTTCATATTTTAATCCCATTTATATATTATTGTATTTGAGATTAAATTAATTGAATAACCCTAATAAATGTGTTTAATTATATTTTAGGGTAAGCAATATTTTAAAAAATTATTTAAAAATAAAAAAACATTGAAATTGGAAAATTGGTATGTGAAATCGTCTAAAATATCATAAATTTACCATTTTGGGAAAAATTCCACCTTCTAAGTAATTTTATATTCTCAATGAGTGAAAGATGTGTTATCATAGTGAATGTTGAAAAACATATGTGAGGGGGTTAAAAATAATGAAAATTATTAAAATGTACCTGAAAAATGTTTAAATTTTATTGGTTGAACGTATTTTAACATTATCACAAAACAAATTCAAAATTATGTCCATTTGGTTCCACTTTTCATGATTATGGTATTTATTATATTTTAAAGTCTTTAATATTAACAATTTTAACACTCCCCCAAAATATAATATGCATCCCCTCTACACTCTTAATCACACATATTTGGCCATTTAACTCAACCAAAATCATCAAAAATACCATTATAGCCTTCTTACTCATGACTTAGATGCTCTGGTCTCACTAAAAGAAAATCATAGAAATCATAATGTGTAAGCCAACAGATGGGTTCCAAAGAAGAGGTCTAACTCTTAACCAAGTTTTGTCATCTTATTTTTCATTCCATTATATACTAAACATGTTAATATAACAACATAATTTTATTAAATATAATTAAATTTATCTATGATAATGGAAAAACCTGTTAGCATCTTCTTATTTATTCTATGATAAATTAAGACAATGCATGTGTGTATGTGTGGATTACCACCACCCAAAATCAATATGTATAATTTTCTATCACTAGATCATATGGCTGGTTAAAATGATGAAGTAAATGGAGATATTTTATAGTTATGATTTGATTATGATTATTTATATATAATAATTTACTTTCCTTCTTACTTGTCAATCCATTGGTAAATTATAACGTCACTCATACGTATGTGTAGACTACCATCTCCCTGAAGTGATGTGATTGATTTTTCATTACCACCTCACATGGATGGTTGTAAAGATAGAAATAATCAATAAATATGAAATTTAACATTATTAATATTTTTTTAAATTAAAATATTATGTTTATTATTTCATTTATATCATGTAGAAATGTGAAAATGTTTTTTTATGTCTATGTGTAAACAACCTTTTCCATGATATGATGTATTTAATTTGTCATGTACAACATTTATGGTTGGTTAGAAATTTCTTTTTTTATTTATTTATGATAATTATATCTTGATTAAAACTTTTATGATAATGAAACTCTTTTGGGAAGGGTTTATCCCAATACACAATAAAAAATAACCAAGACAAATCGATATACAAAAAGATATAAGCAATAATTTATAAAATATATAATAGGATACATATATATCATAAGTATGTATAAAATATATTTACAATTATATTTTTCACCAAAAGACTAATGTACACAAAAGAAGAAGGGTCCAAATAGGGTAACCAATACCTCCTGATGTCATGAAGTCCGTCACCATTTATTCCACCAAATCCACATCTATCTAAAGAGAAAACTCTAAGAATAGTACCCCCTAGACCCTCCATGGAGAATTTTTCATTTACCCGAGTAAGAAAAAAAATATCTGCATACACTCAATGAGTCTATGTAGGGTTTGAGATCAACTTACAAATAGGATATAACTAGATGGTCAATGCATAGGCATTATAAAAACAAATTAGAGTGATTGTTTTAATCCCTATAAAGAGAAACATTTAATCCCAAAATGAGATTTATGTCTTAAAATAATAATGCATAATTCTTTAAAATTATTATGTATAATAAAACTAAATTTATGTATAATAGAAAAATCCTCATGTAGATATGTTATTGGGGACTAGGTACCTCATATATTGTTGATCGAACAAACATCCTTCTTGTGCATGATATTTTATGGGGGAGAAACCCAATTCTTAATGTAAATTATCTATAATTTTTTTACTGGTCATTGGATAATTAACTATATAGAGAGACCTAGGCCAATTTCATACTTTCTATCATATGTTCTAGAGATTGTGGAACCTGAATATGTACTGAAGGTTCCAAATCACATTTATTTAAGTTATAATCCATTCTAGTACTTATTTATCAAAAAATAAAAACTATATTCTGTGAAAAAATCATATAAACATTTAAAAAGGTATAATCATTTTTGTGGAACGTACACAAAAAAATCCATTTGAAATAACCCATTTTCATTAGTATAAAAATTTAAGAAATAGGTAGGAAATAATAAAATAACAATTAAAATATAAAATACGGAATTGAAATAGATTCAACTACCTTATTACTTTGAAAACACCAAAATCAAGTTGGAAACTGTTAGAGATGATTGGAAATGAACAACAAAAATCAACACACCATACCATCAAGATTCAACCTAAAACACGTGATGTCCAAATATATTTAGGTCACCAATGTTGTTAAAGAAACTAAAAATCATGAAATAAGGGATTATAAGGAGGAAAATATTAAATTAATTGAGGATATGTCACTTACTAGATGAAGAACATAAGAAAACAACCCCAAGACACCATGGGAGATGAGAAAATGGGGGAGGATAAGGGTGGGTAGCAAGCCTAGGGATTGGGAAGTTGAGTGGGTGAAATGAAGTGGCATAGTGGGTTAGAATAGAGGATGGGGAAAAAGAAACATTATAAAATAATTAATGTCACGACCCTTCCCTAGGGGCCCGTGCCGTGACTACCCCAAGCCCACCTTCCATAGGCCAGGAGATGGAGACTATCCCCAAAGGCGTAATTCCTTAAAACTGGGAAGACATTGCCTCTATAACCTATAAACACACACTAAAGCAAGCATACAGATGGATGAAACACCAAGTAAACATTATAACAAAAGTGTACTGAAAGTAAAAGGGGCCATAATACATGCCCAACTAGAAAGTACAAGAACAAATGAAATTGAAATACAACTGAAGATAGAAAAATAAAGCTACTAGATTGTACTCCAAGGTTTTTACCTGAAGGGTAGGTACAGATCACCCCCTTTGCACTCCATGTCTGTCCGCCTCCTCTGGGTACCGACACACCGTATGGTCCACCTCCAGGTACCATCCAGTCATGGTACTCTCAGTCTCCATCAGCATTGTCCGTCGTCTGTATCCAACACAATGAAGTGCGGGCATAGCCTGTGTAGGGGTGAGTATAATGATACACAGTAGGGAACCTGAGACACTCAAGGTCACACAAAATCCAACAAGGTTAACCCACAAAGTATGAAATCAAGAGATAAACTTACTTAGGTATATTCCCATACATTTATCTAAGTTATCAAGAGATCCTTCTCAATCATTAGAAAAACATAGAAAAACTGACTCATCTCAATAAGGATTTTATTCTAAGGGTAGTATCAAGTAACATTACCAGTCACATTGTTGAAACCTCAGCTGCTAGAGAACTCCTCCTCTCTTGAGTACAGTGGGCCTTCCGAGACACCAATCACGCTTCCTACTGACCTTGGACTGCTTAGGTAGTCCTCCTGTTGAGTACCGTGAATCTATCACGTCACCAAGAGCACTCCCCACCTTGGGTATGCCACATCACCAAGAATGATCCCCCTCGTAGCCTACTGAGTTACTCCTCTTATCGAGTACCGTTGGTTTGCTGTGACACCAAGGTGCTCCCCACTATGGGTCTTCTGTGACACCAATGTGCTCTACACTGGTATAGTAGAGTCACTCCAAGTCAAAACGGTCAGCAGTCGTTTGGTCTTAGCCAGCTACTAGGTCTCCTCACCACGCTCGCTCTTCTCTAAGGGGATCCTCTCCATGATCTACTGGTCGATACTCCACCTTTCACGAAATCCCATGAAAAAGTATATCAAAGGTGTGCCACGTCATAGTGGTCTCAATGCAACAATCAGCGCATCAATCAGAAACCCGGTCTGTGAGTTATTAGCCTTTTAGTCCCGAGGGCCCAGTTGGATTAGTTCTCAATCCAACCTGACCATATCTCAACTATACCACAAACAAAAGTGGGGTATACTCAAAGGGACTGTCACGCACCATGATTTTTAGGGCTGCTGACAGTTCGTCAAACAGACGTCTGTTGCCAAAGATATGGCCGATGGAGCGTATATGGGTCATATTAGGCTTAGGTCCGGTCTGACCCGGCCCGACCCAGCCAAGGCCAACCCGGTTCCGGTCCACCCAGCCTGATTCGTAGGGTCTGGCCCAGCCTGTTGGTTTCGGCCCGGATTGCGGGGCCATGCCCAGCCGTCCGCGAGGGGCCATGGAGAGCCATGAGGGAGTGGACCGGCCATGTGGGCACGGACCGACCACTGGTCGGCATGATGGTTGTTTGGCCTGGAGGGTGCTGTGTTGGCGGCTCAACCCGGAGGGTGCTGCGAGGGCAGCTCGGCCAGGGTTGCAGGGCCAGTTTGGCTCGGAGGGCCGCAGGGGTGCGGGTCAGGGCGGCTCGACCTGGGGGGCTTGGGTGGTGCATCTGGGGCCAGTTTGGCCAGTGGGTGGCGTGAGCGGGGCTGGTATATCCGGAGAATGGTGTGGCCTAGGTGACTCGATTGGGAGGTTGGGGTAGTACGGCCGAGGTGCGGTTCATCCTGTGCGTGGTGCATATCGGGGCCGATTCGTCCGGTGGCAGCATGGGTTGCGGAGGCCACAGGTGGTAGAGTCATTGCCTTCATTTCCTTCGTCACCTCGTTCCGTTTCAAAGAACATCACAA
Source organism: Viscum album (assembly GCA_963277665.1). Classification (NCBI taxonomy): domain Eukaryota; kingdom Viridiplantae; phylum Streptophyta; class Magnoliopsida; order Santalales; family Viscaceae; genus Viscum; species Viscum album. The sequence goes on from CAUJRU010000207.1 coordinate 399,021, forward strand.
ATCAACACTGCGGTTATAGAGAGGACGGGCCCTGTTAGTTTGGCCCACACTCTCTGCATTCGAGCTATAGTAAGAGGTTCAAAATAATGAAGCACATCAAACCCTATCACAATGATTCTTCCCAACCCGAAAAATAAAATGAAGGGGGTGAATGGAATGTGATAAACAAATAGAATTAGACCTCTACCTCAGGTTGATACGTCAACAGAGTCACTGGGAGGAAGAGGAATCATTAGGAAAAAGACGACCATCAGTGTCTTCAGTGTTTTCCTCGATCGTCGGTTTGTGTGTCGGTTCCTCGTCATCAAAGATTTCACACGCCGAAGGAAGTCTCGAGAAAGAAGGTCGAAGTCAGGGTCAGCGTTCTTCATTAGCGTTCTTCATTGGAAGAATGCGTTCTTCGTTGGATAGAGTAATCCTCCAAGTGTCTGGCATTGCGTCACGTTTCCATCACTTCATCGCTTGGTGAAGCCATCCCAAATCCTCCTCTCATACTCCTTATATATAGAAGAGGTGGAAGGTAGGTAACGATCATGGAATTTATGATGGTTCATTTATTAGGAAGATTCCTAAATTCCATGACGTTGTTACTTAATTAAAAAAAGGGTATGCCAAATAACTCAATTGGTACAATTTAGGGTATGTGTGTAGGAAAAATTAATGCGGAGAATGTCAAGAAGGTCCTCCACATTAATGAGGTGGGTTGAGAGTTTCTATCAATTATAGGGGAGTTTTAAGAGGGTTTAATCCCGGGTAGTCCCCACCACCATAACCTCTCATGGCAGGTTATCATTCCTGGTGGTCCCCACCACCATAACTACTCATGGGAGGTTATAGTCTGGTGGTCCCTACTTCCATCTTCCACAAGGAGGATTAGTTCTGGTGGACCCCACCTACCAACACCCCCATGGGTGATGCAAATAAAAACAAAAATGTCCCACACTTTTATTTTTGTTTTATTCTTACATGAAAAATTAAAACTAACTTTCACCCTCCACCAACTTACGTCAAGGTGAAAGTCTTAAAAAGGGAATATCGGTGTTGTGATTCTAATGGTTACCTCAGATATCAATTCCGAGCATCAGTTCAAAAGTTTTAAAAACCCATTCTCACGTTTACAGAAAGTACCCGAAGAAAAATTAAAAAATTCATTCTGGGCACTCCGGGCCTAGGAATCAAGCGCGGTAAATTTTCAAAAACACGTAAAATTCCCATATATTTAAAAAACATTAGTAGGAAATTCTGGGTCTTTACATTCTACCCACCTTATGCTTTACATCCATGTAATCGGAAACTCAATCTAAGGGAACAATATGGGGTAATGATCACACATTTGAGCCTCCCACTCCCATGTGCTCTCCCAGAGGTTCTCATGCTGCCAGCGAACGCGAACCAAAGGTATCAACCATCCTTGAAGAAACCACTCATGTTGATCCTAAAGCTCTATTAGAACCTCTGTAAAAGTTTCCCCATCATCGACGTCTAGCACACCATGGTCAATGATGTGAGAAGGGTAGTGCACGTATCTCCTTAGCTAGGGTACGTGGAAGACGTCATGAACCTGGTGCAACTGAGGTGGAAGAGCTAAGCAGTATGCCACCTCGCCAAATCTACTAAGGACTTGAAAAGGTCTGATGACCCACAGAGATTACTTACCACCTCGGCCAAATATCTACAAAACTCGTCGAGGTGAGACCCGTAGAAAGACGTGGTCACCATCCTCTAACTCTAGAGGTCTCCGTCTTCTGTCGGAATACGACTTCTGCATACTATGTGCAGTATTAATCCACTCCCGGATGATCTGTAACATCTCTTTGGTAGCCTGAACCATATCTGGTCCCATGAGTGCTGACTCCCCTAGGTTAGTCCAGTACAAGGTTGATCTGTAAGGTCGCCCGTACAATGCCTCAAAAAAGTTCCACCCCTATGGTGGAGTGATAGAGGTTGTTGTAGATCCTAGTACATCTTCGCTACTCCTCGATGTACCGCTAGAGGGGATGTGTGGAAGTCCCTCAACACTTCCTCCGAAAGTGACACTCGTACCATGGTACGTCCTCTAATGAGGATAACGTGCTCCCCACCTTCATAAAATCCATTAGGTGACTCACCTATAGATATCAGAGCACGTCATGCCTCACAATCAGTGTCCCCATACTACACCTCCCTAACTCGCTGAAGAAGTGGGGGAGTGAGTGTAAGTGTCTGAAGAAAAGATGCTCCATCCCCATCCACAAAGGATATCTACAAGCTGGCCAGCTACTCTGTCACCTCACCTATCAGATGTATACCAGACCTCATGCTGAGTACATGTGCAACAACAATTATCTTCCATGGAGTATAGACTATATCAAATTCAATGTCCTAGAAGAACTCAAGCCAACATCATTGTATCAGGTTAGGTACTTCTAGAAGAAGATATACATATGAATCTTGTGATCAGAGTACATGGTAAAACGTTCGCCCATCAGATATTGTCTCCACATCATCAAGGGGAAGACCACTACTGCTAACTCCAGGTCATGGGTAGAGTAGTTTTGCTCATGCCGTCTCATGTATCAATAACTATATATGATCACTACTAGATTCTGCATCAGGAAACATCCGAGTCCAGTCCCTGATGCGTCACAGTAGATTACATACCATACGCCCTCCTCTGGAAGCCTCAAGATGGGGGCACTAGTCAGCCTCTACCTCAGCTTCTGAAAACTCTGCTGGCATTTCTCTGACCACACAAATGTTTTCCCCTTCTTCATCAAGGATAATGGTGGTGCTGCAACTCTGGTGAAATCTAGCACAAATCTCTAGTAGTATCCATCCATACCCAAGAAACTTTGTACCTCTCTCACACTCCTGGGTTGTTCCCAAGCTTGTACCACCTCAATATTTGCTGGATCCACTAAAACTGTAGCCACTGAGATGAAATTTCCCTTAAAGTTAACCTCTCAGATCCTGAACTAGCACTTTGAGAGCTTACCATAAAATTAGTGCTCTCAGAGTGTGTCCAATAATACCCTCCAATGGTAGGCATGCTCCTCCTCAGTAGTCGATTATATCATAATGTCATCGATGAGGAATACTACGAAGCAATCAAGGTATGGCTGAAAGATCATGTTCAGGTGTCCCAAGAACACAACTAGAGCATGGGTTACGCCGAATGGGATAACCAAAAAATTTTAGTGGATGTACCGACACCTGAATGATGTCTTATGCACATCCTCATCTCGTACTATGAGCTGGTGATAGCCTTCTCTATGGTCTATCTTTGAGAACCACCGTGATCCCTTCAGCTGATCGAAGAGGTCATCAATCATTGAGAGTGGTTACTTTTTCTACACGGTCACCCGATTTAGGTGTCGATAGTTGACATAAAGTCTCAATCTCCCATCTGCCTTTTTGGAAAACAATATCTAGGATCCCAAGGAGAAACACTGATCTGAATGAATCCTTTCTCTTTCAAGTCCTCCATTTGTACCCATAGCTCACGAAGCTCCATGGGAGCCATCTGATATTCTAGTGTAGATATCAGTGTCTTCTCGGGGTACAAGTCAAAGTAAAATTCCACCTCTCTGCAAGTAGATAGACATGTAACATCATTAGGGAAAACATCCGTGTACTGGTCCACCAGTACAAGATAACATAGACTCTCCACTTCAACCACTAAAAGGGTAAGGCTAGCCAACTAATTAGTGATCAGCTGCACACTCCTCCGAGAAAGTCCATCCTATGTTTCAAAGGCTCCCTTCTCACCGGTGAAGGTAAAATTGGTCCCATCCATGCGTACACAGTGCACTTTGTGCCTAATACAGTCAATATGAGCATGGACTGTAGATAACCAGTCCATACCCAAGATGAATTCATAAGGCCTAGACGCCGCTACTAGGAGATCCCAGCCGAATATCTCTCCTCCTAGAGTAAGCTCACACTACCAGCACCAGTGTGTAATCATTGAATCATCTCCCGTAGGTCTCTCTAAACATAAGGATCGAGCCAACATCTCCATCGAAGTCTCCGAGGTTCGAACGAGGGAAGTGGGAATAAAATATTGACTGAATCTTGTGTCTATAAGAACTAATACTATGGTGAAATAGACATAGACCGTACCACATATCATATCGGGAGCGCCATGATCATAAGCCTCAGCTTCCTGGAGCGGAGCTCTCCCCTTTCCACCTTCTCACTATGATTAGGGTGATCCTCCTGGTGGTGGTGGCGGTAACATCTCAAACCATCTCCCACCACTAGCTACATGACCCGATCCTCTACCATGTCCGCCTGATCTCTGCGGACAACCTCGATCAAACCTTTGTCTCTACTTGGGTGATCTTTCGACCATTTGCTGATCATCCGTATGGTGGTTTGGACAGTCACAAGCCATGTGACCGTGCTCGTTGCATGCCTAATAGTTCCCGCTCCTAGAATGACTGGCTCTACTTCAGGTGCCCCATACAACCGATCTATAGTCATGCAGTCGTCCACCTATAGGTCCGGTCCTCTTGGTTCTATGTGACGACTGTCTGCATCTAGCTGCAAAAGACTCCAATACCTGATGACAGGTAGTGGGTCTCACTACTGGTGACTGATCACCAAGGAAACTATCCACCAAAAAGGATCTCTCTAACACCCTCGCCTATGTCAGGATACTGAGTCAGATCATCGAAGCCCTGATCTCCCGCCTAAGACCCTACTCAATGGTTTGGGCCCTAAAGAAAGGGTCCCACACCATATTTGTGGAGTAGTGTGAGAGGTATGTGAACCTCGCTTTATACAAAGCTACAGTCATGCTGCCCTTATGCAGATGAATTTTCTCTTGAATACGCACTGTGTGAAGAGTCGCTAAAACAAACTTTGCTTGAAACAGTCTCTCAAAGTCTGCCTAGAGAAGTATCACCTCGTCGTGAACCTGGAGCATCAAGCTCCACCATCTGCCCGCTACTACCTATAGAAGGCTGACGTCAAGGATCACCAATAGATCAGCTGGTGTCCCATCCAGTCAGAAAACTCTCACTACAGTCTCCAACCAATCCTCAACCACCTGTGGGTCCGTCTTTCCCATGAACCTAACTGGCCTCTGGGGCTGGAACTCATGCAATGCGCTCAAGCGGCGTGCATCGTCTCCTTCTGGGGTCGGTATCATCTGTGGCCCAATGTGGAGTGGTACCGCTGGTGCCTCCGCTGGTGCCTCCACGGGATGAGGGCCCTGCACCGAGGCCTCATTGCTCAGTTAGCTATCAGTTGATACACCTCTCAGAACTCTAGTCGGCTGTTTGCGTGGAGGCATTATGAAAAGAAACAGGTGTGCTACGGTCAAAAATTAATACCTAGTGAGCTGACCTGGTGAGCTGACATAAACAAAAATATTGAAAACAAACACACTATCAGTGTTTTCATGCACTAAGATGGAAATCATTAGTGAGGGTCCTGGTCTATGGATACGTAGGCCCCTGAACTAATACTGGACTCCCGGAACTAAAAACCACACTCACTACACTTAACACTATCACTTCACAGAAAGATCAGAGTCCTATGTTCTTTGGTAGAACCAAGTTCTCTGATACCAATTTGTCACGACCCGTCTCCCGAGACCCGTGCCGTTACTACCCCAAGCCCTCCATTCATAGGCTCAAGCTGGCGACTAGCACCAAAGGAGTATTTACCTAAAAATGAGAAGGAATTTTGTTTGTAACCTATAAACACACAATCTAGCAAGCATACAGATGGACGAAACACCAAGTAAACTGTATAACAAAAGAGTACTATAAGTAAAAGGGGCTAGAATAAACGCCCAATTGGAAAGTACAGGTACAACTGAAATGCAATAAAACTGATGAAGGAGAAAAGACAACTACTGGATTGTCCTATGAGGTTCCTACCTGAAGGGTAGGTGTAGATCTCCTCCTCAGCACTCCATGCCCATCTGCCTCCTCTGGGTACCGACATGTTGTATGGTCCACCTCCGGGTACCGTCCAGTCCTGGTATGCTCAGTTTCCATCAGTGATGTCTATCATCTACATCTTACACAATTAAGTTCAGGCATAGCTCGTGCATGGTTGAGTATAACAATACTCATTAGGGATCCCGAGACCCTCAGGGTCTCACAAAATCCAACAAGGATAAACCAAGAAGTATGAAATCGACATATAACCTTACTTAGGTTATTATTCAAATGTTATCAAGTGATCCATCTCAATCATGAGGGAAAAACAGAAAAACTAACTCAGCTCAACCAAGATTTTATTCTAGTGGTAGTATCAAGTAACATCCCCAGTAACGTTGTCCAAAACATGGATGTTGCAAAAAACTTCTTCTATCTAGTATAGTGGGATTTCTATGACAAAAAGTGGGCCTCCCATTAACCTTGGACTATTAAGGTTCTCCTCCTATCGAGTACTGTGGATCTTCCGCGTCACCAAGCGCGCTCCCTACCATGGGTCTACTGCATCACCAAGCGCGCTCCCCCTCGTAGCTGACTTAGGTACTCCACCTGTCAAGTATCGTGGGTCTGCCACAACACCAAGGTGCTCCCTAGGGTGGGACTTCTGCGACACCAAGGCGCTCCCCACAGGGCTAGTAGAGTCACTTCGGGTCAAAACGGCCAGCAGTCGTCAGGTCTCAGCAAGCTACTAGGTCTCTGCACGACGCTCACTCCTCTCCAGGATGATCCACTCCATGACCTACATGTCAATACTCCAACTGTCACAATGTCCCACCAAGAAGTATCTCAAAGGTCCTCCATGTCATAGGGTTCTCAACGCAACAAATGGTGTCTCAATCGGATGCCCGGTCTGTGAGTTAGTAGCCTTTTAGTCCCAGGGTCCCGGTTGGATTCATGCTCGATCCAACCTGGACACATCTCAACTATACCCCAAACTCTTGTGGGGTATACTCAGAGAGACCACCACACTCCAATATTTCCAACGTCGTTGAATGTTGGTCAAACAGATGTCTGGTGACGAAGATATGGCCAAATGAGCGTAAATGGGTCGTAGTGGGCATGTGCCCGGTCCGACACGGTCGGACCGACCCGGACCAACCCAGCCTGTTCCGACCCAGTTCAGGTCAACCTGGCCTAACCCATTGTGCGGGCCGGCCAGTTGGGTTTGGCCCGACCCACTGGGCCCCGCCCAGCAGGGCGTGAGGGCGCGTACCGTCAACGGGTCGGCGTGAGGGTGGTTTGGCCCAGAGGGCACCGTGTCGGCGGATCAGCCCAAAGGGCGCCATGAGGGTGGCTCAGCTAGGGGAATAAGGCTGGTTCGTCTCAGAGGGCCACGGGGGTGCGGCTCGAGGAGGCTCGACCAGGGGGGCCGGGTGGCACAGATGGGGCGGTTCAGCCAACCGGTCGCGGGACCGGGGCCGGTTTGGCCGATGGATGGTGCTGCCAGGGCGGTCCGACCGTGAGGCTATGGAGGCGCAACCGGGGTGGCCGGGGTATGGTGCAGTCAGGGTGGCCGGGATGCGGTGCGGCCGGGGCACGACGCAGCTTGATGCCGGTTGGGCCGGCGGCGGAACGAGGCCGGTTCGGCCGGGAGGCCGGAGTGCCGTGGGGGCAGCGCGGGTCGTAGAGGCTGTGAGGGGTGGCGCCATTGCCTTCATCACCTTCCTCCATTTTTAAGAACACCAAAAATCAACACAATGGTTACAGAGAGGATAGGACATGTTAGTTTATCCATTACTCTCTGCATTAGAGCAGTAGCATGATGTTCACAAGAACGAAGCACATAAAACACTCCCGCAAGGATTCTTCCCTACCTGCAAAAGAAAACGAAGGGTGTGCATGAAAAGTGATAAACAAATATCATTAACCCCAACCTCAGATTGATACGTCGACAGATTCATGGGGAAGATGTCGAATATTTGGGAAAAAGATGGACGTTGGTGTCATCAGTGTTTTCCTCGATCATCGTTTTGTGCGTCTGTTTGTCATAGATGAAGATGTCCTACACAGGAGGAATTCATGAGGAATAAGGTCGAAGTCGGGGTCGGCATTCTTATTCAGCGTTCTTCCTTGCAATATCACGTTCTTCTTTGGATAGCACAATCCACCATGTGTTGGGTGTCGCGTCACTTTACCAGCACTTCATCGTTTGGTGAAGCCGTCCTGAATCCTCCTCCCAAGATCCCTATATATAAGACATGGGGGATGGTAAGTAACTATCATGGAATTTATGACGGTTCATTTATTAGGAACCTTCCTAAATTCCATGATGCTGTTACATAATTAAAAAAAGGGGAAGACAAATAACTCAGTTGGAAAAATTAAAGGTATGTGCGTTGGAATAATTAATGTGAGAAAGTCAAGAGGCTCCTCCACATTAATGAGGGGGGTTGAGAGTTTCTCTCAATTAAATGGGGGTTTCAAGGGGGTTCAATCCCAGGTGGTCCCCACCACTATAACCTCTCATGGGAGGTTATGGTTAGGGTGGTCCCCACCACCATAACCTCTCATGTGAGGTTAAGGTCTGGTGGTCCACCCTTCCAACTTCCACATGGAGGATTAGTTCTGGTGAACCCCATCTCCCAACACCCACATGGATGTTTCAAATTAAAATAAAAATTTCACACTTTTATATTTATTTTATTCTTATACGAAAAACTAAAAAACTATCTTTCACCCTCGACCAACTGCCTTCGAGTTGAATGTCTTATTAAGAGAATACCACTACTGTGAGTCCAATGGTGCCCTCATATTTCAATTCCGTGCACCGGTTCAAATGTTAAAAAAACCCATTCACACTTTTTCTGAACGTACCTGAAAAAAAGTTCATAAATTCTTTACTGGCACTCCGGGTCTCAGAATCACACACCGTAAACTTTCACAGACTCATAAAATTTCCATATATTTATAAAAAATGACATGGAAATTCCGGGTCATTTCAATTAAATACATGGAAGGATTTATGATTTGGAGGCATGGTTTTAGAGACTGTGCACAACTGTATAAAACCTATATTCAAAGGGGAGAGGGATACACATGGTTTCCAGGAGATTAATTCATGTCCTCTCTTTAATATATTTACCTTTAAATTCTCGATATATGAGTTACATGGTTTTATATAGCTTGTGAATAGTTTCCAGTAACCATGATCCACTTGTGCACCACCACCTATTATGTCCAAAACCACCATTTTCATTAAAATCACTTGAGAAGATATATAGAATAAAATAAATAAATAAAATTAATAATTAATACATATATAAAAAATGTAGGAGTGATAATTATACCCATGATAAAAACATTACACCCTCCAAAAGACAACTTATAATCTAACAAGATAAAAAGGGTGAGTAAAATCCTCTACCAAAGACATCAATTCCTATTTATTATTCTCATCAATCTTGTGATTCCATAGGACTTAAAAATGTAGAATCTACATTCCTTGAAGCACATTCACATGGGAATCCACAATATGTACCAGTTTCTTACAATAATAGTAACTAATCCTTGAACATGATGAGTACGCATGAAGTAATATGTGGTCAATCATGTCATACATCACTATGTTATATAAAAGTGGGTGAAACTTATTTTCTAGGAAACACCCTTACATAACAGATTAATATAAATATAAATATAATTAGGAAATGGTTGTTCAATGTTCAAACCATTCACAATTCTTATATCAATAATCGACAATGATATTTGGAGTTTTCTATGGTTTACTGGGCATCCCTAAATGTGAGACCACTTCTCAGTCACTTTGGTATTTTAAATACGGGGAACCTTATATAGATGTATGTCAGACACTTTTGGATTATATTGAGGATTGGTAAGGTGGAATTTCTTTTAAGTTTTCCCAAGATAGAAAAATAGGGTCAACATATACCTGAATGGTGTATGTATGGTGTGACTTCATATTCATTGTAATGTCCCACAATATGTTCCATGCATAAGAATTATGAAAAACCATGATTTATGGTTTTGAGATAGATAAAGAAAGAAATTTAATAATAAAAAATGTTTTATTCATTAAAATAATAACATATAATGTTGGGAAAATGGAAGGTAATGGAAAATACATCAAAAGCACGATGTTAAATCCATAAAGAAGCAAGGTAAGTGGGATATGGAAAACCCATATATCAATTATCAAACCAATAACCATATCATGCATGATATATTAAGAGGGATTCACCCAAGGACAAATTATAAGTATACATTACTTTTTTAGATATCATTGATCCATGAAACTACTAGAATGATATGGGAAAATGCCTTACCATCTCACCTAGAAACTAGTCCTAGTGCACCTCATGTTGGTACCCAGGTTTCCCAAGAGATTTATTCAAATTCAAAATAATTTCATGTCACTTTTTTTCTGGAAACTAACAAAACATTTTACAAAATCACAATTCAAAATATTATGAAATGTGTTATCTATTTCAAGGAATATACAAAAACCAATCTGTTTGAAATAACCAATTTTCACTAGAGTCACAATCTAAAAAATAATTAGGAAAAATTAAAGCTTAATTGAATCATAAAATAATTACTAAACATGGAACCACCTACCTTAAAACATTCAAACCTAATTTTTTATAAAACCATATTACATTATTATAATTAACCATATAATAAAAATAATGAACCATACCATCACAATTAAAGTAAAAAATCATGATATAAAATCCATTATAGGTCACTACATTCTCTACAAAATTGATTATACAAGAAATAATGGAGAACATGGAATATAATACTAATAAAATATAGATGAATATATCTATTTAATGAAATCATGTAGAAACCAATATCTTAATACTAATTAAGAGGGGCCAAATGGGGAGAAGAAGAGATGATAGTAAAAATAAAGAAGAAGAAATAATGTGGGTAAAATTAATAGGGTTATAGGGATAACTATAATGAGAAGAATAAGAGTAATTTCAAAAAAAATTAAACACCTGAGAAGCCGAATGGTTTGGATGCTCGGTCATCCAATCCTTGCAGCATTCTAATGGTGCCTCTATCTAAAGAGAATGGAGATCATAATAGTTTATATGTGTCTAGAACATTATAATTCACCTTTCCATGTGTCCTTTATAGGGCCACTATATTGGCTAATATGTTTTATAGGTATAGATCATGGTTTCAACTAACCATGTACGAACTGTGTAATACCCCTTTATAAAGCCCAAAACCAACATTTTCTCCAAAAATTCACAGTTAAAGATACAAAATAATATTATGAAAAAAATAAAAAAGAAAAATTTAAAAACACACTCTGTTAGTTACAATGATAATGGAACAAACATCAAAAGTTTTATAAATCAAGAAATTAAAAAATATAATTTTATTATTATAAATATAAATAATGTACGCCTTTGGATGAGTTTTAAGTTATGATATTTCCCATCTCAATTTCATTTCATTAAGAATTTTGGAAATTTTTATGGAATGTTTAATTTTACGTGGGGTATTAACTACCATATAAAATATTTTTTTCTTCTGTTTAGTTAAAAAAATGAATTTCAAATTCATTTCAAGATATATTTTTCAACGTTCTTTTGTTTCAATATATGTGAATGTGGTAAAGGATTTTAAATTAAATCACTTTTTTAACTGATTTAAAATATTTATCCTTTAGATCCATACTCTTTATAATTATACATAAACAATCTTATTTTTACTTATAATTATGTTAAATTTTATTCACAACTGAATTTTACTTCACTAAAAACATTAAAAAGGATTGTTTTAATGTTTTCCATACATTTAACTTTTGACTATTTTTACCAAAGTGAAAAAGATTATTTGAAACATAAAAACCATGAGATAATTTTACCACTATCATATCCATTAAAAATTTTATATAATAATTATTATTTTCATATATTTAAAATGTAAATTCAATCCCCATTGTATTGGGGAATTTTTCATTTTAATCATTTTTAAAGGAGAAGTTATATTTTTATTCATATTTATATGAAAATGGAATGTTCAATTCTTATGGGTTGAAATGAGTTTTCAAGGGTTTTTGTTGAAAAGTGAAATCTTAGAAAAAATTGGTCTTGATATGGTACATGATAATTATAGATGATGATGGGTGATGATTGTAAAGATCATGATGATATGTGATCTCGATGTAGGTCTCCAATGCATTGGTTAATGATGTAGTCATAGAAGGATAAATGAGGAAGATACCAATTTAAGTTACTGAAAGGTAATTAACTAGGAGATTAGTTATTTTAAACATGAGTTAAAATGGGTTAGAAATATTATTATCTTTAATACCCATCCAATTATTTATAAAAATTATTTTTGGAATGATTTTCATTTCAGGAAGAAATAATATTGTATAAATACTGAAAGAAATTTTGTGGTTTTTAATGAGGTCTCACATCCCTCATATTTAAATCATGGTATTTACTTACTATAAACGAGTTTTAAATTCTTTATTTGAGTAAAGTTTGTGATTTTCTGGTGGATATGTATTTTTTATGTGACCATTTTTTTATTATTAAAAAGGTAATGGATGTCATCTATTTTCATATTTTTTATTGGAGTAATAAGAATTTTGGTGCTCTTATATCACTCAATGAGATTTTTTTCTCATCCCATTTGGTTAATTTTTTTTCACATAGATTAAATATTAGTAGGATCTATTTTTATTTCTATATCAAAATAATTTAAAAGTTACATGAATGAATAATTTTTTTATGAATGAAAAATGAGTGTAATATTAGGAATAGAGCCATGGTCACATAAGTGGATGAATCACATATTTCTGAAATATCACATCTTAAAGTATTTTTATAAAAGATTTTATGTCACTATAAGAAGAATTTCCATGGAAAAAATATTGAGGAACCCCTAACTAAAGACTTAACTCACCAGAAACATGATCCTTATATGATTTCAAGTAGACTAAAAGGGGATATCTAGTGGTTCTAGTCAATGTGGGAATTTGTTAGAGTTTATTTCTAAAAGCCTAATATTTATAATTTAAATTTCGTGTATATTCAAAGAAATGAATATTAATCAAATACCATATTATAAATTTTTTATTTTTATATGTGGAATTAATGTTATGGTGTCTTAGAGTATCAATAACATTGAAAAGGGAATAAGGGTTACCCATTATGACGAGAACCTTGAAATGCAATGATGATATTATTAATCCATATTCTGGGGTTGGGTAACATTCAATGATATGATATATAGTATGTTTACCATAATATTAAATTACTTTTTAGAAGATCATACATTATCTCATAAATTACTCTCTTGGAAATATCTAAGATGGGAGTTTATATGAACATAATAAGAAATCAAATTGTTTATGTGTCATTATATATCTATATCTATTCGTGCCTTAATTATCATTAGTAGTTAAGATTATTATTAATGAATTTTATGACTAGTAAACTTTGTTTTATTTTGATAAATTTTCATAAAATACGATCTTAGTTAATTTTGGTATGTTGGGTGTGTCATGAATGATATGTTACTAAGAAATAATTCAAGGAATGATTTAAAAATTCAATATATATATATATATTGATATTTTTACACTTTCATTGAAATGGAATAATCACATTAAATTCCATGGAAATGGTTTATAGAAATGTTCATTTTAGATATTCAAATAAATATATATTAAGGATATAGTTTGATGACATGGTTGTATAACCAACTTGATGAGATATTATTAATAATGTATTATAAAACACAATGACCATTTGTATGTGGTTATTTTCATTGTGACATAACTTCTTCCTCTGCAGGGGTATTTATCCATTACCATTCAGTAATATTCGACATTAGGTAAGCCCACCTAAATCCATTGAGGTAAAGGCCTGGAGAGTTATACTAAAAATGATACCTTTTTTCTTAGTTAAATATAATTTATATATAAAATAAAATAAATAGTATTCTCTAATACGAGAAGTAGTATTTATTTCTCATTTATTGAAAGATCCTTAACAATTAATATTTATTTATTCGAAAGATAATTTTTTTATTACAGAAATTTATAATATTTAATTTTCTCTTATTATATGCACTATAGTAAGTAAATAAATATTTATTAAATAAAAAATTAATCTCTTTATATGAATATTGAAAAAAAAATTATACTTCAGACCATGAATAAAATATTTTTTATATTTGGAAGGATTAATATTTATTTAAATATTCATTTGATATTTAAACAAATATTTAGGAGGACGAGTGAAGTAAATTTTTCATGATGATGAATATTTATTTTATAGACTGTTAAATAAATAATTTTCACTTCATGAGTTAGTATAAACCATAAAATCATATAATAATACCATTTTATTAGGTTTCACGAGGTTCCATTTGGGATTAATATATTATTATCATTATTTTTTAATTAATTATATGTTAAATTGTAACCATAAGTGTATAAATAAACTACTATTTCAATAAAAAATGAGTGATTCCATGTGAACATCAATTTGATCTCATGATTTCCCTCCTCTATCTTCCACATAATATTAAGATGAATAATAAAATATTCTTTTAGGCCAGAAAGAACATGAATCAAAGAATATTTTCAATAAAATATTATCAATCATCCACGCTAGCACAAGAAAGATAATACATGTTATTCAGTGTTCTAAGGATAAAATTTGGATCACATCTATAAGGTTTTTACATTGGGCCCCCTTCACACAATAATGATTCACTGATCTTGTTAGAATGATCAACATTATTAATAAAGAAATTTCTAATGACCTAGAAACTTTTTCGACTTCTATTTTAAAATAAATACAAATTAACATGAAAATATCCTCTCAATTTTGTTCCAAAAAATTATTTGAAAATATTATTCATTATGTCACGACCCGCCTTCACCAAAAGGAGGGAAGGGTCAGCAGGTTGCCCGGCCCTTCCTTCTTTAAGTTGAAGGAGAGATAATGACCCCCTAAACCCGCCTTCAATAGGCCCCGGAGTGGCGACTAGCACCAAGGGTATAGGAAATTCTCGCAAATGGAAGGCATTATCCTTTTTATTATTTTGGATCGGGAAATAGGACAAGTCAACCACCAAAAAGGGAAAAGAACAAGTGTATATAAATAAACCCAAACCAAGCCCACATGCATGTTTAAACAATTTTTATAACAAGGTACAAGTACAAGGAAGCTCAAAAGTACAATGCCAAAGAAAATAAGAGAACAACAACTGCACAACTCCAACTGCCCGACTAGTAGGGTCCCGCATGGCCCTGGTAGTCCTCATGGAAACCTGAAAGCAGTTTCATATACGTAGGGTGAGCATACAAGTACACACAGTAGGGAAGATACTAAGACTCTCGTGCACAAGTGGGGGAACGTACTAAAGTCCCGTGAGAAAGAGTAAACCAAACACCTAACAAGGAAAACTATCCACCCCAGACCTCACCAAGGCTCGCTCCCCAAATAACGCAAGTCAAGTAATATATATATAAGAGCACATCGATGTTTGGGTACCCCGCGCCACTTTCCCACTGGTTATTGAGACATCCTACGCATCGGACCAATCCCGCCATTCTCACCGCAGTCCCACTGCCACACACGCCCGCACACACCTGGGCCACAACCACACGCAGTCCCACTGCCGAATCCCGCCCGCACACACCTGGGCCACAACCATACGCAGTCCCACTGCCGAATCCCACCCGCACACACCTGGGCCACAACCATACGCAGTCCCACTGCCGAATCCCGCCCGCACACACCTGGGACACAACTGTCACATGTAACCATGCCCGAAGACACCTGGGCTAGAGGATCAACTGTCACGCCCGAAAACACCTGGGCCTCATCCTGAAGACACTTGGGAAACCACCTGCCGCACACACCTGGCCAACCACCACGACACCCCGCCCGATGGTTCTTGGGCTAATAATGGACTTCAGGCCATCACAGCCTGCCCGAAGATACTTGGGCTATCCGGGAAAGGGAGCAGAAAAGGAGATAATAACCAGCCACTAAGGATAGTGTTGGGAAAAACACCCTTCCCCCATAAATGGGGGTGTTCGGCACTAAGTGCTCAACTTGGGTGGGGAACGAATAAGAAACACAAAGCTACAAGTATAGATATAGGTAACAAACACTCACCCAAAACTTAGGTTTTCCTTGCCAACCTACAGAACACGACACCACTGCGTCCGAATCATAGTTCACGACCCTTGCCCACAAAACCATTTGTCCCAATTCTTGTTTCACGTTCAGTTAAAATGTTCAAATGATTTTAAGCACTACTGGGCAACTACCATAAGCATAACCAAGGAAAGCGTCTAAAGCATAGATCAACCAAAACACTCACACCCGGTTTTGTTAACAGAGGATCTCTCCCCAATTTGTGATATTTTAAGTGACCACTCGGATTTAAAACTCACAACCACCGAATCCATACCAACAGGAGATCCCATCCCCAAATTCATAAAACCACGGAGAGTATAAAAGAACAGGGGATCCCATCCCCTCCCACATTTCCAGCAGTCGGCCCGAAAGGAAAACAACCAACCACCACTACCAACACAGTCAGGGATTTTCAGATTTAAACGACTTAACACACTCCATGATTTCCAAATCCGTGTGTTCTAACCGGGAATTATCACAGAAGGGTTGATTCTGGTGCTTTCAATTATTTAGTCGGATGTACGTGATTAAAAAAATTTCACAGCAGGAGTTCACAAATTCAGTAACCCATTTAAAACATCACGAGGGGATTCATCAGTGCACATACAACGACCACCAATAGCCTCAATTTTCAGAAACATAATCTAGTACAACAAAAGGAAAGATCACAGGATAAAGCATAACAACGATCATAACCCCTTCCCCTTCTTTCTTTAGAACTCCGTTGATTATCTTCATTTAGGTTTGGTTCAACCCATTACACAAGGACAAGATTAACGCCCGCCCCGCATGATACACAGAAGTGAGAGACGAAAGAAATTCCTTACCTGTTGATAGATGGTCGACGTTTAGGCCGGGGGCGCGGAACATTACAGATAACGATGCGGCGATCCCGATGCACCCGAAGAGCCACGATCGAAGAAGGGGGAAGCGACGGCCTAACCCTTAATTTATAAGAGCTGGGGACGGTTGAGATGAAAACACAAAACCACGTAAGACGAGGGAGTCGTGGGTTGACCAAGTGGCTTGACTCATCATTAAAGGCGCTGGGTGGTTTAAACCGACCCATGAATTAATGAAGCATTTATTAAAACCTTTGTGCACGTTTCAGATTTCCAAGATATTTTTAACAAGGCAGAATAGGGTTTAAAACCCTATTTGCGAAAAAGGAGCGTTACTGGAACAACTTGGCAAGGCCGGGCGACGTCGGCCGGCCTCACCGATCGGTCTCACCGATCGGCACCCTTTAAGGATCCGGATTTTGGCAAAGGAAGGGACCAAGGGGGGTCTGGGTCATCACATCAGATACCTCTTAAACGATTCTCGTCCCCGAGAATAAAAACAAACTGGATGGAAAGAGAGGATCCGAACAACCATCTTCGAAGATACCTCTTAGGAGTGGACCCCCGCTAATTGAAAACACTCCCCTGCCAAGAACCAAGCAACATACCACACCAAACCGCCCGGTCATGTGGGTTTGGGGAGTCCCCCTCCCCCATGTCAAGATATTATCCGCTTTGGGAGGAACTGACTCGCCCGCACGGGTTTAATCGCATCCACCTTAATGCGTCTTGATTAGGGGTCGGTTTCCCCCTTCCCTTTAGCCGGGGCTTTCCACACATAACAGAGGAAAGGAACTAGTACACTTCATAGCCAAAAAGGTCAAACGTTCTATCACAACAGGCACCAAAGGTTCAAAGCTCAGAACAACTCGGGGTATTGGGCACGCATCTGTGCTTTCCTCTCCCACGTACTCTCTTCGAGGCCGCCATGTCTCCACAACACACAAACCAAGCCGATGGTTCGTCCGCGGAGCACTTTCTCCTTGCGATCCTCGATTCTGACTGGCCGTTCCTCGAAGGTCGCGTCTCCTACCACATCTAGCTCTCCCCAGTTGATGACATGAGAGTCATCATGTAAGTACTGACGAAGCTGGGAGACATGGAAGACGTCATGGACCCTCTCCAACTGAGGTGGTAGGGCTAGATGATATGCTACCTCACCAACTCGCCTCAGCACCTCGAAAGGTCCGATGAACCTAGGGGAGAGCTTACTCCCCTTTCCAAACCTCTGCTGCCCCCGTCGAGGGGAAACCTTCAAAAACACATGATCTCCCACCTCAAACTTCAGGGGCCTCCTCCGACGATCAGCATAAGATTTCTGCCGATCCTGAGCTGCTTTCATCCTCTCCCGCACTAGCTGGACTTTCTTCGTGGTGCTCTGCACTACTTCTGGTCCAAGAGTACCAGTCTCACCAACCTCTGCCTAGCATAAGGGTGAACGACATGGTCTTCCATACAAAGCCTCAAAAGGAGCCATGCCGATAGTAGAGTGAAAACTGTTGTTGTAGGCAAACTCTACTAAAGGCAAGTGTCGTACCCATGATCCTCCGAAATCCAGAACACATGCCCGCAGCATGTCCTCCAATGTCTGGATAGTCTGCTCTGTCTGTCCATCAGTCTGAGGGTGAAAATCAGTGCTAAGGCGTAGCTGGGTGCCAAAAGCATGCTGTAACCCCTTCCAGACTCGTGAGGTGAATCGAGTGTCCCGATCTGAGACGATAGTCTTCGGAACTCCATGCAAACGCACCACCTCATCCACGTACCTCTGTGCTAAGGTACTCACGGGTCCTGACTCCTTGATAGCCAAGAAGTGAGCGGATTTTTTCAATCGATCCACCACTACCCAGATAGCATCATGCCCGCCCTGAGCTCTGGGTAGTCCCGTGACGAAGTCCATCGAGACGTCATCCCACTTCCACTCGGGAACATCTAGAGGATGCAACAGACCACCAGGAACACGGTGTTCAGCCTTCACCTGCGGACACACTAGAAATTTAGCCACGAACTCTGCCACTGCCCGTTTCACCCCGGGCCACCAAAACTGTCCCCTCAGGCCTTGGTACATTTTCGAAACACCCGGATGTACTGCCAAGGCTGAGCTATGGAACTCGCTAAGGACTTCATCACACATCACCTCTGGAACAAAAAACCCCCCATGAAAGAGCATCCGACGTCGGATGTCCTCCGACCATCCTTCCGGAGCGTTCCCCTGATCGACACGATCCCGCAACACTTCTACCTCAGGATCTCCCCACTGAGACTCTTCCACTTGTCGAAACAGAGATGACTGCACTATCATTTGATATAGGCAGCCTCTGCCACTATCCATCTTTGCATCCAGGTGTAAGGAAGCCAACTCCTCCATCGCCTTCCAGGCATTTTCCGACTCTCGGACCGCATCCTTATGCGTCCTCCTGCTCAAGGCATCGGCCACAACATTTCCCTTGCCCTCAGTATAAGAGATTTCAAAGTCGTAGTCCTGGAGGAACTCCACCCATCTCCGTTGCCGCAAGTTCAAGTCCCGCTGGGAGAATATGTACTTTAAGCTTTTGTGATCTGTGAAGACCACAAAGCATTCCCCGATGAGGTAGTGTCGCCGTAACTTTAGTGCAAAAACGACCGCTGCAAGCTCCAGGTCATGGGTGGCATAGTTCCTCTCATGAGGGCGTAGCTGCCTGGACCCGTAAGAGATCACCCCTTGTCATTGCATCAATACGCATCCCAGGCCCTGTCCTAAAGCATCACAAAATACCTCATAGGCCATCCCTTCTTCTGGTAATCGCAACACTGGGGCACTAACCAGCTTTTCTTTTAGGTAGCTGAAGGACGACTCACATTGCTCGCTCCACACGAAAACCTGGTCCTTCTTGGTCAAAGTCGTCAAAGGGGCTGCTACCCGGGAGAAGTTGGGTACGAATCTCCGGTAGTAGCCTGCCAGTCCGAGGAAACTCCGAACTTCCGCCACATTCTTGGGTGCTGCCCAAGAAACAACTGCCTCAACCTTTGATGGGTCGACTGCTACCCCCTGCTCAGACACTACATGCCCGAGGAAGTGCACTTCTCGTGCCCAGAACTTGCACTTGGACAACTTCCCGTAGAGCTGGTGCTGTCGGAGGACTTCCAAAACTGTCCTCAGGTGCTCTGCATGGTCCTTTTCTGACCTTTAATAGATCAGGATATCGTCGATGAATACCACCACAAACCGATCCAGATACTCCCGAAAGATGGAGTTCATAAGTCCCATGAACACGGCTGGGGCGTTCGTAACACCAAAGGGCATGACCACGAACTCGAAGTGCCCATACCTGCACTTGAACGCCGTCTTCGGGACGTCGCTATCCTTTACCCTCAGCTGGTGGTATCCAGATCGCAGGTCGATCTTCGAGAACCATCCTGCTCCCTTCAGTTGGTCAAAAAGATCATCTATCCTCGGAAGAGGGTAGCGATTCTTGATCGTTACCTGATTCATCCTCCTGTAATCGATGCACAACCTGAGGCCACCATCTGCCTTCTTTGCGAACAAGACTGGGGCACCCCACGGTGATGCACTTGGACGAACATAACCCCTCTTCATCAGATCGTCAATCTGTATCCGCAACTCCCGTAGCTCCGAAGGTGCCATCCGGTAAGGAGCCATCGAGATTGGTCGAGAGCCGGGCTGCAGGTCTATCCCGAACCCGATATCACGTCGAGGGGGTAGAGTCGTCACCTCCTCAGGAAAGACGTCCATAAACTCACGAACGATCTCTGGTACTTCCACCATTTCCGCATCTACTGATTCTATTGTTAGTTCGGTCAACAAGGAGAGGAGAGGCTCCTCCCTCCTATTTCCCTTCGGACAGCTCCGCTCGCCGGTGAAAGTAACACGCTGGCCGTCCAAACCTGAGAACACCACCCTTCTTTGGAAACAGTCGATGACGGCGCACACAGAATATAGCCAGTCGATGCCTAGGATGACATCGTACGGCTGAATCTGTAGCAGAAGGAGATCCCTAACCGACTGATGTGGCCCTAACATCAGTCTACATCCCCGACAAACGAACAGCAAGTCGGTCTGACCTCCAACTGGTGTGCTCAACACCAGGGGCACTGGAAGTCTCTCGGCATCTAGACCCAAGGCGCGGGCTAGACTGGGTGCAACAAAGGAGTGCGAAGCTCCGGTATCGAACAAAGCATAAGCAAGAGTGCTAAACACACTGATCGTACCTCGAACAACCTCTGGCCCTGCTGGAACTGTTGCTTCTGCGGCGTGTAACTGTCCACGCCCAGCTCCCCTGCCCCTCGGCTGTCGGCCACCTCCCCGACCACGCCCTATTCGAGGACCCTGGGGAGCGCCCTGAGGCCGGCCTCCTCCTCCAACGTCTACCTGCAGAGGAGCGGGAGCTCGCTATCCCTGCCGCTGCTGCTGGAAGGGTCCGGCTGGAAACTGCTGCTGCGGCGGGTGCTGGGAATGACTGCCGCTGCTGTACCGTACCCGATCGGGGCACTGACTTCGGAGATGTCCAGGGCTCCCGCAGATGTAGCACCGTGGTCCCGAGCCTGAAGGGAAAGAACGTGGGACAGGGGATTGAAACCGAAACTGCTGTGGTCTGCTCCCTGCGGGTCGGAACCTGGAGGGTCCTGATGCTGGAGGCCTGGTGCTGACGGCCTTCCCCTTCGATGGTCCCAGCTGGATCCCTTCTCGTGATAGTCCACCTAGAGCGTGCATCCTTTCCACCACTTCGGCCTTCTTCTGAACCACTAAGTATGTCAGAAGGGTAAAGGGGGTAACAGCATACTGGAGGGAGGGTCGGAGCGCCTCCTCCAAACGTCTTGCCCGAGACTCCTCATCGGGAAAGAGGTCCGGAGCAAAACGCAGGAGGTCCTTGAACTTGATTCCAAGTTCCCTCACGGACATGATCCCCTGCTGGAGGGAGAGTAGCTCCTGCCTCTTCTCTGCCTTCATTGTCTAGGAGAGAAACTCCGCCCGGAACTCCTTCTTGAAATCCACCCAGGCAACCTCAGACACCTTCCTACTCCCCAGGTGAAGCATCCACCACTGACGTGCCGCTCCTCGCATCTGGCTAACAGCCAGAGGAACCCAGTACTCAGTCGGGGCCCGAATCAGGCCGAAGGCTATGACTAGATCCTCTATCCAGCCTTCCGTCTTCATATCGGAGGTGCTGCCCTCATATTTCTCGAGGGCCTGTCGCAGGAAGGATCGAAGAGTCTTCTGCCACTGGTCGTCCTCTTCATCTCGATCAGCTCTCTGCCGATTGGCCAAAGTAGTCTCAGGAGTCTCGATCGCCTGTACCACACGTGGTCGCCTTCCAGGTGCCATAGCTGCAAGGTAAACAAGGAATGCCTAAGCCCAGTAGTGCAAAGAAAGTCGTTCTTAAAACTTATTAAGATTTAATTTATTCTTAATTTCCCAAGACATCCCAGAAACATAAGAACACAAGCCTTTTATGATGCATGTACCTTTCCTAGGGTCCCTACCCTGCAATCAGTGTGGCCTCACTTGGTCGTTCGGTAGGTCCAGAGTCCTTGCATCGGATCACGGGGGGCCTTAAAATCCCGTGTCCTAGCCGGTCTTCCCTGGCCTAATTCACGCTCCAAGGTCACCCAACACAGTTGCCTTACCACCCCATGCAATCCTCACTGTGCCTAACTCCAGACTCCGTCCTATCTCTCAACCATCACCTCTGATACCATTCTATCACGACCCGCCTTCACCAAAAGGAGGGAAGGGTCAGCAGGTTGCAAGGCCCTTCCTTCTTTATGTTGAAGGAGAGATAGTGACCCCCGAAACCCGCCTTCAATAGGCCCCGGAGTGGCGACTAGCACCAAGGGTATAGGAAATTCTCGCAAATGGAAGGCATTACCCTTTTTATTATTTTGGATCGGGAAATAGGACAAGTCAACCACCAAAAAGGGAAAAGAACAAGTGTATATAAATAAACCCAAACCAAGACCACATGAATGTTTAAACAATTTTTATAACAAGGTACAAGTACAAGGAAGCTCAAAAGTACAATGCCAAAGAAAACAAGAGAACAACAACTGCACAACTCCAACTGCCCGACTAGTAGGGTCCCGCATAGCCCTGGTAGTCCTCCTGGAAACCTGAAAGCAGTTTTATATACGTAGGGTGAGCATACAAGTACACTTAGTAGGGAAGATACTAAGACTCTCGTGCACAAGTGGGGGAACGTACTAAAGTCCCGTGAGAAAGAGTAAACCAAACACCTAACAAGGAAAACTATCCACCCCAGAACTCACCAAGGCTCGCTCCCCAAATAACGCAAGTCAAGTAATATATATATAAGAGCACATCGATGTTTGGGTACCCCGCGCCACATTCCCACTGGTTATTGAGACATCCTACGCATCGGACCAATCCCGCCATTCTCACCGCAGTCCCACTGCCACACCCGCCCGCACACACCTGGGCCACAACCACACGTAGTCCCACTGCCGAATCCCGCCCGCACACACCTGGGCCACAACCATACGCAGTCCCACTGCCGAATCCCGCCCGCACACACCTGGGCCACAACCATACGCAGTCCCGCTGCCGAATCCCGCCCGCACACACCTGGGCCACAACTGTCACATGTAACCATGCCCGAAGACACCTGGGCTAGAGGATCAACTGTCACGCCCGAAAACACATGGGCCTCATCCCGAAGACACTTGGGAAACCACCTGCCGCACACACCTGGCCAACCACCACGACACCCCGCCCGATGGTTCTTGGGCTAATAATGGACTTCAGGCCATCGCAGCCTGCCCGAAGATACTTGGGCTATCCGGGAAAGGGAGCAGAAAAGGAGCTAATAACCAGCCACTAAGGATAGTGTTGGGAAAAACACCCTTCCCCCATAAATGGGGGTGTTCGGCACTAAGTGCTCAACTTGGGTGGGGCGCGAATAAGAAACACAAAGCTACAAGTATAGATATAGGTAACAAACACTCACCCAAAACATAGGTTTTCCTGGCCAACCTACAGAACACGACACCACTGCGTCCGAATCATAGTTCACGACCCTTGCCCACAAAACCATTTGTCCCAATTCTTGATTCACGTTCAGTTAAAATGTTCAAATGATTTTAAGCACTACTGGGCAACTACCATAAGCATAACCAAGGAAAGCATCAGAAGCATAGATCAACCAAAACACTCACACCCGGTTTTGTTAACAGAGGATCTCTCCCCAATTTGTGATATTTTAAGTGACCACTCGGATTTAAAACTCACAACCACCGAATCCATACCAACAGGAGATCCCATCCCCAAATTCATACAACCACGGAGAGTATAAAAGAACAGGGGATCCCATCTTCTCCCACATTTCCAGCAGTCGGCCCGAAAGGAAAACAACCAACCACCACTACCAACACAGTCAGGGATTTTCAGATTTAAACGACTTAACACACTCCATGATTTCCAAATCCGTGTGTTCTATCCGGGAATTATCACAGAAGGGTTGATCCTGGTGCTTTCAATTATTCAGCCGGATGTACGTGATTAACCAATTTTCACAGCAGGAGTTCACAAATTCAGTAACCCATTTAAAACATCACGAGGGGATTCATCAATGCACATACAACGACCACCAACAGCCTCAATTTTCAGAAACATAAACCAGTACTAGAAAAGGAAAGATCACAGGATAAAGCATAACAACGATCATAACCCCTTCCCCTTCTTTCTTTAGAACTCCGTTTATTATCTTCATTTAGGTTTGGTTCAACCCATTCCACAAGGACAAGAATAACGCCCGCCCCGCATGATACACAGAAGTGAGAGACGAAAGAAATTCCCTACCTGTTGATAGATGGTCGACGTTTAGGCCGGGGGCGCGGAACTTTACGGATAACGATGCGGCGGTCCCGATGCACCCGAAGAACCACGATCGAAGAAGGGGGAAGCCACGACCTAACCCTTAATTTATAAGAGTTGGGGACGGTTGAGATGAAAACACAAAACCACGTAAGACGAGGGAGTCGTGGGTTGACCACGTGTCTTGACTCATCATTAAAGGCGCTGGGTGGTTTAAACCGACCCATGAATTAATGAAGCATTTAATTAAAACCTTTGTGCGCGTTTCGGATTTCCAAGATATTTTTAACAAGGCAGAATAGGGTTTAAAACCCTATTTGCGAAAAAGGAGCGTTACTGGAACAACTTGGCAAGGCCGGGCGACGTCGGTCGGCCTCACCGATCGGTCTCACCGATCGGTCGCACCGATCGGTCCCACCGATCGGTCCCACCGATCGGTCCCACCGATCGGCACCATTTAAGGATCCGGATTTTGGCAAAGGAAGGGACCAAGGGGGGTCTGGGTCATCACACATTAAGTCATTAATTAGTAATATAGTTAACATGACGTAAAATGATAATTATTTATTGAATCTAACAAAAGGTGAGTTGTCCATAGGCAAGATAGGTTCTTCCACTACCTATGAAATGAACACATAATATGAATTAGTGATTAATTATTTTTATATATCTAATAATGTTATTAGTAGATAAATTATTGAGAAAAATATTATCAATTATTAAATGGAAAGAAACCCAATTTTTTATTTTTCAAAGAGTTATTTGGTTGTAGTTTTTTTATTTTAATTAATCAATATTATTTAGAGAAGTTCGATGAAAAATACGAGGAAGGGATAATTTTTATGAAATTTGATTTGTAGTAAATATTATATATATTATAATAAAAGAAATATAGTTATTCTAGAATTTATTCAAACTAAATTTATTGAGAATCAATTAATGAATATGAATTCAATCCTAAAATAGATTAAAGAATATTTTTGATAATTTAAGTTTCAGGAAAATAAATTTCAAAATAAATCTCTTAGAAATAAATATAATAACCCATATAAAAGAGATTGGAAATATCATAAATACTTTCATCTTGAATTATATATTGGTTATATTAATTCCATAGTACATACCAGAAAATTATTTATGGAATTTTTTATACCCCCAAGAAGTTTATTTTATATTTTGTAACTTATTATTATTTATAGTATATTAGATATTTTAATTTTATTTTCAAAATGGATGGAGAATATAATTTTTTATATACATAATAATTTTAATTTTTTTAAAACACATAAGTATTAAAAATATATCATAATAATAGGATCTTTATAAATAAATTAGTCATATTTGGACTGATCATTATGACTAATGGTAAATTTGTCGTACATGTATTTTTTAAAGAAATAGAAACTTATTATAATGAGAACTTCCATATTTTCTAGGGAAGTGTTTAATATAATTTTTCACCATATAACACAATTCAAGGATTTAAACATTTTATTATAGATTTTAAAAGGTAATTTATTTGTAATTTATTTAGAAGATGTTTATGTTAAAAACCCATAGTTTTGAATATGAAAAATGTAGAAATCTTGTTTTATAAAATTCTAAATCGAAATGTAGACTTAATAAGGCCCCCCAAGAATGGTTTATTGGATGAAGTTGTTTTTTTATGAAAAAAACAATTTTGTGAGTGGAAAATTGGACCCTATGTTATTTATTAAGAATATTTATGAAGATATTTTTATTGTTAAAATTTATATTGATGGTATTATATTTGGATATTCTATTAAGTTATTATGTAATGAAATTTTCGATTTAATGAAAACTAAATTTTATGCGTATTATGTGTAAAATTAAATTCTTGTCAGTACATTATATTTATAAAATAAGTGTTGGAATAATGTTAAATTACTGTAAGTATGATAAATAAATATTTAAAATATTTACACATTATTCAAGTAAATGATTATAAAATCCTATGTGCAATACCTATAAACTAAATTTTTATATAAAATGTAAATTAGTTGATTATGAAATTTTAAGAGGTATGATATAGAGTTTACATTACTTATTAGATAGTGTACCTAATTTAATGTTTAGTGTTTTGATGCATTTAATGTTTAAATTTAAAGTAATGTAAATTCTCTTAAAATATGTTAAAAGGAAAATATGATATGTTAAAGGAATTATAAATTTTAGTTTTCTTTATCTAGAAAAAATATTTTTGATTAGTTATTTTTTATGATGACGAGGATATAGAATTGAAAAAAATGATGTTATGGAATGTGTTATATTATAAGAATAAAGTTGATGTTATAGAACTCAAAGAAATATTTTTCAGTTTCGTTAACTAATACTGAAACCGAGTGTATTGCTGTTGCCTGTAGTTGTAAAAAATATATTTAATAAACCTTATTTTATATTCATATTTTTTTGATAAGACGCTTTTTTTGAAATAGTTTATATGCTATTACAATTTCTAATAATTACATAGAACAATCTACAACTAAGAAAATATATGTATGCTATCATTTTTTCATGATCTTGTATAAAAAAGACATATTAATTTTAATATATTTGTAATGATGATTATTTTTATAAAATATTTACTAAACCTTTTTATAAAACAATGGTTGGAATTAGTAAATGTGAACTTGGAATTATAGATATTATATTTTTTAAAAATAATATTAACTATTTAAACTATGGTTTAATTCTAATATTTCTCAATAATTATTTTGGTGAATCAGTTTTTTATTTTAAGATTTTTTTAAGAGAGAGAGATACACACACATGTTTATTTATATATATATTCAACATGAAATATCATGATGGTTATTTTAAATAGATAAACATCTTAATTTACTTTTATCTCTCATATTAAATGTTTTATTTTTCTTATAATTTATTTATTTTATATTTCTATTAATTTATCAGGATTTATGTATAAATTTTATGGTCTTAGCCTTAAAAAGTACATAATATATAGTTTTAAATAGTTTATTTATTTTCAGACATTTTATGGATCATTATTGTTTATTTTTGTAGATATTTAGAGGATAAATCTTACATAATAAACCCAATCATTAAAAATTTGACACTTCCAATAAGTATCTATTTTTTCCATAATATAGTTTTTAAAATTGAAACATTCATTTTGATAAAAATATTCATGATTTTTTTGATGACTTCATTATTTTCCAAAGATATACATTAACCTCGTGAAAAACATTTGAAAATGTTGCATGAGCACAAAATGCTCATATGTGACTCCCCTTCAATGACCAAAGATTTCTGAATTTTCACATTCTTTTTTCTCTCAATATATGTTTCTATATTTCATAATCTATAGATGGATCTCATTTATTTCATGGTCTTTATTATGTTTTCCTTATTCTTATTCATATTATATGCGCTCCTAGAATTTTTCTTTTGGAGGTATATTTTTATCGGTTTCGTTTTAGTGGAATGTTCACTTTATCTTTTTTACTAGAATATGCACACACAAATTATTTTTCCACTTAAAACATCATAAAAAACATGATATTGGTTTTTATGAAGGAACTATGGTGTTTTTTTTTTGAATTTTAGTGTCCTCCTCTTTTTCCCACTCACCCTTATCTACTCTTGGTACCCATAATAATGTGCTCATACATATCCAGTTTAGAATGGAGGAATTTTTTGTGGTTTTTGGATTGTGTTGGCTGTTGGGATTTAGTGCAAGGGGATTATATTTAAAAGAATCATAATCCTCTTGGGTTTCCAGTATCATCGGATGTTCTTTTTATGATGTTTTCCCACTGTTTCATTTTATTGAAGAAGGCATCAGGTTTATTCTTATTTATGAAGTATTTATATGGAGTTATGCCCTATGATTTACCAATAATGATTTGATGATGAATATTTCTAGATGGGTTGATGGTGTTTTCTCAGTCATGGTTTTTTATGGAGGTCTTATCCACTCTTACTTTTCTCTGGCTTCCTCTTCCATTGCTCCCTTTGGTTTGTTTGGTGAAATGGATTCAAAGTTGGTTTTGAGAGGTGTTGTGTGAGTGAAGGGGTTTTTATGGTGGCATGACCTACATTGATGACATATAAAATGGATCCAATTCTATCTATGGTGGGGATTTTGTTTTTTTGGGAGATGTAGTGATGGGGATGGTGGTGGGATAGTTCTTTATGGGTTAAGGGATCATCTTATGACATCGTATCATTGGTATGTTTGTATTTTTTCTCGGATTTTTCTTCATATGGTAATTTTATAGTGGAGTCTCAATATAATAATGGTCATTATGAATGAGATATTGTTTTATGGTGCATTTATCAAGGTTTCTTTTAGTTTAGGATCTTGTGGCCTTAGGGGATTAGGTGGTGCTGTGATCAATTTTTTCATAAAATTATGGGTCTGGGGTTTCGATTGATCTTTAGTTCGGGTTTTGAATTTTAATGTTTTAATTGTTTGGTTGATTTATTTGAATAAGGAAATGTTCTATTAACACTTAACCTTAAAGTGACTTTTATAAAATACAAAAAAATGTATTTGGATTGGTTTCATAGAAAACATGATAGACCATGATAAACATTTTCTTAAAGAAATAAATATTTACCCATAAAGGGTATAATAATTAATTTAAAGAATAGATAATTATATTAACTTATGAAATAAACATTATTCCATGAAAAATAATTAGAAAGAATATAAAAATTATTTAGGTTCCTTGGGACATCATACTCATAGAACCCTAAAAAATTGAACAACCTGCTCATTTAGTTCAACAATAATCCTCAAAATAACACAATCATTAAATAATGAATTTTAGGGATATATAATTCTCACCCATAATTATAAAAAATATCAATGAACCATAACATACATGAAACAAATATAATATTACATTTCTATCATCAAAATCATGAATATATTCTTTTGAACCAATAAGAAAATTTTTCTCATATATTTATATATCTCTTTTGACCATGTGGAATAAACACTTATACTGATGAAGAAATGATAGAGATTATACATGTCATTTAAGGGAAAAAAATACTGAGTATGGAACACCTTGTGGATTTAATGTTATTCCAACATTGGGGTGCATGTGATTAAAAATGTCACTACCCACTTATGATGTAAGCTTACTGCCTGATGTATTAATTGCAGGGAACCCATTTCATCCAAAAATTATATCATAATAAATGTTTTTAATGAATCTAAATCCATGGAAGACGTGCTTTCAAAAAAATTGGATTTGACCACAGAGTTGATGTTCCTCAATAGTGTTGATTCTGATTTATATTTATATCACAAACTGATTTTTTAAAGAACCACATTACATACTTCTGTGTCAGTCTTTTTATTCAATAAAATATAATTTTCTTTCTGTAAAGTTATCACTTTAATTAAATAATATTTAAGTGATGTTCAATGTCATAGATTTTGTATACATTAAAATGGAATATTCATTATTTTTATTTGTCAATAATTTCAAACATCTATATTAAATAATTAAAAAACTATATTTGAGAAAATTTGGTAGAAATTAAAAATAGAAATAAAATTAAACATTATAATTTATTTATGTATATATAACTAAATTCATAATATTATATTATGAATATGGATCTAAAAGAATAATATTTAGAAATTAAGTCTTTAAACAATTTAAAAGGAGTTTATAAGGTAATGTGTCCCTTAACCAAAGACAAACATGTCACATTCATTATTTATCATCTATAATAATAAATTTTATTAATAATTTACTTTTTTAATTATCTTTTTCATATTTATTTTTCCTTTTATTTCATTTATATTAATTTCATAATTACATAATCTATTAAGTACAGGTCAAATATTTTGAGAACATTGGGCTTATATATCAGGAATGGATTGTGTCTCTTGACTATATGGTTAATCAATACATTATTCCATTATCTATATAATATTAGTAAATATATACATATAATGTTTATACAATAAATAAAATTTTATATACCTCCATGAATGGAATACATGAAAAATAAATTACATCACTTCATGGAGTTGGTAATCCACACGTACACATAAAAGACATTATGATTTTTCAAGCATTGGAAAGGTTAGATAATGAATGATATATTATCATTATAAATTAATAGTTATTTCATGACTATCATATATATCAATTAATTTTATCATAATAATTATCCAAGTGAAGTGGTAATGAAAAATAAAACGAATCTTCTCATGGAGGTGGAAATCCACACGTTTGGATGAATGATGTTTTCATTTCCAATTTTTTAGAAAATGCGATGAGACATGGTTTTACCATAATCATAATAAATATTCAGTACATTTTATAAAAAAATTTATAATATCGTCTTGGTTAAAGATGATTTGTATGAGGAAAAAGAAAAATAAACTTGCAATAGGCAGGTTATTACTTATGCCCTCTCCCCAGATAACCTCTCTTACTTGAATCTTATGAGTCTTAGGATTGGTATCTTATTAAGACAATGGCCAATAGAATGTATGGGGGAATTTTTTGGGAGATTTTTTTTAGGTCTGGAAAAAATTAATGTGCTTATATGGTGTGAGTAAGGGAGGATAAAAGGTTCCTTGTAAAGACCCGCAAATTTCAAGGAAATTTTTTTTTCTTAATTTTCTTTGGAATTTTACAAGAGCGCAGCTTCAGACGGCACCTGATTCCGAGGCCCGGTGTGCCCGGAATCAATTTCCGAAGTTTGGCTCGGGTACGTTCAGTGAACGGACGAGCGGGTTTTTCTATCTTTTGAACCGGTGCCCGGAATCGAATTCTGAGGGCACCGATGAAATCGCAGCGCCGGTATTTGCTTAGAAACGCCTCTTCCGGAGTTGCGTTTGCTCAAGACGTGGTTTTTAAATTTTGCGGCTTTAAGTCAGAATAAAATAAAGTTGTGCGACAACTTTATTTTATTTCACTTAAACTGCTTGGAAGCCACTTAAAGTCACTTAAAGGAGGCTTGAACTGAGTTGAACTGGATAGGATGCTATCCAGAAATATCCTACCCCATGGTAGGATATTTGTGCGGTGGGACCCGCACGAGCCCCGCCGTTTCTTTCGCTAAGTAACGCACCCGCGAAAACCCGTCAAAGTAACTGAAAAGTCAACCGATGCGTTTTCTTTAATTCTTAACAGACCATTTAATTGGGCGGTTTATTTCGTAAATTAAATGGACTGTTTCTTCGTGAATTAAATGGGTCGTTTCTTTCGAATTGATGGATCGTTTCTTAACCGGTTTCGTGTTGGCATGTTTATAAAATAAGACCAACCTAAAAAATCCTTGGAAAGGATTTGAGAGAATCTTCGTTCCTCCACCCTCTCCGCGAAGAACGCGAAGAACGCGAAGAACGTGAAGAACGCGAAGAACGCCGGAACCGGAATCCGACGACGCACAATCCGTGACGTCAACAGCTTTTCCGTGACCTTCTTCTTCTTCGGTGCCTCTTCTTCCGCGGCGAACCTGCGATCGGCGGTTAAAGGTGAGAATCGAAACTTCTAAATTCTCCCTTCTTAATTTCAATAACAACGGATTTAATTAATTAAATCCGTTTGTTCTTGATCCGGAGATTGGCGACGCGACGCCGGATACCGCGACGACGCGACGATCTCCTTCTTCCGCGACGAGCGATTCCGCGACGACCTCTCGTCCGACGACGACTTCGAGGTAGGGATTTATTTTGGAAAAGTTACCCCTTTTAAATTTTCTCGTGAACGTTCTTGAAAATTTAAAAAGCCAGTTTCAAGCGAACAATTTTATCTTTAAATAAAATTGTTGGATCATGTGTTGATCATCTTATTCTTTTCTCCCGTTGTTTATGATTAACGCGGAGGGAGCGGGTCTAACGAACAAGACCCGGCAACCCTCCGCCGATCTTCCTTTTTGTGCGGATTTGGCGGGCGACGGCAAAAGCACGACGCAAGGGCCATTTTTTGATTCCGCAGTGGAGGACGCGTCCCGGGAGGAACAATGGCGCAGACGGGAGGCAAAACGGGCCACCGGAGCAACTCCGGCGGCCCGCGGAAGGGGGCGGCGGCGCGGGTCGCCGGCGCGGCGGCGCCGGCGACCGGAGGCGGCGGCGCCCGGCGCGCCGCCGTGGAGATCTCCCGCCGCGGCTGAAGCCGCGGCGGCGGCGGCCGGTTCCGCGGCCGCGCGGAACCGGGAACGGACGCGGCGGCCCGGCCGCGTCCGCGTGACAGGCGGCCCCCCGCGGGGGCCGCGTTTCTCCAAATGCCGCGGGTCAAACCCGCGGCGGCGGCCTGCTCGGCCGCTCGGCCGAAGCCGAGCCGGCCGGTCCGGTCGGCCGGGCCGCGCGCAGGCCGGACCGGACCCGGCCGAGCCGGTTCGGGCCGGTTCGGGCCGACCCGGGTCGGGCCGACCCGGTTCGGCCGACCCAAGGGGGGGGTTCGGGCCGGGTCGCCCCGGGCCCAGAACCCCCGTTTCGGGCCTTCTTCGGTCTTTCGCCCATATCTTGGGCCAGGGACCTCCGATTGACGAACGGTCAGCGGCTACGCGATCCTTGGATCGAGACGGTCGTTGCGGTATATTACACTCAAGGTTTCTGAAGACTTTGGTTTCGGCCGGGTTGGTTCGTACACAAAACCAACCGGGCCCTCGGAGCGGAAACGCTCATAACTTGAGCTACGGACGTCCGATCAACGTACCGTCAGCTGTGGTAGTTTCCTCTAAGTGAGACGGAACTTTTGGCATACCCCGCCCGAGGATCAGACACAGGCGGAGTACGGTCGGGTTGGTTTTGCCCTAAAAACCAACCGGGCCCCTGGGACTAAAATGCCAATAACTCTCAGACCGGGCGTCCGATTGACGCGCCGTCTGTTGCGTTGAGATCCTGTTGTCGATACGGAACTTTTGGGTACATCAACTTCGGACTACGTGTCAGTTGATGTATCAGCCTCTCGGCTCGTGGAGCGGACCCTCCTAACGAGCTCGCTATGTGCGGGAACCCTAGTGCTGGCTGTGACTTCGACGGCAGAGCAGAGATCCTCCGTGGACTGCGACGACGGCAGAGCAGAGATCCTCCGTGGACTGCGACGACGGCAGAGCAGAGATCCTCCGTGGACTGCGACGACGGCAGAGCAGAGATCCTTCGTGGACTGCGGTGACGACTGTGCAGAGATCCTCCGTGGACTGCGTTGACTACTGCACTCAGCGATCCTACGTGGAACAGTGCTACCGAACCTGTGTGAGCTGAATCTTCTTTTTACCTTGAGCGGTGGAGCGCTTGGGTGTAGCGGCGGACCCGTGGTACTTGACAGTGGTGGTGCGCTTGGATGCAGCAACAGACCCTTGGCGGTGGAGCGCTTGGTTGTAGCGGCAGACCCGCGATACTCTACGGAGTGTGTGCGCTTGGTTGTAGCGACAGACCCGCGACGGTGGAGACGTGCGTGCGGAGTACGGAGACCGTGTAGATGACTGAGACCTGACGACTGCTTGACCGACTCGACTTGGAGTGAGTCGACTAGCCCAGTGGACGGAGCGCCCAGTAGTTGGCAGCAGACCCACGGCGGACGGAGCGCCTGGTAGTTGGCGGCAAACCCGCGGTACTCGACAGGAGGAGTACCTCAGTAGGCTATCTGGGTGAGCGCCCGGTATTTGGCAGCAGACCCTCAGCGGACGGAGCGCCCGGTAGTTGGCAGCAGACCCGCGGTACTCGACAGGAGGAGTACTTCAGCAGTCTTAGGTTAGTGAGCAGTACCTCGGAGTCGTGACAGGACCACTGTACACTTCAGAGATGGGGCTCTTCAACATTTACGGTTTCGATAATGAAAATCCTGGTTGAGCTGAATCTTATGTTACTCTCCTTTGTGGATTGTGTTGAACTATCCTATGTGGATTTACTGTTACTCTCCTTTGTGGATTGTGTTGAACTATCCTATGTGGATTTACTGTTACTCTCCTTGTGGATTTGAGTCTTGATTCCTTTGTGGATTGAGTTGTTCTTGAGCTCGTGAGCAGAGCTAGAATTGGGGACTTAGGTATGTGTATGGGCATATACCTAAGTCGAGTCAGATGTTACTTCGTGATTGCATCTTTCTTTTGTGCTATATCCTTTGTGGATTTCGGGAGACCTTCGGGGGTCTCGGGGTCCTTACTGAGTAGTTGTACTCACCCCTGCACGGGCTATGCCCGCACCTTGTTGTGTTGGTTGCAGATGACGGACAGCGCTGATCACGGTTGGGGCGTGGAGCAGGACGGTACCTGGAGGTGGACCACTGGGCGGGACGTGCTCGGAGCGGACGTGGGACCCAAGGAGCCTGGAGGCTATCTGTACCCACCCTTCAGGTGGGATTGCCAGTGGACGACACAAGGCCGCCGTCTTTTCTACAGTTACTGTACTTTACTTTTCAGTTGTACTTTACAATTGGGCTTGTATTTCCGGCCCCCTTTACTTTTCTGCACTTTACTTTCCGCTTGCTGACTCTGTGTGGTTGTTACTTACAAAGGCAATGCCTTCCCTGTTTACTGGGATTTTACGCCTTGGTGCTGGTCGCCAGCCCCTGGCCTATGGAAGGCGGGCTTGGGGTAGTCACGGCACGGGCCCGAGGACGGGTCGTGACAAATTGGTATCAAAGGTGGTCGGTTCTACCGCGGACTCTGATCGTCCTTTCTTTCTATGTGAAGCAATAGTGTTTAGTGTATTGAGTGTGGTTATCAGTTCAGGGAGCCCAGTGTTGGTGCGGCAGCCGACGTATCCGTACACCAGGACCCTGACTTCTGATTTCCAACTTAATGCACGAAAACACTGATTGCGTGTGTGTTTCCCAAAAAGGTTTAAAGTCAGCTCAAACTAGGTCAGCTCACCAGGTATAAATCGTTGACCGTGACACAACTGTTCAGGATGTCACCATGCAGATAGTTAGCTGGAGTTCCGAGAGAGTTCTCGATGATGGCCCACCGAGCAGCGAGACTCCGGTGCAGGGCCCTTTTTCAGTGTTGGCACCTTCGGGTGGTGTACCAGCAGCACCACCACCCGTTAGGCAGAGGATGCCACTAGCTGACAGTGCACGCTAGCAGAGCGCGATGCACGAGTTCCAGCAGTAGAGGCCTCTGAGGATACGAGGCGAGACAGATTTCCCAGGCAGCAGTGGACTGGATGGAGGCGGTTGCTAGAGTTCTACGCCTAGCTTGGATACTAGTAGAGCGGATGATGATCTTAGCTTCTGTTGTTTCCACTGAGTGACCATGAGGTTGGTTCTTATAGTAATGAGTCTTCGGTACGCGAACCGATACCTGGGATAGTACCTACGGGTAGTGCGCCAGCTATGTCACTACCTGTTGGTCAGTAGACACTACCGGCGGTACCGGTAGCAGAGAATCACAGGCTTAGTGCCTTACATATGTTTTAGCACCAGATATCCCTCAAGTTTCGAGGTGAGCCTGACTCGTAGGCGGCTGAGGACTGGCTTGAGGAGGTGGTTGTGAGTTTTCTGGAGCTAATACAGCTTCGACAGTACGACATGTCGGAAGCAGAGCACTCATCGTGGCTTACCAATCAATCATAGTACTCGTTGGTTACGTTGTGATCAGTTCCTTAGACTCGAACTTCTGAGCGAAGTGTGTCTAAGGGAAATCTGAACCATTACTTTACCTCTATGCATTTCTACCTATGCTAGGATGCTAGAGAGAACCTTTGTGGTTGTGAACGTTAGCAGTGAAAGGCAGGAAACTAGCGCCAGTCTCAGAGACTCGGGCGTGTAAAATGTTTCAGGAGGAGGAAGTGCTAAGGACAGATGAATCTGCAGGGTAGCAGACGTGGAAGCGGAGCTTAGAGAGCAGCATGTGGTGGTGTACATTTCGACATGTTACGACCACCCGACTTAGTAGTCCCCGCCAGGCTCAGGGAGCAGGAGGGCTGGGGAGGAGAGTAGCTGCATTGCGGTCAAGGAGTGTGACCCAGGAACTCTAAGAATGATTCGGGGTACGAATTATGTCTACTACGAGCTGCCATATCTATAGACATAGGAACTGATCATTCAACCCTTCCACGAATCATGTCCCAGACCTAGAGGTTCCGGGTAAGCCGTAGACTTGACCCTCACGTCTGGAGATACCTTTGGGAGGAGACTCGATAATCACACTTACGCCGGCGGTGTGATTTGACCTCGAGGCGAGAGTTTCGGTTGGAATCTCTTGGTGGCAGCGTAGAGGCCTTACGACGTTGATCTGTGTATGATTCACAAATCATACCCCGGTTGACTGTTTTAGGCAAACGTCGGAATGGGTTTTCCTTGGTCGGCGAAAAGGAAACCCTGGGCAGCACATGTTAAACTCAGGCATAAGAGGGTGTGGCCGATCACTCTTGAGTTGGTCAACCCTACCCTTGTGGCAGCAGGAGTTTTGAGTTTCAGTTCTAACCTAAAAAGGGAAACCTCTTGAATTCGAGGGGGACGAACACGTTCTTATACGGTCTCAACCCGATGAGGTTTCGGAGATGTGGCCGAGGCGGCAGGTTATCTCCGAAGTTCGATGGGCCTTTCCAGGTCCTCAGCAGGAT
Source organism: Viscum album (assembly GCA_963277665.1). Taxonomy (NCBI): domain Eukaryota; kingdom Viridiplantae; phylum Streptophyta; class Magnoliopsida; order Santalales; family Viscaceae; genus Viscum; species Viscum album. Next base: position 436,301 of record CAUJRU010000207.1, read on the forward strand.
ACGAGAGGTGGCTTATCGCCTGGCTCTACCACCTCAGTTGCACCGGGTGAACGATGTCTTTCACGTGTCTCAGCTGAGGAGATACGTGCACGACCCGACGCACATCATCGACTTTGGGGAGCTGGACGTGGACGATGGGGCGACTTTTGCGGAGGTCCCAGTGGAGATCGAGGATCGACAGGAGCGGGTCCTACGTGGGCGGTCGATTCCTCTTGTGCGCGTCAGATGGCAGCACGGGAACCTCCAGGAGAGCACTTGGGAGCGGGAGGCTCAGATGCGTGCTCAGTACCCCCATTTGTTCCCCTATTTTTTGATGTATCTTTACGGGGACGTAAAGCCCTGAGGTGGGAGTAATGTAAAGACCCGCAAATTTCAAGGAAATTTTTTTTCTTAATTTTCTTTGGAATTTTACAAGAGCGCAGCTTCAGACGGCACCTGATTCCGAGGCCCGGTGTGCCCGGAATCAATTTCCGAAGTTTGGCTCGGGTACGTTCAGTGAATGGACGAGCGGGTTTTTCTATCTTTTGAACCGGTGCCCGAAATCGAATTCTGAGGGCACCGATGAAATCGCAGCGCCGGTATTTGCTTAGAAACGCCTCTTCCGGAGTTGCGTTTGCTCAAGACGTGGTTTTTAAATTTTGCGGCTTTAAGTCCGAATAAAATAAAGTTGTGCGACAACTTTATTTTATTTCACTTAAACTGCTTGGAAGCCACTTAAAGTCACTTAAAGGCGGCTTGAACTGAGTTGAACTGGATAGGATGCTATCCAATAATATCCTACCCCTTGGTAGGATATTTGTGCGGTGGGACCCGCACGAGCCCCGCCGTTTCTTTCGCTAAGTAACGCACCCGCGAAAACCCGTCAAAGTAACTGAAAAGTCAACCGACGCGTTTTCTTTAATTCTTAACAGACCATTTAATTGGGCGGTTTATTTCGTAAATTAAATGGACTGTTTCTTCGTGAATTAAATGGGTCGTTTCTTTCGAATTGATGGATTGTTTCTTAACCGGTTTCGTGTTGGCATGTTTATAAAATAAGACCAACCTAAAAAATCCTTGGAAAGGATTTGAGAGAATCTTCGTTCCTCCACCCTCTCCGTGAAGAACGCGAAGAACGCGAAGAACGCGAAGAACGCGAAGAACGCCGGAACCGGAATCCGACGACGCACGATCCGGGACGTCAACAGCTTTTCCGCGACCTTCTTCTTCTTCGGTGCCTCTTCTTCCGCGGCGAACCTGCGATCGGCGGTTAAAGGTGAGAATCGAAACTTCTAAATTCTCCCTTCTTAATTTCAATAACAACGGATTTAATTAATTAAATCCGTTTGTTCTTGATCCGGAGATTGGCGACGCGACGCCGGATACCGCGACGACGCGACGATCTCCTTCTTCCGCGACGAGCGATTCCGCGACGACCTCTCGTCCGACGACGACTTCGAAGTAGGGATTTATTTTGGAAAAGTTACCCCTTTTAAATTTTCTCGTGAACGTTCTTGAAAATTTAAAAAGCCGGTTTCAAGCGAACAATTTTATCTTTAAATAAAATTGTTGGATCATGTGTTGATCATCTTATTCTTTTCTCCCGTTGTTTATGATTAACGCGGAGGGAGCGGGTCTAACGAACAAGACCCGGCAACCCTCCGCCGATCTTCCTTTTTGTGCGGATTTGGCGGGCGACGGCAAAAGCACGACGCAAGGGCCATTTGTTGATTCCGCAGTGGAGGACGTGTCCCGGGAGGAACAATGGCGCAGACGGGAGGCAAAACGGGCCACCGGAGCAACTCCGGCGGCCCGCGGAAGGAGGCGGCGGCGCGGGTCGCCGGCGCGGCGGCGCCGACGACCGGAGGCGGCGGCGCCCGGCGCGCCGCCGTGGAGATCTCCCGCCGCGGCTGAAGCCGCGGCGGCGGCGGCCGGTTCCGCGGCCGCGCAGAACCGGGAACGGACGCGGCGGCCCGGCCGCGTCCGCGTGACAGGCGGCCCCCCGCGGGGGTCGCGTTTCTCCAAATGCCGCGGGTCAAACCCGCGGCGGCGGCCTGCTCGGCCGCTCGGCCGAAGCCGAGCCGGCCGGTCCGGTCGGCCGGGCCGCGCCCAGGCCGGACCGGACCCGGCCGAGCCGGTTAGGGCCGGTTCGGGCCGACCCGGGTCGGGCCGACCCGGTTCGGCCGACCCAAGGGGGGGGGGGGGGGGTTCGGGCCGGGTCGCCCCGGGCCCAGAACCCCCGTTTCGGGCCTTCTTCGGTCTTTCGCCCATATCTTGGGCCAGGGACCTCCGATTGACGAACCGTCAGTGGCTACGCGATCCTTGGATCGAGACGGTCGTTTCGGTATATTACACTAAAGGTTTCGGAAGACTTTGGGTTCGGCAGGGTTGGTTCGTACACAAAACCAACCGGGCCCTCGGAGCGGAAACACTCATAACTTGAGCTACGGACGTCCGATCAACGTACCGTCAGCTGTGGTAGTTTCCTCTAAGTGAGACGGAACTTTTGGCATACCCCGCCCGAGGATCGGACACAGGCGGAGTACGGTCGGGTTGGTTTTGCCCTAAAAACCAACCGGGCCCCTGGGACGAAAATGCCAATAATTCTCAGACCGGGCGTCCGATTGACGCGCCGTCTGTTGCGTTGAGATCCTGTTGTCGATACGGAACTTTTGGGTACATCAACTTCGGACTACGTGTCAGTTGATGTATCAGCCTCTCGGCTCGTGGAGTGGACCCTCCTAACGAGCTCGCTATGTGCGGGAACCCTAGTGCTGGCTGTGATTTCGACGGCAGAGCAGAGATCCTCCGTGGACTGCGACGACGGCAGAGCAGAGATCCTCCGTGGACTGCGACGACGGCAGAGCAGAGATCCTCCGTGGACTGCGACGACGGCAGAGCAGAGATCCTTCGTGGACTGCGGCGACGACTGTGCAGAGATCCTCCGTGGACTGCGTCGACTACTGCACTCAGCGATCCTACGTGGAACAGTGCTACCGAACCTGTGTGAGCTGAATCTTCTTTTTACCTTGAGCGGTAGAGCGCTTGGGTGTAGCGGCGGACCCGTGGTACTTGACAGTGGTGGTGCGCTTGGATGCAGCAACAGACCCTTGGCGGTGGAGCGCTTGGTTGTAGCGGCAGACCCGCGATACTCTACGGAGTGTGTGCGCTTGGTTGTAGCGACAGACCCGCGACGGTGGAGACGTGCGTGCGGAGTACGGAGACCGTGTAGATGACTGAGACCTGACGACTGCTTGACCGACTCGACTTGAAGTGAGTCGACTAGCCCAGTGGACGGAGCGCCCAGTAGTTGGCAGCAGACCCACGGCGGACGGAGCGCCTGGTAGTTGGCGGCAAACCCGCGGTACTCGACAGGAGGAGTACCTCAGTAGGCTATCTGGGTGAGCGCCCGGTATTTGGTAGCAGACCCTCAGCGGACGGAGCGCCCGGTAGTTGGAAGCAGACCCGCGGTACTCGACAGGAGGAGTACTTCAGCAGTCTTAGGTTAGTGAGCAGTACCTCGGAGTCGTGACAGGACCACTGTACACTTCAGAGATGGGGCTCTTCAACATTTACGGTTTCGATAATGAAAATCCTGGTTGAGCTGAATCTTATGTTACTCTCCTTTGTGGATTGTGTTGAACTATCCTATGTGGATTTACTGTTACTCTCCTTTGTGGATTGTGTTGAACTATCCTATGTGGATTTACTGTTACTCTCCTTGTGGATTTGAGTCTTGCTTCCTTTGTGGATTGAGTTGTTCTTGAGCTCGTGAGCAGAGCTAGAATTGGGGACTTAGGTATGTGTATGGGCATATACCTAAGTCGAGTCAGATGTTACTTCGTGATTGCATCTTTCTTTTGTGCTATATCCTTTGTGGATTTCGGGAGACCTTCGGGGGTCTCGGGGTCCTTACTGAGTTGTTGTACTCACCCCTGCACGGGCTATGCCCGTACCTTGTTGTGTTGGTTGCAGATGACGGACAGCGCTGATCACGGTTGGGGCGTGGAGCAGGACGATACCTGGAGGTGGACCACTGGGCGGGACGTGCTCGGAGCGGACGTGGGACCCAAGGAGCCTGGAGGCTATCTGTACCCACCCTTCAGGTGGGATTGCCAGTGGACGACACGAGGCCGCCGTCTTTTCTACAGTTACTGTACTTTACTTTTCAGTTGTACTTTACAGTTGGGCTTGTATTTCCGGCCCCCTTTACTTTTCTGCACTTTACTTTCCGCTTGCTGACTCTGTGTGGTTGTTACTTACAAAGGCAATGCCTTCCCTGTTTACTGGGATTTTACGCCTTGGTGCTAGTCGCCAGCCCCTGGCCTATGGAAGGCGGGCTTGGGGTAGTCACGGAACGGGCCCGAGGACGGGTCGTGACATTCCTAATTATAACTGAAGGAAGGGGAACCATTATAAATACACATTGTATTAAATTAATATAAATTAATTTTCACATTCCTGTGGAAAAACTTTTATATTCATAATATCTGATCTGTTGGATTTGGGATAATCTCATATTATAATATTTTGATGAGTTTAGGTGATTTTTTTACCCTTATCACTTATATTTAATCACCCATAAAACCTTTTAATGATTATAATAATATCAAGGTTTTTTAATCAATATGTATTAAGATAGTTACTATAAAAGGAATATTGAACTATAAATAGAAAATGGAGGATATTTCTGACTATATACCCACAAAGTTTCCAAATAATATATTTTTAAGAACGTTAAATCATTAAAGAATATATTATTTAACATATTATACCATTAATTTCATTTTCATGAGTATTCAAATAGATTTATTTTTAATTAGATCAACATAGTAATAGAATAAAAATATAAAATTATAACACTTCACTAAGATGTTTTATTTATTTATATTTTGGAACAAAATAATTAGCCCAAATTTTATTACTTTTAATGTGTTTCAAAATCATTTGATTGCGTTTTCTATTACATGAACAAACACATTGTCGAGGTTGAGTAATAATTTCATATTATTGTTACATCACGAAAAATGAAAAATGAATTCACATGACACAAATATTATTAACATTATAAATAAACATTTATAAGTGAGTGTAACCTTGTTTTATCCCTGTGATAAAATATTAGATATATTAATACAAAGAGAGTGATATTTTGTTTTTATTTTTTACATAAAATCATATTAATGTCATTATTAATGGGAAGCGACATGAAATTACCAAATTAGGGAACCTTGGGTTATTATAGTGAAAATATTTTCAAAATTATAATTATATGTGTTCAAGAGGCCTTATATCAAAGTTTTAGCAATTGTTTACCAGTTTTATGCTTACCAAGGAGACAAATATTTGCAATGTTTTCAATTAATGAAGAAATAATAAATCTAACCTATTTAACAAATTTGAAACTCATTTTTAAAATTATGGAATAAATTTTTTAATATTCATTTATATAGGTTGGAGAAATAAATTCTGACATATTTGAAGATAACACATTGAAAAATTGTTTTTTAGAAAAATGCATTTTTATGAAAAAAACATATGTAATACCAAAAGAAGTAATAATGATTTTTCATATATAACTAATTAGATTATTTGTTATAAAATGAGTATAATATCAAATTTATGAAAAAAAATAAAACAAAATAGAACATTTAAATTACTTTATTAAATTAAAGGAAATGAAAACTATATAAAAATCAATATCTTTAACTATTCGTATAAAAAGTAAAAATTTTCAGGAATGTAAAAAAAGTAGTCTAAGATAATTCTGAATTGATTATATAAAAAATTATTTTAATTTATTAATGATAAAATTCTAAAATTTATAAATAATACATAATATGTTACAATATAATGAATTAAAATAAACTTTTTTAATTAAATAAATTTCATTTTGATTGGAATATTAGTTAATATTATTATTGTGAATATAAATCTATAAAAAATAATTCATGAATAATTATAAGGTAAAAATTTATTTATTATCAAAAATACTAAGGATGCAACATTATCCATCCCTTATGGATGTTACACACTCGTTATTTCATTACTTAAACGAGTGGGGATATTGTTCCGTAATGAAATTTTCTTATTCGCATGCTACTTCATAAATCATATATTTAAAAAAAATTAACCATAATAAAATGTTTTTCCAAAAATAATCATCTATATGGTAAATAATTCAAATAAGATATTTCTAAAAATAAAGGATCTCTTCCTACTGAACTTTTTGATGTTTCTAAACATGAGATGCATTTTGGAACATACATCCATAACAATGAAACTTGAAACACATCATTGATCTTGGATAAACATATAAGAAATGACACACTATACGAAAGTAATCCATCCATATCTAGGATTTTATATTCTATAATTAACTATATACATAACTTCCCTATTTACCAAAACACATACGACTTTTCCTTGAGGACACTTTAAGAAACAAATATCTCCTACCATGAATAAAAGATATTTCCTCTCGATACTAGAATAAGTTTTGTACCTTCTATAATATATCCTCATGTATATTTAAATCATCATCACATTCTCATCCATTTTATTTACCAATTCTAGTCCCAACAACCCCCAACATTATCCCAATAACCTATAGTCTAAGTGTGAATTCCATATAATGAAAAAAATGATGACATCTGTATACTGAAATGAAACCATTATTTTAATAAAATAGTCATAATTCTATATTCTTATCCTAAATTCATTGTAAATTAATATAAAAAGTAGGTAAAAAATTATAACACTGTTTTAATTATTCTGTATGACTATCCATCATATTAATGGTTAGAACTATAAGGAAATTTAACTCAATAACAAATGAATTCTAAAGTATTTTCAAAAAATTATGGGTAAACCCAGGATCACATCCATGTATAATAAAAATATAGAATCTATGAAATAAAATGAACTATTTAACATAAATTCTAGAAAGATGACCCGAAATCATATTTTCTCAAATATGAAGAAAATTTATATATTTAGCCAAATGAACCAGAATAACCCATATCGATAGTATTACCTATACATTAATTTGGTAATATAAACCCAAAATAAATGGTTATATTATCATATTTTTATTCTAGACAACGAAATGGCTAAAAACCCCTTTATAAATTTTCATTACACTTTTTTCCTACTAAAAATAAAAAAAATTACTATAATGTTAGCTATATCTTCATTCATTCCATCCCAACAAAAATGTTCTCAAATGTTCTTATACATATTAGAACTACTGGGATGAAAAAATAATGGAGTTCTCTGAGTTGAAATAAATAATTTCTTCTTCAATTGGGATTAACAAGGGAGATATAATCTTTTTCTAAATGTCAAAAAATCTTCTTTATATAATAAAAGTTTTTAAAAATTAATTTTCTCAGCTGATTCTTCCTTTTTCTATATATCATGATTCTATTTATAAAATTAATTAATTATTTCATAAAATTATTAATTTATTGGCACATTAAAAAATAGAGTTTGTTTCTATGTGAAAAATTTATTGACCAAAATTAATCGAATCATTAACTAAGGATCAAGTTTTAAATGATTCATAGTTAATGATGATTTATCATTTAAAAATAAATAATAAAATACCTTATTCACCGTTTCTTGGATGGTAATAAATCATAAATTCATAATCATTAATATCTTACATTAATATTATCTGACTCATGTTCAACTCTTTTTGAGTTAATATATAGTTCCAACTTTTATGATCATTATATATTTAAATATATACTCCATATAAATGATCTTTCTATATTTCTATAATAAAAAACATAATATTGTTAAAGGGTATGTGTAAGGAAATTTATCTCATGAGGTTTCAGTTGATGTGAATCATATGTAATTACTTGATCATCCTACATCAGAACACAACCATGTCCTTTAAAAGAAGAATCAATTTGCACAAGGAAATCCACCCTTTCTGGATTAATGGTCCAAAACTAGAGAAATTGCCAATATTATTTAATTTCTTTGAAAATTAAAATCATTATTTTATCCAAATAAATTTGACTCATTTTATAGTTATCTTCATTATCATGGTAAATAACGGAGAAAAGTTTTCAACAAACCATTAGTAGAATCCCACCAATATAAGAAATCAAGGAACCTATGTGAAATTTGTATGTCTTATAAACCCTTAAACCACTATTTTTTTAGTCAGATCAATAGTTATTTCATATTTATTTATAATATTTCCATGGAATAAATTATATTAAAATGATAATTTCAATTAATTAATTCTTTCAAATCACATATTTTCTATTAAGGTTTACAGAACAACCTTAATTATTTTCTTATTATCATCATAACATACATAATATATTAAGATATAATTAATAAAAAAAAAGTAAATTTATCCATGACCTATTATAAAACTATATTAATATGGTCCATGAAGACAACTAGGGAATTTTTAATCCATAGAGAATAAATAACTAGTTATTATACCCATACATATTATGAAATTCTATCTTTGTACTGTAATTCACATTTACGCTCAGTAGACGGTATCCATACCTGAGATAAACCTTAAAAAATATTGAGATATCTCGAGTTAATTAAAAAAGTCACCAATATGAAAAATAACATACTTATTATTAACATTGTTGTTATTAATTGGTTTATAATCATTGTAATGCCTCATGAAACTATTTATATTATTTAATAAAAAATAAGAGTACACTATTGTAAAGTTCTATGATGGATGAAACCTCTATCAAGAAAATATTGTAAATACATTCTAATTCAAAAAATTCTCCTTATTCCATTTGATAGGGAGGTTTGAAAATTATCTCATCACAAGACACTAATTAAATAATAAATTTATTCTCATCATCTTGTATGATACCTATAAATTCATTAGGAAGAAAATCATGATATTCATTTTTGATAATAATATCACTAATTTATGCAGTTTCCTTAATCGCTATAATATATAGACGATAAATAGTATTTCAATATTTAATCAATTTCATAGGTTAGTGATATTTTATCAAATTTTATAGTTCATTCATGAATAAAAACTAAAACTAATTCCATAAAATAACTTCATTAACTCAAAAATCAATCTTATAATGATAAATTGAAAGCCAATATATAACCAAAATATCATAAAATGTAAAAAGGTGTATGACAATAATTGTTTTTCAGTAACACCCTTCCATAGATTACAATAAGAAATTATTATAATTTTTTTTCATAAATACTACCCCTAGTTATTTTTACATAAATTTAAAGATTCATTTTTTGAGATTAAATTTATAATTTTTTAGAAAACTTTTTGAAAATTAATGAATGTATAGACTCTGAATTAATAAATAAATTTGAATAATTTGAATAAATAAAAAATATACCAAACACAAAATCACAATGTTGTAGAACTTATATTGATTTAGTCCCAAAGTATTTTTCCACACCTTTCATCATGTGATATTGTAGACTTCTATACATTATTGTAATATCTGAATAAGTACAAGCATAATGAACAATCTCATTACAGTTAATATATTTTACTATCGGCCATTAATTATCTGTTTAATAATTTTATTAACATTCATCATCTAGATGTACAAACATTACATATCAGAAATAGTTACTAGATTTTATAATACATTCTCTAGGGTGATTCTTACCACACTTATCATAAGATAGAAATTTTTTCTTATCCTCATATTTATTTTAGGGATTATTCCCCATTTCTTACAACTTGGACCGATTTTTATTCTTATTTTCATGGAATATATGATCATTGTTATAATCTATTTCTACCTCCCCATAATATTGAACATGTTTCTATAAATTTTGTATCCACAGGAAACCAATACTCTTTTATACACAGTTATCAATAATGAGTAAAATTAATTAATTTTATTGTCATGTTTCCGAATACATTAATAAATCCATCCCATTACAATGCATCAATATATTCTCTTTATCTTCTATTTTTATCCATTGACCAACATTTATCAAATTGAACTTCAAAATAGAATGTAACAATAGATAACTATTGATTATTAGAATAAACAACGACTTTAAATAACATTTCTAAGGATTTAAACCTTCCTTTATCAATCACATGGTTTGACGATCCACTAAACGGTAGAGGGTCCTTTTATGAAATGTTCCAAAATATTCATGTTCCTATGCGGTGAAAGAGGATACTCTCTTTTATGGATTCAATCACCAATTAAATTCGACTTCAACTAATCCATCAAAATTAAAAACATCTATATTCCATTTCAAACTATACAATGTTCCTATTTTCGAAATATATTGTCCTCTGGGTTATTTGAAAATTTCTATTACCTATTTCCTTTATAGAAGAGCATTCTGAACAGACATGGTTTAGATGATACAACATGGAACTCTTTAAGTGATATGGCCTGATGACCAAAATTATAATCTATAAATGTTACTTACTTATATTTATCCAATCCTTTGAAATCATCAAAACCCTTACTCTAATACCCACTATAAGGATCTGATAGTAAAACATTACATATATTGAGTTTTAAATCAATAATTATTTTTCATATATTTAAATATCTATACAGTTTATATCTGTATGGAATTAGTTCAATAATCTAACATAATTATACCCCTAAATTAAAATTGTGCAAATCCATATTTTTATCTATTATTAAACAATATAGGTATCTTAATTGAAACATGTTTTTCTTTTCATGAAATATCTTCTTAATTTTCCACATGACTTCATCATTGTTATTATGCATACTAAAACCATAGGAAAAAATTAAAAACATGGGATGAGCATTCAAATATCATAAATGGATATATAAAAAGATAAAAACAAACATGTTAGTCCATCTAAAACCATAATATCATATAAATGATTTTTTCTTTAATATAATAGAATTTTAGATCAAATATTCATTTTCCTACAGATGAAATTATCTTTACAGACCAATGTTGTTCAAAAATCACTTTATAAGAAAACATAAACAAAATCATAATCAAGAGGGTTTTCTAGAATACATGATAACCCATGAGTAAAATTTTCTTAAAACAATCACATTTATCCTTAAAAGGAATAATAATTAATTTAAACAAAAATTCATTAATTTACCACAGTAAATGATAATATTTTCTTGAAAACTCATTAACAAGCCTATAAAAATCATATATGTGCCTTTGTAAATTATATTCCTAAAACCTGTACAAGAAATCATACACAGGGAATAACATACTTGGTTAATTCCAACATAATTATTAGGAGAACATAATCATTACCAATAGTTTCAAAGATCTATATTTAGATAAACATGCATTATAAAAAATGTCTCAATACCTTCATGAAATATATATATTTTATTTCAATTATATCAAAAAATTAAATTTAATTTTCTTTTCAACCCACAGTTAAAACATGTTCATATATTGATATAACTATTTCCTTCAAGACCCAATTTTGCAATCTAAAATAACTATAAAAAATTAATTTAACGGTTTTATTTGATGAAAACAAGAAATCTTATAAAATAACCACAATGTAAAATAATGGTAGATTCATACAGAAATTAAATTGATTTTTATATTTTAAAATATAATATTTTTTCCCATTTATAAATAAAGTCAAAACATCATGTATTAAATATATACAAATATTCTTTTGAAAAGCCAGTGAAATAAATTATAAATAAACATAAAATATCATTTTTAATAAATTTATTCCAATTTAAATGAAATTATAACTATAATTTACAAATATGAACATGGATGGAAAATATTTTGAAATTAAATCCTTAAAATAACTAAGATGAGGTTTTTAGGTAATGTATCCCATACCTCGATTCTTACATAACCCATGTTTTTATTATCTTTAGGTATAAGAAAATTTGTTAATTATTTACTATTTTAAAAATGTTTTTCATGTTTTTTATTGAATTAATTTCATCTTTTTTCATGCTATACTTTATTAAGTAATCTATGTAGTTTTTCTCATACGTTTTGAGATCAACTATTTTACAAGTCAAAAATCGATTGGGTAGGTTGAATTTGGAAAATGACATCATTTTTAGATCATATTAATAATATTAATAATGGCATAATTATCATGTATATACATTAAAAATAATTTTAGAAATTTTTGTTACAGTAATAAAAGGGAAATGAATCTCATCACCTAATGGAGGTTATAGTCCACCCACATAATAAATAACGTTATCATTTTTAAATGGATGTAAAGGTAATACAATAGAATATATATTATCATTATATTTGTATAATTATATAATTAATATCATATATATTTATTAAAACCACCATAAAACCTTCCCTGTGAGGGAGTGATTAATAACTGAACACAACACTTCATGGAGGTGGTAATCCACATATGTACATGAACAATGTTTTCATTTTTCATAAAATGATAACGGAGAAGAACAATTATTTTACCATAATCATATATACTTTAAATTATATTTATGTTACTAATTATAATATTTCAACATTGTTAAAGAATATTTTATAGAGGTACAATAAGAAATAAACAGGAAATAGGTCAGTTATGTATTATACCTTCTCAATGGATAACCACTTTGAATTACACATTAATACTTATAGGTTTAGTATTTTGGTGTTACTATGACATCTAGGACACAAGGAAGGATTTTGGGGAGATATTTAGGTACGTTTTTCAATGCTAGAGTGCTAAAAATGTGTGGGGAAATAAGAAGAGGAGGTTTCTTTTATACGTAAATATAAGGGAACCATTACATACACTAGAAGTATTTAAAAAATATAAACTAATTTTATTATTACTGTAGATGACAATCATATATGAAATATATGATGATTATTTGTCATAATACTCTCATACAAAATAATATAAAAATTTTATATTATATTTTCACTCATATATTTTATTTTTAACCCCAGGATTATCCCTTTTGACCATTACCACAATATTATAAAATTTTACACTATAGGATTAAAGATAGTTTCTATAAGAAGTAAAGTATCCCATAGGTGGAATATTTATGATTTTATTGAACATATTCAATTTACTTTTTCAAATATAATATTCTAAAAAATTTGAATCATTAAATAAAATATTAGTTTAAATTATATTCCATTAAATTCATTATCTAGACTATTCACATAGTTTGAAATTAATGAAATCAAGGTAGCAATTAAATTAGAATATGAGATTTTAACACATAAATAATATGTTATATTTAAATAATAAATTCATGGAAAAAATAGTTCATCAAAATATAATTACTTTTAATGTTTTCTAAAACTAGTAAGGTGATTTTTCTATTACATCAACGAAAACATTGTTGGTATTAAAATAGTATTTGAGATATTTATTACATAAATAAAAATTAAAAATAAAGTAATATGATTAAAAAATTCTTTCAAATTTTAAAAAAACATTTATAGGGCAATAATATATCAATTTATCCATATGAAAAAAATTATAGATATAAAAACAAGAAGAGTGACATTTTTTTATTCTTTACGTAGAATAATATTAATGTAATTATCAATCTATTGTGGTAATGGAAATAAAAATATTATAAGTGTAGATATTTAGGGTTGAATAGGAATATAAAAAAAATTCCATTTTTTTGTTATTTTTATGCCTGATATCATATGTTTAACCCTATTTTATCAGTTTTACCTATACCAAGGTGACAATTATTTACTATTGTTATTATTAATAATTTCAAAGAATAGATGGGCTTCTTTATGACATCAAAAAACCATAATTAAAAATATATTATCCTTATTTCATGATTCGATTGGTATACGTTTCGTAAATAAGTTTTAATTTAAATTCATAAAACACAACTATATTTTTTAGTGAAATGCATTTTGAAACCCAAAAATGAACTTATAACCAAATCTGGTATAACAATGATTCTTTTTTAATTAATTAGGTTATTTCTAAATAAATGATCTTTATGTTAAACTAAGATCATGTTAAAAAATAGTACTTTTGAATTAATTTATTGAATCAAAATAAATAATAATTTTACAAAATTCTATACCTTTCATTATTCACATAAAAATATATTTTCTGAAATATAAAAAAAACCTCTCTAAGATATTTTGTACATGTTGATATAAAAGTTATATTTCATTTTTTTAAATTCAAATTCTAAATTATATGAATTATTATTTTTAAAAAAACTTTATAATGCATAGATCATAATTTAGGTAGAATAAAATTATTTTCTTTTTAATGAAAATTGACATAATATTATTATAGTGAATATAAAACTATAAAATAAAATTAATTAATATTTATGATGAAGTAATAATATAAATTATAAATATTAAATAGGATTATAAATTAACAATTTCACTTAATAAATGATATCTAGTGAAGATATATATCTGATTGATCAATAATCATTTTTTACATTAGGAATGATTATTTTATTAGTATATTATTCATTATTTATGGAAAAAATTATTTTAAAAGGAGGATATTTTATTTTAAAAAGTAATAAAATAAGGGAGTTTATTTATTTTTGATATTTACATAAAGGCGATGTGATTTAAAACTTACATATTAGTTTTTTTTAATATTTGTTATTTATAAGGGGTGAGAGTTTTGATGTATTTTTTTAAAATTTATTTAATGATTGGTTTTCTACTTACCAACATTGGGTGATTTTTTATAATTTAAGAATTAAATATATAGAGATTATTTGAGTTTATTTGACTGGAGTGAACCATCACTCTAATTTTACATTTCTTTGTTTTTCCCATTTTTTTTATAACATATTGTTATTATATTAATAATTGAAAAACATATTTTAATTTTACAGAAATTGTTTTTTAATTATAAATCATAAAGAATATGAATACTGGATTATTTTTAATTTTATGTTTTATACATAGTTGAATTTTTTGATTAAATCTTCTAATAGGATGTTGACTCTGATAGAGTTTCTAAATTAGTTTTTTATAATAATTATTTATTAATTTGAGATTCTACTTTTTTATAGCTATATAATGAACCTTATGAAAATAATGATTATAAGGAATTGACCATATGCATATCATAAGATTGAGTTTAAAGTCAATAATTTATTGTCTTAAATTAGACTAGATTATCTGGTTTAGAGGATTAAAAATTAGGTCATAAATCATATATAAAAGAATTTATATTTCAATGGGCACACTTCAAATTAGTATCCATATTCATCAGAAAAAAAAATTAAAATAAAATATTTTTTCTTTTTGAAAAAAATCATTATGATTTTAAAATTGAATTCATTATTTAACTTACCCATCCTTATTACCTTTGGGAAATGATTTAAAAAAGTTGGATAAGTGAAAAAATATCAGTAAGGGACATGAAAGGAAGAAAACAACTAGTCCAATGAAAAATATTAAAATCCAATTTGTTTTAAAATGCAACTTTTATATGAATAGGGATTAGGAATTAATATAAAATGTTCATTTTCATACACTTGAATAAAAAATATAAATGAAAAATCATTATAAATCATAAAAAAGTCATATAGATGCCTTATGATATAATCTCAATGAAACCTTACTGAACCCTTAAGAAATTATTGAGTTTTGTAATTCCATCCATGGAATTCAGAATTTTCATTGAGTTTAGTGGAATCATAGAAATTATACTTTTTGGAGGAAAATTCACCTGGTTTAAGAGGACCCTCAACAAAATGGTTTCTTGTAACATTGGAAAATACTACTCTAATGAGTCCACTTTGGTCGTCTGGAATTTCATTTCAAGTGCCACATGAGCAAGACTAAATTCCAACCATCGCCCAATTATCCTGCATCTTATGGAAAGAGAGGTGAAACCATCCATTACATTTAGATTCAATAATTACTGGGTCCCACATATGGCGTGTATTGGTATTTTCATAGAGGTATAGAATTTTTCCAACTTCTAGAATAATCAAATATGATTTCATTTACATGTGAAAAGTGAAAAAATAGATTTAAATTGTAGTTAAAATGTTAATTTTATGATTTATACTTGTAGATATTATGTTTTTAAGCTATGATAAATATCAAATTAGAATAGAGAACATTTTATGAATTTTCAGTTATTCTAGAAAATGAAATTGATGTTTAAAACAAGATGAATTATCTCATGAATATCAAAGAAAATATTCAAATGGAAGCCTTCAAAATATAGTGGTTGAATGATGGTGATAGAAACAATGAATTATTTGATTTACTCCAAATGGAATAGAGGGATAACCAAAATATTTCTCTCATCAAATATTGAGACCATGTTCTATCAGAAAAGAGATCAATCTCTAATCATGTGATTCATTTATATATGAATATTTTAAATGGAACTTATTATAATTATGAGTTAATGGAAGGAATTATTCCCAAAATGGTGATTGATGGGGATAATTAAATTTTTACATTTATACCATTGGGTTTTAAAATTAAAGATAATTTTTTCTGAATTAATACTAGAAGCTCTCTTATTCTATATAGCTTCACTAATTTTATATTTGAGAGATTCTTGGATATTATCCAACATGATACTTGTAAGATAAACAATAAATTTCTAATTTTTTTCCTCTTACAAGAGGGTAAATTCAGAATTTATTGTTCTTATTACAAATATGGAAAATTCATCTTATATAGGGTCTTTTTGGATGATTTCATTTATGGAAACCATTATTAAAATCAAAGGTAAAATCCATTCTGAAAGACTTAAATAAATCAAAAATAGAGATGTAACCAGGAATCAGTCTATTTTTATTAAATAAATAAAAAACTATATTTTCATATTAGGACCTTATAATGTTTTAATCTATATAGAAATCCCAGTAGATAGTAAATATTTCTATGAATCTTTATATTAACAACACTTTGTACATGATGGATTGGGGTTTTATCTGCATAGTTCTTAGAAATTTTGGAATTGACAGTAAATTTATCCATTGAATCATAAATAATTTATCATATTATTAATTATTTATCCTTATTATTAGATATCATATTTTTCATTTCAAATTATCAAATGGGGATAGACAAGGATATCCACATTTAGCCATAATTTTCTCCATCGTGGAGGACTATCTTATTTTGTGTTTTATTTTTTATAATAGGGAATTGAAAATTGATGACCATATGGGCCTCTAAAAATATTAATTTCCCTTTAAAATTTATTCTATGATGATTGTATTATATTAATTAATATTGGTGAAAAATAATAATATCAGAAACATAAAAAACTCCCTCCTTCACTATGAGTGTATCCTGAGGTAGGTTATTAACTAGAGTAAATATTTCATCTTCTGTGGAAAGAACTTATATAAAAAGGGAATTTGTACATGATGAATCACTTGGAAATTAAAAATGAGTTTTCCTTATAAATACCACATTTTTATTCTATTCAGGTATCTACAATGATCCACTTATTGAATAAAAAATATTGGATAATTCAGACGGGTGTTGACCTCTCAGAAAAGAAAACCTCTCTCAATGAAGGGAAGAGTACGCCTTTTGAAGCACACCAATATCTCTGAGTTATTTATTATTTCATTGTTTAATAATTTTATTTTATATTTCTAAGGAACATCAATACCAACATTAAAAATTGTGTTTTTTTAGGATCAATTTTTAATGAAAATTCAACATAATATGATGGAATATTTAAACTCATATGTATAAGTGGAATTGGAATAAAAAATTTAAAATATTCATTCACTAACTGCAAGATCATTTTTTTGTGGAGACTCATCAATGAATAATATAAATCACTTGTATTCTTAACCACTTGGTTCTTGAGCATTTTGTAATTGATAATAATGAAGTACTTTCATTTTCAGTATGGCCAGTATTTAAGAATTTTTTTATAGTATTGATTCTAACTCTCACTAGCTTGTTAATTTGCATTTCTATTTGGATTTCCAATTTGATAAATGGATTGGGATTAAATTTGTGGAAATTAATAAGGTTGTTATCCATGATATTTATATCATAACCACTTTCAAAAACCTAATGATAAATCTATATAATCTACTAATAGAAGTTATGTAAGCCGTGATGAACTATAACTTTTTAACTATGAGGATATTTAGATATGTGAACTGGTGAATAATGGTACGATCACTAAAATGATGATTTATAAAAAAATAAATATTTTAAAGATCATTGGTATATTAATAGATTAAAAAATAAATGTGTGGATCCTACTGGATTTACCAAAATTTGGATGATTTCCATCACAAAATGTCATATTGATGATTGTGTTTAGTCTATCATCATTAATTTTATGCTCCAGCCATAGTCTCTCTCACCAACAGAAAGAGGTAATAAATCATCATTTTCTAATATTGAAGACATCCATGACACTATTGAGGATAATTTTAGATCAATTAGAGATTGAACAACTTCTTGTAGACTCGATCCATAATCAAGTTAATAACTGCTATAATCTATAGATCTCTATAAAAATTATGAACCTTTTAAATATGGATATTTCTGTGATTGTGCAATTTATTTGTTCTAAATGGAATAATTTAAGACATGTAGAAACAAAAAGAATCTTTTATACCTCCTAAAATAATATTATGGTGTCTATTAGGGAGGCTAATGTTATGGAAAAATTTCACTATAACAACTTGATCTATGATTTTGGTGTTCTTAAAATCATGGATTTTCTAGGTAAACTTTACCTTCTAAAAGAAGATTGGATGTTTTAGGGATCTCTTTATTCATTCTATGGATCATGTGTAATAGTGATGGTCCTTCAATAGGTAATCATGGACCTACAATAATTGGTATGCTCTTCAGAGATCACTCGGGGTAATCATGGATATCCTTTTTGGCCCAAGTGGATTGGCCACATATCTTGAAGCTGAGACACAAGTGATGATCATAGTGGTTGAAATAGAGAAAAATTTGATTGAACAAATTATTGTTCAAATTTGATTCCAAAATTATTTTATAAGAAGTTATAATTAATAATTCTTATTTATATTGGAAGATGACATTCTAATGGATGAAATGATTAGAGGCACTCTTAAGGATGCAATAAACCATCACTCATCTGTCCTGGGAAGAAAACTATTTCTCCAATGACCTATTAATCAAAGGGTTATACTATGGGATTATTTTCTTTACTTTAATTCAAAACTAAGACTTTAAATATCTCCTTAAAGGAGGATTTTAATGTACCATCCTTCAGAATATTAAAACCTTTTTTATGATTTAATAAAAGTAGTTTACTAGTAAAAAATATTATCGAGTGAACATATTTATTATCTAAATCATTAGAGCAATATCATGGTGCATCCATAATATAATCTATATTGGGATCAACGGTGAGTATTAATGGTGTTCAAACAATATTATAAAAAAATTACGAGGACCATAACATGAATAAAATAGTTTATCCTTCCATATTTTTATCATAAATCTTATTAAAAACTTTTTGAAATATATAT
This sequence comes from Viscum album, assembly GCA_963277665.1. NCBI lineage: Eukaryota > Viridiplantae > Streptophyta > Magnoliopsida > Santalales > Viscaceae > Viscum > Viscum album. The sequence goes on from CAUJRU010000207.1 coordinate 455,728, forward strand.
ATAATACTCATTCCTATATGAACACACTATTTTATTTTAAAAACGAATTTTCATTTCCAAAATACCCCAAAAGAGGGGAATAGGGTTTTTATTGGAATAAACCATTATTTATTTTCATGTAAGCTAAAATTCACATTTTGGTAATGGTGTCACAGTGATTTATTGTAGCTGTATACGTTAAAATAAAATATTCATTTTGTATTATATCAATAATGTAAAGCATTTTTTAAAAATATTACCTTTTTAAAACCATTGAAATAAATAGAAAAATTTCTCTAAATACAATCATTTTCATATATTTAATATTAAAAAATCATTTTAAAATAAAGGATATGGAGGAAAAAGAGTTGGAAGGATAATGTTTAAAAGTTTATTTTGAACTAAAATTACCTTACCCCCTTGTAAAAATTTGAATACTAATCCACATAAAATAATAACATTAAGAAGCATTAAATATCATGATAATAGAGACATTAATTATATAAAATGTACAATTATACTGCATATTCACCTCTTTAAATTATATTTGTGCATTACATAAAAATATGACTCAACAAAAGGAAATCAAGATGATGTCCCTTACCTGGAGTGTGACTCGTCATCTATGTTTTTTAAATTAATGAATAATAAAAATATATGAGGAAAGTAAGTCAGAGGAAAGCCTCCAACCATTTATTAAATAAAAGAAAAGTGAACAAGAAAGTACACCAAAATGCAAGGACAAGTACAAAGCATCTTAGTCCGACCCATCACCATACCCATGATAAATTTCATCCTCTATAGTAGCCAATTCCCATTCTGAACTGTCATAATGTCGCAAGATCTTGGAATAATTCCTTCTAAGGTTTAGCTTCTCCAAAGAGAGAAGCTCCTTAGTAGACTGTGCAGCCCAACCTTGCCCCCCAACGGAGGACCTGGTAGTCATTGGAATTGGAAGATAATAATAATCCCTCCTCGGCCTTCTTTGGGGTGGGGCCGTTATCACTTCCACATTTCCAGACACATTGTCTTTCACACCCAGAACAACATCGCTATAAGAAGTCTGGACCATGGCACCTTCATTTTCTTTGTCACTATCGATACAATCCCCCCATTCTCCAGAAATGTGCACAACATGGTATTACTCCTCCACACCTCGTTCCTACCGAGGTTGAGAGTTAGAATCCAGCATAGCAAGACACATAGACTGAACTACAAGTTCACACCCAACACTTGTCCCCTTCATTCCAACGTTATCACCAGCAACAGACTCTAGTGGGATGTTTCCAACTTCTTTGATAGCCTCCTGCCCTTGAAAAGTCATAGCATGTCCTCCTGTATCCACAATTCCTTGCCTCTCCGCACCTTTTTCACCGACAGACACAACCCCATCACAGTATAACACCAAGTCTTCCATCTCCAAACCAGTAAAACAGTTGTTTAGCTCAAGATCAGCCCCCTGCTTCCTTGACCTGGACTGCAGCCCGATTGGATCCTTCATCGGCACACCAACCTGTTTTGCAGACCCATGTTCAGCATATGGTTCTGTCACTATCACCTCCTCCACAACACATTCACTGGTGGTAGCAACATCCTGCAAGGGAGTACTCTTTATCATTCAGCCAATAATACTAGGAGCCCTATCCATATTATCCTGATCACCCTCCAATGTGGCCAAATTTCCCTCAGAAAATGCCAGATTATAAACACTATCTTTAACCAATGTCTGTGAATCAATTCCAAGATCACCTTTCAGTATGTCAAACACCTTCATAACAGTTGGGTTTCCAGGCATCTGTGCCGCCTTCAAAACACTAGCAGGGCCCAAAGCATCATCAATGTGAGCCTGACTCATCCCCCTCTCTACATTTCCAATAGATTTCAAACCATCTTGATCACATTCAGTGCATACAGGGTCTAATCGATATCCTTTCCCAAGTGATGTTCCAGATTTGAGATACACAACAGCTTCCACAGGGCCATCCATCACAGCCACCTGACTCGACCTCACAGTAGAACGCACCCCACAACCATCCCCACCTTGTACCTCCATCCCTTGCGAGTGAGCATCCAGCCCTCCCCTGCGGAAAACATCCTCCAAATTCCCAAGATGTCTGAATTTCACACAAAATTTCATCATGACTCAAAAACAACCTCCTGCATCCATATAAAGTCTTTGTCATCCGTGATCCTGACACAACTCAAAGGGGGTCGCACAACATCTACCTCAACACATATCCGCGGGAAAACCAGGTGAGAAACAGAATCAGTCCATTGATCATAGAAAAGAAATCGCCCAATCATATATCCAATTGCACATAGAATCGAAGGGTTTTAGAAATAAAGGGGGAGACCGGGAAGACATACCCACATAGCAATCGATGAAGGGTTGCACTTCATATGAAAATAAAAATCCCATCAAAATAAATAGAAGGAAGAGTCGCCGCACCTTCTTAAGGCCTTGGACCAAGCAATGATCAAATCTTCCTCCGACCCACACTGAACCATAATGTGTCTTCGATCAAGTAACCCAACGACTGGACCCTCATGAATCTCCCAAGATTTTATAACCTGAGCAAACGCTTCCACCGACAGCCGATGAGGACGGAGATGAGCCACCAGGGTATGCTTACACAGATCCACATCATATATTAGCTCAGTCGGGATTAGAGAAAACTAAGGCGCTTCTCGAAAAAGTGCAGAAACTTTTGGGGTGTCGGGGATTTTTGGAAAGGGAGGATAAGGGCTGAGGTGTGAGTCTTCCTTCCCATGAGACAGTGAGCGCAAAACTCCCCCCTCCGATATGAAGGGGGAGAATAACCCGACTACATAGATCTAGGTCATCAGGAGGGGGTGAAGCGAGTGAGAAGAACCAGATCCAATCACTGTCAAATGTGTTGTCCGGTTAGCGGGTATTGAGGCGGCCTTACCCCACCCCCTGTCGCACGTCCCCATCTAGGCCCAAGGTCGCCAACCTTGGTCTTGGGCTAGTTCTCAAGGAGTCGAGGGGACGAGAGGATCGATGGCGTATGATGCACATTTCCTTTACGAGGACTTGAACCCAGAACCTCAACGACGGGACTCTTACCATGTTTTACATAAATACTTAATCGACTAAGTGTACGTCATATGTTTTGATGAAGTTAAATTACATGTTTCAAACCGAATATGTGTATCAAGAAAGGTCAATGTAGTAATTGTTTAAACATTAATAGAATAATAAATAGGAAATATTTGTCATATTTATATGTTGATTATACTTTCAAAACCAATCCTGATGTATGGTTATAAAAAATTTACTACATTACAATTATTGAGAAGGTAGGCCATACATACGCATGAGTAACATTTCCTTTATTCAACAGTCATTATGGAAAGTAGGTAAGTAATATTTTATCTACATATATTTATAATAAGATAAAAATTTGAATATCATTTACTTGGATATAATAATATTTATGTTCCATGTGGTGTGGTTATGAAAATATAATGACATTTCTTCGTTGAGGTGATATTCCACACGTACGAATGAACAACATTATCATTTTGAAATGAGTCGAAAGGTAGGAAATAGAATGATATTTTTTCATTAAATAATGATAAAAATATCATTAGTCTCACTATTATGTCATATATACCAAATATATTTATTAATATTACCTTTATTACCTTCCACATAAATCATTAGTGAAAAATGAATCATATCACTTTGGAATGCAGTAGTCCACCATACACTTGAGCAATTTTATATTGTCCCCAACATAATGTAAAGTAAGATAGTATATGTGATGTGGTAATTCATGATATGTAGATATTTTATAAATATCATATATATATATATACATATGCTTAAAAACTATCATTATAACAATCTATTAGAGGCAACGATGAAAAACGAATCAATTCAGTTCGCGAGGTGGTAGCCTTCCATACACATGAATGATGTTTTGATTCCCATTTAATGGAAGGAGAAACAATTTATGTTTTGAAATTTACATAATGACATATAATCATATTTTAGATACTTTTTTATAATATATTAATAATTTATGACGAATTTAATCTAGTGGAAAAATAAAATAACAAAAACCAATGGTTAAGAATAATACCTCTTCTTCGGAAAACCAGCTTGGATTTAGTCCAAATGAATTATTAGGAATAAATTCAGGTAAAAATAGTGGATATGTGTCTTGGGTATTAAATTAAGGAATTTATTTTCATAGGGGTTTTATCTATACAAATATAATTGATGGTGTTAATATGATAGGAGAGGGGATGGCCTCTTATAAGTGAAGCGACTTGCACACCAGTAATGTTTGACAAAAAATATATATCGAAGTTTTTAACATTAAAAAGGACATAAAATGAAAAATTAAATATAGATATAGGATATAAGGTCAATATATTTTCATAAAATAAAATTTAAAAAGTTTTTTATTCTCTTTTAACCGCTATATTTTTAGTTTAACCCCAGGTAATCTTGTTTTCACCATAACTGTTAAAAAACGTTTAAAGGTTTCACCAATAATTTTGAAAATAAATTACTTTTACCTTATTTGGTAATAAGAATTATTACTATTAAAAATAATAAATCCATTTTAGTAAATTAAATTTTGAGAAGTGGAAACTTTTAATTTAAAATTAAAGCTGCAGGTGCGATGAAAGAACTATTCTTCAAGATATGTATTTCTCAAAAATAAGATGATTTTATATTAACATTATGACTATTATCCATAATTATATGAATATATATATATATATAATTTATAAATTTTAATTAAATTATATCTCATTATGGGTTTTTTAATTAACCAAAATGGATAAAGATTATGAACTTTAGAATAGTATTAAGAAATATCCATATTTGAATCCCAAAAATAAACATATTCTAAAATAAAATATAAATATGGTTCAAATTTAATTTAGTGGTATAACTAAATATTATATATTCTACTTGAAATATTATTCTTGTCACAGTAGTGAATTTTAATTAAATAATTTATAGAAAGGAAATTACATTTAAAAAAATCAATATTTTTCAATATTGACTAAAAATAAATATTTTACCAAAAATAAAAAACATTATGTTATTTTTTATATGATGAGTTATGAAATGAAATAATCATTTTAAAATTAAAATTTAATAATATATAAATTAAACATTTAAATAAAAACTTAGAAGATATGTTCTTAATAAAACTATTTCCTTTTTTATTTAAACATCACTAAATATTTTAATAATTTATATTACTATATAATTCGAAGTAATAAACATCAAAATGACTTATTATATTTTTTAATGGGGTTTTTAAATTATTACACCTTTTATAAGTTCTCTCCAAACAATTTTATTCACTTATTAAACAAGTGGGGATATATTTCCATAATATGAATTTCTAGATTACCATGTTTCTACTTAAACCATATAGGTTTTTCATAAAACCTTAACATAGTAAATCATATCATTCCAAAAAACATGATCTCTATGGTGAGGAATATAAATTGAATATTCCGTATAAGATTATTTTCCACCAACTGGACTACTTTAGGTCTCAAAACATTAGATGAATCTGAAACATATCTTTTTAACATTGAATCATGAAAGATATTGTGTACCTAGGATAAAATAAGTAGGAAGGAAACTCATAAGGATACAGATCGAACATTAACAATGATTTGATGTGTTTCAATGAGAAATTATTTTGTATTTAAATTTTTTAAAAAATAAAAAACACATTTAAATATAGATACTTTGGAAAAAACATGATCACCATCATTGAGAGATAAAAGTTTCCTCTAGTTATCTACAAAAATTGTATTCCTATTTTGAACCATCCTCATATGTTTCTAGATCAACTACACATTCACCCCCATTTCCTCTATGAACTATATTCCTATGAACATAATTTTCCAAGTTCATCCTAAAAATATAGTGTTTTACACCACTTTCCATATAATGACTCAAAATGATTGATATATATATATATATATATATATATATACTAGATAGAAAAATACTATTTTATGAAAACAAAACAGAATGAATATGATGATACCAAAATATTTGGGTAATAAATTGAATAAGAATAAATCATATCTTACTAGGATGGAATATTTTGATTAGACTATGAATCATATTGGATATAAATGTTTATGATGAAATATAAATCAGTACCCAATTATTTATAAAGTACTTTTAAGAAATTTGATATAAACATTAAATCATGATCAGTTAAAAATGATAGAATAACTTAATTAAACCTGACTACCACCTTGAGATATAGTTTTGAATTATATTATTATTACATATTATCTTAAATGGTAAGGAAATGGGAATACATAGTTAATAAATAAATAATAACTCATATATAATTATTACACTATGATGAATTTATAAATACTAAAAAAATATTGATATATTTTACAATTTATAATATGTCATTGGAAAAGTATGAATAATTACATTCAGTAGTTTTCATTCTAACATATTAGAAATTAAAACATTTCCTAGTACAGTAAAAAAATATATCTTTTCCATCCACACCATCAGTAATACTCTCAAATGCCTCTGTAAATCATAGTGTTATTTGGATGAATGGAAATAGGAAACTATGTGATTAAATCAATTATTATTTCTTAAACTAAGGAAAAAAAATAACAGATAATTTGGCTTCCATGTATTAATGATCCTTTTTTTCATGTATTAAAATTTTAAAATTTACCCTTCTTAATAAATTCTACATTATTCGGTAAAACATGATCTTCCTTATCATCATTTGTAATTATTTTCGAAAGAGATTATTTTATAGACACCTGAAAAATATATTAAAGGTTCCAAAATCCACAATCTCTACCAAAAAACTCATCGAATCATTAACCAAATGACTATGTTCCATACATAACATGGTTAATGTAGCATTATTTTTATGATTAAAATCATCTGCTACTTTGTTATTTTTCTAAGATTTTATGGAATCATGAAATAATAATCTTTTATAGGTTCCATACATATTTTTTGTCTCATGAATAATTCATTTTGATTGAATATATACTTTATTATTTTCCGATCACCATATATTTCACACTTTTTTCAATATAAATGATGCCATAAAATTATAAATTAGGAAACCATTGAAGCTAAATATAGACCATGCATTGTATAATTTAACAACTAAGGAACCATTAGATATAATGAGTAAAAAATTACAAGATTATTCTGCACCAAAACACAAGTAATTTCTTTTGAGGAATCATGACTATTGATTAGAAGTCACCATCTCTAGAGGGAAATAAAAAAACTGGATCATTCAACAATATTCTTTCGAGTAGTTAAAAGAAATCATCATATTATTATTTTTAAAATTAATTCAATACCTTTTAGTGTTAATTAGTTAATGGGATAGAATTATGAGAATAGTTTCCAATACACTCACAATAGTAACTTGCTAAACCAAGAAAACATTGAATAGCTATGACATTTGATGTTCTTCGAAAATATTTAACAACTTTTTTCTATAGGATAAATAATAATGATATATTTCAAAATAATTTACCCTATTAATGATTTATTTTTAAAACCAAATTAAAACTTACTAAATTTTATGTAGAGTTTATTTTCTTTTAATCTGTATAAATCAGTACTTTATTGTCTTTTGTATTCATATGGAAATTTAGAGTATACAAAATATTATTAATAAACAAAACATCAGACTTACCCAAGAACTCAATAAAAAAATATACTGATAAGGCCTATAAATTAAAAATCTGTAATATATAACTATTGTGATTAACTACAAACTCATAATGCCCATATATAGTATATAATGTAGTCTTTATAATCTATACGTCCTTCCCTTTCAAATTATGGTACCATAACCTTTTATGAATCTTTTAAAAATATTATGATCCCTGGAGCTGATGAAATGACTCATCGATATGAATAAAATGATACATCATCTAAACAATGATATTATTAAAATCCCTAAAATCAAATTAAATTATCATTTAACCAAATTTCTTTTTAATAAAAAAATAAGGAGATTCATATAGTTAAAATTCAATAATTGATTTTTCAATTCTAAAAGTTCTACTTCTTCCATTCGATAAGGGGGTTTTGAAATATACATAACATCACGTACTAATTAAATACTAAATCCATCCTCTCTATTAAGAATAACACTAGTTAAATCATCCTAAAATATACCCATAAATTAATATACTAACGAGAAATCAGTAATATGAATAGTTTATTTCATTTCAAAAATATGATCTATATAACTTTACCTTCAATCTCTAATTAATTTATCATCTTCTTGGTATGCCATCAATGGTATAAAATAATTTGAAAAAACAGTATGTGATTTTCAAATTAAAATTGAATTATTAAATGATATATAATCCGTACACAAAATTAATTAAAAATACACTATGTGTAGCTAATCAAGATTTTAAGGAAAGTCTATCCAACTAATGAAAATAGTTCTTATAAAACTTTTCTTCTTTAATACTTCAACCAGTATTTTTCACAAAAAAAATATATCATACATTCATGACGTGATATTCCCAATTTATATACAAATTTATAAGAAATTAATGAATTTGATGATGCAAAGTCCAATATGGTATTTTTGTAACTCAACTTCAAAAGTAACATAACTTTCACCACTTCATTTGAATAACCAACATCAACCGTAATAATATTATATGATTTTACACAACCTTTTTCTTTTAATCTTGATTATTTCTAGCCTGAGTTTATCACTCTAGGAACAAATTTTATTAATGCCCCAACACATTGAATCTCACAAAAGTCACCATAGGATATATATCTATTAACGAATTCTTTTATTCTTTAGGATGTTTTTCTTTGTAATCATGGTCCATAATTCCAAACCTTACACATGAGTAACACTTCCAAAATTTCATGAAACATTCTCAATGGTGATTTTTAAAAAACATATCATAATATAGAAACTACATTTTGATACATCTATATTTATTTGATGTATGTTTTTTCATCAAATTTTATCATAATCACTTATTAATTTATTATAATGAGATCCATAAGTGTTAGAAAACACCATAATGATTTTTTAGTGCATTAAAAAACTTTATCATAGATTTTGAATTCTAATATATCCAAAGATCTTAGTAAACATGTTTTTTATCCTTATTCAAATCTATTAATTTTAAAATCAATGTCTCGAATAACTTTTTCTATATATTTGGACAACCTTTTAATATTTTCAGCATATATGGCTATATATTCAACATCCCTTTTCCTCAGTTCAAGTAATTATTTCTCTACTAGAAGTTAAAAAAACCATACACAAATATTTATCATGGATAATAACCTAAATATTTCCCATTATAGGGAATCAATATAATTTTTCTCACTGGTATACTTAACCAAAGAACACCATCAAATAGACTCTAATTCAAATTATAAATAGAAAGTGTTACCTTTTGAAAATTTTAACATCCCATGACATCAAATATATTTTCCATAGAATTGATCCATTCTTCAACGACCACTGGATCTATGGTTTCACTAAAAGGTGGAGGTTAAGACTCATGAAATTATCATATATAGACGTATTTTTCTATAGAAAATTTGGTTTATATCTATCATTAATTTAACTACCATTTATATCTTGATTCAAAATGTACATTATCATAAAAAATATTCTCAGTTTCAATTCCAACCATTCTGAGATGGTGATTTGGAATGATATATTCCACTTGCTTCCTTCCTTTTATTATTTCCCTATTTACTCTATGAAAAATAATTCGAAATAGAAATAATTTAGTTAAATAAAAATTGTAATAATCAAATACTACATCATGTTCAACTTAACTATAATGTTAAATCCTTTAAGGGTATGCTATTATCATTACCATAAACATTAAATGTTTCTAAACCTTTCCTTTGATACCAATGATATGAACTTATCCTGATAAATTACATATTTTTGAGTTTAATTGATTAATTAGTTCTCTTATAAATTTTGATCATTCAAGGTTTAGAGATTTATATGATTAGGTCAAAACAAATACAATACAAAACCATATAATACAAAGTGGGAACTTCACATTAGTATCTAATTTTTCACAATATAAAACTTTTCAAATGAAAAATGATTTAATTTCATAACATATATTTATAAATTTAGAATTGAATTATTATTTTCCATTAACAATCCTTAAACCCTATGAAAACATTTTCATAATGCTATATTACTACAAAAATATATATAAGGGTGATAAAAAGAAGAAAACTATTATTCCAGTGAAAAACATGTAAACCCATGACCTTTTTTATTAAAAAAAACATTTTACCTAAAAGTAGGATTCCTGATTCTTATAAGAAATTCATTACGTTACAGTGGAAATATGAAACTTCCATGAAAAATAATTAGAAAGAACAAAAAAATTCATATTGGTGCATTTTTCAATCATCTTATCAAACCCTTACAAAACCCTTACAGAATCATTACATATTAGAATACTCATATAAAAGACTTATAATATAAATATATATATAAGATAAAAGAACCTAATAAATGATAGTTTTATATTCTCACACCCATCATATATGTTATATTGGATATCCAAGTGAGCTATAATAGGGTTAAACACATTGTATATAATAATTTATAGGACCATATCATGAAAATTCAATTTATTATTGCAACGTTTCATCAACAATTCATTGAAAAAATCATTAAAAGAAATATAAAAAACTATTAAAGGCATCTAAATAAAAATTTTCTTTTAAAACCCCATTTTCGATACCGAAATACCCACAAAAATGATAATATTTTTTTTATTTGAATAAAAAAGGAAACATTTAAATGAAATACAAAATTCAAATATCGATTATAATGGTGGAAGAAGTCATTGTCAGGATATATGTTATAATAAAACATTCATTTTTAATTTTGTGAAAAATGAAAAACATGCTATTAAATGATTAGTATTTCATAACAATTGAATGAAAGAAAATAATTTCCCCAAAAATAAATGTTCACTTACGTGGATTTTATAAATTTATTTGAAAAAATGACATAATTGAAAATGGGTAGGAAAGAATTTTTATGATAAGGGATTTTTATACACGTCCCTTAATAGATTGGAAACTATTGAATTGATGGCCCCATTAAAGAAAAACATTAAAAAAATTCAATACAATGAAAATATAGAAATTAACGATGAAACATGTAATATGGATTTGTATATACACAATATAAAATATTATAGGTTCACACTATAAAAAAATTCCTATTGGAAATGAAATTGAGATGAAGAGACTTACCTTGAGTATGAATCATCATGAATATTCATTATATTCTAGAATTAAATATTTTGATAATTTTTTAGTTTCCTAAGAAAATTTTTAAAATTTATTATTACTTTTTTTATTTCTAATTATGTTATATACAATTAAATGGTAGATTAATTTTAGTTTAGATGTTTTGAAAACATTCAGTTCATTGTTTAAATATTGTTTCGATGTGTAACCATGGTAAAAGTGGTTAATATTTCAATACATCAAGAATAATTAACTTAAAATATTCCTAAATTTTTTTCATTAAATAAAATATTAAAATGAATCATGATGGATGTTTCTAAAAAATTCAATACATTATGATCATGGAGACGGTAGGTTGAATGTATGGTTGAGTGATGTTTCAATTTTCCAACTATCATTATCGAAGGAAAATAAGATATATTTTAATTTTATATAATGATAGTAATATCATGAGTACCATATTATTTATTTAAACACACACACACACACACACACATATATATATATATCATCCATGTGATGTGGTATTGAAAAAAAACACATCGCTTCGTGGAGGTTGTAGTCTACACGTACACATGAACGCTGTTATAATATTTCATTTAGTAGAAAGGTGAGAATGAAAATGATATATTATATTTTATTATTGTTAAATATTTAATTAATATAATAATTATTTCTTATATATCACATATATTCATTAAATTTACCAATATTACTTTACACAAAATCATTAGTGAAAATTAATCATTTCACTTCACTAAGCATTCCTCTACTGTAGACACTAGTGATGTTATCATATCCCCCACAAAATGGTGAGTAATACGGTATATATGATATAATAATTATATGATTTTAATTATTTTAATATTATAATATATATATATATATGTATGTTAAATCCTTCATTATAACAATCTATGAGACGTAATGATGAAAAATGAATCCCATTGGTTTGCGAGGCGGTAGTCCGCTATACACATAAATAATGATTTTATTTACCATTTTATGGAAAAGAAGATGGATTTAGTTTAAAATATTAAAACAAAAACATATTTTTATATGGTATATACTAGTGTTATTTCATAAAAAATGATTAATATTTTATGGAGGTGAAAAAAAAACAAAATAAAAATTCCAATTTAAGCACAGTACATCTTCTTCAGAAAAACTCAATGGTTCGCACCAAAAACCTTCATAGGATGGATTTGTTATTAAAAGGGATTATATATTGTGGGGTGTGTATGTAAGGAATTTATTTGGTAAGATATTGGCTGAATTTTTTTCTTTTAATGTGTTAATAAAATAAGAGATGGGTGGCCTTTTATAAGTGAGGTGAGTGGCATACTTGTAATTTTTGAAAAGAAAATGGTGTACTCATTTTATTCATATACTAAAACCATCCAAAATGGAGTATTATTGAGCCTTATAGGATATAAGGTCTCAATATGTCTATAAAATATAATTTATACAATTTTTAGGTCATTTTATCCCTTATCGTTTAATATTATTTCGCGGAAAACTTGTTTTCACCTTAAAAGTCTGAAAATATTTTTACAATTTTCATTATTAATTTTTTCCAAAAATTAATTTTAACATATTTTAAAATATAAATTAAATTGATTAAAAATAATTATTACATTTAAAAAATTAAATTCTCATAATTTTTTTAATTTTCAAAAAATAAAACCTAGAGACGCAACATAGAAGCTATTTTTCAGGATATGCATTTTTCAAGAATAATATGATTTTGTAACAAATATACAAATAATAATCATAATTATAGTAATTTTAATTAAAAATTATATATATATACATATATATTTTATTTTATTTATATCATTCATTATTATGGGTTTTATAATTAATTAAAATGCCGAAAATCATGCACTTTTAATTAGTTTTTAGAAAAAACTGATTTTAAACATAAAAATAATATTATAATAAAATACAATATAGAAATGATTCAAATTTTATTATTTGGATTAAATATAATAATTGAATATTAATTGTAACTTAAATAATATTTGAAAAATAATTATAATTTTAAATTACTTAATTTATTTAAAAGAAATGACATTTTTACAAAAATCGGTATATTTCACTATTCACTAAAAATCAATATTTTGTCAAGAATAAAACAATTTAAAAAGAAGTTAATTTTGATATGATTATTTAATAAATTTAATTAAATTGATTTAATTACAATTTTATAATTTTGATATTAATTTTTTTATAAAACCTTATAATAAAAGTGTTCAATTAAAACTATTTCCTTTTGGATTAAAATATTACCATATATATTTATAATGAATATAAATATTTAATTCAAATTAATTAACACGAAAATGATTTATTATATCATTACATGAATTGTTAAATTGATTTAAACTTATAAAGTTTATATTGAACCTTATAATTTTTTAAAACAACCATTAGAACATTAAATGTTCCTTGTGAAGTGATTTTGTATAATGTACTGAACCCAATGAAAGAACTCACTAAACCTTATAAACATTTCAATGAAAAATAGAAACATATATATAACCCTTAATAATATATATATAAATATTATTAAGATAAAGAAGTTTATGAATGTGATAAACATTCAAATGATTGAACCCTATGTTGATTAACCATATAAATATTCCAAAATGAATGTTATAGACCATGTTATATAACTTATTAGGTACCAATGTTTGGAAATTATATATATTCTTATTTCAATATTTTTTCAGTTTTATTTATTTTATATTAAAATTAAAACTCATTTTCTAAAATTGGGAATTTATTTTTGAAGTTTAAATGGATAAGTATTAATTCAGAAACCTCATATAATCTAACTACCAATCACAAATTATGAAACACCAGGTATTGAATAATATGATACTTCCATATAAATAAATTCCACAGGAATGGGATGATGATATAATAAAGATAGAGATACAATCTTCAGAAATATTGACTATGACAATTGAAAAGTTATGATCATGAGTGTTTACATCCTGTGGTCAATTAGAAAGATACATTATATTATATTATATTTCTCAATGTCATAAAATATTAAATAAAAAATATAACGTATTCATTCACTAACATTATTACATTAATGTATTTTTATTAAATTTATATATAATATTTATTTTAACTATGAATGGTTTATGATTTTCTTATAAACAATAATGCATTTTATCACTTATACCTCATCTATAAAAGGTATGTATTTTTAGTTGTTACTCAAAATATAAAATGAACGTCTATGTGGCTATGACTTAGTCCATATAATGTCATGTTTCAATTTGGGAAGTGATTCATATAGAAATTAAATTATATTTTTTTGTAATATGATCCATATAAAATAATATTGTAATTGAGGTTTACCTCCAATTTAAAATTAATTATTTTTTGGATATAACTTCTTTTCAGGAGAAGAGATAAGTGAATAATATATATATGATCTCTGTGATCTAGAATAAAATTAAAATATTTGTTTCTGTATTTACTTTCCTTCTTTATTTTTTTAATTAATACTCTATATTTCCACTTCACCTATTGTTAAAATTATTTTTATATATTAATTTCTAGTTTAATAAAATTAATGTTTCAAACTGGTTAATTAAACCCTCTTGAACTTATTGAAATATCAAACTAATAAAAAACAATGTGCATATGACCCAAAAGGGCCTTTCCACATAGTGGGTGACATTACCATAAATGCATGAATAGAACGTAGAGAACCTTAATCAACACCTATGGAAATGGTTATTTCCATCCCACCATACCATTGAAAAATTTTACCCCAACAGTAATGATAAAATATCCCACACACTATTCTGATATATCCCTAAGAAACCATTTTTATACATCACATAAAAAATTATTATCCAATATCATTTTATGTATAATGAGTATGAATTACCATTAAAACATTTAGTCTGATGGAGACACACAACACTTTATTGACACACATTTTCCCAAAAATCCACTAAATTTCCCTAAACGACCCTAGGTGAACCCCCATGTATGCTAGAGATCACAACTGGTTTAGGTCCGGTCACTCAAATGACAATACCCATGCTTATAAATTTCAAAATTCATAATATATATATATATAAAATTTACAAATAGTACACATATGGTTCTAGAAAATTCCTATACAACGAATACCACAACCTAATTTTACCTAAGGAGGATGAGATTGTGAAATCATAGAAACTGACCTAAAATGAAATTGTTATTCAAAATTCATCACAATAATAGAAAAATAAAAATCAAATTATAAGTGAAGGTTATAATTTCCTGTAAATGCCTCCTCTAATAAATGAGAAAATGACATAGCCAAAAAATAAAATATCACACCTTTGGGATAAAAGAGAATGATAAGGAAATGAGTGAGGTTGATCTCCTAGTTTCTCAGAATAAACAAGTCCCACCTCAAATTTAAAATAATTTTAAAACATTTTGAATGTAATTTATTTTTTAAAAAAAGTTGTGGAAGGGAATCGGGTACTATGTTCCATGTATCCATAAAACCACTATCCATTAGGTACCCACTCTTTGGTCACCGTCTATTCAATGCTCTGTCAGGGTTTATATTCTCTTTAGACTAAAAAATTGAGCATATTGTACCATACCAACATATTCCTTATACACTTTTTATTAAAAAATATAGCTCTAAAATAGATTTATGTTAATGAAATAGACTATTTACTACTTGAAAAGTATAAACATGAATAATTAAACTTGAATAATCCAATCTGAGACTCAAAATAGACTACATTAATAACTAATTCATTATATCCTCAGTTATAGATAAATGATACACATAAATTTAAAACTCTTCCCAAACACTTTAATTATGTATTACACTTTAACATTCACTCGTACCATATAATTATCTATAGTACACTTACGAAATGTGAGAAATCCAATATCATCAATTTCTTATCGGAAAATTAAAATTAAATGGAACTATAAAAAGTTGGAATTCAAAGGGGGGGGAATTAGTGAATTCAATTATTTTTTTCTTTTTTCTTTTAAAACTAACCTTTTAGCATATAAAGGTGAATGAAAAAATCAATCTAGAAAAACAAAACTCTCTTTAAGTAAAAAACATAACAACTCCAAAAATATTTCAAATTTACTACTAAAAAGAAGAATCTATATCATTAGAATGATCTAGTAAAAGTAACGATCATACTAGAATGATAATATGTATTTAAAATAAATAGGTATTACTATGGAACCCAAATAAACAATTTGTATCCTAAATTGGGTAATTTTCTATCACTGAAAACATAGATATATAATTTAAATTTTAATATTATCAAAATATTTAATGAATATTGAATTCTGTAAAGTTGGAATTGTGCGTCTTCTTCATTTTTGTAATTCCATTTCTACTTTCAGAACATTTATAACTCATATATTCGTAATAATATAGTATATATCTTTATATGTTCATTCTATTTTATTACTCATAGAAAAATATTAATTTTATATCAATTTTTTTAAATAGAAAATTCAAATAAAAAGATATAAATTTATTTAAATATTATCTCTTATACATCAACCTAGATATATATCCAAGTCTTCTCTAAACCTTGAGATATTTTTAAAATACATAAATATTCAATTTTTTTATCTTTTGAAAAAAATGTTTAACTTAATTATACCCATAAATGCTAATTGTTTTGAAAACAGTCCACCATGACATTATTCACTAATGTTTTATCAACCACTTTGATTACAAATAATTATCAAACTAGTTTTACTTTATTTATTATATTAATATATTCATGTTTTAAGAATCCATTATTTTCTCTTTTTATTCGTGGTTATTATTTAGTACCTATATTTACTATGTAATTCGATTGTCTATCTCAAAAAACTACTAATATAAAATATCATGAATTCTCATTAGAGATAAAACTTTATTGAATGACTAAATTTATATTATACAATGAAATAGAATTATAAATTATTTTTGTCTATATCATAAGATAGAGAACCATTTTCACCCATTATTCATCCATAGCATTAATTTTTATGATAAAATATTTTGTTACATCTTGCATTAATATGAATCTATAGAACATATTCCAAAATCAAAAAATCAAATTAAAACTTACTTTATCTATATACATAATTCCATATGGAATTTAAATCATTTGAAACCCCATTTCATATGAATTAATATTTAGTTCTTATTAATGAAAAATTCCAACATTCAAAATATTGTATTAATTTCTCTATAACTTCTAATCCTTACAAAAAAACCAAAATTATAGTGGTTTATTATACAATACATAATATTATAAAACCACACCAATGATTTAATATTATCCATAATGCCAAACTAAATCCTGGTATAAATATCTTTTACAACTATATAATTGTTACAATAATCTCCCATTGAATTGTTTGGTCAACCATTGAACATAAATCACTTTTCAATCTAAACCCAAATATTATAAAATCACCATAAAATAAATCAAATAACAAAATAGTGAAATAGTTATATAAAACAATAAAATTAAATAATAATGTCATTCTATCCATCTATGTGAATTAGATTAACTTTAAGATTAAATCATGATACCGACAAATAAATCATAAAATAATTTTTTTTAACTTCCACAAAAAATTTCTCGATCCAATGTATAGATATTTTTTGAATACATTTTCCTCAAATATTCTAGAAGAGTTCAAAATATTTACTAATATATGTTATGGATTCAAAAAATTCCTATATTAAAACCACCATAAATTTATATCACCCAAAAAGATCCCTTTGATTATTTTAAATATATATCATTCGGTTCACCCAATGTTATCTCAGTCTAACCATTTAGTTAAGTACAATGAATTTATATATTTATGAATCTTCATCCCCTAGGGAAAAAATATCTAAATGAAAAGTTATATATGATATTGAATCATTATATCATATCAATGATTTGATTAATGTTGGAATCCTACAATAAGCCAAAAAATCTAATATTATTCTTTTGGAAGTGGATTAGAGAACACAATATGAATCAAATACTTGGAAAGACAAAATTTAGACATCATATTTCCTTGATCCCTATCCTAAATTAAGTGATATTTTATATCAACATGATTTGGGAATTGATTATGAACTAGTTTTCTTGATTTAATTATAACACTTTTATTATCACATCCAATGAGTAGTGAAAGATTCACATACACCTTGAGATAATCTAATAGAGACTTCATCATAATCAATATGGGATTTGATTCTTTTTCAAAAACATACTCTACCTGTATGGTATTTAAGGTCAATAATTATTTTTTCATTGTGTTCTATTCTAAACAATGTTCACCATGATAGAAAACTCCACTGAATGTTGTTTTTTTGGCCATCTATGTACTCTTCCCAATGTCAATATATATATATATATGAAGATATAAATATTTAATTTTCAATATTATTTAAACTAAAATTCACCATGATTTTGAGGTATCACAAAATCCTAGTGGTATCTATATGATTTGATTCATTAGGAGTGATTTGAAATCATGAAAATAATATAATAATATAAACTAAATCCTACCTTAAATATATTATGTAGAGAAAAATCCCAATATGATTTCAGAACTATCTCAAATCAAATTTCATTCTACATTTATGATTTTATAACTTGGTTACAAATAAAAATAGGGTAGAAGCTATATCTGAATCCTCCATTGTGAGCTTCTATAAAGTTTTTTTGCAAGAAAATATGATCCTTTTCATGAGAGGATTGAGAACCTAAGAAATAATCTATATCTCTAGGCATGAAAATTTAAAATATCATCTTAAGTTACAAATACAACTCTTTACCAATAAATTATTAATTTTGAAAAAAGAAAATACCTTCTACATAGTAAATCCTACATAAGGTCAACTATGTATTTTTTTGACATAGAAGTTTTTTCCAGTCATCCCTTTAAGAATATAATTTCCTTTAAGGATGAATATAGATTTGAGTACTATTCCCATAATTAATTATTTACACCATACAATGAATACTTAATCATTAAAAATTATCCTTAATTTTAACTATGAAATAATCCATTTGGATTCTTAATATACACTTCCCCTACCAAATATCTATTTAAAAAGGATGACTTAAAAAGTACTTGAAAATAATATATAACATTTGTTGTATAATTGTAGGAAAAATATTAAAAGTATCAAGACTAGAACACAATGAAAAATGCTAATTGAAATAAATTTATTCTACCTATAAATAACATTTTCACATGAGTATTTTACTATTTCTCACCACCTCTTCATTCTCATTAACTTTTTATATAACTCATATATTTCTCCTATGGAATTTTTATTATTTCGTTTGGGTATAAAATCTCATTTATCAATCTTATTAGTATGGTATAACTCCTAATTCATATAATTGATCCACTATTGAAGATTTAGATCATATTTAACATCTTTCTGGTCATCCCATGAAAATAAAGAGGTATGCGTTATTGTACTCAATGTTATCCAAGTTTAAATAATTTTTCCATAATATATTATAATATTATATACCTCCACATATTTCTTTAACTCTAGTTAATTCCGGAATTTTTTTTATAAATTCTTACAAATGGATGAATCATTATATTTAGTATGAAATTATTCTGAATCTATATCGTTTTCAAAGTCCTCATTCCACCAATCAATGAATTTTTATTTATCATATATTTTTATTTAATATTATTAAAAAAATTTGATTTTATGAATTTAGTATTAAAATACCATCACATCCATATTATTTAAAATATTCCCTATCATTTTTTTTGTAACAACGATGACCTCTTCAAATTTGGAAGATAACAAAGTTGGAAAACAATAAATCAGATTTGTTGGATGAATGTCCATAAGTCCTTCTATTAATTTATTTTTAGATAATCTCTCTTTTAAAGGTTAAAATAGAACCCTTACGTGACCCATAGGCATAGGGAAAATGCCCATACATGACCCAATACCGGACCTTAATGTCCCATGACCTAACACACCTACAACAGCCACTCCGTAATGTAGAGACCCAATCATGACCTATATTGGCATTACATTACTTTTGTGGAATACTTAATATATAAAAAAATAACACCCAAGGACCGTAATAGTTTAGCGTCTTTGGAAACTCAGAACATAATGTTCTAATCACGGTGAAAGATCTTCAAAATCTACCATAAATATCTTCCCCTTTTGTTTTCATACCAAAAACTTTTATTTATATCTTGTAGAAAATAAAACATAAAAGGTTGAGCTCAAATGTTCAGTAATGGTAAATACAAGGATCATAAAAATAATCCATAAACAATTGAATGTAAAAACATGAACATAAGAAATGATATAAATATTGGCAGTATATAAGACATAGATCATAAAGGCACATTTATCATGATAAAATATAATGGTCATAAAACATTTAATTGTGGAAAACCATTAAGCACATGTTATTATTTCCATAGTAGCCAAGGCATTGCTGCAAAGACCATTATAGTGGACAAATTACATTACTGAACTAGGTTTACTTTCCGTTCCAGCCCTTTATTACTGAGATAGATTCACTTTAAATTCTAGCCATGTCTATATCTTGAGATATAAATCATTACCCAATGAATTGGTGGGAGATATAGGTCCCACCAATCTCATAATGAAATCATTCTTACTTGTGCCACAAAATAAACATAAATCATTCATCATAACACAATGAATAAAATGGGTTTCATAAACATCATCCCATCATTACGTAATCCATATAAAACAAATGGATATAATTTCATTATGAGAAGAATAAAACTATATAAAAAATAGAAAAATTATACTTGAATAATAATCATACTAAATAATATCATCATAGATGGAAAATAGTTTTGACAAAACACTTGAAAAGAATTTTTGAGGAAAATATCCTTTCTTCTTCAAAATCATTTTCTTTTAACAAAATCCCATTCAATTTTAAATTAAAGGGATTAATTTGAAAATAATCATGAAATATTGTAGAGGAAAATTCATTAAAATTAGGCATTATGAAACCGTAAAAATTAGTTCATGCCGTATAAGTTAAGAAAAACATTCTCCTAGTACTTTTTCCAGAAAAGTCAAAAAGTTCCTTATATGATAAACGAAAGAATGATTCCTTCCATGAAACAATGTAAACATAAAAGTGGGGTAAAAATGACATTAAAAATACATGGAGTAATATTAAACACAATATGAAAACATTTTTATGGACATGGATGGAAAATATAACCCCAGTAAATACTTTCTTATAAGAAATCTCAGATAAAAATGAGATTTGCAAAATTATCCTTTACCATAGGTCCAATTTCTTTCACACGTGTCCGAAACTCTTGTATAGTGGGTTTAAACGTATTACTAACTTGTAACAGAACCATTATAATATTTATGATATCATTTATGATTCACTTATTACTTTCTATTACACGTTCTTTTGTAAATTCCATGTTAAAGTAGCGTTTTGGATAAAATCGTTTCATTTATCGTATGTGTTTCAACTTGTTATTTTTGATATTATTAATTATATCCGGATTTAATTAAAATACATAATTTAAAAAATGATTTAAATATAATATATATTCATCATATAAATATATATTATAGATTGATAAATGGAAATGAAATACACCATTCATGGAGACGGTAGGGCGTATGTACGCATGAATACTGTTTTTGTTTCCTTATTGAATTGAATGGAATTATGTAAATGAAACATATATGTACATAAATCAAATATAATTATTATTTCATATATACAATGATTATTTATTATATATACTTTATAATCACTCTTGAATTATTATCAGAGTGAATGAATCTCATCGCGTTCGTGGAGACGGTAGTCCATACGTATGCACGAGCGACAATATCATTCTTTTGATATTAAAATCATATATAATTGGATGGTATATCATATATAAATAATAATAATAATGTTATTTTTATTATTTATATCATTTATACTCATTATTATACCCATCCAAATGATTAAATGTTTCAATAACAAACTACACCACGACATGGAGAAGGTAAGCCATACATACGCACGTATGGTGACTTTTTCATTCATAGGATGGATAAAATAAATAATATGGTTTTAAAATTTTTATAATAACATCACATTATATAGAAGATATTGGATTTATTATTTTACAATGGAAACAACAAATAAAGAAGAAGTGTAAGAAGAAAGGAAGTTGAAATAGGTGGTGAGATATTACCCTCTTCCTCAGATTCTTCCTTTTGATTTGATCAAAACGGCTCCACAGGATGGCTTTCTGACTAAAGGAAGGCCGCTAGGATGAATTTAGGATAGTTTAGAGGGTATTTGGGCATGTTTTGGAAGAGAAAAATTTCTTTTGAGGTATGAATTAGAGAGAAGGGGGAGGCCCTTTTATAAGAGGGGTGAGGGGAACTTTAGAAAAAACATAAATTATAATTTTATAATAAATTTATATATGGTTTATAATGGACCCAAAGTGACTTATTTAAAGGTTAGGGTGGGGATGGGTCGAAATAGTCTCCAAAAATAGGTTATATACAAGTTTAGGATACCATTTTAACATTATAATTTATATTTATCTCTAAGTTAAATAATTTAACTTTTCCAGTGTCTTCTTGTATTCTTACACTATATGGTTAATAAACTGACTATGACCTACCAACAAAACCCAATTGGTTCATTAATGTCATATATATTATTATATCAGACTTTTTAACTAACCTTATATTTTTCGAACCATTATATCAATTAATAATATATTATTTGGTTTAAAAACTCTTTTATGTCAATTTTGACACTATTTAGTATTTTGTTTTTTCTAAATCGATAACAGCATTATTACATCGAAAAAAATTCATCTAACCAACCCTAATATGTTATATTAACATAGAAATTTAGTTTAATTCATAAATTGCCTCAAATTACATTTATTTGGGTATTTATATTATCAATTATGTTAATATTTCATTAATAAGGTAATTAATGCATCATCAGTGTGTCATATAAAAATTAAATAATTTAATGTATAAAAATCATAAATAAAATACCATTATGTAGTAAAATTTTTTATCTTTCTAATGAATATTTATATTTGAATTTATCTTATGCATAACCCTATATTAAAAATGTTTTAGTTATTTAACGTTGATTTTAACTATTTTAACTCTTCAATAAATAAAAAAGAAATAAATTTCCTAATCTAATCCAAGTGGACCTAAAGGGTAGTATTTTATTCATAAGGTTTTTTTTGTCAAATAACACTTATCCAATGAAATTAGTACAGGTGTTAGGGTAATAATAATATCATTTTTACCCTTAATTACCCTATTTACTTTTAACCATGGTAAATAAAAGTAAAATGTTACTATTCTCCAAAAATTATTTTTATCTTATTGAACAAAATTTTACTTACTGATATCAACTACGTCTCTAAGATTTTTGAAATTACACTGACATAAGTGGTAAAATAACGTTTTATGTAAATTTACAAATTCTCCTAGGAGGTGGGAAAAAGACGGTAAAAAGTTTAATAAAATTTTTATATATCTAAAATTATTATAAAATGACTCCAATGAATTACTTTGAATATATATAGGTATTATGTATCAATTTTGACGTCAAATAAATTTAAATAATATAAATAATAATTTTTAAAAAATCTGTTTTAAATGAGAACTCGGTGTTTTTAACTATTCCTAAAAAATTTAATGTTTTCAGAAAAACACTAAAAATTTACCCTAAGCTAATTTTGATATTCCGAATATAAAAATGAAGTCCATTTTGGATGATAAAATTGATAAAATATCAAAAATTGGGTATTATTATTTATAACGACTAGATTATATAATATTTTGATAACATATCTTTGTTTAGTGAACCCCGGTATTGCGTACTACACAAGCTATCGAGGAAGGACGTGATTACTTGTAATGCAAGCCATGTCAGGGATGCCTGTAGTGAAAAATCCCTATGGTTTTGCTTATAACATAATCAAAACTTATTTCATTTATAAATTAAAAAAATAAATACATAATGTTGCATAGAATAATGTTCACAAAACGATGTTGAAATTGTGTATAACACGAGCCAAGAATAGTGTTGCGTATAATTCAAGCTAATATGGTGTTGCATATAGTTTAGGATAATCTTCGTGTAGAGTACAACACAAGACATCCATGAAATTAAAAAAAAAATATTTCTCATAAAATTTCAGGGTGTTACATTCTACCCCCCCTTAAATTGAATTTCACCCTCGAAATTCATCTAGGTTATAGATCGTTTACTACTTGTAAGTTTCTTTCAAATAAACCCACATCATAAAAAGGAATACCAAAACTTAATTTTAAAAACTAATATTTGAAATGTAATGGTTACCCAAATTAACTCATCACTAGGTTTCCACATTTAAGAACATAGTTGAAAATATGGATATGGAAGAGAAATATAACCGTCATGTTTTGATGGAGTGTGGTAGAGGACATAGCTATGAAAAATACAACAATCACAAAGCCATAAATTTGTGATGATCTAAGATACAATATGACTCATTAGATATGAGGGTATTAAGACAACATTTTTGGTTTTTAAGATCATTTCCCTAATGTTGAAAAACAAATTCATAAGGGGAAATACATACTTGATTTCAGTGTAATATCATTGTCGGTCATTCCATGAACAATTTCCACTTCATCCCTTATTAAGGAAATGAAGTTGAATTTCTCATTCTTGACGTGTTAGTATATCATGTGATAGGTTATTCCATCTTTCTCAAGAAGTTAACAAAAGTTATTAAATAAATATAACTCTATCTATGGTGGGATTAACCATATATGATTCTAATAATGGACTTATACTTCAACTATGATACCACTTAATAAGATAAATCTAATTTCTACTACCGGGGAAATCCTGTAGGCCAGTGGTAGGTGATAAAGGCATGTTTCACTTCCGTTGTGGGTTCGATTCCCGCAACTTTTTCCGACTCGACTTGTTGTCGCCCATTCTGTAGGTTGTCCCTTTTCATAATCTATAATTTTATAACATTCCAGAAATAAAATTAAAAAAAATTTCTAGCCTTAAACAATACTCTCTGATGTTCAACTTAATCTATTCCAACCTTATGACTTATCCAAAATACTTCCTTCCAAACTCATAGTATAAAGATAACAATTACTAAAAAGGTCATATAACAAGAACATGAATACCGTCATTTATCCCTCATATATCATAAGATATATCTTGTTTTTCCTATTCCAAACATGTGAATACCTTAATCGTGTATTCTCTTGAAAAATGAATACCCATTGAACCTTAGTAAAAACATGAATGCTGTCAAAAGTTAACTCTTTCCACATACCAAATTCCAAAAAAATTTATATACTCAAACCATGATATAACTTTGTCCTTATATCAGTAATGAGCTCATTAGTACTATCAATTATATTATTTTCTCCTCATCGCTTCATTATGCGCATATCGTCTGCTTTCCGAAAATATTTCAATCACTTTTCATGGTTACCAGTATCATATAATTATTGAAAAACACAATAATCCAATACATATATATTTTAATATTCCACAATACTATAAATGAGATTCCACAACACTATTTCAGAATCCCGTTATATAAACACATAATCATTCCACTACATCATTTTCATACTCAACATCCCCAATAGTGATCGCATGTGTCTTTCCTTTGTCCTTTTCCATAAGAGGTTGTTGAGGTTGATCATCATTAAACCTCGGATCAGGGCATTGGTTACCATAATGCCCCATTTCATTGCAGTTGATGCATTGAAGTGTTTGTAATGCATTTTCTATAGTCTTTTCTCCATTCAAATCATTAGCTACCTTTTTTCCCATTACATCGGCACTCAGCTTCTCGATGACCTTGTTTTCCACAGTTAAAACATTTTCTAGTCCCTTTAAGACAATCTCTACCATGCTTCCTTCCACACTTTGAGAAAAACGAAACATTTGTCTTCTTTCCACCATATTTTTGTGATTTTTCCTTGAACTATATCTTTCATATCTTGTGAAAACCATGAGATAGATATGTTACACCAACTTCTAGTTCTACCTTGATAGCACAACACACAATTTCTTCATAGCTACTGACGTCTCTTATAGCTAATTTCCTTCTAAGACATTGTTTTAATCCACTGATGAATCGACCAACATTACTTTTAGGTTGGACGATAAAGCTAGACGCATACCTTGCAAGCCTTGTAAAATTCACCTCGTATATACCAACAGATTCATCATCCTTTTTCTTAAGCGCAAGGAACTCCTTTTCCATCTTTGTTTAATGAATAATATGGAAGTACTTATTAAAAAACACATTCTTTAACTCATCCCATTCCCTGGATTCAATTACATCTTGGGGCATTGTATTTTTAACTAGATTCCACCACTGGTCTGCTTCACATTGTAACCAGTAAACATCCAAAATGACTTTTTCATGATGTGAACAATGAATTATCAAAAATATCTTTATAATGGTACTAATACATTTTTCAGTAACAAGTGGATCAGAATACCCACTGAAATAATGTGGACGTTGCCTCAGGATGGACTCAATAGAATATTGTTCTTTTCTCTGCTCGTTTGGAAGTCCTCTATGATTCATATCTTGTTTGAGTATAGTAATAATATTTTTTACTCCATATACCATAACATTGGTTTGTTCAGGAGGAAAATCATTGCATAGTCCATTAAATTTATCAACATGGTTCCTTCGGGTTCCAGCCATCGACTAAATCCCAAAAAGAATAGTATGAGAGGAAAAAATAATTCTAGGAAAAAAACATAAAAAAATGGGGAGTATCTTCAATATATAACATCTTAGGTTTAATTATAAGATCATTACTATAATTCTAAGACTATATCCTATACTTATACTTAACCATATAGACATCCCTAGACATACCATAGAAATATACCTAGGGATTTCACTAAAGTTTTCACATCCTAGTTTCCAAAGGTTAACAAAACATTTCTTCTGATACCAACTGTAGAGACCCAAGATTGACGTAAATGGACAATAAATTACTTTTTTGTAATACTAAATATATAAAAAAATACCACCCAATGACCGTAATAGTTTAGTGTATTTGGAAACTCAAGACATAATCATCTAATCACGGTGAAAGATCTTCAACGTCTCCCATAAATATCTTAAAATTTTGTTTTCTTACCTAAAACCATTATTTATATCCTGGGGAAAAGAAAAAATAAAAAGGTTGAGCTCAAATTCGGAGTAAGGGTAGAAATGGAGAACAAAAAAACAATCCATAAACACTTGAACGTAAAAACATGAACATAAGCAATGACATAAATTTTGGCATTAAATAAGGAGTAGATCATAATGGAAAATTTATCATAACAAAATATCATGGGAATAAAACATGTAATTATGGAAAACTATTAAGAACATATTATGATTTCTATAGTATCCAAGACATTTCTTCCAGGAACATCATAGTGGACAAAGTTCATTACTGAACTGGGTTTACTTTCCATTCTAACCCTGTATTACTGAACCAAATTTACTTTTCGTTCCAGCCATGTCTATCTCATGAGATGTAAATCTTTACCCAATGCATTGTATGGAGATATAGGTCCCACCCATATCATAATGAAATCATTCTTACTTTTTCCAAAAAATAAACATAAATCATTCATCATACACCAAAGAATAAAATGGGTTTCATAAACATCATCCCATCATAACACAATCCATAAAAAACAAATGGATATCATTTAATCATAAGAATAATAAAACCATAGAAATAATATTGACATTATAATTGAATCAAAATCATACTAAATAATGTTATCTTAAATGGAAAATAGTTTTGACAAAACACTTGAAATGAATTCATGAAGAAAATATCATTTCTTCTTCAAAATATATTACTTCTCACAAAATGACATTAAATTTTAAAAAAAAGTATTTTGTTGAATATAATCATAAAATCTTGTAGAGTAAGATTCTTGAAAACTCAGTGTTTTGAAAACGTAAAAATCCATTTATGCCGTATAAGTTAAATAAACATTATCCTCGTACTTTTGCCGGAAAAGTCAAAAAGTTCCACATATGGTAAAAAAAAGAAAGATTCCTTCCATAACCCAATTTAAACATAAAATATTGGTAAAAATGACTTTAAACATACATGAGAGAATATTAAACACTTAATTAAAACATTTATATGGACATGGATGAAAAATATAACCCCTGTAAATACTTACTTATAAGAAATCTCAGATAAAAATGAGATTTGCAAAATTATCCCTTACCTTAGGTCCAATTTCTTCTATACATCTCCGAAACACTTTTATAGTGGGTTTAAAAATATTATTAACTTGTAACAGAACCATAATAATATTTATGATATAATTTATGATTAACTTATGACTTTATATTACCCATTCTTTTGTAAATTACATGTTAAAGCAGCATTTTGTGTAAAATCATCTCATTTATTGTACGTGTTTTGATTTGTTGTTCTTGGTATTATTACATATATCCTGATTTAAATAAATCTATAATGTAAAACATGATTTGTATATAATATATATTCAGCATATATATATATGATAGATCGATAAATGGAAATGAAATACACCGTTCATTGAGACGATATGTCGTACTTACGCGTGAACGCTGTTTTCATTTCCCCATTGAATTGAATAGAATTAATTAAATGAAACATATATGTACATAAATCCAATATCATTATTATGTCATATATTTCATGATTATTTATTATATATACTTTATAATCACTCTTGAATGGTTAACATGGAGAATGAATCTCATTGTGTTCGTGGAGATGGTAGTCCGTATGTACGCACAAGAGCCAATTTCATTTTTTGATATTAAAATCATATATAATTGGATGGTATATCAAATATAAAGAATCGTCATAAGGTTATATTCATTATTTGTATCATTTATACTCATTATTATACCCGTCCAAATGATGAAATGGTTAAATAACTAACTACACCACGATGTGGAGACGGTAAGTCGTACGTACACACGTGTGGTGACTTTTCCATTAATAGGATAGATAAAATAACTAATATTGTTGTATTATTTTTATAATAACATCACATTATATAGAAGAAAATGGATTTATTATTTTATAATTTAAACAACAAATAAAGAGGAAGTGTAAGAAGAAAGGAACTTGAGATAAGTAATGAGATATTTACCTCTTCCACGATTTCTTCCTTTTGATTTGATCAATAGGGATCCATAAGATGGATTTGTGACTAAAGGAAGGCCTCTTGGATGAAGTAAAGATAGTTCAGATTGAATTTGGGCAGGGGTTAGCTGAGTCAAATGGCAATGGAGGAGTGAATTATAGAGAAGGGGGAGTGCTCTTTTATAAGAGGGGTGATGGGCACCTTTGAAAAAAATTAAAATATTATTTTATAATAAATTCATATTCCGTTTATAATGTCTCAAAATGACTTATTTCAAGTATAGGGTAGGTAGGGGTCAAAATCCTCTCAACCAATAGGTTTTAGAAAAGGTTAGGTTATGATTTTAACCTTATCATTTAGATTTAACTCTAAGTTAAATAATTTAACGTTTATCGTGTCTTCTTGTATACTTACACTACATGGTTAATAAACATACTATAAAGTTCCAATAGAACCCAATTGGATCATTAATGTAATATATATTATTATTAAAGTATTTTGGAAGATCCATATATTTTTAGGACCATTATATCAATTAATAATATAATATTTGTTTTAAAAAGTCTTTTATTTCAATTTTGACACTATTTGGTATTTTGTATTTTTCTAAATCTATAAAAGCATTAAAAATTGAAAAAAAATTCATCTAACCAACCCTAATATGTTATATTAACCTTTAAAATTATTTTAATTCATACAAATTCTCAAATTACATTTATTTGGGTATTTATAATATCCATTATGTTAATATTTTAATTAATAAGGTAATTAGTACATCATCATTGTGTCATAATTAAATTAAACTATCTAATGTATATAAATCATAAATAAAATACCATCATGTAGTAAATCTTATTATATTTCTAATGAATATTTATTGTCAAATTTATCTTATGTATAACCCTATATTAAAAATGTTTTAGTTAATAAAATTTGATTTTAACTATTTTAACTCTTCTTGAAATAAAATAATAAAAAATGTACTAATCTAATCCATGTTAACCTAAAGGGTAATATTTTATTCTTAAGGTTGGTTTTGGTCGAATTAAACTTATAAAATAGAATTAGGATATGTGTTATGGTAATAATAATATCATTTTTACCCTCAATTACCCTATTTACTTTTAACAATGGTTAATAAATGCAAAAAGTTACTATTCACCTAAAATTATTTTTATCTTATTGAACCAAATTTTACATACTGATATCAACCATGTCTCTCATATATTTGAAATTCTACTCATAGAAGCGGTAAAAATAAGTTTTATGTAAATTTGAAAATTCTCCTAGGAGGTGGCTAAAAGACGGTAAATAGTTCAATAAAATATTTATATATCTAAAATTATTATAAATTGACTCCAATGAATTACATTGAACATATATTGGTATTGTGTATATATTTTTACCTAAAATAAATTTAAATAATATAAATAACTATTTAAATAAAAAATCGGTTTTAAACTTTAACTGAATGGTTTTCACTATTCATCAAAAATTGAATGTTTTCATGAAAACACCAAAAATTCACCGTAAGATAATTTCAAAATTCCAAATCTAAAAATGAAGTGCATTTTGAATGATAAAATTTATAAAATTTGATAAAGTGGGTATTACGATTCATAACGGATAATATATATAATATTTTAATAACATATCGTTGTTTAGTGAAACCCGATATTGCGTACTACACACGCTATCGAGGAAGGTCGTGATTACGTGTAATGCAAGCCAAGTAAGGGTTGCGTGTAGTCAAAGCTCCCTTTGGTATTGCCTATAACATAATCTAAAATTATTTCATTTATACAGTAAACAAAATCTATACTTAATGTTACGTAGAATAATATCCACAAAACGAACAAAAAATTGTGTGTAACACGAGCCAAGAATAGTGTTGCATATACTACAAGCTAATATGATGTCGAGTATAGTACCAACTAGTCGTGGCGTAGCATAAAAAACAATACATAAATGAA
The DNA here is from genome assembly GCA_963277665.1 of Viscum album. Classification (NCBI taxonomy): domain Eukaryota; kingdom Viridiplantae; phylum Streptophyta; class Magnoliopsida; order Santalales; family Viscaceae; genus Viscum; species Viscum album. Next base: position 487,245 of record CAUJRU010000207.1, read on the forward strand.
ATTATAAAACATATTTCTCATAAAATATTGGGGTGTTACAAGAAGAATCTAAATCTTGATGGGGCCTAGCTCCCCACCTCGCATGGTTGATCAGCTAGCATTGCCCCGTGTAGTACTGTAAGATTACTGATCCCAATGGTAGTTTTTAGACCCTATCATTCTTCCGATCCGGTTATTTCTGATCTGGTGGTTGTGATTATTTTCTTTAAATCCTCGTCTGGGCCTACTCCTGTGTGGTTTTCCTGATTGGTACCTTTCTATGGCCCATAGTCCCTATGGCATGATGGACATTGGTGTCACAAATACCCATATTGCATAAAGGTCTTGTGGCCTAAAGGACTTTGGTGGCCTGAAGACCCTGAGTCTTTTAGGCCCAAACCGGTGGCCTGATGGCCAAAATCATATGAATAGTGTCAGATGCTACCATACAGAACAATACCAACTACAGAAAATACTACAACAATGCTATAATAACTCGAAAATTCAACCAACCCAAATTTGATTATGGGTTTTTTGGATTCCATGTAGGATCCTTTAACACTCGGGTAAAATCTAGTTGTCATAAGTCAACTTTGTTCAACGTTACAAAGATAATCACTTTTCATCTTGATAATGCAAGGGCTACCAAAACCATATGGTATTTAAATCATGAGTTATTCATATAATATATCTCACAAGGTGTTATATCTCAACTTATTTAAAAAAATACTATCTCTGATCAACTTAAGTATTTTTTCTCATATCCAGAAATAATGATATATAATGCTTCACTAATCTAATGTGAACCATTTATACCATACCTGAATTCTTCATATTAGCCACATGATTTCTTTGAGATTATATGACGTAGTGGATTCACGGTGAATTTCATGATTTTTAAGGTATTCTTAAAACATTCCACATATGTATTCAACACCAATATTTTTTCTTAACATCATTAAGGATAATACGCAGTCCCTTTTTATAGTAATTTAAATATTCTTAAGAAATATCAAAGCCTATTACTTAAATTTCATAAATATATTTCATGTAATTTGAGAGAATCCTTAAATAAAAGAAATAAAATACTTATCTTTATTTTTCAATACTTTCCTCATAGGTGCAGAAACATTTGAATGAGTTATCACTTGTAGATGATATGTCAAAATTTACACTTTATAATGTAATGTATTTATATACACCCATTTAAACATATAGAGTAAAACCAATTTCACTCCCTAACTCTCTCTCTCTCTCTATTTAGAATAGGGGATGGGAAAAAAATTCATTACTTGTATAAAATTACATATATTTCCTTGAACAATGTGGATAATTCTTCATTTCAATGACTATTTTTATAACATCAATCTCAAATAGTATTAATTTTTATTATCACCAACCTAAAAATTGATTACCAATTTTTTTCGCTCCTCATATAAATATAAAATCCATGATTCAATATATTTCAAAAAAATTATTATTTTTAAAATACCACTTCATTTTATAAATCAAATAGTTTAGAAAAAACCATCAAATCTAGTTTCTAGAATTTAATAAACAAAATGATCCTTTATATAAACTTTTATTCACCAATAAATGCGCAACCGAATACATTTATTTTGAGTGTCCCATAATTTTTGAGAAAAACCAATCCTTAATTTTACTTTTTAAGATCTCCCAAGAGCATGAAAACATTGTAATAATAAAATAATATCTACTCTAAAAAATTCATTTATTTTTCTCTTGGGATTATTTGAGTGAAACATAAAAAAACCAATGAAATATCAAATAATTTCTCTCTATTATTTAAATAATAATAATTATTAAATCTATCACTCTATTGACAAGGTATATTGGTGAGAGATTCTTTAAAAAATTACTTTGCTGGTAACTATATCTACAAACAATTTTTAATGATTGAAATTTATTTTCAACCATTAGTATTGAATTTCCCAATTGTTTATCAAATTATTTTTTACCTTGATAGGACGAAATCAACCTCAATACATATCACATATATCTCTTAGGATTATATAAATATTTATAGTTTAACCAAAATCATATTTTTATATGAAAAATACTCCATATTTCCAATATAATGAATAGAATTCACACATCTAAGTATAAAAGGTCCACTATCTAGATATTGAATCTCACCCTTCATTCATATTTTGATGATCAAACTCAACCCCCTCTACCCATTAACATTATGGAAAAAAAAACATATTTATTTATTCTAGAATTATTTTTTAACTTTTGTATTATTATTTTATGTATATTTTTCTATAAAATTAGTACTTATAGATTTTTTATATTTTAGTAATTTTTATTATTTTATAGATAAAATTATTATCCATCTATGTATTTATGTAATCCTTTTTAATAAAGGTAATATTAGATATTTATATAACTTCTTGATTAAAATTTTTAATAATTGATTGAAACATTTCTTATTCCATCCCAGATTCCAATAAACTTGGTTGGAAAATGTCATGAACCTACCCCTTTTCATTATCCATATCTTCCCTAAAAATATTCAATTTATTTTCATCCGTCAACAACTTATTTAAATTATCAATTTTATTCTTCAAATTTAACACATTATCTATATGTAATGGTTTATTGTTAAATTTTTTACTAAATTCCTTTCTTTATATTATTATTTTACTCCAGTAGTCATGATTTTCTTGAAAGTTATTCCTTGCGTTATTTCATTAGAATGAAATCAACTATTGTTTCCTCGTTTAATATATCATTTATAATCTAAAATTTAATAATTTAATATTTATTCACTAACATGATTAGTATTTTTTTCACTAAATTTATTTGATGTCTCATCTTATTTATCATCCACACTACATTCATTAACATTATAAATATATAAAAAGTATCTTATCAAATTTAAGAAAAATTTATCTTCCCCTTGGAAAAAATTGTTACATGTAAAATATTGAATCATTCAACCATGAGTTACTCTTTCCCTTATCATCCCAATTATAATAATATTTTTCTAATTTTAAAAAAAACCATGGGTTGAAAATTTTTCATTGAATCCATAATTTATTTTTTTAACATTCTATGGTACCTTCAATTTCCTCTTCTTAATATTATGAATGATATATGTTTTTTCATATATCATTTTAAAATCCTCTTATATATCAAAATAGTAATCTTCTATAATAAATTATTTATTGATTTTTTATGACTTTAAATCTTTAAAAGATATTTAACTTTATACCATTCCCTTATTCTTGAATGTAATTTATTTTATTATTTAATAAGAAAATAAAATTCGATAAAAAAATTCAGTGGAAGTGTGTTGGGTTAAATATCATCCAGATTCATGACCATTGCACCAACAACTATCTAGTAGGACACATAATATCTTATAAAAAATCATATAATCCTCAAACTTCTCACAAAATCAAAAAATTGTGATAAAAAAATCATTTAGTCTTGTAAAGAAGTAATCAAATATTAGATCATAATTCCTTGTGCGGTCTTCAGGCTACAATCTATATATTTTTAGCGTATATTACTTTACTTACACAATAACATTATAAATATTTCAAAACATACCCTAAAATTACTTCCCTCTCTTGATCCCTTTAACATTGAGTAAATATTCTTTTGAAAGTGATTTAATAATATAATATCATGCAAGACCATCACTTTATAAATTCCTTATCTTATCTTCTTTCATCACGACACCTTCAGTATGTGGTTTAAAACCATTATTTACATTATCTAGTACATAAAAAATTATTGAAAGTGGTTATACGAGCATGTGATCTTGTAAAATATTATAATTCTACCTTTAAAAAGTTATAATTATGTTTATATTCACTAAATTAATGTTTTCCAGGATCAAAATATAAATTTTTATGCCAAAATATCAAACATAGTGAGAAAATTTCATATAATGTTTTTTAAAAATAATCATCAATAAATGAAACCCGGATTTATGATATTAGTTGATTAGGCCCTCCTAGAGAGAGAGAGAGAGAATTCACCGAGAAGGGTGGGAGGGGTGATTCAAATAGTTAATATATATATGTTTATATTTCAAAAAATAATTTGAAACCTTTTAGTGTTAATTGAAGGATAATTTTATATAATCCACACACATTATATGTCAAAAATAAAATATGTACAATATATTTTTAGATGGTTCACTATTCAAAATTAATAAATGAATATTTGGAATGAATATATAAAAAATGTGATCACAAATTGCATTAAAATCAACTAGTTAATTTAAAATGAATAGGTATTATACTTGAAATCATGATACAGAACTTGTCTCAAAACAAGTGTATTATACTCCCATACATGATAATATAGAGAATTTTAATTTTAATAAATATATAGTCCTCAACCGATATATTCTCCGATAATGTTATCAATTTTATTTTACCTCCTCCTCATATTACTTTTTGTTCATCCTATTATACTTTCATAGTGTCGATGACTCCAACATTTTACCGCTTCCACATTAAAATTTAATATTTTAAATCAATTTCCATACACAAAAACAAATACATGATTCTAAATTTCTTATTTTATAAATGAAAAATAAAAATTCAATGACATAACTTCTTCTAAATAATCTCACCTCTAAATTACCCTTAAAATATATACAATTATTCTCTCTATATTTGGATATAGTTAGAAGTATAAAATAATTGATTTTAATTAGCACATGAACCACCAAATGAGCCACATCATGAAAACATTAAATTCTAGAATCTATTATAAATCAAAATATGAATTTATTCATTGTGGTGGGAAAAACTAGTTTACCTCTAGATACATCTCAAACTGCTTCACCAATTATTTTGTGATTAAATTATATATGATGCTATATTATCTTATTTTATCCTTGTGTATATATGTGTTTCATGGCAACCCTACTTTCGATGAAATCTCTCAAGACATCTAAACAAAACATGAAATTTTATAGCATCTCAGTATGGTGTGGATTATTCCCCTAAGATTCACTTTAACAGATACTATAATGTTCCATTAGAAATGAATCATGAATTTCTCATAATTAATATAACTATCTATATGTCAGTATTTTTTAATATTTTTAATTACCACAAAAACTGTTTTTATTGTGGAATTTAATCATCTTCTCTGTAAACTAATCTAAAATTATACATCTCTACTGCGAAATTTTTCCATATATCTTCAAACATACAAATAGACTCCACATTGAATTAAACCCCATTATATATATTTTTTAACATGATTTATGTATTGAAAATAAAATAAACAACGAAAATCATATCCACTTAATCTCTCAAAAAATGATTCTCTATAAAAAACCAACATTATATTGGTATCTTATTTAATAAAACAGCTTTGAAAAATCTCCCAAGGTATCAAAAGTCTCCCAATGGTCAGGCTAAACAAAATTAAAAACATATTCCCAAAAAATTATCTTTTTAAAAAAATATAATATATTTTGGACTTTTAAAGATTTTTTTGAATAAATCATACATTTTTCAGAAATAATATATATCTACAAGAATGATACAAATCTATTAAGAAATAGAAAAGAATACTAAATTAAAATATCATTGATGTTGTAAGGGAATATATTATAACGGTTTTGAAATATAGTACTATTTATTATATTTTTAATATTGTGTGGGTTATTACAATTTAGGTGGTTCTTAAAAAAGGTATAACTACTATTTTCACATAAATACATGTTGAAACATTAAAAACATGGGGGTAAAGTGGTGTGTCTGATAATTGAAAAATGAATGATACAATAATAAAAGACCACATCCCACATCCCCGCATGAACTAAATTTTTAAATGAATATCTAAAAAATGAAATTTGTTTTGATATTTATAATGGTTATTTAAATATGCCAATTTTACCTCAGTTCAAATGGAAAACAATGTTCATTTTTCCCTTTGAATCAAAGGTTTATAGAATAATTCCTCTCATCCTTTTCAATGAAGTTTAAATATTATTAAGGTTCATGTTAGGGAATAATTTATAAGTTTATAGATAATTTAATTGAATATTTCATGGACTATTTTAATATATATTTTGACTCATTTAAATCCATCTTATATTCTATATTTATATATCTACAGAAATGTATCAATTGTAAACATTTTCTAATGTTTAAGAAACTATACTTCATGGTTACTTATGGGATTCTTCTAAGAAACATAATCTATCATGATGGTATTAATTGTGATCCATAATTGTTTGAGGTAATCTAACCAAATATATGACTGAATTCATTATATGACATTAGATACTTTCTTCAAAATACTCGTATAGACCTGAGAATACTAGAGTTGTTACCTTTTAGGGGGATTATAAATTTTTATTATCTAGTGGGGATCATTCCATAAACTAGGTTTTTTATTTGGAATCCAATAATTGGTATATCTCGAAGATATTTTTTTGGACATGAATGAAGTTTGGGTGATGGTTTGGATGCATGGGATGTTTCCTGACAAAATCTAAGAGGCCTTACTGAAAATATTTTGGTGTAGAAGGATGTGATATGATCCTTTGGAAACAACATGATATATAGAAATAAGGAATTATGTTATAGAGTGTGTGAAGTATTACACATTAATGAGTCATGATGATAGCTAGGATCATTAACTAGGATATATGGGTCCAAACCCCTAGTAATGTTCTAAATGTTTTAAAAAAATGTGACGTTTTTTACAATGAAAACCCTAGCCATACCTTTAAAAAAGACTAGTTGTTTTCTAAAAGAAGGTAAAACCTATAATTTTTGTATCTCTCGCCTTATTTATTTCTTGGTTTACTATATTCACATTTGGAGGTCCATTCATCAATCTACTTCCACTACTTAATCATTTGGATTCCCATAAAATAATGGTGTTTTTTGTGTGATTCCATGATGGCACCATGTGTTTTCTTTCAATTATTCCTTCTAATTTTGTTTCCCATTTACATTAGCATTTATTTGGTATGAGTGGAATATTTAATTCAGGATTATTTCAACAAATCATAGTAAAATAATTCTTAATATAATGGTATTTGATGTGAATTGTAGAGAAAAGGTTTCGGAAGGATGAATTCACTCTGTTAGAAGTGGTTTTGGAGTGACAAGAATTGGTGGTGAGTTTTCTAGTGAATATGAATCCATGGAAATTTATTGAAATAAAAAATTGTTTATAATTAACTAACTATGTTTTCTTTTTTGAGAGTGTTTATTTAGAGAATTAATAACACTCAATGGAGCATAGTAAGAGGTTATCTCCATGTTCAAGGTAGGTGGATCCTATAACAAATATTTATATACTCAATTACATAAAGGCATGAATGGTTTCACTTATTCATTGTTTTGAGTAGAGTGAATGGGAAATGTGATTTCTGTAGTTATGGGAGAGAGTGTCTATCATTGATCATATTGAAATTTCATATACTTTCTTTAACACATAAGTGATTTGGGATTTCACCACACTCATGTATATATGCAGATATTGTGCCAGTTTGGTTGAGGGATTGTGTAGGTCTCAAGGTACGAGTGGAAATTTGAGATATCCATGGTTGGGTTTCTAGGGATAATGGTATGTTATGATATAGTCTCAGACAAAATAGGATAGGTGATATTACAATTCATCTCATGCCTAGTGAGAGGCACCCTCTTAAGGGTGGGTTGAGTCATAACCAGTGCTATGACCATGAAGAATCCTCAGGGACTAGAAGGAGTGTAATAGATTGAGATTACATTATGTGATGTATAAAGGTATATCCCTTAGGATAGGTGAAAGATAACTTTGTTGTTGGCCTATGGAGTTTTTCAAGATCACGTATCTGGTTGGAAAGTGATATGGAGTAGGATAGCTTGAGATGGTCCTTGGGTGGCTAGACAGAAAGTGAGGGTGGTTTTGATTAGGTTGGATCAGTCCATGAGGTCTAGGTTATAGGGTCTATTGGGAATATTATTCCCTAATGGTTGATAGTTCTCAGATTATATTATTGAGACTAGATTGTTAATGGAATGAGGTGTACCTAGTGGAATCCAGGATGGGTAAAACGAGATATTCTCTTAGATGAGAGGATAAGTCTTATAACTCCATATGGACTTACTATATATCTTTCCGAAAAATTAATCTAATGTTTTCCATTGATTTATAAGCCCACACCAATGACTTAAAATTAGGAAAAAAGTATTTTTTCAATATTATTAGAAAAATTACGTGATTAATAAAAAATATACTAAATAATAATATATTTACCTATAAAAATTATTAAATTTAGTGGATAGATAATTTATATGTTTATCCATAGTCAAACAAAATCTAAACTTTTTAATAAATTAATAAAATAACACTTTTAAATGATTATCATGATTATATAAATTTAAATTAGCATGGAATACTATTTAGAACACACAATGTTGAAGAATTCTATATTTGATAAAAATTATTCTCTGTATATATTAAATTTTCATTTAAATTTTACATTTATAAATTTTACAATTTTAGTTTTAAATAATTAACATCATTATTTAATTATTCATATAAATATTATATAAAGGCTAATATTTTGGATTTGTTCAAAATATTTGATTTTTAGGTGAATAGTGAAAAATATTGATTTTACAAAACTCAAATCATTTATGACTATATAAATAAGTATCTATAACATAAAACCTTAAAAAAATTCATGATCAAATTTTATATAAGAAAATAAAATATACATTTAAAAATAAAATTATGAATTTAAAAATCCTAGCATAAACAACATAAGATTTTTTTTTTTCAATAAAAATAATTTTTTTCTTTGAAATATATATTATTTTGTTAAAATTTGGTTTCGGATTTATTTCAAATCCACATTAATTTTCTTATAAATTATTTTTTTAATGAAAATAAATTATATTAATGATTTTATTCTATATAGAAATTTTAACATAAACATGCGCTTTTTCAAAAAATAGTTTTTATACATTACATACACTAATTTTAATTTTAATTTTCCATGTAAATAAAAATTTATTTGGTATAATGATTTTAAATTTTTTCATCAGCATTTAATAAATACTTAATAAGGTCCATTTTGTTTCGTAAAACCTAATGATAAATTATTTATGTAAAACTTTATACCATAGTAAAATCTAAATTTTAAATGTAATATATATAATTATAAATGGAATGGAACATGTTAAAAAAATGTTTTAGTTGATTCATCGAGGGATTCTCGACCTTATTCACCACCTAATATATTATTTCTCTTTTTTTATAGCCACTATCTATGAATAATGTGTTTAAATTTTTATAATGTGTAATTATATTTCCAAAAATGGCATTCTCACAATTATAAAAGGGGACCTCCACCACCCGTTCAATAAACACTAGATTTTTGGATTCCCCTGGAAACATTATCATTTTAAAATATAATAGAATATTACATAAAATATAGAAACATATGTTCTTGAGTATATATCATAATAGTTCCCTTTACAAGAAATTAACCAAATAAAATTGAAAATTCTCAGTGATGTTATAGTCTATTGAAGGAAATCATGATAAAGATCAGGGTTTTGGATGTCAAATTTCTATTCATGAATTTATGATTTATATTAACAAAAGTTTTCATATTTTTTTTATGTATTTGAAATGGGTTAATTTTTTAATTTTTTAATGTAATATAGGTTATTTAAAAATCTATATCATGATTTACCTTTACGGGGTTTTAATTCCTAAGATGAATATGATGAGAGGGTAATTGATATCTATTCTCACTTCATTGAGTTAAAATTATTAATTTTAAAATTCTTATTCAAAATCTTGGTTACCTTACACCTGATTTTTTTATTTTATATTTCATTCACTTGAACTATATATAGGATTCCCTTTTAATTCAATTATTTTAATGTGATGAATTTCTTGCACAAAAATTATATCATTGTTGAAAATAATTCCTATTCTCTTCAATGACAGTTTCCCCACAATATCAATAATTTTCATTTTCACTAATGTTTTACCTTTTAATTGAAATCCTTGTTATGTGTTATATCATGCGACCTTCATAAATACCTTCACTTATTTGAAAAATAATGTTTTTATAAATTTTTTTGTGATATTTAAACTAAAGTAAATTTAAAACCAAAAGAGTTTATTCAAAAAACAAAACTTTTTACTTTTATATTATTTAGTATATTTCATTTTATACATTCTTATCTATATTATTCTCATTCATTTGGTATATATAATTAATATATGTTATTTACATATATACCAAATTTATTATATGTTTAATGTTTTTGGTTAATACTTCTTTAGCTTCCCTTCAAATTATCCACTTATATATAAACCTGACTTAATGAACATTCCAATTAATAATATGATGACATGTGTTATATTTTTTTGAAAATTAATATCTAATAAAAAACTAATTATTTTATGAAAATAAATTTTTGTTTTATTCTAGTTCAAAGGGAAATAATAACATTTTTGATTCCTTAAAATATCCAATAATCATTTTGAAAAGTGTCGCATATTCAATCAATTTTATCCTTTGTTTTGCATTATCCTTATAATTTTTTTTAGTAATTTGGAACTCAATGTTTAAAACCTATGTTTATTTATTTAAATAAGAGGATATACTATTATTTAATTCATTTTTATCATAAAAATAATTTTTATATAGCCTTCAATTAATTTTTTAGATAATATTACAAAACCCACTTCCCTCTCATGGGATTTATCATAATTATTCTTTGTGAATGGTTTTATTTTATTATATGTACAATATATTAATTTAGATATTTTTATTTTCATTATGTGTTGTGTAAAACTAGATTTATACATTCTTCAAATACATTTGGTAATATTTCCATCTCACAAGATACCGTGTATAGTGTATGAGAGGTTAGCCTATGAAAACTATGTTATGTAACAAGTGGTATTAGAATTATATATTCCTCTAAGGAATTGGGTAAATATTTATATCTCATGATACTCTATGAATATTATTGGGGGAGAAGCTAATACACTATTTGACTTTTCCAACTATGATTATCTGAATAGAGGTTTGAACACAATCCACCATCAGACACTATCCACTATGTTTATTAAAATAGATGGAGAACCTAATACTCTAGGATATTATTACAATATATTTATGGGAATGTGTAGTGAACCTTATCCACCATGGGACGAAATTAACTATGTTTAATGGGAATGGTGTGTGAAAAGTGAAATGTGGGACAATATACAATATGTCTAAGGGAATGTGTAGGGAACATCATACACTATGAGGCTCTGTGAACTATGGTAGTTTTTATGGTGTTCCTTGTATTATGACTATTATATCATGTCTTATGTTATTTCCAAATATTAATGATTAAATTATCTTTTTATCATATCATTATTCTTTGTTTCCATGATTATTTCACACTATATATAATTTTATATGTTTTTCATTTTGATATAATATATCATTCCTTAATGATTTATTGATATATATTTCCATACAATGTTATTTTTAATAATAAACTAATCCCTTGGTCATGTTCGGTCATATTCTTATGAATTAACCCCTGATTAAATGTTGATATTATTTTCCCATACTAAATATTTGAGTCCAATTTTTTTTTTATATTTATATTTACTAGGGTATAAAGACATCTATAACTTATGATAGTGTTTAATAAGGGGATATATAATAATTTATGTTTGAAGAGAATGTTTCATAATTTAGTAATATAAATTTCCTCTCAAATAGGTATTTAAATCCACTAAAACAAAATGTTCAAGGACTTTTTTGAAATTATTCACAGATGAAATGATTAACCTATGATAATTATGTAAATTAAAGTAATTTTTAACTTGGGATACCATAAGTCCTGAGTGACTAGTTCCCTGGTATTATATAGTGAGTTATTTGATAGGATACTTGACCTATGCGTTACATCATGCATGCAAAGAAATGTACTTTTGATATGTGATTGATATATTTGTGTATGGGGATCATGAGTCATAGATCAAAAATATGTGATAAAGAACTATATGGTCTATGTTGTGTTTGATAATTTTCATGTGATAATAACTCAATGAACTTACCATTAGTGAGAGGACTTGAGTTATAATAGTGGAACTTTTCTTGAGTGAGATAGCTTCAGAAATGTTAGTGAATCTCTACTTGAATGTGTAGGTATGGTTTGTGATGGTATATTGGATCAATTAATAGGGATAGATCATAATGAGATGCGAGACATGGATTGTGGACCCTTCCTTAAGAGATTAAGTAGTGGGTTGAGATTTGAGTGTATGTCCATACCCTATCCCTTCATACAGTGGGTTGTGGGATGAAGTAAATCCTACAGTGACTCTTATGGTACATTCAATGAAACTAGTTCCATATCATGAGGTGAGGTGATTGTGAAACTATATCATGGTCTCAAAGAAGGTATGGCTGGGTTCCACAGTGGGATCATTAGCACATGATGACCTAATAGGTATGTGTCTCCCACTATGTATTTTAGTTAATTTTTATCATATGATGAATCAGGGAGTATGTTTTTATTACTTAATTAATTCTATATATACATGAATATAAATATGTATATTAGGGGTATTTAGTAAAACCCTACTAATTTATAAACTCACACACTGTATGTGGACACTAGTGTGCTTGTATAACTAATGATTTGATGGTTGAAGAAATATTGTGTAGACGACTATTCTAGAGCATCTCAGTGTCTTTTGGAGAGAGGTATGTGTTTTCCCTAGGTATGGAAGTCGGGAAGGTGTGTATATCATATTACATTTGTCAATTTTTATATGAGAACATCATTTTTTGTAACATTATTTTTATTGATTCTGCGTACTCTAATGTTTCAATATATTCTATTGAGTAAATTTATTCTATTGTTACACTTTTAATTGAGGAAATATTTTCCAAATTTCATTGATTAGGACCTTTACACTAGTTAATAGACTCTATTGAATATGGTGTTATACCTGATGTCCAATAACAATCTAATATGGGGAATTGTCTAGTTTCCATTAGATCAAGTTATTAAAAAATGGAATAAGATATTCTATTTTGTTTAATTATTTTTGGAGATGGTAGATATGTGATCTTTGATAATTTTAGATATTGTGATGCACCTAAGACAAGAACATCATGAATACCTTTTATGTTGGTATGTTCTGGTTAATATGTTTTAGTGATTGATGTTCCTTTTTTCATTTTTATTGTTAATTAATTCAATATTAATTTTTTATGGTGGTGTTTAATTTTTAATTCATTATTGGATCATTTTAATGAGGTTCGTGAACACGAATATTACATGGTATGTAGGATTCACAAGACATATGCATGATTATGAGTGATTTGATTTGCATAATATAGGTTCATATGATTACAGTGTGAAAAAAACATAATATCGAATATTTGTATTTAATGTGAATATGGAATTGTACTCATATGGATCATGTTTTTCACTCTTGATATATTTTCTAATGGGATATCATATATATCATATGATAATATATTCACTTGTGATAGAATTGTGATCCCTTGTGAAAGGGTAATATAGGTACCGTTAGTGTATTTTGAAGGAATTTAATACTTTGGTGATGATAGAATGAAGGAATGTCATGCCTAAGGTATGATCCAATAATATTTATAGATTTCACTAAGGGAAGGATCTAGTTAAGGTGCCAATAACAACCTATATGGTGTTTGAAATATATATTCTTTGTAGAATTCAACTTAAACCATTATTTGTGTGGACACCATGATTTGGGTGAGGATTGTATTGTGATATTCATTGTGTATGGTGTTGAGTCTTGGTGAGAGTTCATGATTAATTGGATGTTTGGAGTTTGGGGTTTTAATACTCTTTCAATGGGGTTGTTGGAGGATGGATAGATGCTTATGTTCTAGAAATAATTCTTGGGTGGTGGGTAATCATGTAGTTATCCTTTGAATGAGTGAGATTTCTCAAGATTCTGGATAATATAACATAAAGGTGGATATGATAAGTGGTATAGGACTATGAGTCCATGTTAGATAGGATGTGACTCATGTGATCATGATTTTGGTGTTTTGAAGTCGAATTTTACCAAATAATGCGATAGATGGGTTGGGTGAGATTGTGTAGGATCATGTGGAAGAACCTATAAGATGGTTTTTCGTGAAATAGTATACCTAAGGAGATGAATAGTGTTGACATCTCTTTATATAGAAATTTTTTGTTTTACGAGAGAAGGTGTATACTTTGTACGTGTTGTGCCTTGTTTTGTTGAAAGTGACCGAATGGGCCATGTGTGGGTCTATCGAGTATTATTTATGTTATTGATTAGATAAAGTGGTTCTAAGGTGGTAGTGAAATGAAGATACACTACAAGGAATAATAGTACAAGGTATTGGTTGAGATGAGATATTCCACAATTTTTTATAGGTTATCTAAATATGTGGTTGAGGCATCATCACACAGTGGATTTTGGTGGTCCTATATGGAATCATTAATGGTAAAAAGAAATTATTTTATGAGTGATCATGATTCAGAAATATTGACACTGATTTAGTAACATGACCCATATGGTCCATACAAAATGAGTGGTGAAAGGGAAGAAATTTTGTGGGATCACACTATTAGTTATTTTAGCTCTTCACACTCACTATGAGTGGATTGTTTAATGGTGATAATAGTGTTCTTTACAGGCTTGGAATGAGTGTAAGATGATGTTTTATGTTTGAAATTGGATTTGTTGAGTTGGCCAATCACAATCATTATGTTCGGTAATGGATTGAATGTAGGATATGGAGATTTGTTGTTGGGTTCGGTTGGGTGATGAAAACAACACTCCAATAGTGGGTAACATTGAATCAGTTGTAGGTGAATGTGCCTTGTGTTATATGGTCCATGAATGTGGCGAGATTATATGGAGAGATGAGTTTTTTGACATATGTATTCTAGTGTGAAGGATATCCATTTAAATATTGTTCAGAAATAAATTTTAAAATATATATTTTAATGTAGTTTTCATTATATCAATTTAATTGGTATCAATATTGAGGTGATGTTATAAATTTTTGAGAGTCAGAATAGGTTTTTTTAGAAATGTTTAGATGGTGTGGTGTATGGTTTGTCTGGTTGGTTTGGAGGGATTATAAAAATTTTATTTTTTTATCAAACAATGAAATTACAATAAGAGTTATTTCCATAATTTAGTATGGGGTTTCTGGTATATATTTGATACCTAAAAATGTAATGGAATTATGATCGGGTGAGGTAATGTGGAGGTTTATTGGAAGGTGTATCATTGGGTTTTGAGAAAGTTTTGGAAATGGATAAATAACCCATGTTTTCTAATAAATGTTTGGTGTTGAGATGGAAACCTCACTGAACATGTTTTTGGAATCACTAATAGAATGTTTATTTCCATTGTTGTAGAGTACCGAGGCACTAAATTAATAACCGTGAGTAGAGTTTTATAAATATGATCTCTAAAATAAATGGGATAAATTCATTAAAATCACCATTATATCATGATTGAAATGTATACGATCAATAATTGTTTCATTTTTGGATTTTTTTAGTGAGCGTGTAGCTCAACAACTGAAAGAGAATACATTTTAGTCTTCTATGTTACAGAATAGATGTCTATTTGGATTTTAGAGATGGAACAAAGATAATTATCAATTATTTATAATCCATTTTATTTACATAAATATTTTTTGAGGAATAAAATGGATTCTTAGGGATGATAATAATTATGGTATGAAGTTTATAGTAACCTATAAATTTCAGTTTCATTCAGATTCACTAGTGGATGTTTGAATTAATTGAAGGATTTAAGATCATTCTTTATAATGGGGATTGATTTTGGAATATGAGGATTATATTATCACAATGAAATATTTCATGGACTATAAAAAAAGTATGGGTGATGGTTTGGTTTCCTAGGTGGGCATCCAAGCAAGGTTCGAAGGCCTTATAAAAAAACTAATACTCAAATTCTGGTTGTGACACCTTGGTAGCATTGTGATTTACCACAACAAAGTTATTACACCATGGAGGGTATAAATGAAACATTTTTAAAGAGGTAGGATGATGTTCATTCCCAATTCATAGATTTACCTCCCAAAAAATAGAAGTCCCTATATGAATTAATTAGGTAATGGGGTGTGTCACACTAAAACACCCCTCGTCATCTAGTGGCTGACACATGGTTGGTTTTTTAAAGTGTGTTCGAATCATTTCTGGAGTACCCCCCATTGTTCTATGTTGACCAATAATGTGTGGTGAGGTCCATTCTATAGGCTCATCCCATTCAACCCATTTTAGTTCCTTTCAATAAGAGTTTTTTTCAGTGTGCTTCCACAACAATTCATGGTGAGTTATTCCCTTAATTATCATCTTTCCATTTCCATTTTTGACATTGTTACTGTGTGATTGGGATAGGGTTTCAGTTAAAATTATAAATGAGTATAGATAAATCATGTAAATTCGATAGGAATTTCACATTTCTCATCTATAAGAGGTTCTAAAACTATGAATAAAGTTCATTAGAAGTTATTTTTGGTGTGGTGAGATTTAGCGGTATGATTTATGGTGAGTGTGACTTTTTGGTTTAATCTAAATAATCAATTATAATTTTTCATATTATGTTTTTTTAGGTAAGATGAGATATGTTTTTTAAACCATGAATGAGCTTGATGAGGCGCCTAAAGGCACTGTGATGGGTGCAATCCTTGTTCGAGGTAGGTAGCCCTTATCACAAAAATTCAAAATAATGTGTATATAATAGTGTGAATGCTAATATAACTACATATTTCTATGTAGTGTTACTAGGGGTCAATGGTTCTATAGTAAAGAGAGAGGATAGTTTTCATTGAGTCTCATCAATTTGGTATATGTGCTCTTTAGCACTAAAGGGAATTGGGATCACGTGACAGTCATGTCCCCGTGTAGAGATAATTATAGTTAAGTTTACATTAATCATTGTGTAGATCATGGGATATGAATTAATATTATAGATAGAATAAGATGGGTTTCTAGGTTTATAATGTTAGAAATAGATGGGAATAGGCCCTGTGAGAAATGTTGAATGGTCCCTCATATCAAACCCATTGACATAAACTATTCTAATAGTGGAAATAGGATTAGAGAGTTCTGTGAGTGGTACAAGTCATATAAGACAATATGGGGTATTAAGAAAAAAAATTTAGTTGTAGAGTAAAGATATCAAATTTATAGGAGGTGAGATAGGACCTAGGTACTAGGCAGTGGAGTTTCTAAATACATAGAGTTGGGTTACTATAGGGCATGGAGCAAGATAACTTGATATGGTCTATGGGTAGTAAGACTAGATGGGATGAATGTTTTAATAATTTTTGAATGAGTCTTTAATTCTAAATTATAGTGGATTTATATAGTGTTTTCATTTATATATGAAGTATATGAAATGGTATCAGTGATCATGGACTGCAACGAGTATAGAATGGACCTAGAGGATTCCCTGATAAGTTATGTGAGACATTCTTCTAGATGAGGGGCTCAGTCTTGAGTGACTAGACCCCTAGGATCAGACAGTGATCTATATGATATGATATGTATTATTTCTACTATTTTATGTGTTTTAATATGAATGGAGAAAAACACATTAGTGGAAAGGGATCCTGAATTTGGGTCCCACCATAAGAAAGAAGGGGCTGGTTGGACTATTGGGGATGACACTAGTACTCATGTCCCTGAAGACTAAACCATTCTTATAGTGAGAAGTATTAGGTCCTGATAGGGGACCTTTCATTGTGTGATAAGGCTTGTGTTGTGATAGTATTCCTTGAATTTGTAGATAAGGTATAAGTTCGTCATTGCGGATGTAAATCTTGAGTTCATGGAAGCATCTTGAGGTTTGGGGATTTTTTAAGGTTGGTGGATAGTTTCTTTCTAAAATTAAGTGCCATGATAAGAATTAATGAGTTGAAACATCTTAAATAAATGAATTGATATCTCATTTATAAACTGAAAGGTGCATAAATTTATTATATAATCTCATAGTATTGATGGTTTGGTATTTCAATTTTAGGAGAAATAATCATGGGCACACTATTAATGTATAATTAGTGCTAACTTTGTTCCCCAACTAGATAGATAAGTTTTATAGGTGTACACATCATTTGAACAATGTGATGATCTAAGAGAGACTATATGGCTTCTTATAAAAATTATAGAGGCATGTCACATGACTTTTTAAACCATTCATAGTAACCATGTTAGATAGTGTGTTCTAGATTGTATGGTCTTCATGGTTGGTTCATATTCTAGAATAATTTTTTTCCAAAATATGAGCCTTTTAAAAATTGGTACATTATGAACATTCCCACTAGTCATTTACGTTTTAACAATTTTCCACCCATTTTCATATAGTATCCCTCTCATGACCCTCCCTTCCCTCTCTTATTCACATGGTGGGGATCTCCCTAATTCAATTTTCAAATCATGTTTTATCCCTTACATTGGAGTGTTAGAGTCACATCTAAAACTACTCATCCCTCCATTATGGGCTTCATTCATCGTAAAAACACATTCTATTAGTTTTTTTAAATATAGCCTATTTTCGATGCGATTATCTTGTTTTATCATTTCCTATTAATTCATTACAAAATAGTGGAAATTATATTACATTTAATCCCTCCTAAGAATATAGTATACTATTCGTCTAATTTAAAACATATCCTTTCCTTATTTATTATGTGTGCAAGGTGTGGTCAAGAAAACCATGTCATTCTTGATCACATATTAAATAAAGTATTTATAATTTATTTTTAATAAATTATACATCCATATTTTTATTCCTTGATCCATAAAATTTTAACAAGTAATGGATACCAAAATAAATGAGTTGACATTGGGTTCAATCCACAATTTGGTGAAATTACAATTAAAAGAATTAAATTGTAATAGTTGAGGTAAATTTGTGTATAAAATAATTAAAATGTTTTTTTTTTGAATTGACTAACTGGTTGTGAAATGGGATTTCACAACTATCGATGTGGTAAATGGAATTTTCAAAAGTGTATAAATATGGTAAATGTGGAATCCTTTATTTAATTCTAAGTGGTTATTTACTTCGTTGGTTTTGTAAACTTGTAATTTATTCATTTATTTTTTTACATTTATTTGATTTATTTACATTGATTTCTGGATTATGGTGATTTTGGTAAATTATACCCATAATTAGAGAAGTATGGATTATGTTTATAGAATACTATGTGAAATGATAATTTATTCTATATAATGAAAATTAAGAATTGTGATTTTAATTTAAGATGATCTAGAAAGAAATGATAAGCTCAATGGATTCTATATGATGTGTGCTACTAGGTATTTTCTGGATGACTTCTTATATTTCATATGATAATCAGTGGTTATGAATGCTGATAATAGTGTTGGGGTTACATGTGTTTGATAGATATTTTTTGGAGGCCAAGAGGATTTCATATTCTAGTATGATATGCGATCATGAGAATACCAAGATGAGAAATATAATTACATGGGAATTATAAGAGGATTTTGTAGATATTTTTGTGAATATTTAGAATAGGGGAATACCTGGATGAAAGCTTTGATTCTATGGGAATTATTGAATTAGCACCAGGATTCCATGTGATAATTTATTATACTAGGAATTCCATCATTATCCCTAGATTACATGTGGATAATTATGATTTACTGGTCGATGAGATCTTCACATAAACACCAAGTCACTAGCTGAAGTTGTTGGGGACAACCCAATCATAGAATTAAGGATCTATAATGGTATATGTGACATCTAATGTCAAGGTGAACCTAGGTATTCTGTGGTTGTATGATTTTCATATAATTGTTTAAAATAAATTAAGTTTTTTAAATTAAGGACATCAACATGAACTTTTTTAGATAGGTTATTTTAAGGATGTCGTTGGTGGTGGCCTAATGAGTTTTACTCACACAATAGTCGGGCCTCGATGGAACTTGGGTACCTAATCATAAGACGATCTAGTTGTATGTTTAGGTTTGGGTATTTTGTTAATGATGTTGATTTCTTGGGTTTGGTTTGGATTGAATAGAGTATTGATGATGGGACTGGTTGGGACTCAAGACTATTTTGGTGAGGAGTTTAGTTTTGATTTTCTTTTATCATATTATTCCTATACATGATCATCCTATAGGATATACTTTACTTTTATGGAATAGAAATTAATAAAATAGTTTGATATTGTTGGAATATTCCCTGATTTTTTTGTGATGTTTATCTAGATTGATTTATATATTTTATCAGTACCTACATTTCTATAGATCTAATAATAATGAAGGAATTTTCTCCCCAAGTAACCTCATAGGTCCTTTGGTCTAGTGATAAGAATCTATAATATGAGGATCTTAGCATGAGGCATAGTTCTAAAATAACTTAGGGTACGAGTTTAGTGGATTTTAGGGTAGGTTTTAACAATGTTATAATACATATTTATTTTGTATTGATATTTGGGTAGGGTAGATATGTGACTGAAAATGATTTAAGGATTAGCAATGATCTCACTCATAAGAGTGATCAACCCATACATTAGGGGAACCCATGTTTCTAGTGTTAGGACTTATTGTTCATGATTTTCACTTTTTGTTGTTTTATTTTATTTATAGCTTGAGTGAGACACATGGTTTGTGATGTTACAAGTTGATAAAATTTAAAATCATGGAATGGTATTGAAATATGGAATGGCTGTGTTCATGGATCATTTTAGGCATATATAGAATCACATGACATGCATAATGCTTGGGACATGGGTTTTTATGTTAATTTATTACTTCTTAGGATATATATTAGTTTTTTATTATTATTTCTTGACAATATTAGTCTAATTTATGAAAAACTACCATCCTAAGGGGGTTGGTATTTAAAATTTTCACACAGCTATATCTATTGTTTCCCATATATGACTATGGTTCAATCTTACATGACCAATTCAAAATATATTTTATTAAAACATGGTTAGATCATTTTTTTTGTTATTTAATTTATTAAATAAGGTTATCATATGCATACTATAAGATGTTTCTCCTGATATCATGTTAATGATACCTAATTTAATCATTTCTTTGAAATGTGAGAATCTAAAAGTCCTTAATATATGAAATATAAACCATTTAATGGAAAATAAATGTAATTATTGGAAGAAATTAATGGAATGTGAAATCATGTTTATGTATGAACTATCTAGATTAATTAATAATGATTATCCCTTCAAAAAAAATGATGGAAGTCATAGATTTTAATGATTCCTTGAACCCTCATGTATATATTTGGATAAACATAGTATATGGGTTATTGGGGCTACTATAAGCACCCATGTTTTGATACCTCTAATAATATATAACCATGATGGTGGTGTATCATTGGTGTGATGAGGTATTCAGTTCTGTTATTGTGTATATCAATAAAATTTGATTCCATTGTAGATGTTGTTATATTAAGATGGGGGTTTTCAAGCTATATGCCTTGTGAATTTTAGATGGGGAAGAGAGTAATCTCGTTTGTGGAGACCCATGTGATTTAAGGTTAGGGGTTCTGGGGAAGTACATAATGACACTTTATAGTGACTTATCTTAGTGAGATGATTCCTTATGACCAATTATGGTAACCCACAAGAGGTTTTTAGTTGATCCCAAGACATGTCTTAGTGGTATGAGGCTTGGTTCGATACCATGGTTTGTATTTTCAATGCAAATTTGCTGCCACCTATTTTTAAATAGTTATATTTGAGCAGCCAGAATGATGGGGAATTATTTTAATGATTGTTTTTATGGGAATGATCATTCAAATTCCAAAACATGTTAGTTTTGGTCATGATTTAGGTTATCAATTCCTGTGTTGGTGGGCAATTTGTGGTTCTGGAAATGACACTTGGGATGACTGATGGTTATGTTCTTTGACTTGACACATGTAAAATGTTATGATTTTTTATGAGGGCATCTATAATGCCTCAATATACTCATGTAGACACACTAGAAGCATGGTCTATTTCTTGGATAGGAATTTGAGCTAATGATTGGTGATGTATGAATAATGTGATGATGGTTCAGGTCCAGCAAATTAGTCACAACAAAGTTGTGACCTTTGGGTTTCAATGATATCATATGGAATAATTTAAAGTGGGTTCTTTTTGTATAACGCACTAAAATTATGAAATGTTGGTAGTGTCATGGTGTTTTTGGTTTAATAATAAATGGTTGAGGGATTTAGAGTTGTGGTAGTTTCTGATTATTTGGTCACTCTTATGAATTAATTATTGGATTTTGGTTGATTCTTGTGGGCTATGTGATCATGATTTTTTGGTAAATTTTTTAAGGTCCCAGTGGTAATGGATGATGTCTATAGATTGATCATAACATTAGGTCTTGATCAACATAATCTTTGAAATCAATATATATGTCTTTCTTTTAATGAATGTATGATTCTTGGAGGGTGTGACACACATTCCTTGGTGGTGGAAGCTTTTTATTATATTATATTGGAGTGATATGGGTGAATACATATAGTGGAGATATAATCATTAGTCGAGTGAGGGAATAAAACACATTGTGAATCAGTTTTAGATGAATTTCGGTGATGAGGTTCCCATGAGCCAAGAATGTGTGGCCTTTTCATTACTCACCATAGAACTCTAGTGTGAGTGGGATTGAAACAATCACTAATGTTTTGGTTAAGAAAAGGGTCTGAGCCATTCGGATTGGAATTTTTAGCTGATGGAATGATAAAAATGAAAATATATGGGGATGGAGAATCATATTATAATTGGTTGTGTGAGCCTTAGGTTGGAATGGTGGTTTTTTCAAGGAATCATCCATTGGAATGTCATGACAACCATGGAGTTCTATAAGGTATGGAATTTCAATTAAATCTATACTCATTTGGGATTCTAGTGGTTATTTTATATGACTTTTGGGTTGAATATTAATAATATTTTTTAGAATTTGAAAATAATTATGAGACCAATGTTTGATTCCATTGGAGCCCAAGTGAGAGTATATTCGATGGTGTGATTCATTGGTGTTTAACTGTTGAACTCCACAAGGGGGTTGGGAATAGAATTTAGGGAATTCTTGTTATGATAATAGGATACCTTTATAGATATGATTATCATATTTGGGATATGTAAAGGCACTTCATCCATATATGGTGATAATTATTGAGTTTGTTTGACTGAGGTTTTCATTAAGAAATGAGATCAAGAGTTGGGCTTGGATTATGATGTGTATACAATGAATTTTTTATAATTAATTTAGAGTGAGGCATTGATATCAATAAGAGAGATAACATTGTAATGGAAGCTGCATCTTTTGAGAGTGGTCTAATAGAGGATAACTTTATTGAACTGTCGTTTTATATTGAGAACCATGAGTTAGAGACCAAACCTAGATAATAATTTTGAATATGGAAACTATGTTTTTGGAGTATGTTGGGGATTTTTAAGATGGTTTAGCTTGTCATTTTGTTATTGTGTGATGGTGTCACACTCATTTTTGATTTGGATATACATGTGAGAGTGATAACCAGTGTTGATTGGAACTCTAAAATGTGTTGAGATATAGAAAATTGGGATCCTTGATGAGTTGGTTAGTGTAATATTAAAAAAATAATTCAATAGGTAAATTCCAACAATGGGAGACACTAGGGTTTAGAATAATCTTGGCGAGCTATGTCCTATAGTGGGGATCACCATGGTCCAGATAACATGACTAGATGACAGAGAAAGAGTCTATTTGGTTAGATGGAAAATGTTAGTGTATTATCTGGGTGTTAAATGATAATATAATAATCAACAAAGGATTGGGTGTTCCTATTTTTATCATTTATATCAATATTTTGAATTTTTTGGGGGTTAAAGGGTGTAACTCGACCATTAAACATCATGTTGATGACCCGTGTATGGTAGGTGATGTGGTAAGTTTGATAATAGGAATTCATGGGGATGAAAAGTGTTAACGTGAGGAGTTTATAAGACTTATGTATTTGAATGATACTAAGTGTAATATCCCTATATTTAATGGAATTCTATGTTTGATAGAATATACAACACACAAGATCGAGCATAAACAAAACATGTAATATTATTAACTAAAATTTATAGTTATAACCTTTCCCTTCAATTAAGGGGTATGAATAAGATTAACAGAATTATGAAATATTTATAAGGATCCAACTTAATAAAAATATACGGGTTAATACCTTGGAAATAAACACTTAATTTTTCATTAAATTCATTTTATTCTTCAGATATATTTTTTCTCCAAAAATGATTCTTATTTATTTTATATGCTAAAAATTTATTATTAATTAATAGATATTTGATAAATAGTTTTTGTTAATTTTTTTTAAATTATCATTAAAAATTACTTTTGTTGAATATTTAGGATTCGTTTAAAGAGATAGAGTTTTCAATGAATTGAAAAAATACTGATTTTCATAAAATATCCAATATTTTCATTATATAAATTAATTTAAAATAAAAATTTATATTAAAGAAACATAAGACTAATTTTATTTTTAATTTTTTAAAAAATTTTATAGGAGTTATCATTATACCTAATTTGGGTATGTGTTAATTTTTCGGCTAAAAAATTCATATTTTTAAAAACTGTTTTTCTTTTTATTTTGAATATTTATATTAAATTAATTTATATCACATTTTGAAATAGATTTTTGATAATTTTATCACTTATTTGGAACTAGTATCATTAGATCTGGGAAACAAATAAATTTTATTTTCGGTCACTAAAAATAGTAACTGTAGAAATTTCTTATTATCTCGCTAATGGTAAATTGGATGATTAATGTAAAAATATTATAAAAAGGTCTAAAAAAGAAACTGATATTCTTCTATATATCACATTAGTGGGTACATTTTACTCATAACAAACTATAATTTAAATGTGGGTTAATTTTTTCCATTGTACATTAATTATAAAATTTATATTATTTTATTTAAATATAATGTAAAAAATGTCACTCTCTTGTTTTGAATATCTATAATATTTTTTTTCATATATTAAAATATATTATATTTAGTTATAATTGTTAATTTAAATGAAAAAAAATTATCTTCATATTTTTTTAGTTTTTAGTGATGAAATAATTGCATTAAATTCTTATACAATGACAACACAAAGCATTTGCAAGAATTAAACAGATCAAGTCAATGATTTTAGAAATTATGAAATTAATATTTTCTGGGAATGTTAAGGTTTAATGATAAATTTATAGATATATATATCATATTATTGATATTTTAATCACTTATATTAAAATTACATTTCTTCCATGTTTAAAAAATAAATTTGTATGAATAGATCATAAAATGACATTAATAGTTTTTATGTTAAATATATTTTATTAAATTATATAAAAATCATAAAAATCTTGAAAAAGGAAAATTATACTAATAATTTATCAAATATTTATCCCATTTTCCATTAATGATCCAATTTTTAAATTATACATAAAATTATAACCCTTTAATATTGAAAATACCAGTACCATTGTTAAGGATAAAATTTGTTAACCGAGGGGTTAAACAAAAAGATAAGGTTTATAATAATATCTAAACGAATATAAATTCTATTATAAGAATAAAGTAATACCATATATATATATTATATTCACATTAATATCGTTTTGGATCCATTTTACATGATATAGACACATATTATATTATAAAATTTCATATATACTCAAAAGATGAAATTAAAGATATTTAATAAATAAACATTTTTAATAAATAAAAATTCAAAAAATAACTATATTATAAAAATTTAATGATATATAGTCTGAAATATCAACCAATAACCATTTATGGGTATCTTATCCTTTTATAATGATTTTTTGACACCCAAAGAGTAAAAACATTGACGTCATGAAAATTTTCAAAAGTTTTAACATGGGTTAAAAATAATGATATAAGGGTAAAACCAGAAACTAAAATTATATAAAATTTATTATATGATGTTATTTTGAATCATAATTCTATTATGTTAGAATTATATAAATTAGGATTGTTTTTCTCTTGAAATCAATTTTATATTAATTTAATACTTTAATAAATTACAAGAATTTCCCTCTCCTCACTAATAAAATGGGACATATTCATCCCTATTCCTATATTAGTTTTAAAAATTTATAGCTTATAAAATCCATAATAAAACACCATAATATCATCTTTAAACACAACCTATATATTTTGGACTTTCCGAAATACGATCACTTCAAGGGTAAGGTGTCTTGAAAAAGAGGTTTCACAACAAAGAGGTATAACTCTTAATTTATTTCATCTTCTAAATCCACAAAATACATGGTTTCCATTATAAAAAATTACCTGAATATATTCAATATAATTAAGTTTTAATTTGATTATGTAACACCCATTATAACCCATATTCAATATTACGAAAAGTGAAAACATTTATGGTACATACACATGACTTAACATCTCCCCATAGCGGTGTAATTTGTTTTTAGTCACCATTTTACATGGATGGTAATACATACGATTTAAATAAATTTTCATGTTATTTATTATATGAGTATGTTTCTATGGAGGTGAACTATTATTTAAATTTCTTTCATTCCTTTTATCAAAATGTGAATGTAGCATTAATGTGTATGCACAACCTCCTGTCCCCATGAATGTTGTAATTTATTTATCATTTTCTTACATTCATGGATGATTTTAAAAATGCATTTGTGGAATAAATATTCTTTTTATATCATGATTTTAATTTTGTAAATTATATAACCATGATCATTTTATAAGGAATATAACTATCAAACTGAAATATACATGAAAAACAAAATAGTCAACACCTGAAAACGATAATTAAAAAAAATAATTTTAATAAATGTGAATTAAAAGAATATATATGAATTATATATGATAAAATTATTATGAAAATTATTTTTCTATAAAATTATAATAAAGTTAAATTTCTTATTCAATATTTTTAAAATATGTACAAAAAATGTTGAATTAGAGGAAAGCGATCTTCCCCACATTTATTTCTATAAGACACATGTCATATTAGCCACTTGTTTCTTTTACATGGTTAATATAATTCCCATAAATTTATTTCAATATTATTATATATTATATTATTGGGATATTAATTTATATATGGTCCCCTATTTCATGTGTTTTTGATTTAGATGTTACCAAATTGGAAGTTTTTTATTTCACAATTTCATCATTATTTGATATTATTTATGATTATGTATTCATTATGGAAATTATAAGGTATTTCAATAATAAATAAAATATATTCTATTTTCCAATATTTATTCATAAAATTACCAATTTATATTAATATTTTCATTTATTCGGTATTTAAAATTAATGGGAAAAGCATTTTTATGAAAAATATAATATATTTCCTCTCCAGATAATAATATTTTTTATTTTAGGCCATTGTTTTATTTTAAAAGTTTCGAATAAAAATTTTTCTATTATACTATTATTGTTTAAAATAATCATTAACCATGTTTTTGTTTCTAAAAAATGCCTCATAGGACTTTTCTTCTTATCCTATTAATGAGGTGCCTTTCAATTTTTAGAAAAAACATGAATGAAATATTTTCTTAAGGTAATTGGCGTGATTTAATCTTGAACAATCATGAAATCATAATGCATTGAATATTCCATTAAAATTTTCAATGGTTATATACAAGGTAATACATTTTTACAATATTATAAATTTTTTTAGTTTTAAAAAATAATTTTAAAGTGAAAATAGTATTTCCATCATGAATTTTTTTAAAGAAAATTAATAGTATATAAAATCATTAAAGATAATAACAATTTAATTTAATTATAGTTCAACAAGGATATTTTGTAATGGTACCGTCCTTAATTTTTAGCTTTATGGTTGACTATTATTTTTATATGTGAAAGTTTTGAAATTGCACAATCTAGATATCTGAATAGATATTATTATTGACTATTATGTAATGTAGAATAAGACTTATAGTTTATATGTATAATGAATGTATTAGAATTATTATGTGATGGGTGGAGCCCAAATATATATATACCCTTGATGCATCAGTATGTATCAAGTGACAATATAGGTTTGATATTAGGATAAGGCCTTACCTATTTATGTAAAATGTCTTTGCTCTAGGCTTTTTACGTATTTTTATGTTGTCTAGGTATGAGGCCTCGATGGAATTTTTATGATTTAAAAAAAATCTAAATTTTATTATTATGAAATAATTTATTATTTTCCATGCGATTATTTGAATATTATTGATATCCCTAGATAAATTTCATTTTCATGTTACTATTTGTATAGAATTATTTTATCAAATTTTAGTCATTCTATATTATTATTTGTACACTAGTTATTGATTAAATGATGTGTGTTTTAGTTATTTTCCTTTCAATATTTATTATTTCTTATTTTCACATGATATATTTTTCTATATGTGACTGTTAATGAGTATTTGAGATCACCCATAGTTTGTTTCTTTTACACATGATGCTATAAAGTGAATTATTATTTATATGAAATGGTATTTTTGAGAGAATAAAGATGTTATAATAGAAAAATCATTTTTTATTTTATGTTTTCCAATGTATGTGAGAATCAATTATGGGTCAATTTTACCAATAATAAAAAAATATAGATTTTATGGGTGTGATCTCTTATATATAGTTCCAATTTAATAAAGTAACCACCAACTCTTGGTTACATGGTTAAAATAAGCTTTAATAGAAATTATAATAAAAAGATATAGTAGGACATACATTAGGGAATATAATCCAATTAAAATGTATGAGGATATGTCTATTTATAGGATAAAATCATAATGTTATTGGGAATGCACAAATTATGTTATTTTCATTGAAATACATCCATTTTTGTATAATAACAGTGGATATGGATTTATAATAGATGAATTTTGGGGCGATAACCTCAAAATGAGTTTGTCGAGTAAGTCTCAGCCATTAGTTACACTCACAATCAATGGGGAATTACATTAAACCAAATTTTACACTAACATGGGATATTCTTGGGTTAGATTACATTTTCTTTATAAACCAATATATTTAATGAGAAGATAGAATGTATAGAATCCTATAATATACCGTAGTGATATGGGATATACCTAAAGTGTCTTTGATTGATAATTACAAGGTTTATAATACTAATAAAGTCCTAAATATCCATTTTTATGATTTATGTGATGGGATATTAACATTATTAAAGGATATTTTTTGATAAATTTATGGTAGAAAAACCTTTGGTTTAGCATATGTTTCAGTCAGAATATTGTTTGGGGAATAATTATTAAATATTTATTTATCATAATCACTATTTTTTTGATAAACATAATGGATTATATGATAATTATATGAACCCGATATTTCAAAAAATAAATATTAAATTTTTTTCATAAATATTTATTACATTAAAAAAACACAGACCAGCATCCCACAATAGTTCAGTTCCTTCGGAAACATTGAATCATAAACATCTTGTACATTGGTAAAATTAAACCTCACCCACTATTTTATTCATAAATAGAAACCTTATTATAAATATAATACATAATAAATTTCTTCATAACATTCAGGAATTGAAAAATAAGAAATGGTGAGATAAGATACTCAATATAGCTAAAAAAGGGAGTTACAGAAGTATAACATTAACAAAAGGTTATAGGAAGTAGAAGAATAAAATTTGAAATCCATACAAAAGATATCATAGATCATAAAATAGATTCATGGAAAAAATGTTGGATGATCATAAGAAATAAATCATTTGGGAATCATAAAACATAATCTATGATAGAATAAATGTTTCATAATAAGTAGTTTTTTTAATACATAAAAACATAGAAAATATTTTCCACAATAGCCGAGGATCACCATCAAGGATATAATAGTGGAATTGGATCACTCCTGAAACCAACATCTAAATCAATGTTTACTCCCAAGACCATTATAGAATATAAAGTCATTTACTGAATCAGATTCACTCTCTGATCTAGTGTTATCTGTTTCATTTCATGTGAATCTGTACCCAAGGCATTAGAGGTATATATATGTCTCACCTATGTCATAATGAATACCAATTTTATTTTTTCAACAATATCATAAAACTTTAATAATATCATAGAATAAAAAATTATATTGGTTTCAGAAACAATCTATCATATCATAACATGTAGAGAAGTGGTAGGTTACATAAACATTTCATCATGTCATCATAGAATAACCTATAAAATAATAAGTGGGATTCATAAGAATTTTATAATGGTATAACCTGATGAAAAGAAAAGGGTTTCATAAAAATAATTCCCTAAAAGAAATAAAACATTCATATAAAGAATATGAATTATATCCTTGGATCATATCACTATGAATTCATACATATCAACAATATATGTCATCATAGATATAAAATTATTTTGAATGATCATTTAAATAATTTCATGAAGAAATTAACATTTCCATTTCATAAAAATGATTTAAGTCACTAATTATTTTAAAATCATTTTATTTTAAAATAACCTCAACAACTTATATAGAAATATTAAATTAAAATAATTAACCTGATGTCAAGGTGTGTCATTCATACAATACATCCTAAAAAAGATCTATTTCACAGTTTTGAAAAAAATGAGAATTTTCTAGAACAAAAAAAGAATATTCCATAGATTTTTGAAAAATTGAAAAATGAGAGAAATTGTTTTTATAAATCAAATATGAATAATAATACATTTTTGAATTTAAAGAAACATGGTATTGGAAGAAAACAGATTTCCAACCAGAGAGAAATAAAATTAATTTTTTATGAATATTATTTTATCAATGATTTTATGTAATAAAGAAAGAATAAATGGTACTATTTCTTGAATAAATAATTAATAACTAATGTTGAAGTAAGTTAATGATATTTTTGAGAGATAAATCATAATATGTTTTCATAAAAACAGAATTCTAAACAATCATGACAAACATTGGTATTGTACCATAAAATCTATAAAACATTGGTAAATTTTAATAATAATCACCAAGAAGGAATAGAATAAAATAGAACATAAAATATAACGAGGATAAATAAATTTTGGATATTACATGTCAAAGGGGTTATATATACACCCCATGAAAGAATATTGATGCATAACAAAACATACACCTCAAAGAAAAAAATAATGAATAAAAATACCTTACTAATTTTGTAAAACATGAACCATAAACACCATAAAATATAGATCCTAAAATAGATATAAAAATACCGCCAATTATTAGGATAGGAATCATAAAATAATAAAATTGGTTTTATATAAACCACATAAAAGAAATATGAGGTGAATATGTAATGCGTCACAATTAAGTAAAAAGTGAGATAGATATCCATTATCTTAACTATTGACATAGATCATCCTCATTAAAACATCATATATAATAAATATAAGATTATTATAAATATATTTAATAACCATATTCATATATATCTTACCATATACATCTTATTTATTAATTTTTATTACTCTTTTATTAAAAATTACATTTTAATGTCATATTTTGGGTAATAACAACACTGGTTTAGGAATCAGTTTTGATTTTTTGGTTTTTGGTCAAAACACACTGATCATGGTTTAATAATATCATGTAAAATAAAAATGATTTAAATAACATATATATTCATCATATATGTATTTAGAGTTATCCATAAAAATTAGTGATAAAAATGAAATAAACTATTGATTGAGATGTTAGGCCGTACGTAAGCTTGAATACAGTTTCCATTTTCTTGTCAAACTGAAATAAAGAATAAAGATTATATTTTATATTTTTATATTTATTATTATTTAATATATATCACATATTCTAATTAATCCCATCTTTATTACCTTCCATATAAATAGTGAAGTAATCATATCACATCGCAAAGCAGTAGTCTACCGTACACATGAGTGTGGTTATCGTATTCCCACAACACAATCAGTACAAAGATATGTTTGATATAATGACTCAAAAATTATAATAATATCATATATATATATATATAATATATAAATAAATAATCCATAATAAAATATCTCTTTGAGTGGTGGTAATTGAACAAACGATTGACAACAGTTCGTAAAGAGGTAGTTCGCCATACATAGAAATGACTATTTCATAAACCATTTGATGGAAGTCGAGCTGGTTCTAGGACACTAAATTAAAAAAATAGAATTACATGTAAGATAATTAGGATTTTATATAGTCATATTATAACATGTATTTAAGGATCTTCATGAATAAATAAAAGAAATACTCTTATTGATGAACAATACCTCTTCTCCAGGTATACAACTTAGGTTTGCACCAAAATTATTCCTAAGATTGATTTATGTCTAAAATAATTCCTATAGGATGAGAGGGTGGAGTTTTTGAATTAATTTGGGTAGGTATTTTTGGATCCAATGTTGTTTGAAGGATTGAATAAGAGATGATAAGGGGTGTCTATCTATAAGTGATGTAACTGGAACACTTGTAATTATTTTGAAATAAAAAGTTGTACCCAAATTTTTCAAATTGAAAAGGTTAAAAAATGGATAAAATTAGATCCTTATACATGATATGGTATACAAATTTCCATGTTAATGATTTTCGACCAGTGTAAAGGTAATTGTAACCCTAATAAGTTTAGTTAAACCCCCATTAAACAAATTTCTATCTTAAATGTATTAAATAATTTTTACTATTTTTACTATTAATTTTTGTCAGAAATTATGTTAAACATATATGATAATATAAATTATTCTTATTAAATAATATTAATCCATTTTCCAAACTCAATTCACATATTTTGAAATATTTGATTAAAAAATAATCCCACATATGCGATGATAATGCATTTTTTAAGAGAAGTTTTTCAAAAGTTCAAAATGTTCCATTATCAAAAATAAATATAATATTAATTAAATTTAGATAATTAAGATAAATAAATTTATAATTAAATAAAATTATTTTAAAACCAATTTAAAATATAATGTATCTTTATAAATTATTTAAATATAAATGCAATTTTCAATTAAAATCCTATATTTTTCAATTTTCATAAAAAAATTAAAATTTAAAAATAATTTAAAAAATTAACCCTAATATAATTTTGAAATGGTGATTTAAAAAATGATATTTATTTTTTAAAAATAATTTTATTATTTTCATAACAATTAATTTTATTAATGTTCAAAAAAATAAATAAACCCCCTTTTTGTGATAATATTATTTTTAAAATACAAATATGCATTATCAAAATTTAAGAACTCTTTAACCATTATTTTACCTTTATAGAAAACCATTAAAATTAATATTCAAAAATTATTTATTAATATTTATATCATTATGTTTAATAGAATTGTATAACGGTCATGTTTAACTAATTTTAATAATATATCATGGTTTTTTAAAGACTTAGTGTCATGTGTAACACAAGGTATCTGTGTGTTTCTTATAGAAAAATCATAAAGTGGTGTTGTGTCTACCACATGATAAACGTATCATCCCATGTAACACAATATTAAATTGGTGTTTCATGTAATTTAATCTAAACATGGTGTTGTATGTAATAAATGATATCAAATAAATTAAACTTTTTCAATGAAAATAAATATTATTCATAAAAACTTGGGGTCTTATATTATTCCCCCCATAAGATGAATTACACACTCAAAATTAATCACTTATATAAAAACAAATTAAGGATGTTATTCCCCATTATATAATAAAATTCCCACTTATCTTCTTCAAACTAATTATTTATTTAAAAAACATTGACTAGGTGAGTGGTCTTGTATAATATAACTTTCTTTGTATGATCCAAAATCTCCATGATTTTATCAGCATTAAGAAAAACCTAGTCCAGAGGTATGACCTATGAGTTTTTTAAATTTTAAGGGTAATGAAACGACATACTTATGAGAGATACCAAGTACAGATCACCCACTAGGGTGAGGTTAGGTGGAACCAGCAATCAATAAGATATGGTCCCAATATAATAAATAACATCATAGATATAGATATAATAAAAAAATAGATTCCATTTATTCCAACATATCTTTAACTTCATTAATTGAGAAATTATTAGAAATAACATATCACTAATATCAAATTATATATCACACTGGTGGTTATCAGGATACATTTTCTATCAAAACTGTGCTTCCATGATGTTTTACTGAATGATGTGACATTTATCTTCCATTTGTTCCTCAATATCATGTCCCAATAGTATTTATTATCTAACACTAGTATTGATTGTTGGATCTCTACATGTCATTTCATAGAGGGATTCATAAGTATCCATCTAAATGTTTAAGTTAAATATTTTATTGTAAGAAAAAATAACTAGATTATGGTATTGATCTGAACCGCCATTGAAATTCAAATAAAAAGATCTCAACATTTTATGTATGGATTGAGTTGTTCTCTCAAAGTAACCATCGGTATGAGGATGATACACAGTGCTAAAAATGAATTTTCAATCAAGATATTTCTGGAGACATCTTAATCAGACAAAATGGTTTGTGGTTCCCTATGGATCCTTAAGACATCATTAATGTATATCTTGGAAATATTATCCATAATAAGTCTTCTCTTCAAGCGATGAAGTTTACTAACTTAGTAGGGTGATTGAATTGATATCATATAACATTATTAAGTTTATATGTTGTAGGGATTCTAACAAAAAAATCAATGGAGATGTTTTCTATTTTCTATTCTATTATGGGTTATCGATGTAATAACACTATATAATTTTTATTCATCCATAAGTTAAGAAAATACTATAAAAATACATAAAAACTATATGATATATCTATTCATTCCATCACACTAGAAAACATTTTCAAATTAATATACATCCTCATACTTTTGAGATGAATGGAGAATAGAGAACTGTGAGTCTCATTTAATAAATCCTTTATAAAATATTGTGTGGATGGAATATATACAAAGTTAATTAACCTCAACATCCCATCATAATAAAATCTAAACACAAGAATTTTTATAATTTTCATTAACAACTCTATATATTTCTTCTGGTGCTATATAATCATCACTTGGATAGAAGGTTGAACATTCAATTAAGAAAGATAATACTTTCCACTTCCTTAATGATTTTTAGATCCATCATTTGAAAAATCATAAATACTTTATTCTTTGTAGTCCTCATCATATATAATTTAGTATGATCTTTTTCACATAAAGCATCAACAACCTTGTCCACTTTTTTAGGGTGGTAATGTATTCATAAGTCATAATCATTAATTAGTTCTAAAAACCTTCTCTAGGGAATATTGAACTTATTATGTATTAAGATTTTCAAAAAAAAATTGAGCAGTATATATATATCAGACATTTCTCAATAAATATAATGCCTCTATATATTTAATTAAAAAATTACCACAGTCGATTCCAAATAACGAGTTGTTTAATTTTTCTCATGAATCGATAATTATCAGGGGCATAAAATATATCCATGACATTTTTCTGAGAAAAAATATCCCAATTCTTTATTCAATGAATCAGCATTTATTACAAACCATTTTGTACTATAAGTTAATGTATAAACATGGCTAATGATTAATCTTCTCTTAGGTTCCATGAAAATTTTCTCACATTCATTTGTCCATAAGAACATGTATCCGTTATGAGTTAACTTGGTGACTGGACTAGATAGTCGTAATAACATACGAAAAAAAAATCAATAATATTGATCTAAAACCAAAATAATAATAATATTGGTTAGTGTGGTTGTTCTCGAACAACACTCAAAAGATTTTGTCTTTAATGGATCTACCGATATACACTATCATTAGATTATAGGACCCAAAAAACAAAACCTTTTGAACCCAAAATCCATACGTGGTATTTTTTTCATATAGTACTCCTTCCATTGGTTATTTAATATTATTATCAATTTTCCTTGATTCTATTCATTACATTTTAATGGATAAGAATTTCATGTATAAAGATTTCCACAAACTGATCAAAGAAATATCTAAAGGCTCTATTCAAAAAATCCATTAAGAGAGTGGAAGAATTAGTTTGACCGAGTTCCATCAATATATAGTAATTGTTTCCATACATTATATGGAATGTTTTCTTGGGTATACCTTCCATATTAATCCTCAATTTATGATATGCATAAAAAATGTCAATCTTGGAAAAGAATCGAGCTCCAAACAGCTGATCAAAATGGTCATCAATACAGGATAGAAGATAAATGATCTTAATTATAATCTAGTTTTATACTGATATTCAATTCATAGTCAAACATATTCGTCAATCATTAAAAAAAGATATACCCCAAGGTGAAACACATATATGAATAAATCCATTGTAAAGGTTCTCCTGGAGTTTTTTCTTCAATTCCTATAACTCAATTGGGGTCATTCTATAGGGAGTATTTGAAATTTTTATAAAACAAGGTATGTGTTATTTTTAGAAAAAAACATCACATTATAGTGGAACACTCAAAAAATCGTTCATAAATACTTTATAAAATTAACACTCAATAGGAATATCATCAATGTTAAGTTTATATCCAACTATTTGTGATAAAAACCACTTTTAAATGGGAATTAAAACCCATACAATGGTTGTGATATCCAAAAAAAGTTCATACTTATCATAAAATTGATATAAAATCCTAGGTTTAATTGGAATATCAAATTTGAATTTCATTTCTCAATAATTGTAGTATAAATAATTAAATGAAATTCAATCCTTGACTAATATGACTTTAAATTACATCAAATGAAGAATGAATTTTTTTTTGGACTCAAATCTCACAGATGTACAATGAATAGGAATAATATACATGAGATGTGATCATCACACCATTAAGGGGATTCAATGATAATTTAATATATAATAGTTTTCATTTCATCCTGATACCCTTATGAAATTCTTTAGACATTAATTGATGGAATGATCTATAGTCTAATAAGACATTAGTAGTTATTGAATGGATAACAAGTGTTATTTTCACCATGTCATTACCAAATCCATCACCATAAATAGTCCTCACATGATATTTCGCTATATCTCATGAATTAAGGGGCTTTTGACGTCGTTCATCACCATTGTCCTTCATATTTGGTCAATATTTCGAATAATTACCATACAACATTAATTGGAAACACTATAGTGTGGGTGATACATTTTGGGTATGTTTCTCTCTATTCACATCATTATCTAACTTCTTCTTATCACTATAATACCCAATTACCAAATAACATTGTATTACACACTAAAAAACATTTAATAGTCCTTTTAAGAAAATTTCCTCCATGTTTCTTCCAACAATTTGAGATTAATGTAAATCACATATTCTTCTCTCCATGGACATTATATTTTACATTGAATTCCATTTTTCTCTTCATATTAATACCATGAGATTGATACAAACACACAACCTATATTTACACCATGATATAACTTCAAAAAATATATTCATATCTACTAATGTATCATATTGATAACACCCTTTAGTGACATGGTTTTATGCCAGTGTTGTCTTATCCAACCATAGATTTATATTAGATGATATGATTTATAAGTATACCTCACATATTTTTTAAAATTCTCCTCATAGATACCAATAGACTCATCATCATTTTTATTTATTTAAAGGAAATAATTCTCTATATTTATATGAAGAAATCTAGGATGGTACTTATTGAAATATGAGTTCAAAAACTCATCCCAATCGAGAGATTAAATTTCACTATGTTTCCTCATATTCTTGATAAGAGTCCCCGATTAATCTGCGTCACCTTCCAGATATTAAATAACCAAAATAGATTTTTCATGTTTTGAAAATTAGTGAATAGAAAATATATTTTTAGTGGGA
The DNA here is from genome assembly GCA_963277665.1 of Viscum album. Classification (NCBI taxonomy): domain Eukaryota; kingdom Viridiplantae; phylum Streptophyta; class Magnoliopsida; order Santalales; family Viscaceae; genus Viscum; species Viscum album. The sequence goes on from CAUJRU010000207.1 coordinate 525,149, forward strand.
TTGATCCATGTTTTAGAAACTAATGACTTCAATAACATAGTGAAATATGGAAGACATTGAATTATGAAGCACTCAATAATTTTTTCCCTTTGATCATTTGGAAGTCTAGTATGATTGATATCATGATAATTATGTTTAAACATGATAATGATTTTTTTCATTCCATATAACTTTATTCATGTTTTAATAAGAGGAAACTAATTTCATTATTCATCACACTAATCGTTAAAAGAGTTTATTCAGGTTCCAACAAATGAGTAAAAAAATCATTGTAAGAAATAATAATAGTAATGGGAACAAAAAAATCATGAAAAATTACTTCTAGGGTATTTAAATTCTATTACATTATTAATTAATATATGAAACCATATTTTTATCCGAGAGTATTCATTTTCATCATTTATTTATATCCTTAATGACGGTTTATAATATTTTTGTGAATTTAAAAAGCATATTCCATGGTATTGATAATCTAGATGTGTAGTAAGGACCGTTTACATGAACTAAGAGATCATCAAGTCTAGATAAATGATCCATTTCCTAATTTATTACCCTTAAAAACCTATGTGCTTTCTAAACCCACTTTTTGTATCTAGAAATGGATTCAATTTATTTGAAACTACTTAGTATATCCTTTACCAAAATTATAACACATTTTCTTATTATTTGGTTCATCCTTAGATTTAATAGTAGACATGTCCTTGTATATTTCACTAAGGGTTTCTAATCATAGTCTCCAAATATTTTTGAAACTAATTCTATGATACCAAATATAGTGACCTAGTATTATGATACATAGATATTGCCTCTTTTTTTTGGAATTTTTTATACATTAAAAAACATGTATAAAGACCGTAATAGTTTAATTCCATTAGAAACTTGGAAACACAAACATATAGTACCTAGATAGACAATTCCAAATATCACTATGAGCTTTATAACTAGAACCCTTTTTATACATATCATACATAGTACATTTTTTAATAACCCAAGTAAAAGAAACATAAAAAATGGGGTCCTGGATGCTTAGTAAGGGTAAGAAAGGAAAATACGTAAGTATAACAAGAACATAAGGGTATAAGATCATGATCAGAACATTTGGAAACCATATCCTATATATCGAAGATCATAATCTTGATTCATTACATAAATTTTGACATTTCATAATATTTAAATCATTATATAATAAATGAAAATCACCCATGATATAATAACATTGGAATAAAACCATCATTTATTGCATACAAATAAGTATATAAAATCATTTCCATAGTATTTTAGGCTCACATCCAATGCTATAAAACTAGAATGGTTTTACTACTCAAACTATCAATGTAGTCACGATTAAATTCAAATACTATCAAAATAGACATAATACCTTACTAAGCTTAGTTCACTCCTGGTCTCGGTATTATCTATCACATTATATGTAAATCATTACTCAATTAATTGGTGGGAGATATAGGTACCACCTGTCTTGTAAGGAAATCCAAATTTATGTTTACCACATGATTATAGAACATTCATCAGATCATAACCCATGAAAGGAAATAATTTTCATAAAAAATCCAACATATCACAAACTATGGAAGACATACAGGTTTTATAATCATTTCATCATTTCATCAAAGCACATCCTTTGTAAAAACAAATTATTTCCATAAAAACTACTATTATGGTATAACCCATGGATGAGAAATAGGTTTCATATACATTATTCCATCAAAAAATTAACCATTTAGTGAAATAATATGCATTTTATCCTCGGATCATTTCTATAAAAACAAGTATTTATAATCATTCGATGTCATCATATATAGAAAATGATTTAGAATTATCATTTAAAACATTTGAGTTGAAAAATGTACATTCTACTCTGTAAAATAAATCATAAAACACGAATCATTTTGGATATATTTTTCATTGGAAATAATCCTTGAAAACATATAAAATAGGATTTAAATAAATTTATTTTCATGAATATATTAAGTTTATTTCATGTCATACACATTTAGAAAATATTCCTTTCACACATTTTGCTAAATAAAATAGGGAATTTTTTGAAAAATGACTAGTAGAATCCATAAAAAACAATTTTATAAATGTTAAATATGGTTAAAATTTTGGTTTAATTATAATTTTATTATTATAAAATATTTTTGAACACAGTTTTTAAAAAGAATGGGTTTAGAAGGAAATCGATTTCTAACCGAATAGAGAAAGAAAGTTGAATTTTAATTAAATTAATAAAATAATTATTTTAATTACCACTTAGTGAAAAATGGTTTCATTTCATTAATGATTAATGAAAAACTATATTATAATAAAATTAATTAGTTCCTATAGATACTTTTTAAAATATTTTCTAATAAAAACACAATAATAAACCATCCTGATAAACTATGAGATAGTAACATAAAATATTTTCCAATTTGGAACATTAAATCATAAGCCCCATGAATGGATAAAGTAAAATGAAACATAAAATATAATAATTATAAATAAATTCATAAAATTACTTTTAAAAGTGGTCATATATATGCTACGTAAAGGAATATAGGTGCATAAAAATATATTAGTCTCAAAGAAGGATAAATAAGGAAAACATTTGTTACCTTTTTTTTAAATATTGAGCAGTAAACCCCATAAAAGCCAGAACCTAAATTGGATATGTAAATCCCCATAATGTTATAGATAGTATTCATAAAATGCATCCACATTCAGTATATACACCACAGAAAAACAAATTATTGGTGAATATGGCATATGTCTCAGAAAAGTAAAAAGTGTGACCAAAATCCATTACCTTAGGTGTTGACTTCTATTGTACGCATTAAACAATTATGTTTAATAAATATACATTTTGAAAAATATATTCTAGATACGTTTTCATATATATAATACTATATACGGTTTAATTATGAACTTTTTTTAGCCATTTATCAATAATTCTAGGATAAAGTCATGTTTCTTGTAATCTCCACATTCATTTTTATATATGTTTTGATTTTTTATTTTTGGTTAACTTACTTTGATAATTGTTTATTCATATAAATTTTTTTATCCTGGATATAAATATCTTATATATTCCTTATATAATTATATATTTTAATATAATAATCATTTTGATAGAAATTGGAATACACAGGTAATGGAGACAGTACGTCGTATGTACACATGTACACAACTCTCATTTTCATATTGAAGTGAATTTTATATAGGCAAATTAAATATTATCATTTAATGGTAATTTGTATCTCATATATATCACAAATTTTAATTAAAACTATCCTTATTACCTTAAATTTTATTCATTAAAGAATATTATTACTTCATAAGGTGATATTCTTCTTAACATAGGAGTGACACTATCATATTATAAAAAATGGAGAATATGCAGGTATATATGATATAATGATTCCAAAATTATATTAATATCCAAAATATCTCATATAAATATTAAATCCATTATCATTTCTATCCTTGATAGGTGGTTGTGGAAAAAAGTTATACTAGTTCACGTGGCGGTAGTCTTGATTCACACAAAAATGATTTTGTATCCCATTAGAGTGAAGGAGAAATGGTTATTGGTCATTAACATAACATAAAAACATCTAGGAATATTTATGTTCCTTATGATATTATATAATAATGGAATAATAATAATTTTAGGAGTTGGATGAATATATAAATTAATTTCCCATTGATGAACATTACCTCTTCTTCAAGTATCCTTTTTTAGGTTTGCACCAAATGCATCAAGTTTGTATTTATTTCAAAAATGAATAATATAGGATGTATAAAGGTAATTATTTTAGTGATTTGTGTTTGATAAACAAAAGGGTTTTAATTTTAGAAGGGGAAAATGTTGGTGAGATTTTATGAGTGAGGTGAGAGGCACACTTATGATAGTTTTGAATGACAAAAGTATACCCACATTTTTCACATTCCAAAAGGGTTCATTATGGTTAAAATTAAAATTGCATACACATTGAGGTATTAATTTTTACATAAAATACATTTTATAAATGTGTATATAAAATAGTAACAATTATATTTTATTTTAACGCTTGGTAAATCAATTTTAACCATAACCATGATGAATAATTTTTATTATTTAAACTATTTAATTTGGTCAAAAATTATGTAGAAATAAACTGTTAATATATATTATTTCCAATCCAAAAATTGTCTTCATTTTTCAAATTATATTCATTGAAGTAGAAATTATGAATTTAAAAATAATCCTTCATATGTGATTAGAATGTCCAATTTGGAAGAGAAAATATTCAAAAGGTTGAAATATTATTATATAAATATTCCATATTAAATTAATTATAATAAAAAATTATGGATTAATATATTTATAATTGAATTTTTTTTACTTTTAAATATAATTAACTTAATTTAACATTTAAAATAATTTAAACTATAATTATGTTTTAACTTCAAATTCTTTATTTTTTACTATAAAAAAAATCAATTTTCATAAAAATACATAAAATTTAACCTAAATGTTTTTTTCATGATGATTTAAAAATGAAGTTTATCTTCTCAAAAAAAATATAATAGCGAGAATGTTAAATTTCAAAAAATTTCACAAAAATGGAATGTATTTTGGTGAGAAAATTATATTTATGAAACATACATATACTTTACCAATAATTAGTCACTATTTTAGAAATATGATTCCTTTATGTAAAAAAATAGAATTATTATTTAAAATTTAGTAATTAAAAACGATTTTACTATGTTTAATGACACAGTTATAGTGGTCATATTTAAATAATTTTAATACTATATCATTCATATATTAAAACTCAGTGTCATGTGTAATGCAAGATAACCTAGTGTTTAACTTAGTGAAATGTCATATTTTTGGCTCATGTAATGATATATTATATTGGTGTTTACATTAACACAATCCAAAATTTTTCTTTTCTGTAACACAATCTTAACAGGGTGTTTTATGTAACACAATATATTGAAAAAAACTAATTTATACAATGAAAACAAATATTACCAAAAACATAGTGTGTAGCAATATTTTATTTTAAATAAACAATAGTAAATTAAGATTACTTTATTTTTTGAAAAATATAATGTTCTATAGAAAAAATTACTGGTTAAAAAGTTTTTGGATTAATGATGTTATTTTTGAGTATGTTCATAATATATTTAGAAATATTATAGGAATTATATATATATAGTTTTATAAAAGGAAATCCCATAGGACTAGTGAAAAAACATCTAATTTGGTATAGTCATTGGGACTAAACCCACAACCAAGTGTCCACAAGTGTAAAATGACAACTGAAGGACTACATGGTGTATTGGTTACGATGAAATTGGTTTCTATATAAATTATTTTATTGAAAATGATTATGTTGATTTGGGAAGAATATTATAGGAATAAATATTTTATTTTTTTTGGATTTTGAGTTGATTTATGATTTTTCAGAAGAAGCTTTAATTTTTTTGGAGGTATATATGATGTTTTGTTTATCAAAAAGGATTATTTAAGAACACTGATATTTTATTTTTGGAGGTGTAAATATAAGGGTATGAGATAACCTTTTAGGATAAAACATTTTTTAATGTTGAGTTTTTATGTTTATTTTTTGTACATGGTTATTTATTTATTGAATTATATTTTTATACCTTTTGATTAATTTTTAAATTTTGGAGGTTAATTTATAATTTCTTCATTTGAGTATTTATTTGTTTTCGGTATTCTCATACATTGTGGTATCCATTCTGGTTTTCATTAAGAAAAGAGTAATAAGTTCGTTTTATTTTATGGATTATATTATTTATTAGAAACATATTTTAATGCTAAATGAATTTAAAAATTCAGCTTCAATACTAATAATTTTAAAAAATTAACATATTTTAGTGGAAATTGATGACGGGGTGAAATTATACTTTTAAATTAATTATATTTTCATTTTTTCGTTTTTATATTGTAAAGGAATTCCTCAATTATAGGAAAATGTTCTTGGAATTAAAATTTCATATTATTACATTTAAGAGGTTTTGTTAACCCTTTTTTGATTTATGTTTTTAGCAAATTAATGTTCAAATGTAAAACCCTAGATTACATTTTTAAAGATAAAATTATAGGGAAAAAAATTATTAAATGGGGGGAGAATGTATCATCCTAATATCTTTTTAGAAAATCCATTATATTTCCAATAAATAAGGTCCTTTAAAATAAAAATTTAATATTATTGTAACATAAGACAACTTTAATTATTAACAATATATTTAATTTCATAAGAACCATCATTATACATAATTTTAATGTATGTCATTTTTAGTATTAAAAACACAATTTTTGTAAAATATATTTTTTCATTGATTTTTGTGTTTTTATATAATATTAATTTATTCAACTTAGTAGAATTTATTATTGAAAACTGGATCCCATATTTGTATATTGGATGTTAAAATTTGTTAAATAAGACCATTTTATTCTTGGTCATAAAAATAATAACCATAATTAATTATTGTTACAGAAACGAAGTTAAATAAAATGATTATGGTTAAATATATTTTGAAAAGGTATAAAAATAAACAAAACGTTACTATATCAAATTATATCTTTATATTTAATCTATGATAGTCTATTTTTTCAAAATTGGATAATTTATTTCCACTTTTTTTACATTAACATTTATATTTTTTTGTAAATATAATATCAAAATGTCACTCTATTTATTTTAATATATTATATATTTTAATATAGGTATAATAATATTTTATGTTTGGTTATAAATTATTATCATTAATATAATTTACTTTTATCATGGAAATTTATTTTTAAATTTTATTATGAAATAAGTACCTAAAATTATTAAACAATGCTGGAACATTACTTATACCAGATGTAATAAAATCAAGTAAATTATTTCAAAAAAACTAAAAGTATTATTTTTTGGGTGAGTTAATGTGTCCCAAAAAAATAAATATAAATGTTAAATATTATATATTTGTGAAATTATTATATTCTAATTCCATTTTATTAATTATTTCTAAACATAAAATTATTTCACATAGTTAATTAAATGAAATTAATGGTATTTTATTTTAAATATATTTTTTTGAAATTATTAAAAAAGATCAAAAATAATTAAAGTGGAGAATTAGGATTTTAAAGGATCTAAAATATCCTATCAATGTAATTTAGGATCCAATTTTTACATTATTTTTATAATTATAAACCTTTAATATTTTAAAATTCATAACCATGATTATGGATAAAATTCGATAACCAAGGGGTCAAACCGAAAGATAATGTTTAAAAAAATATATACATTTGTCTAAATATTTTTTAATTATAAAATTAAGATGATATTATTCTTATATTTTAATAAATTACATTTTCGAACCATTTTACATGATCTAAAAAAAATACTATTTTATTGCATTTCATGTAATTTAAAAAAGGACAGTAATTAAATTTTATAAAAGAATATTTTATTGAATGAATTAAAAATAATAAAAATAAAAAGTATAGCTAGTTGAATAATATATGGTTAAAAATATCAACAATGTTCCATTTATGGGTTAAATTTCATTTTATAGTAAATTTTGTGACACCTAAAGAGTAAAAAAATTGTTTCAGAGTAATTGTCAAAAGGGATAATCCTGGGGGGATTTGGGTGTTAAAACAATGAGATATGGGTGAACACATCAATTAAATTTTAAAAATTATATTATATGATATAATTTAGACTTTTAATCACATTATATTTTAAATATTTCCTTTTTTGACCATATTATTTAAGAATTAATTTATATTAATTTAGTGCTTCGAAAAATTCCAAGAATACCCCTCTCATACCTTATAAAACATAACATCTTATATCTCTTAATAAAACATTTGGATATATATATCTTAAAAATTACCTAAAATTATAAATTTATAACTTCTTTCACTACATCATAGAGATTGTTTTTCTTAAAAAAGGTTATTCCTTAAAGGCATAATGTGTAATCCAAAAGTGGTGTCTCAACAAAGTTGTTTAACTCTTAACCAAGTGATTTCAATATTCTTCCATATACCAATGTTAAATAGATGGAATATATTTTAAAAAATTATTATTATTATTTAATATAATAAAATAAAATTATTATGATAAAACAACCATTATCATTCATTATCTATCCTATAGAAAGTGATTACATCACTCATGAAAACTTAGGACATACTATCTCCACATGGAGGTGTAATTCATTTTTCATCACCACATTACCTTGATATTCTTAATAATAGATTTACTATATATATATATATATATAATATTTATTATTATTTTTTCTTCTAGAAATTGGATCTAACAATTATATATGTTTTGTTCTATCCGTCAAAAGTGGAAACATCATTCATGCGTATATACAACATACCATCTCATTGAGAAATGTAATTAATTTTTACTTCTACAACATCCTTTTTCCACTATAAAAATGTATATAGATAAAATATATATTATTTAAATCATTAATATTAATATATAAAATATGGAACTATGATCAAAGGACAAGGAATTAAGTTTTCGTATCGAAACATCCATTGAATATGACATTATTAACACATGAAAATGACAATTTTAAAAAGGATTTATAAATAAATATGTGTTAAAATATTATAATTTTGTCATATAAAATATTATAAGTATAATAATTATTATTTAATATAATTATAATATTTATGAATTTATTATATTGGAGGTTAAATGTACTTATGAAGAAGTTATACTTGAGTTGATGGATTTTCATCTCACATCTCTTTCAGTGAGAAAAATTCCATATATGCCCCATATTTATTTTATGAGGTTTATGTAAACCAATTAATGTTTTTTTTGTGAATATAATTAAAAATATTGGGATTTTATTATTTATATACGGTCTTATCATTCATGAGTCTTTGATTCAAAAGTTACCAAAGTGGTAAGGGTCTATTTACATTCTAATAATTATTTTGTATTGTTTATTTTTAAAATCACCATTAGGTGTATTATATGATATTTCAATATAAAACTGAATATATATTTTTTTAATATGTTTAATAATATATATTTCAAGTAATATTACCATTTATGACACATTTTTTATGATAAAGGTAATGAATTTTATTAATGAAAATAGATAGTATTTTCTATATGGTGAGATTAAAATTTCATGCATGTTCATTTTTTCTTATTTTCAAGAATGTTTCTATAATGATAATATAATTTTTAAATAAGTGTTCTTCCACTTCATAATTTTTATAAAATAATTAAAATTTTAATTTTCTTATTATTTTTCAAATGAAGAACTTTATACTGTTTACTGAGAATGTGAAATGGATATTTTTTACACATTCAGCCTGATTATAATTTTACTTCTCGAGGAAAAATAAAAAATTCAAATATTACATTCTATGTTTCCATGGTTTTTTTCAAAGACTTTTTCCATAATAATTAGGAGTTTTTAGTTTTAAAATTTAATTTTCAAATTGAATGTGTATTTTCCTCAAAAACATTTTAGGGTATTTTTGAACTATTTCTATTCATTAATGAAAAATATATTTATTTTACATTAGATGCATTAATGATATATTGTAATAATACATTGATTACTATTTATATATATATTTTATATTCATTTATAGAAGGGAAATTAATTAAATTTTGTATTATATTTATGACAATTCAGAAAATTATTAATTATTATAAAATATTTATTATTTTTTTTTTATTTATTAGTATGATAAATTCATTGAACATAATATGTGATGGGTGGGGACCAAAATAAAATTTAACCTTTATTTGACAATATGTATCATAAAAATAGGTTGGTTATAGATCCAAGGCTTTACCCATTTATGTAAGATGTATTGACGTGAGACCTTGATGGCATTTTTATGATTTCTGGAATGAGGCCTCAATGAAAAGTTTAATATATCTAAAAATATGAATTCTATTATTATGAAATATTTTATTAACGTCTATATGAATATATGAATTTATGTGATATCGGTGGATAGTAATCAATATCATGTAAATATTTATATTGATTCTTATCAATCATTTATTCCTACCATATTATAATTTTTACTAAAGTTATTATGTAAATCAATTTTTTAAGTTATTTACCTTTCTATATCGATTATAACATATTTAATCATGATAAATTCATATATTGATAAACTATTCTGATCATTTTAGTGCCCCATTATATTTTTTCTTTTCCTCGTGAGTCTAGGTAGTGTACTATGATTGATATAAAAGGATATGGTAGGGAAAATAATTATATTCTTAAAAAAATACAATGTTATGTTATATATTTTTAAATATTTATGATATTCAAGTTTTTTTACAGTTTACCAAGACTAAAATACTATTAATTCCCTAGGGATACAATCTCATTTGTCTATTTCTGGTGTAATAAAGTAACCAAAAACTCTAGACTATTGGGGATAAGATCCATACATTAATTTTGGGGGAAATTGCAGTTTTATGATGTTAGTGGATGATACATTATTAAAAATTGAGGTTTTTACCCAGAATTAATGATTTGGAAGATGTTAAAGGTATTTTTTTGGATGTGGTTTGAGGTTTCAGTTGTGCCTCTCATGTGTGGATAAGTCTTAAGGGATTTAAAGATTTATTTTTTAGTTTTGGGGGTATCATGTCATTTCATATGGTTATAACACAATTTTCTGTAAATGTAAACCCAAAAATTTAGGCTTTATAGTATAGAATCATAGTTTCTTTGAACCATGTGAGGGTCATAAGAAGATTGTGAGAACACAATATAATAATAAAGATACATGTGACACAATTGGTTAAATAGTGTTCACTAACTGTGATAGGTGGAGTGTCCAAGACATTATCGTTAATATGGTTGGTGAATGATCTGGAAAACTATATTGGATTAGAAAATTCATCTTTAATGTTCGGGAAATTATAAATCCCCCCTATATTTTATATTATAACACATTTTTTCCTCACATTTCATCCTAGCAGCACTCTCATATTCCCTTCATTCCTTAGCTTCTTCCCATGGATGGGTCTTCCACTTTCCTTTTCCAAATAATGTTATCTAAATTATATCCGATATATAGAGTTATGTATATAAATACTCATCTAAAAATTTCTGTTTAATTTATTTTCAAAGGATATTATATAATTTTTTATAATATTACAATTTCTGAGTGATTTTCTGGTTTCTCTGTTCCTCTTTTACAAACAATAACAAAAGTTAATACTCTATTAGTATAATAACTAAGGTGTGATGAATCTGATAACGAAATTGGGGATTTCATTGGTCGATGAATGTCATTATTCCATTTATCATAATTTTTTACTCAATATGATTAGATTAAAATGAAAATCATTACACTGTCCCTAAAAATGAACTTCTAGATATAATATTTTTCTTAGGAAAATTTTTTACCCTATCTTCAAGTTTCCAATGTCATAAGCTTTATAAAAAAATTTAATTTAAATATATATCTAAAAAATGAAATATTATTGATTTTAGTAAAATTAGTTCTAATTTTAGAATAATTTAGCTCTTATATTTGTAATTATACTTGAAAATAATTATATTTTCAACCACTTGAGTAGAAATTCCTATTAGACTCATTCTGAAATTGTTAATCCAAATTTTTTCATTGAAATATCATTATCACTCACTAAAAATTACCATGTTATTCTATAATTATAAATTACTTATTTAATATAATTTTTCCTTAAGTTTTTTGAAAATAAATAATAGAATAAATAAAATAAGAATAAAAATAATATTTATGGGATGCTATTAAAAATTGAGACACATATGCTGACATATTAGTTATGAGATGTGTTGATGAAGTGTAACATTCATCAATATTGTGTTCTTGTCACACAAATCAAATAGGATACCACATTAGACCAAAAAGTACCTTCAAAAATGTTATGGATTCTAGTTTATTCTCTCCCTCAATATAATGCCCCTGGCTCTAGAATCCGAGAGATGGTACCTCACTTTATTACATTAGTGTAAATACAAGACTGTAATCTTAAAGGATCGATCAGTTAAGAAGTATTGGTAGCCATATTACATACATGAACAATATATTCCTTTTAAAACTATAAAATAGAATAAATATAATCCTTCGATAACATCATAATTCTCCTATCATAACCCCACATATCAGTCATAATAAACATCTTGGCATCTTCTAAAAAATAAAACTCAATAAATGGGTGAGCTCAGATGGTCAGTAAGGGTAAATAGTATAGAGAAATTTAAAATAGAAACCTAAACAATAAGGAATGGTGAATAGAAAAAACATACAATTAAAAAATAAATTTGAATAAAATATAGGTGGAAAATTATTTGAATAAATAATTCTATATAAATATTTACATGAGAATAATACTTATCCATAGATGTTATAAAAGGTGAATATTAACATGATATATATATTACTAATATCATAATGATGTGTTAAAAAATTCTAGACATCATAAAAATACCATAAATTCATCATAAAATAAGTATACATAATTGGGTAATGCCACAACCAAAACCCAGTTTAGTTTGTCTCATGAGACCTACCGATGCATTGAGGGGCTTTATCAGGCTACGCCTGTTACTTACTAAGTGATATTCATTCTTAATATGTTGAATAATGTATTTAAAAATATATATTTAAAAAAAGTGTCCAATTAAACATTTAAATATTTCAATAATAATCATAGATGAAAATACTTGAATATAATCATTCATAAATTCTTGAGAGAAATAAAATTTTACATTACAAAGAATATTTCTTTTGGAAAATAATTTTAATTTTTTATAAAATAATATTTTAAACATGTGTATCTGATAAATGAAAATGGGTGTACAAATAAATTATATTTTGGGAATAAATTATGTCTAAATTATGTGTAAAAATTACAAACGAGTTTGGAATAAACATTAGAAATGGTCCACTTCGGGGGGGGGGGGGGGGGGGGTTGAAATGAAAATATAATAGTCTTTATAACAAAAAATAAGATAATTTTTTGTACAAAACATGGATGTAAAAAATATTTTTTTTTTAAATTAAGTTTTATTTTATGAAAATAATTATGTCCTAAAATATATCATCGATGGTACTTGAAAATGGGTATGGAATTGTGATGTTCCCTTTAATCGAGTTTTCATAACACAGAGAATTGTAAAGGGATCCTTAAAAACAACCTTTTCCCCATTAAATAATTATTAACCGATCTAGATACATTTTATGGAACATTTACATAAATTTTTTAATAAATATATAAAAATTAAGAATAATTACATTAGGGTAAAGAGAGAGAAGGCGTAAACTGAATAAGAAGTGGATGTTCAGGGAGAATCCATTATCACTTTGAAAATAGTCAAAATATATTCCCCGTAAAATTAATATTCATCAAATGAGACATTAAATATCATTAATATAATTATATTAATGATATAATAAATCAAAGGTAAGTATAAATACATCTTACACAATAAATAGTGAAGAATAAGGCATATCTCATGGAAATAAAGGTGAGATGAGAAAACCCTTACCAAATGTCTGAAAACATTCTGCACCTAATATTAAAGTCATAGTTAATCATTTCAAGTCCATTAATTAATTAATCAATAACCATTATACATGTAATTTATTAATTATATGTTTATTAAGTTCATATATAGCCAAGTTGATGAGTTATAATGTACAATTGTATCGTTCATAAGTGTTTGTTTCCTTGATTTTCTTGATCAGTTTACTTGTGTGTATATATATATATGAAATATCATGTAAAATGGTAATAGGTTATTATAATTTAAATTATATGTTATTAATAAAATTAAATAAAATTAAATGTTTATATAATTCTTTTGGTTATATCGTATGTGGATAAATCATTAGATAAAATCATAGTGATAACCATTTAGATTATTTCAGAAATTGTTCAGTCAATATGTTCTTGTTTTTCTTAATTAATTAATATTACGGGTATATACTACCTATAGAAGATTTAATAAGTTTTATTTCATCTATTACTTTCTTTTTTTACGATAAAAATGGTTTTATGACCATATTTTAAGGTGATAATGGAAAATGAAAGCGCATCATACACAATGGCGGTAAATGGGCTCATTAGAGACAATATTTTAATATTTAGAATAAAATGGAGAGGGAAAGGGGAATGATGATGTATTTTATATTAACAAATTGAAATTATAATATATATAATATCATTTATTTATCATCAATTTCTGGATAGAGGAGGTGAGGTAAGTATAAGAATAGAAATGAAACTGATTTGAAAATAAAGGAAAATGAAATAGGATTTTACCTCTCGATTTTCTTTTCCTTGAGAACCTTATTAAGGGGATTGTGATTAGTAATTTTGTCATACAAAAGGAACATATTCGTGGGTAAGAGACTGAGGAATTTTATTTTCTAGTAATGTTACAATTTTTAGGCTTAATTTGTGTTAGGATAATAAGTGGTGACAGGTGGGTTTTATAGTGCAGGAGAAGGGTGTTTTTTGATTATTCTATTCTACAGTTTATTAGTTTGGACCAATTAAAGATATAGTGATGATTATAGGTATAAATAAAATAAATAAAGAAATATTGTTCTTGATTATGGTTCTTACATTAGAGACAAATCATGCAATAGTGTATTTAACTTATAATGTATATATAACAAAAATTATCATATGTTACTATTCATAAAAATCAACTATCATTAAAAAATCCCAAGCATCCAACCTAACAATTTTTTGATGTGTAGAATTATAAAATGGACCCCATTATATGAAAGTAATTTTCTAAATATGAGATATTTAAATTTTCATTAATATCATCAATTAACAGAAAAATTAAAATTTTAACTTAATAACTGATTCTAGAGAAATTAAAAATATTAGATAAAGACTAAAAAATTATTCAATAACAATAATAATGAAAATTATTAATTTTTTAATTTATTTTAATAATATATATATTATTTTAAATTAATTTATTGATTACAAAATTGTATATAAACATTTGTGTTTCCCAAAAATACCAATAGTATATTTTTCATTTTTAAAAAATTTATTTGCTTATTTTATGATACAAATATACCAAATTTTAATTTATAATATAGATAAATAATATGAAATATTTAAAAAGGAATTTATTACTATAATGGACACATTATTATTCATAATGGTAAAATTATTATTCCAATGGTCACATTAATCTTTATAAAAAATGAAACTTATCATACAAATATTAAACAATTTAACCAAAGTAAATTTTGATATTACAAATCAAAAAACAGTGTTTTTTCAAATATAATATATTAGTGTTTCAAACATTATAATTAAAACACGGTCTCCCTTAAAATGTGGTAATTTGTTTTTAGAAAAATAGTCTTTTGTCTGTAAAATTGGATTGATTCTAATATTTTGTCTCTAAAAATATTTTGGAAGATTATAAAAATATTTTATTGAATATATAATATATAAATTTAATTAATAACCATAATAATTTTTGTTTAATTTAATTAATTAATATAAAAACTCATTCTGTCCTTGAAAATAGTATTTATAAAAAAATCTTTTTTTATCAATTGGTTTTCATTTCAAATTAATTGGCCACCAATGAATTATTTTCATTAAAATGTTTAATCAATATTTTCCTAATTTAATAATCTCATTAATTCTTTCCATTCCACATATCATGGAGATAAAAATAATAATTAAATAATAAGTAATCATTTGTTAAGATCGATATCTATCAAAGAAGTTAAATTTAAAAAAGTCATCCTGTAAAATCTTGGGGTATTACATTCTCCCTTTCTGAAATAAATTTTATCCTCAAAATTCGGAATTTTACATAAATAATTGGAGGTTGATACTATAAATTTACTTTGTGGATGAGAATGGGGGGTAATAAAATATCCCCTTAATAATTTTGAAATGGAAAAAGTGAAGGTCACCAAAAAAACATGGATTTCATGTAAAAAATCATTAGAGAAAGGAGATAACATGGACATGGAATATGAATCAAAATGTCATGTTATTATGGAGAGTGATAGATAAAATAATAATTATTCATTTAACAATAAAAACCCATAAATTTTTAGAATATCTCAAATACAATTGATTTATTAGAAAAAAAATATATGAATAATTTTTCAGTTCCAAATTAATTTTCCTAAAGTTGAAAAATCATTTTAATGTTATAATAAGCACTTGTAAAAATAAACATACTTTATTAGTTTCCATTTAAAAATAATATTATCAACCTTTGGTTGTGTTGTGATTAATTTTCACTTCATCCCTTATACGTGGAAGTGAATGTTCAAAAATATTTTTCACGCTTGAAGAACATTTAATGAATCATATGGTCCTAAAGATATTCCTTTATCTTTTAAATGATTATTTAATCTATGAAGGTTATCAAAATATATAAAATAATAATAATTTCCAATGTTTAACTTGATCCATTCGACAACTAACTAATATTTGACATGTCTAAACCATTTATATCTGTATTCAATGTCAAATCTAGAAGGAAGGTCAGTAAATATACAGATCAATCATAATATTAGATTCTCAAATTAATGTAACTATTAATAACAAATTAAAAATATATTAATAACTTAATAATATTTAAATATTTATTAAAATTTCATGATTGAAAGAGTAAAATATCATGTTGTAATTTAACAGAAACATTTAACAATTACAGCATAACATAAATCATTATATCTCTAACCACCGTTATGGTAACCTATATTATCCCATAAAAATATAATTGACATTATATTAAAATAAAGCACAAATCATGTGTTATCTTTACTAAATAATTTGGTTTGAATAATACTAACTAAGAATATAATCACATCTATTGAATAATGGTTTTATTCATCACATTATTTAAATTCTTATAACAAATAATGTATTGATAAAATAATCAAATAAGATAATTGTTGAATATAAACACAATAATATTATTCACTACACTTTGACTATTATAGTATAATAATATTGACTGTGTCAATTTATCCTCTTTTGGTTTATATTCCTTTGATACATGAGACATTTATTTATGTAGTGTCCCATATCCTTGTATTTGAAGAACTAAAAATCAAGAAATCCTTTCATTTACATAAAATCACAGGAACAATATACTTTTATGCACACATTAAGAAAACTCATTTTCCACTTAATTATATATCAATGTGTTTCCTTCCACAATTATCAAATGTGGGAAAATACATCATTAACATCTTCCATGTATCTATCTTTTTCCCACATTTCATCATCTTTTATTGGTTCCCATTGAATCCACAACACTTGGATAATTAATTATCTATCTTGTTAGAGCATTATTTCATTTCCTCATATTGTGAGAATATTTTGGAGATGACATCCCTTCGAATTATTGGCAAAGAACCATCAATTAAACACTCATTCTTACTCTTTCTCTTATGTAAATTGATGAGGTTTTCATTCCTTCCACTGGGAACCATTACAAAACAATGTCATATAATAGATTAGATCATAAAATTATAAAACATAATTTAGAATCCCAATATTGGTGAAATTATTAACAGAAATTAAAATATATATGTATATCTAATCTCATAATCATAAACGTGGTTTCACTAGAGAAAGATTTACTTTAAAAGTATCCATAATGGTTTATAAACTGAATTTTAATTATCCAAAGAATATACCATAGGAGTGTCATACCATGTTCTTAGTAAAGCTCATTTTATTGTACTGGGTTACGAAATATTTTGCTTGACACAACATGATAGATTTGTAACCCCTAGGTACATCTGTGTCAGAACCACGTCCACATGTTGTACACAAATATTGATTTATTTTTAAGAACACACACATAATCTAGACCTTACCAAAATTTAAGGATGTTATTATATTATAATTCAAAAAGACTTTATTTTGGATATGTTCCATAAACTATGAATTATAAATAATGTTTTGATTTTTTTTTACTAAATATCCTTCAATACCATTTGTAATGACTTGAGAACCCATATATCTAGAGATGGTGACTTACTTTATTTCCTTATCATAGAAACAACACTGTAATACCAAAGGAAATATCATTTTAGTATTTTTGAAATCTATATTATATACATAAACTCTACATTACAATTTGAATCATAAATTGAATCAAATAGAATTCTTTGATAACACCATAAATATCCAAGAATAACCCTCAATGTCAATCGTAATATATGTTGGCACCGGAAAACACGTCCATGTAATTCATCGAATGCTTCCATGCATGATCCCCGTAGTATAGCTCGTTGCGTAATTTTTGATTTGACTTATCATGGATCCCGAATGTAGTTATGGATCCAAATTTATCGTCGTTCTATGTCAGGCTACTGGAAATGGCCATTGAGGGTGATTTTGGGTAAATGTACGTTTTTTCACGCAAGAAGTGAAATCTTGCATGCAATAATGATTATTTTGCGCACAAGAAGTGAAATATTGTGTACAATAATGGATGTTTTGTCCACGAGAATGAAATCCTATGCGCAACAGTAAAATCCTACCTGCAACATGTCGTCCAAACATTTTACGTTCCCAATGAGATGTCATCTTCCTTCTAGGTTACCCAAAAAATGTCTATGGAAGGCGCACACATGTTTTGAGAGGTGCGTGCAAGATGATAATCCGCACGCAAGATTCTTACGCGCCCGATGTCACATCAAACTCCCCTTTGCGCACACACCCTCCGCATGGTGCGTGTAAGATCACGTCCGTGCCTGGAATTTTACGCACAAACGCTCCCAGGTTTGCCGAAAAATACAAGGTCATCCCCCACCCCTCGGGGGAGGTCTTTGGATGTTGTCCACCACACTACTGCGTGTACGTCCGCCTCTTCCATGATCACGTGGAAGAATAGTATCCTTCATGTGAGATCTTGCACGATAGGTCCTATATGGGTTCCCTTTCACGAGATCCCATGGTGGTTTGATCCTCACCTGCCATATTTTATGCCTAAGTCATGTGCACAGAAGATTCCATGTGTGCACGCAAAACATCCAATCATGCACACAAGACATCAATCTTGGGCACAAGACTTCAATCATGCACCCAGGACTTCAATCATGCGGGAAAGACTTCAATCGTGTGCTCAAGACTTCAATCTTACATGTAAAAGTACCAAGGTACCGAATCTTGAGAGAAACTATGCCACACGGTCCAATCTTGTGTGCAGTCCATCCAATATGTAGGCCATCCTACACACAAAAAATGCTCAGTCATGTGCCTGTTGGTCCATACCGCGAGGGCTTTTCCCCTGTACCCTCACCCAGGGTCAGTGCCCAGCTGCGGTCCTGGACCTACGGGCCGGTCCCTTCACTACCATCACTGACCCCCTTGAAAAATAGAGAGTTGCACAACAATCTTTTCAAGTTGGGATTTCAGGAATTTCCATTCTTCCCTTATGCAGATCCGCCTTCAACATATGGGATTCCAGGATTTGAGATACTCTTTCACACACCATGAAACACATTGAGTCATCATATTTCTCTTGATCCGTTTCACATGTCGTGAGTTGGGATTCTCGTCATCAATCCCCCCAAGTACATTGAATCAAAATTTTCCTTAAGAGACTCATCCAAACCCTCTAACCTAAATCATATTCCAAGTTGAATCTGAAAGAGCCACCCATGCGTAAGTCCCAACATCAACCATTTTTAGGTTCCTTATGCCAACAGTCCAATCTATATGACTATAAACTGTATTGTCCCCTATGTTGCAATAATAGGATACCTCTAGCTGCATACAAGAGATTCCCTATGCTCCTAGCGTAAGAGGCCAACTATCCAATCTACATGACTATAAATGTATTTCACCCTATGTTCTAAAAATAGGATTCCTCTTTCTCCAAACAAGAGATTCCTTATGCTCCAACCGTAAGATGCCAACAGTCCTATCTACATGACTATAAACTGTAGTTCACCCTATGTTCCAAACATAGGATGCCTCTTGCTCCAAACATGAGATACCTTATGCTCCAAGTGTAATATGAAAGAAGTACTATCTACATGACTATAAAATATACTTCACCATGTGTTCCAAATATAGGATGCCTCTTACTCCAAACAAGAGATGCCTTATGATCTAAACATGAGATGCCATAAGTCCTATCTACAATATTATAAACTGCAGTGCTCCCTATGTTCCAAACATAGGATGCATCTTTCTCAAAAAATAGATGACTTATGCTCCTAGCATGATATGCCAATAGTCTTAACTATATGAATATAAACTATAGTACATCCTATGTACCAAACATAGGATGCCTCTTTCTCTAAGCAAGAGATGCCTTATGCTCCATGCATAAGATGCCAGTAGTCCTCTCTGCATGACTATAAACTGTAGCACACCCTATGTTCCAAACAAAGGATGCCTCTTGATCCAAACAAGAGAGGCCTTATGATCCAATCATAAGACACCTCATGCCAGGATTACAGTGGCATAACGTCAAGAGAGTCAGAATTCGTTCAAGCATTCCACCACTCCACCTCATGCTTCGTGCATCCTACATTTAAATCAAAATCCACTACTATGTCTGAAGGGACCCCCGGACGTCCGGGCCCCATGCCGCATCGGCTCACCTACTATCCTGGGCCAACACCCCATAAGACTGGGAACAACACATTGAGTCAGGTCCTATTTTTCGAACATGGTTAGCAATCAACCCTCATTTTTTTTCCTCATTACAGTATAACGTGATATGGATGATGTGTTTTAAACAAAGTCAATAGTTATCTTCTATCACCATGACACCCTCATTGCATTCTAAATGTCACGAATGTGATTCACACATTTCGTCTCCCTTTGTTCGGACTGATTCGAACCCCCTTGGTGTTTTCCTAGTTGTGAACATTTCACATAGATGTTGGCCCCAATTATATACCTCATCCCACCATTGAGATGGGATTCCCTCATGGCCCGACATGAGGAAGACATTATGAGTAGCTTCCTTGAGTAACCTCATCCACCATTTCTTCTCTATAGTGGCACCAGGGTAGCTTCCATGCATAAGCCCCATCCTCTATTCCTACTCCAATGAGTCCCCAGGGTAGATTGCATCCGTAAGCCCCATCCACCATTGCTTCTCTGTAGTGGCACACGAGCAACTTTTTTACGTAAGCCCCATCCAACATTGCCACTCCATAGCATCACCCAGGCAGCTTCCTTGTGTAATCCCCATCCACCATTGCCGCTCCATAGCTGCACCCATGCAGCTTCCATGCACAAGCTCCATCCACCATTTACACTCCATAGCGGCACATGGGCAGCCTCCATGCCTAAGACCCAAACCCATCCTAAACTATGTGGACTTTGATCCTTGCCAAGGCAAGGTACATTGGAACCCTCTTTGAGGTTCGATCCCACAAGCCATTGGAACCGACCCTCATCACGTCAGTTTCCACTCCTCTTGAAAAATGTGGACTTTGATACTCTCCAAGGCAAGGTATGTAGTAAGCCTCCCCGAGGTTAAATCCCACCATCCACTTGTCTCGGCCATCTTCACGATGGTTCACCAAAACCTCTCATAAACTATGTGCACTTTGATCTTTTCCAAGGAATGGTATGTAGGAAGCCTCTCTGAGGTTCAAGACCAACACCCATCATTCCTGACCACTTCACGTCGGTCCACCACTATCTTGCATGACATTACATATTATTCCCCCTTTTTTCCTGCAAGACATTAAACTATACCCATTCGAACTACATGGGATTTGATCCCTGTCTCTTGGACAAGGTATGTAGGAAGCCTCCCTGAGGTTCATGCCCAACACCTACTGGTCCCAACCCCTTCACATCGGTGCGCTACACCATCCCAAAAAATGTGTAATTTGATCCTTGCCATGGAAAGGTAGGTATGAAGCCTCCCTAAGGTTCATGCCAAACACCCTATTGGTTCAGACCCCCTTCACATCATACCACATTCATCCCTCATGACGTTAAAAAATATGCCCATTTTTCGTCCTGCACGATGTTAAACTACATCCACTATCCCGAACTACGTGGGATTTCATCGTTGGCTCCTAGATAAGGTATGTATGAAGCCTCTATTAGGATCAACCCCATCCATCAGTAAGTGGTTATGACCCCCTTCCATCCATAATCCATTGTACCCCCATCCAACGGTAAGCCTTTGTGACCCCCATCTAGTGGTAATCTGGTGTGACCCCATTCAGTGGTAAACTATTGTGACCCCATCAAGTGGGAAGCCGTTGTGACCTCTATTAAGTGGTTACACATTCTGACCCCATCCATCGGTAGGCTGTTATAACCCCATCCAGTGGTAAGCCATTTTGATCCCATCCAGTGGTAAGCCGTTGTGACCCCATCCAGCGGTAAGCTGTTGTGACTCCATCTAGTGGTAATCCTTTGTGACCCCATCTGGCAGTAAGCTGTTTTGACTTCAACCAGCAGTAACCTATTGTGACCCCATCCAGTTGTATGCCATTGTGACCCCATCTGATGGTAAGCCGTTGTGACCCCATCCAATAGTAAGGTATTATGACCCCAATTTAGTGGTAAGTTTTTGCCAACCCAATTCATCGGTAAGTTGTTTTCTACCCAATTCAATGGTTAGCTTTTGAAGTCTCCAATCGATGGTAATCCATTTTTAGATGAACTATGTGGACTTTTATTCCCTTCTATAGGGATATGTATGAGGTCTCTTCGAGACTCAATCCCAACATCATCTTCATCCCCGAGTCGACTCCATCTCATTATTAACCCGCTTTACTTACCCATCCATTAACCATTGTGATTCTTTCCAGGGCCTCCAGATCCATGTGGGATCATTCCACCTCATTCCCAATTCCCTTTAACAAAAATCAGGTTTCTATCCATGCATTATCCCCATCATCAGTATTCCCACCCGGGGTTGCACCCACCTGATCCACTCTAGAGAGTGTTCTGATCTGTCTGATCTGTCTCTTCTAGACGTTTAACCGGCTACATACCCTGTGTTGGACATAGGAATCTAAGGAAAAACTCAAATGTATGACTATGGAATATGATTCCCAGCATTCGACATGGGATGCCTCAGGAATCTGTTCCCTTTAGAATCCATATAATAAGGGCTAGAAACCCTGAAGCGCCAGTGTTTTAGCGTCCATATATTCTAGTGATGTCCAACGTGACTACTCCCCCAACTGAAGGTTAATGCCTTAACCATACCCCATTGAATGTCCCAACAGATGAAATATAATTAATTGGTTTCCATAAAGATATTGCCCTGGTAAGAGTTTCACCAACGACTTGGTGACAGGTTCCGGGGAGGAATTAGTAGAAGGAAAAAACAAACATACCATCATCCAATTTCTATCAAGGATCAAATGTCCTTGAACAAGGTATGTATGTTTCCCACCTTAAGAATGTGGGAATGTAGGGAAACAAACAGTGTCATCATCCTTGAACGGACAAACATGTGCACCCCGGTGAAAGGGTTGGAAACAGAAATGGTGAACTCGAAGTGAAATTATTCCCCTCAATATGTAGATTATTAGAGTTCAGTACATCAGTGGATTATCATGTTACTGGATCCATCTATTCTTTGTCCGGTCCCACCAATAAAATAGTGGGTTTGGTGTGAAACTCACCAGAAGTTGGGGCAGTCAAAACGTTGGACATCCTGATATGTGACTTTGTCAGTGCAGATCCTTCTTACCAGTCATGGGAGAAGGAATGGTGATGGATCATTGTATATTGATCTCTTTGTTTAAGCACAAATGATTAATCTCCCTATATATCAGAAACCTGGCTATTACAGTAGGAGAGCAATCGCCACCCACCCACTGACACAGGGGAAGGGGTAACACCAATGCGGAAACCCTGCATGGCTCGACCACTTCGGCGGCAATCTCCGCAACCACATCTGATGGGAGCCCATACCCCATCTCCCATTCTGAATTAATTCATCATAGGGTGATCAACAAAATTGTATGCATGTATGATGAGGAGGGGATTATCCCGACCTAGGATATGGCCCGCTAAGATATAGAGGCATGTGCGCCTCATCACCACCCCTGCCCCCAAGGGCTGCGCTGGGAGCCACTTCTCTCCACTACAACGTACAATCATTTCAGATGTCTCTCTCTAGAATGCCTCAATGAATCTCTCCCATACACTGATGAGGTAGGAGATGTTTGGGCCATCCCATTTTGGATCCCATTTCAGGGGCACCCAATGGGGTCTCCCACTAGGCAGCGCTAGTGCCACCATCTAGTCCCATGAGTCGAGGAGAATGTAAGCCATGCGCCTGCACCATTGGCCCTAGTCTGGTTGACCTGACGCCAAAGTCGGGCACATGCTGAGAAGGATGCCTGCCAAGGGGTGTCATCATCAGCAACTACTATGGCTCTGGCCACTGCCAATGTATATCATTAACCCCATGTGTATGTTGTTCAGGGGAACTTGTATACCCAGCCTGGATCGCGGCCCCAACCACCCCACGAGAAGGCTGAGTCTACTCTCTTGGTAACTAGTGCAGGTAGTGGTCACCGCCAGTATATAGGCCCTCCCCGTACCACCACCATTGAGAATGTGGGTATTCCCAACACCCATGCTTGGCATGGAGGTCCGCCTCGTGCTACCCTATGTCCGAATGAGGTCCATCCCCATGATGGTGACACTCAGCATGGAAGCCTCTCTTGTGCTCATTACATCGGGTATGGAGTCATTCTTCCCAGCACATAGCGCTGGGGTGGGGACACCTCACACCTGGTCAATCTTCAACTTGGGGGGCCTCCCTATGTTCTTAAAATAGCTGGCTAAGGTTCTTCTCACCTTAGTAATCAGAGTGGTGAAGGCCATCTTCACTTCACCAACACCCATCACGAAGGTCCTACCCGTGTTCGGCTCGACAAGTTTATGGACCATCCTCGCACTGATGTCTCTAGGGGAAACAAGCATGGAGGTCCTACTTGTACTCATATCAGCTCGAGCGGAGCTCCTACATTCTCCATCACATCTAGTGGAGGTCCTCCCCATCTCCCCTTTGATATCTTTCTTGGTGCTCCTTGCACCTCGGCTTACTCAGGTGCGAATCTTCTCCACCCCATCCCCAGTATGGACGAAGGTCCTCCTCATGCCAGAAATCTAACCTATCAGGAAGAACCATCCCAGGGTTGGAGGGCTGGTCATCGCCGCCATAAAAATAATGCTTAGAATAATCAGACTGATATCAACCGGTTTGATTCTCAAATTCTGAATTGGAATATGACTCAGCGATGGAGCCCTCACCGAGATCCTCTGTGTCGAGGTCCGAGGTAGGAATAAGGCACATCATCCTTGTAATCCTACAATTCGAGGTCCATCAGATTCCCACCTCCATCCATAGGTATATACAAGAGGAAAAAAAACATGACAAATCCACAGGTTCTGATCGTGCAATCACCACCATAATCACCAGAAGCACTATTTACCTCGACTAGATATCACTGGGAGCTGTTATGGGCCCCAATGATTGACGAGCAGTAGTGTGGTCCGCCACCAGAAACAGTGGTCCTCATGCTGAAAACCATAGTCATCAGCCTGTTTTACCACTAAAACATGGATAAGTCACTACAGTCTTCCGAGAATAGCCCGAGATGTGGCAGTTTGTCAGCTCTCTCATAGTATTCTCCATCGGCCAACCGACCAACCTAGTGGTCTTCTTTAGTATCGCTAATCATTCCCCATCTGCCTTTGGTTGATGAAAGAGGTAATGAAGGGTCATACCTTGAATCCAATCCCAGAATCTAATGTGATATCCTAGCAGAAAACCACTTCCTTGAGATGTTTTATTCGGTTGAAAAGTTGAATTTTTGTGCAAATCCCTCATCCAAGAGGAAGTAGAGTGTTTCCACCAAACCCTCTGGGTGACTCATTCCTGTCTTTTTCATCAGTAACTGGATCACCCTAAGAGCGAAGCACATTTCAAGGACATTGGTCAACAATTTCATCTAGTTGATTTGCCTGCAGTCCCTGTGGCCTAGCACCCTGAGACACCAGGTCGTCGTAGGGCCCTCTAACAACAGTGTGTTCAGAGCATCAGGGTACTCTGTAGGATTGTCAAAGTGGGTTCTCCAGACATCTATATCCATGGATGGGGGTAGTATGCTACCATCCACTTCAGTCCTATCTGGCGTTAACATGATTTTCCCGATGACATTGAGGATATGCTGCCAGGAAGAGTCGTGGTTAACATGGTGGACCTAACAAAGGGTGAGAACGTGATAGAGATTCATGGAGAGGACCCCCCCCCCCCCCCTGAGTGAGATTCACACTTCTTGGATATATCAGGATGTATTACTCATCAACAAAAGAATCTACTGGGCCTTTATGTTCCAACTGAGGCACTAGTCCTTAGCTGGAATCCCAACAAGGGAATAGAACTCCTTGATGCTGTCCAACACAAAAAATTATCTGGATCAATGAAAAAGACAGAGGAAGACCTTAAAAATTTCATTTTCCGCTAGAAGATCATGGAGAAAAAAATGGCCGATGAACTCTTGTCTGAATGCGCTGCAGAGTGACGACCAAAATATAGTGATCATTGGACAGGGCAGTAGGGACATGAACAACTTCCCACTGGAGAATTGCCTCTTGGTGACCCTCACCATCCTGCCCATGCATACAGGGTTGAGGCTAGAACATACGGCAAGAGGGAGTAGTATGTCTTATGTAACACAAAAAGATTTTATGGTATGCTTCTCTTTGAATAATACAGTAGCGTGTGTTGTACGCAACTTCGAGTTCTAACACACACCACAACCAATCAAACTAGCTGTTATGAATAGTAATACCCACTTTTTGAAATTTTATACATTTTATCATTCAAAATGGACATTATTTTTGGACTTGGATTATCGAAATTATCTTATGGATAATTTTTTGTGCATTTCTGAAATCCATCATATTTTGATGAATAGTGAAAATTACTATATTTTAATTAAAAACAACTTTTTTAATCGAAATAATTAATAGTGATAAATTAGGAATTTGAGTGGTTTTAAAGTATAATTTGCATATATTTTAACAATTTAATACAATTTTGGTCATTGTAAATAATTTCACATTTAAAACGGACATAAACAAGTGTCAATCGTTTGATAGTTATTATTTCCTAAAAACACACTTTTTGTTTTGACAGCGGAAATTAATTTTAAATTAATTTCTGCCACTTTTGTGTTTTGAATTTAGAAAAATGGATTCCATATTTAGAATCATCAGGTCCAAATTTTGTAAATATGTAACTTTTATTTTGATACATTTTGAATAATTACTTCGGTAAATATTTTATTCACCATGGTTAGAGGATAAATTCTGTAAATAAGGGTAAAAAAGAATATTATAATAATAATAAAATACCCTAAAACATATCCTAACCTAATTGGTTGATACATTTGTGACCATGGGCATCTTTGGATTGACTTTGGGACCCCATGGATCCACTTGTAAGTGATAATGACACTGTATTAGCTAAGTAAAAGTAAATAAAAAATGACATAAGCATATATCTTTTAGCAAAACAATTTTTACATAAGGTTATATATGTTATATTTTCGACTATAAATGTTAATTTAAAATATAAAATGATTTCCTACATAATTTTATTTTATTTATAACTTTTAGACATAGAATAAGTAAATTTATTTATGACACATTAATGATGCAGTATTTTCTTTATTAATGAATGAATCAAATAATTTGTATTATAAAATTTAAAATAAATATAATTTGATAGTTTTGATGACATCCACATATTTTATTGGTTAATATTACATGTTTGGATTGCTGAAATTAATTTTATACTAATTAATAATGTTTTTATACTTTAACTAAAAACAATTATTAAATAGTGTCAAAATTGACATAAATGAGTTTTTAAAACAAATATTATATTATTAATTGATATTCTATTCTTAAAAATCTAAGGATGGGCCAAAGGACATATATAATGATAGGTGTATTATTAATGGACCACTTTGGGGTCGCTTGGAATTTATAGTATGTTTATTAACTATATTATATAAAAATACAAAGAGATAAGGTAAATCACAAAATATTTAACTAAGAGTTAAATAAAAAAGCTAAGGTTAATAATGTGACCCAAACCTCTCTAAAATCTATTGGTTGAGTTTTTTTCAACCCGTCCCCACATTATCCTCAAAATATATCAGTATGGAGCCATTATAAACAGAATATAAATTCCTTATAAAATAATTCTTTAAGTTTTTTCTAAAGATCCCCTCCTCCCCCTTATAAAAGGACACCATGTCTAACCAATTCCCCACACCACTCAAGAATTTTGAATTGTCCATCCTCTTCCCATTTAAGCTCCCTATATCCCTATCGTCCTCCTAGAAGCCTTAATTTTGGAAGAAGGCACTTCAAGAGTCCTTCTGGTTCAAACCAAAGGGAGTTACCCAAATTAAAAGAGGTTAACCAACCCTCGACCAAGGAAAAGTACAAGGTAAGGGTTAATTTCACAAAATCTTTATTATTAGAGGTTTTTTATATGTAATTACCTACTGAGATCTTTTTATCATCCACATCCTTGATTCATAAAAATGTATTTCAGAGCATTTTTACAATTTACTAGACTATGGGTTATAGTCATTTATACCCTTGTTTGAATTATTATAAAATGGTTTGAATGGAATCTTTCCATAATTTTCCAAACAAGATCCTTTTTATCCTTTTCGAAAGAATTAAGGTAAGAATGTATTTTTAACATATATGACAGGTGTGGCTATTTTATACCATTATAAAATCATTGAAGCTTCCCTTACAATCTTATAATAATATTTTCAAAGTAAATGTTTTATTTTATAATTATGTGACTATTAAATGATTTCAAAAAAATGAGATATTTATCTCAAATTGTTTTGATTTCATCTATGTCAACATCCTTTGATAGATTTTAAGATTATTTGAAGTTGATTTTTTATGATAAAAAAACTACGATATTGTATTGAAGGATCTATGATATGTTTAACTGTGGATGTGTTATTTTTATACCATTCCTGGTTTATGGATAATGTATTGAAATATTGTATGCTAGTTTTAATATGAATGTTTATGTTATGTTTAAACCTGTTCATATGAGGAATGCATTGGACTTAATAAGTGATGGGTGTAGACCGCTATAGCCCCTCGACCCATCGATGGGTCTCATGAGACAAACTGGTGTCTTGGCATAAGGCCTTGACAAAATCATATTTGTAGTCTTGGCACAAGGCCTTGACTATGTGGTTATGATAGTCTTGCATTATGGATTCCATCATTATGAAAGTGTTTATTGATATTGAATGTGATTATTCAACTTGTAAAATATCCAT
Organism: Viscum album; assembly: GCA_963277665.1. Classification (NCBI taxonomy): domain Eukaryota; kingdom Viridiplantae; phylum Streptophyta; class Magnoliopsida; order Santalales; family Viscaceae; genus Viscum; species Viscum album. Next base: position 554,535 of record CAUJRU010000207.1, read on the forward strand.
GTGAATAAGTAAATGAAATTATTTCATTTTATTTCTCCCATATTATACTTAATTTCAAGTTTAAAAGGATTTTTTTAGTTATACATTGCCATAAATGTTTGTGCTTATTTATTAAATTTCTATTTATATTGTTATCCTTACTGGGCATTTGAGTTCACCCCTTTCTATTTTTTATTTTTCCCAGGATGTGAAGAAGTATTTTTTGAATGACCTGAAGGGATTTTAAGGGGATATGAGTGTGGAGACAAGATGTTGTTGTAGTTTTCACTTTATGATGTAATGTAAAATTTATGAATATATCTAGTGTTTCCAAGGCTACTAAACTAATCGGTGTTTCGAGATCTGATCTTTCTTGTGATCATTCCAATGTTATGTAATAATGGAATAACTCTAGGTAACTGGGGTCAGGGCGTTACACTTGGTATCAGAGGAAGTTTAGTACAAACCTTGGAAGCTAGATTTAGATAAACTCTTATTAGAGAGCATATCCCTAAGAGAGACTTTGAAAAATTAATATAGAATAACTTCCAAGAATTTTTGTATTATAGAGATTTTGTTTGATTTCCGAGAAACACATCCTTGTCTGGATACGAGATGGTAGAGGTGACTCTGGAACATATGTACCTAGGGGTAAAATCCAAAAACCTCGATTTGAGCTAGACTCGAATGGGAACTGGTGCACGAAAACAGGCCTTGATGCACTCTTGGTTATGACACTCCCAGGTGATATGCTTAGGATAATTCTTGTATTCCTTACAAACCACTATGAATTGTTTATGTTAATATATCTCATAAAAGATACCATTTTTTTCATTATGGATTATATCCATAAACTTTTCATTTTATGTTAGGTATTTTACATTTTTGGAAATATGAATTGTGATTCATAAACTGACCATGAGTATTCCAATATTTAGAAATGGCGCCCAGTAGAAGGGATGAGAACTCCACCAATACGTATGATCTAAAGATTAAAAATGGTCATATCATTCATGGTATTAAGCCAACATTTAGAAGTGAAATAATCTCCCATGTATTCTCAACATATGAAGCAATAATATCTTGTGTTTTTAAGATAAGTAAAAAATTCTCTAAGTCCAATGGATTTGAAGGGAAGCAAGAGAAGAAAAGGATGGTAGAGATAATGATGGATAAAGGGAATATAGGAAAGAAGGATTTTCCCATATGTGATAAATGTGAAAATAATCACCTTGGTAAATGCTTGTAGGAAATTGGAGTTTGTTATAAGTGTGGAGAAAAAGGACACCAAGTATGTGACTGCAAGGTTAAGAAAAAGGATTCAAATGTACAATGCTTTATCTGCAAGGAGTTGGGACACTACGCGAACCAATGTCTAAATCATTAGAGTATTCCCAAAATAATGCTATTGGATAATAATCAAGTTAAGATACTACCATAGATGAGGAGGAATGATTAGAGTTCTTATGTGGTTATTAAAGAATTATGTCATTTGAGTGTTGTGTCAATGATGTTCTGGTAATAATAAATATGAAGTATATAAGGATTTTACTGCAGTGCTATTTCATTAAGGACTTGAGATTGTGTGGAACCTATAAAAGTAACTCAATAGAAGGTTACATTTGTTGCAAAATATATTGTTGAGAGAGAGATAAACCATAATATAGTTCTGATACTAAGGTAGTGATTTTGGAATAATACATGATTGATTTTGATAAATTATATTGGATATTCTTGACTACCTTGATACTGATTAATGATTTGAATATTCCATCGTTGTTGGAGTTTACAACATTTTTGGATAGAAGGAGTATATCCAGTATTCTATAAGGAATAATGGATCATTAATGTAATCAATAAGGTTTTATGGTAATTAAGGATGTTGTAGTGTTTTAAAAGAGTACATGGTGAAGGTGTTCACATGTTATTAAGTGGAAAAAGGATCTTCATAGTGTTTACCTTCCTTATAAATTTTGGACTGTGAGTTTGGACAGAAGTATTTTGGATAATTCTCATTTGAGATTATTTTTGGATTTCCATAAAAGGACAACCCGGAGGTCGGGCGGCAACCCGTCGCGTCCGGCAAGGCCGCGAGACTTGATCATGCAACCGAAGGGAGACAATGGTGTATCACCTACCATTGGCCCACGCGATGTCTTGGATTGAATAATGTATTCTGTTTTTAAATCAATTCTGGTAGATTAATTATAAATTCATTTATTGTAACCCTATATGAATATGAAAAATAGAATATTATTTTCTTTTAGTGTTAAAGATGATTTTGTGGTAGAAATTAGTTAAAGGATGGGACTCTACTTGTCAAGTATATATTCTTATTCTTCTCTTATTCTATGAAGAAATTAATTCTTATACTTTAGTGAAGGGATATTAAAACCAAAAATGTGTTATCCTAATACCGTATGTTTTGTTGAACTGATGGTATTTTAAATCATCATAGATTAATGAATTTAAGGCCCTCGATTTTAAACATATTTGTGATTGATGGCCTCAATCACTACCTATAAATATTTATGTTTTTCATCCAATAATATGTCTCTAGTTTCCAACAATGTTATCTTAATAGAGATCATAATCTTTTGGTGACCCTTTCATTTCCCCTTTCCTCTTATTAAGACTAAATTTTATTAACCTGATTTCCGATGTGGGTTTTCCAAAAGATATTTTCTATTTTCAACATTTTATTTTTGAAAAATAATCTCAAATTGAGAGAATTCAATTAATTTATGGAGGGGATAATTTAACACCCCAATCTTCCATAGTACGTCTCTCTTTGAATAATACAATAGCGTTTTTTGTACGCAACTTCGAGTTCTAACACACACCACAACTAATCAATCTAGCCGTTATGAATAGTAATACCACATCTATGAAATTTTATACATTTTATCGTTCAAAATGGTCTTCATATCTATATTCAGAATATCGAAATTATCTTAGGGTGAATTTCTGGTACATTTCTGATAACCTTCATATTTTGATGAATAGTGAAAATTACTAAATTTTAATTAAAAAAAACTTTTTTAATCGAAATATTTAATAGTGACAAATTATGAATTTGAGTGGTTTTAAAGTATATTAAAAATATATTTTCACCATTTAATACAATGTTGGTCATTGGATGTAATTTCACATTTAAACTGGACATAAACAAGTGTCAATCTTTTAATAGTTATTATTTCTTAAAAACATGCTTTTTGTTTTGACAGTGGGAATTAATTTTAAATTAATTTCTGCCACTTCTGTGTTTTGAATTTAGTAAAATGCATTCCATATTTAGAATTTGGAAGTCCAAATTTTTTAAATAGGAAAATTTTATTTTAAGACATTTTGAATAATTACTTCGGTAAATATTTTATTTACCATGGTTAAAGGTTAAATCCAGTAAATAAGGGTAAACCAATAATATTATAATAATAATAAATTACCCTAAAACATGTCCTAAACCTATTGGTTGATACATGTCTGACCATGGGAATCTTTGGGTCAATTTTTGGACCCCATAGATCCACTTTTAAGTGATAATGACACTTTATATTAATTAAGTAAAAGTAAATACAAAAATGACATAAGTATATATCTTTTAGCAAAACAATTTTTACATAGAGATATATATATTATATTTTTGACAATAAATATTAATTAGAAATATAAAAATATTTCCTACATAATTGTATTTGATTTATTATTTTTAGACATTGAATAATTAAATTTATTTATGACACAATAATGATGCAGTATTTTCCTTAATAATGAAAGAATCAAATAATTGGTATAATAAAAGTTAAAATTACTATAATTTAGAGTTTTGATGAAATACACGAATTTTAATGGTTAATATTGCATTTTAGGATTTCTTAAATTAATTTTTTTCGAATTAATAAAGTGTTTATGACTTTAAATAAATCAATTATTTAATATTGTCAGAATTGACATAAATGAGTTTTTAAAACAAATATTATATTATTAATTGATATTATATTCCTAAGAATCTACAGTTCGGCCAAAGGACTTATATAATGATAGGTGTATTATTAATGGACCACTTGGGGTCGCTTGGAAGTTTATAGTAAGTTTATTAACTATATAATATAAAAATACAAATGGACATGGTAAATGTCAAACTATTTAACTAAGAGTTAAATAAAAAATATAAGGTTAATAAAGTGACCCAAACCTGTCTAAATCCGATTGGTTGAGTTTTTTGTGACCCATATGCATGTTAGACTCAAAATATATCAGTTTTTAGCAATTATAAATCGAAGAAGAATTTATTATAAAATAATACTTTAAGTTTTTTCTAAAGAGCCCCTTCACCCCCTTATAAAAGAACACCACTTCCAACCAATTCCTCACACCTCTCAGGCCTTTTGGCTCGTCAAAACTCTACCAAATTAAGCTCCATACATCTCTATCCTTCTATAGAATCCTTAACTTAGGAAGAAGGCACTTCAAGAGTCATTTTGGTTCAAACCAAAGGGAGTTACCCAAATTAAAGGAGGTTAACCTACCCTCAACCAAGGAAAAGTACAAGGTTAGGGTTAATTTCACAATCTCTTTATTATCCAAGTTTGTTTATATGTAATTTTCTACTGGGATCTCTTTATCATCTTTATCCATGTGTTTTTAGAATGTATTTCAAAACATTTTTACTATTAACTAGATTATGGGTTAAAGTCATTTATACCCTTGTTTGACTTTTTATAAAATGGGTTGAAAGGAATGTTTCCGTCATTTTCCAAACAAGGTCCTTTTTAAAAATTTCGAAAAAAATAATTTAAGAATGTCTTTTTAACTTATACGACGGGTGATGATATTTTATACCATTATAAAATCATTGAAGCTTCCCTTATAAGCTTATAATAATATTTTCCATGTAAATGTTTTATTTTATAATTATGTGACTTTTAAATGATTTTAAACAAAGAGATATTTCACTCAAATAGTTTTGATTTCATCTATGTCATCATCCTTGGATGGATTTTATGATTATTTTAGGTTTATTTTTTATGATAATAAACTTCCATATTTTATTGAAAGTTTTGTGATATGTTTCACTGTGGATGTGTTATTTTAATACCATTCATCATTTATGGATAATTTATTAAAATTTTGTATTCTTGTTTTAATACGAATGTTTATGTTATGTTTCAACCTGTTCATATGAGAAATGCATTGGACGTAATAAGTGACATGTGGAGCCCGATATAGCTTCTCGATGCATCGGTAGGTCTCATGAGACAAACTAGCGTCTTGGCATAATGCCTTGACAAAATCTTATTTGTAGTCTTGGCACAAGGCCTCGACTATGTGGTTATGATAGTCTAAAATTATGCCTTCCATCATTATGAAAGTGGTTATTGATATTGCATGTGATTATTAGACTAGTAGAATATCCATGTGAATAAGTAAATGGCATTATTTCATTTTATTTCTACCATATTATGCTGAAGTTCAAGATAAAGGATTTTGTTTTAGTTATACATTGCCTTAAAGGTTTATGATTATTTATGAAAGTTTCCTTTATATTGTTATCCTTACTGGGCATTTCAGCTCATCCCTTTCTATGTTTTATTTTTCCCAGGATGTGAAGAAGTATTTTATGAATGACCTGCAGGGATAGTATAAGGGGATATGAGTGTGGAGACAAGATGTTATTGTAGTTCTCACTTTATTATGTAATGGAAAAATTATGAATATATCAAGTGTTTCCAAGGCTACCAAACTAATTGGTCTATCAATATTTGATGTTTCTTGTGATCATGACAATGTTATGTAATAATGCACTGACTCTGGGTAACTGGGTTCGGGGTGTTACATCCCACCCAATCCTTCTGAATGGAGTAACAATCCTCGTGACCCATCTCAGATTCCCCCAACTACCCCATAGATCATTCCACCAGCCACTCCATGATCCGCCAGACTGCCTTATCATGTTTAAGAACCCTCTAATGAACTCGTAGTTGGGGATCTGCATCAAGAGTGGAACCCCCACCCAAATGATCCAATAGCAACACTCATTTCCCTTCTCGAGGAATTAGAAACACGACTGGTGGCTCTCTCTCCCGATTGAAAGCCTTATCCGGTGTGGGTGGATGATATGCCAACACCCCTGGGTTTCGAAAATCCCACCTTTTCCCCGTTTAATGGGACAGGGGAACCACGATAGCATCTGGCCCACTTTATCTCAGTGTGTGGCCCCATATTAGAACTCCAATGCAGCAGAAGGCCGCCAAAATCTGATATTTCATACAGACATTAGAACGGCCTATGTTTTTCCTGTACAACCAGCTCCCCATCAGATTAAAAATTGGCTTGGAAGACCTCCATAGGAAATTTCCCTACCAGTTTAGTTCCACTGCACAGAAGACAAGTATCACAGAACTCATCAAGTGCAAGCAGAGGCCTGACGAGCATGTTGCTGACATTGTCCCCTAGTGGAAAGCACTCATGTATTCCCCTGAAATGCCACTAACTCAGAAGAAATAGCTAAAGATGTGCGTAAAGAATACCAAGATGGAACTGGTACACTCTCTGATCAGGAAGAACTATCCTGGGGGATTCTGAGACTTCTCTGATAAGGCCTAGTTCCTAGAGGAAGCCTTACAATAGGCTAACTAGGCACGTCCTCTGCCTCTTACAATCCTCATGAGAAGGGTCGCCTGGGCCGAGCCATATATAGTGGCTCAACTAGAGGCCCCCAGGAGACTAGAGTTGTTACTATAAGAGCCACCTCCATAACGTCGCAAAGGCCCGCCACCTTAGGTGCAACCACCGACCCAACAACACCCACCTTTGAATTAGTAGGTTCCCCCGTGCAATGTGCTTCCACTGCTTAGGCGAGATAACCAAGCTCTACCTCCTCAACCAGATCCTTTATCCCCAAGTTAGGGTCTAACTACAAGTCCCCCATTTTTAAACAAGAGAAACCAGACCTACTCACTTAATGAGGCAAAGGTCCCCGGTTACATCCACAGTGCTTTGGAGCAGGGGATTCTACGTTTTCTTGAGTGAAGAAGGCCAGAAGAGGAAAACCTCCATGATCTCCCTAACTACTTCCCCTACCACTGGATCCTAGGGAACACCCTCAAACAGTCTTATGTGTTAAGATAATTGCTTCCAGACCTGGTGGATAACAACGTAGTCCGGTTGGGCCCAGCTCTGGCACACATGGCATGTGTCTTCACGAGGTCAGACAATGGGAGCGACGACGAGGGCGACTGGCATCTGGTTTCCAATCGCACGTCCCAGAAGTATGACGATTGGATAGAACATAAAATAATCACCCTTACCCATGGTTTCATCCTTGCATGCCTAAATTTGAAGTATCCATTAGAGGCCATAGCTGCTACTTCTTCATCATCGTCTCAGCCGTCCTCTTACCAAAAGAGAAAACACCGACGACGTAAGAAAATGCAAAGTCCATGCCAATGCCATCTTCATCTCGTACTCTCAGCAACTTCATGCCCTCTAAGATAGCCATCCCCCCCAGAATCCATCCAGTATTGGATGAATCTTCGAGTGACAGTCAAGGGTATTCCTCAATTAATACCATAGAGCTGGTAAATCCCTACATGATTCCTAAAGATGGGGAAAACCAAGAGGATCCTCCCAACGTTCCAATCCATTGTCATTGTCGGTGGATCTTCAGAAATATGGGTTTTCAGAGTGCCCTGATCAGTACTTCCAGCCATGCTGTGCACGCGACCGAAACCAGATAGCAGGCACAACACTTAGCTCAGCATAAAGAGCCTTCTCATCTGGTGACATCAGGTCCGCCTTCTCCATCGTTCGTGTTGTGGGATCAGGAACTGCCAGCTCGACCATTTTGTGACTAGCCAAACTCTCCTACAAGCCAGTCTCAGTCATCAGGACCTCATCCAGTAGTCACTCTGCAAGCCTCGACTAGTGAGTAGTGGGATATTCCCAGCACCAATCAGCTGTCGGTCCAACCGTTCTGGCCCACCATACCACCTGTCAAAGAGCGACCTCTTGTAAGAAACAGTTCACACCTAGAATAGAGGTATGATGTTCTTAATCACCATTCTATAATTCTAGAACTTCTCTCCATCATTTAGGCTCCTTTCCAATCATCATATATTCATGAGACCCTCACCAAGGCTTTATGAATCCCCCTCAAGTTTGAGATGGGGGTAGCATCCGCAGAATCCCTTCATGCTGAGGTGGTTGATAACATTGATTGGTAGGACATCATATAATTCTCTAGAGAATATTAAGGCTCTCCCAAAATGGAGCAAATTCACCAACTTTACATCACCGACCAGTTCAATGGTGTGGAGGTTCGCCACTGTCTTATCGACACAGGCTCTGGATTAGCCTAATTCTGACCTAGAAACACTGAAAAGTGTTGTTATCCTAATATGATATGAGTCCCTCTAACCTTAGAAGTCATGGTTATGACAGGATGGAACAGGCACTGGTCATCAATATCTGCTTGAAGACCCTGTTCGGTGGCCTACTTTCCAGCACTAAATTTATGGTTGTTTCTCAGGACACTGCCGATAATGAATTGATGGAAAGGCCAGGACACCACCTACACTGGGAATTTCCCTCATCATATAACCAGTTCCACAATTACTCCCTTAATGGTCGAGTTGGTGTGCTTCAAGGTGACGCATCTCCATTTTCCTCTTGTGAAGACCGCTATCTGGATTCCGACTACTACTAGTGAAAAGGCAAGCAGATTCAAGCCAATGAGATTGAGCATTCCACAACTGTAATTGAACCGCGAAAAGATCTAGATGATACCTATATTTTTTTAGTCCACCGATTGGAGGCTATGAACCCAGACATGGGACAATGCTTTGATGTTTTTGGAATGTGGGGGGAACACATTCCCAGGCCTAAGCAATATTGGATGATCACCTTGTACTCCTATACAAATCAGGATCAGGAGATCCCAAAGCTTCTTACTCCCATAAGAAATCAGGATGTCCTCCCCATGGCAATGCCAATACGTCAAAATTTCTTGTTTCGCAAGGAATGAATTAACCGGATCAAGCTGACCCACCACTATTTTCTCGATATCATCAAGCGTGGACCCTTGGGCCAAAGACCATATGGGATTGGAACAACAACCTTCATCGCTATGGTCGAGGCATCACATGAGTTCCCCGATGCAGTGTCCATTACTGCTCATCTCAGTACTAGCCTCCAATTAGGAGCTATCGACTCATAATTGACTCCTTCCACTGAGGATTTCTCCTCCATAAGTGTAGAATAAGATTTAGAGGATGCTCCCCCCGCCTTTGACAAGGGTGTATCTGATACGGTTGATGAGTTGGTATAGGTGAACCTCGGTAGAAAAGCAGACCCTAAACCCACATTGATCACTGCCACCATGACCCTCGAGGAGCAACAACAGTACCTAGACTTCCTTAAACAACACCATGATTTATTTGACTAGATTTATTATGAGATTCTCAGACTAGATAATCAGGTATCCATCCACTACCTCAGTCTCCCGAAAAATCATCGCTGGTTCAAGAGGCCTCCTAGAATGATTCACCCTTCTAATGGTGCCCTAGTTGTAGTAGATGTTAATAATATCATCAGAGCCAATTCAGATAAGGAAGTCGAGTACCCCAAATAGCTATACAACATTGTGCCATTAAAGAAGAAGAATGGACATATCAAAGTTTTCATCAACTTCCGGGATCACAACTGTCAATGTCTGAAGGATGATTTTCCCCTTCCTATGAAATAATTGTTCATTGACTCTAGGTGGGTTCCATGCCCTCTATTTTAGGGATGGGTACACCAGGTATAACCAGATCTGAATGGCCCCTGAGGATGAGGAGTTCACAACCTAAAGGTCACCACAAGGTACTTTCTATTTCCATGTCATTCCCTTCAGTTTAAAGAATGCATATGCCACTTACCAGCGGGATATGAATCACATAATTATGTTGATCATAAATACATTGGTGGAATTCTATGTGGATGATTGGGTTGTCAAATCTCACCAACATCAAGACCATCTCAATGACCTTGAGAAAGAGTTCGGCTTCCTCCATTCTCATCACCTGAAGATGAAACCATCGAAGTGTGCCTTCGGTGTCACATATGGAATGTTTCTCGGCTTCATTTACAGATACATGGGCATTGAGATCAACCCAAAGAAGATCAAGGCCATTAGCCAGATGTCTCATCTGATCAATATTCAGGAACTTCGAGGCTTCCAAGGCCACTTATCCAACATACACCGATTCATCGTGAATATGGACGGAAAGTGTAATCTCGTTTCTCAACTAATGAATAAATGCATCGTCTAGGAGTGGGACGAATAGTGTCAGACTGCTTTTGAGGAAATCAAGCAGTATCGGCTCCAGCCTCTTGTCATAATGCAACCCATCTCTGGATGGCCACAAGTCTTTTATGTGACTTCCCTTGAGAGATATATCGACACCCTTCTTTCCCAGAATAATAATGAGGGTATAGAGAAAAACCTTTACTACCTCAGCCACATGTTCCTCGATATGGAGACTAGATACTCCCCTATCTAAAAGAGTTTACTTGTTCTAGTATTCTTAGTATATAAATTGAGACTTTAATTGTAGCACCATGAGGTACGGCTGATGTCCCTAGTAGACCCACATAAGTACATAATGAAATTCCCCATGTTGGTAGGCCATCTAGATCAGTGGGCGGGGATTCTCCAATAGTTCGACATCAGGTTTGTCCCTCAGAAGGATATTAAGGGAAAATCATTGGCATACTTCTTTTCCACCCATTCGGCTTATGCGGACCAGTATCTAGACCTCGATTTTCCCGATGAAGGAATTATCTTGGTGGAATAAGCCATTCCATGATGGAAAATGCACTTTGATAGTGCTTCATGCAGCACCACCAGAATAAGGCTCGATGACCCCAGTCATAACGAAGTAGGAATGGGTATCGTATTCATTACCCCAGTACAAGCCAACCTGCCATACTCATTCCTATTGTCAGAAGGATGCACCAACAATGAGGTAGAGTGTCAGGATCTCATCACTGGCCTCTAGTTGTCCATAGAGATTGATGTGCGCCATTTTCATGTGAAGGGGGGATCCAAACTAGTCATCAATCTGATCAATGGGGAATATGTCGTTAGAAAGCCAGAGCTCATTCCATTGCTGAATTTCACTCTCCAGCTAATATATCAGTTTCCATCTCAGCCAGAAGTTACTCATGTTCCTCGATCTCATAGTGGTCAGGATGATGCCTTGTTCATCTAGGATGCATCACTTGAGGAGCCCAAGCAGGACGATCTGATTATCCACGTGGCACTTCAGAGAGTCATTGCTCTAATAACCCCATATGTCGACGATGGCCTATAGGTAAGCCACTATACTACTAGAGAATCCACGTCAGGACAACCAGGTCCCCTGGATGTAGTGATTAATGGGTCTCCTGACTGGAGAGAACCTTTTTTGAGTATCTACAAAATGTTAATCTCCCAGGAGATCAGGTCAAGCGCAAGAAAATTCGATGTCGCGCAATACATTTTTTCATTTATGACTGTCCTAGTCATGAGCATATCCTTTAAAATCTTGGGTATGACGGGGTCATCCTTCATTGAATTCAAGGAGTTGATATTTCACATGTTATATAGGAGGTTTATGTCGGTTCCTGTGGGGTAATCAGACCAGGCGAAAACTATCCCAGCAGATTTGGAGACTGGGGTACTTTTGGCCCTCTATGATCCGTGGCTGCATCGAGTTCACCAAGGGGTGTCATGGTTTCCAAAGTCATGCTAACTACACACATCGACATCCATAGAATCTCCACTCCACTATGTACTAGAGGACATTTTTAGTGCGGGGACTCAATGTCATGGGACCATATCTACCGGTGACATCTCACTAGTGCAGATTCATCCTGACTACCACAAATTTCTTCTCCATGTGGGCAGAGGCAGTTCCACTCAAGGAGGTCAAGTCCCATTCCATTATTGACTTTGGGAGCACAAACATCGCCTATCGATTTTGAGTCCATCACTCCATCCTCACAAAAAATTAAACGAACTTTCAAGCAATTAAGCTAAAAAATTGTACGTGATATACAACATCGATTTTTACAACACCTATCACTATCATGCGCAAGAAAATGGATAGATCGAGGCATTCAATAAGACCATATCTAACTGAAAGGACACATTTATGCTCCACACACCCCACCATTTGGGGTCGCATTATCTTTCACATCCAAAGGGTCCCTCGAGAGATAAGTATACTTAACATAAGGGCTCTTCTATCGTTTCAAGCCAACATCCATGAAGGTTTCAGACAACAAATCGGTACAAGTCCCGCATTACGAATACGTTCAACCGTAGACGCTCATTTTTTGTTCCCATTTCAGGTCACATGATATAGATGTTGTGTTTAGAATATATTCAACATCTATCCTTTATAGTAGTCACCACCCCTATATGTCCCAAACATGGAGTGTAGTGGATCATTCTACCCCGTTGCCTCTTCAAATCTCAGTCTACCTTTAGCAGGAGTGTGATTATAGCTATCATACACTTCTGTGATGGGGAGATCCTAGTCCCACTACTTGTTTCCCAAACTGATCATTGCTCACATGGGAATAGAAGATATGAAGGCAATGATCGCATGAGAGGTCATATGGCTACAGTTGGCTATGAAACCCAGCCCTCAACTCCATCGACCCCTTTGGCCCTCTGGTACAAGTTCTCATTAGGATTGTGTGGTGTGGTATGGAATCACGTCCTCATTCACGTCAGGCTATTTATCCATGCCACACATATCCCCGTGAGACATCACTCCCTTCATTAATCGACTATCCTATGAACACATGCCCCGCCATGCTTCGTGAGGCCCATCATATGGGTTTACATCACTTTTCATATCCACAAGGGCCCCCGAATGGTAAGGATGATCGACCCAAGGGCCCTACTTCCATTATTGGCTAACGTCCTTGAGGATTTCAAGAAACAAATTGATATAAGTTTTGAGTTTAGAATATGTTCAATGGTCGATGCTCAATTGTATTCCCAAAATTTTGGTCACACCAGGTCGATACTGTGTTGCAAACCTGGTCAATAGTTCTCCTATATCATCGGTGCCTCTTTGTGGTCTTCCATTAGCACGATGATTCACCCTCTCTGTCCCGCACATATGACATTAAACTTGGAATATACAATCTGATCTCTATTAACCTAAATTGTGATCACTTTTGTCCTTATTGCAAGATGTTAAACTGCAAGATGGTCGTGACATTCTGTCTGAGGCCCAAACTCAGGCCCCTCGGCCTTTTCGGGCCCCTATCCCAAGTTCTCACTTAGGGATGTATGAAGTGGTGTGGTATTTTGTCATCATTCATGTCGGGTTACTTGTCGTGTTGTACATGTCACATCCTGTGTAATTGAACCGGATATAAAATGGAGGTTTTTGAACTTTTTTCTTTCATCAACGGGTCGGTTTTAAAACTGAGCTTTCAAACGAGGTCCCGAGAGGTGTAACCATCTTAACCAGTGATATCAAACAATGCATAGTAGGTTTAACTATGCGGGTCAGCCATGCGGGATACCCCCGGGTATCCGGTAGCAGGCGCATGGGCTGCACATGGTCTGTCAGATAGTGTGAGTAAAGACGTGCAGTTTATCATGATTTAAAATTTGGATTTTTGTTTAATTAAATAAAATAAGAAATTATTTAATTAGATACATGTAATTTATATATTTAATCTTTTTCAAATTTATTAATGCGTCAGGATTTAATAAATTTTATTGTATTTTAATTAATTTCCTTGAATTAATTAATTGTGTATTAATTAATAAATTTAAATAATTAAATTTTTATTGAAAATTTTAATTAATGATAATTTTTAGATGGTCAACGAAGAATTTTAAATTTATTAGAATGTTTCATAAATTTTTGGGGAATCATTATTTTAATTAATTGATCAAATGAATTTTAAATTATGAGTTTCATAATTTAATGAAGAAGCATTTTAATTTTAGGTAAGATGATATTAAAGAAATATTTTTAGAATAATAATAATAATATAACTAAAATTATTAATTATATTATATTATATTTTATTTATTTTATTTTATTTTATTTTATTTTATTTAGAAAACTAATGAGGGAGGAGAGACCCCCTCTTTTCTTCTCCCATACCGGGTGCGGTGGCTCCCTCTCCCTGTCCTCCAACCACGGTGACCTCCCTTCGTCAGAACACTGGTGCGGCAGCTCCCTCTCCCTCTCCTCCTCCCCCGGCTGGCTCTGTAACAACCACAGAACATGCTTCAGGCCGAACCGCTGCAGCACGCGATGGCCCGATGCATGACCTCCTCCTTCCGCGAACATTTTAATTCAATTTTCATCACCTGTATATTTTTCATCCCCTATGGTAATTTCCTTAGATGCGTCCTTCAGCATCACTTTGGCTATTCTTCATAATTTTGGTGACCGATTTGGTTTTGCCGAAATTAGGGTTTTGTGGTAACCCGAATATTTGTCATTCTACTAGGTTTAGGGTGTGTGAAGGGTCCCTTGGGACACCTTGATGTGTGTTCCATCAATTGTAGCAGTAGGTGAGGTGGTTCAGGTGGTTTCGGTCTACCGACTATACTTTGAGTTATGTTTTTATTGTTTTTGATTCTTGGTTTGAAGTTATTTAATTTAGGGATTTTGGTTTTTTTGAGTTTGTGGCATGTTGTTTGTAGTGCATTGAACTTCTTCTCGTGGTTTTGGGTTGATTTAATTCATCATCGCCAACAGTGGTAATGTTTTACACTTTCTGTTTGGTTTTTCCGGTGTTATATGTTGTTCTTTGGGTGTTTAGAGTTCCTAGTGTTTATCTTGTAGAGTGTCAGACTGTTCTTGTCGGTTTCAAGTCACCTATTCAAGGGAAAGTCACCTGCATGTGCATAGGTCTGTATATATATGTATGTAGGTTCCCCCTTTACTTGAAATTTCACCCATGGTATTGAATGTCACATATTGGGCAAGGTGTGCATATGTACATATATAAGAAATGCATGCTTAGGTGAGTGGAGGCTAGTGTTTGCATATAAGCATATGTGTAAGGATCCCCTTGGACATGCCCATGGACATACAGGTGTGTGCATAGTTGATAGGTATCCTTGCACGTTTTTGAAGGTGCATATACTCAGAGGGGGGAAGATACTCATAGTTAGAAAGCATTAAGAGCCAGAGCAGATGGTTTAGTTCCACTTGAGGTAGTATCTCTTTCTTTTTCCCAGTTAATTTAAATAATGAATTAATTTATTTCTCACTACATTTTTATTATATATTAATTAATGTAACTAAGTCATTAAATTAATTATTGTTTAAATCAATGCAGTTATGTCCTTTAATTAATCGTAGATTAGAAGTGGTAAATGTAATAAATGTTCATTTCATAATAAAGGTCTTGGCTTCTTGAAATTGTTATATATTGAAATATTTTTAAAATAAATGTAAAATATCACTAAATAAATTGATTGATAATGTAATGACATGTTTTCTAATAAAACATCTCCAATGGATGTGATGTGTCTTCATGATAAAACTGAAGTAGAAGATTTTTATGCTTGCCTTCTTAAATGTCTTGTGAATATTTATGCTTGACATTATACATGATAAATGACATTCTTGTACATGTACCTTACTGGATACCTCAAAATGACATTGCTTCTTGAAAAAATAATAATTGAGCCAAGACACCCCCTATGTTCATGGATTAACATGTAATTATAACTTTAAGTGTAGGGGGTCTTCCCTCTCCCCTTTACTTCAGCGCTTATGTCATGCCACGTCTTATGCCGCTTGTCGCAACCTTTCGGAGATGCCTAATTATCTCTTATTAAAATTTTTGGGTGGTTATCTAATTACCATTATGGCATTCGTTTATGGTGATTCCTATCCTCGGTGCTCACTTTGCCTCTTGGCCACCCCCTTGGGTGTTCCCTGCCTAAATGCCCCCTTTTTATTGTTCTTCACATTGTAAATGTAACATGATAGTTTTAATTGAATGTATTGATTTAACATGTTTGTTAGCTAATACCATTTAATGTCATTAATAACCTATCATTGAGGCATGTTGATGCCAAACACTTTGGTTTACCTTCTATTGCACATGTAAGTTCCAGAATGGTGATGAAAGATAATTAATTATGACAATTAATTATGCAAATTTGAGAACTGATTTGGATATTTATATGTGACGAATTAATTATGAAATAGAAACCACGTCAATTGATTAATTAGTAGGTAAATGATATTAAATTAATGATATTTTGGATCCAAGACATGGTGTTCGAGACAGATTTAAAATTTTGGGTTGGACATTGTGTTTCTCCCCAATAGTTATCCAAGATTGGGATATAGGATGTTAGAAATGACGATCAACACTGAATAATTATCTAGGTGTTAGACATGGCAATCGACACCAAATGTGATTCGGGGTGTTAGAAATGGCGATCTACACCAAATGAGAATTGGGGTGCTTGACATGACATTAAACACCAAACTACTGATAATAATGATTTATGAAAAGAATGAGAGATGTGATTAAAACCCATGTTAAATGTGATCAAATAAAGAAAGGTAAGAATTAATGGATTTCTAACCTGAGTTGAAATGATAAGTGAATAAATAGACTAAGTGAGAAAAAAGATAAAAATTATTTTTATTCTTGAACCAAATGTACTTATGTTGTTATGAGTTGGTTATTATTAAAGCTATGTGCCATGGCAGGTATTACCATTAGTTGACCTTTTTGGAACATGGATGTGCATTAATTGTTTTTATTGTACTATTATTGTTTTGAAATACCAACACACTGTTTAATTATATTTCATTGTCTATAGTCGGATGGAAACTGGTGGTTTCGTCCTACTGAGATTTATATCTCACACCCTACTCGGGCCACCATTACACTAGGGTACCCGAGTAGATTCTATTTCGTTGTAGGACCTTGTCGTTGTTGTTTCTCGTACTTGGAGTTAAGAGCAAAGGACTGATATACAGCTCGGGATTCTCATGGAGATCTCTCTCCGAGTTTGATTCATTTTTTATTTACTTATGCATTAATTTGTATATATGTTGTGCTTTTTACTTCTTCCATTTTATGATTACAATGTCATGCATGAATATGTTATATAAACTGATATTCACCAATTTTGATCAAACCTTATAAATGTAAAATGTTTTCCGCTTCCTTCTTATTATTTACACTACTTCCGCTGTTGTTGTAATTTGTTCTTTTTAATCACTTTGATAAGAGGGTATTATCTCCCCCCTGACATACCTTACACCCTCACCACTAGTCAGTAGCGTCCGGAATAAGGGAATATGCGCTTGAGGTCATGCCGCGGACCGGCTCGGGTGACCAGATCAGGGTCGACCAGGGTTGGTTCCTAACATAATGGTATCAACAAGCCTCCTTTTTCATTGTCTGAATTTTTTTTTGAGATTGGTAGACAGGAGAAGAGTAATGTGTCAGCACATGGGTTAATAGTTGTTCTTGGGACTGATCACCCCACGTACGAGAAATGACCATTTGACCAGGGATGGAATTGTTGTTCATGTTTTTCAATATTATAGTTGACATGATTTCACCTCGATTGATTGGTGTAATTTCCGCTACTTATGGTTTATGAACATTATAGTATTTAACCATTGAACTATTAAAGCATGGATGAATCATTTCATGAATCATTTCATGAATCATAATAGGCACTTAGAGATTCACATGTCATTCATATATGTCATGCCAGGTATGTTGCATTAGTAGTACGCTTGTTGATATGTATTGTGTGCCTTGAATATGCCAGATATTGTACTTTTTTACCATTCCCTTTTTTATAACATGTTTCAGTGGTATATCTAACATGCTTGAGTGATAATGTGCCATGCTTATTTTTCATGAATCTGTGTTATAACATGTTTTATTAGGTTTCAACAAGTTGCTTTGTTTTAGCTACTTCTAAAGACATGGTAGCTTGTCAAACCATGTCTATTTGCTTTGACTGAATTTATTAGTTGTGATTATTACATATCCAATTTTCATGTTGTAAGGTGTATGGGATCCTTATAGCTTGGGAAAAGGGAAAACCGTGTAATTGAACTTTCAACCCATGAATTGTATGGGTGCTTCATGAGTTGGTAAATGGAAACCCATATTAAATGTGATGGCATAATGTTGTGTGAAATTATTATAAATGTTAAAGATGTCTAATTTTTCTTTGGAATCAAAATGATTATCTTTTTATATTCAATTGGACACAAGTAAGTTGGTTGGGGAATGTTTTTAAGTGATGAACTGTTTTGGTGATTAATTTTTAATATTTTTTGGAAATTGATATCGGGTAGTAAGATAATGAGCCCAGGTTTTCTTAGTGGGACCCTTTTAGGTCACCATGATGTTTTATAAAACATTCATATTTTTTCCTTGGTGTGTTGGTTAAAATCATGTACCTAGTGTTTTGTTCTGAGAAAAAAATGGAACATTAAGGTTTTAATTACATATTTTAATGATTAAGGATTAAATTTGATTAAATATAATGGGATGGGAAATGAAACCTATAGTAACATCCTCTATTTAAGACCCTGGTATGAGGGTAGACTAAGTTCTCCTTGAGTCTCTTTGGAACAGAACCTCTTGAATGTCACTGTGCCTAGTCAAACCCCCTTTCATAAATTGACACCTTTGTTAGGAAGAGCTTTCATGTTTTCTTGGACCTCTGTTTCGGGATTGAGAATCATTTATTTCACTTTTCCAACATGATAAAAAATCTCAACAATGTTTCGTCATGGTTTTTTGATTGGGAAATGAGTGTTGGATCAGATTTTAATTGCTTATGTTTTTCTTGCCTAACCAATGTTTCAATGTGTGTTGGGAATTTGGAGATGCAAGGTGGCCTTTTGTGCAAGACTTCTCGAATCACATAGGATGGGTGACGATTACATTGTTATCGAAGGCTTCTCGGGGGGGGGGGGGGATAAGTTCTAAGGTTGGAAGGTTGTCACATCCTTTTTTTCAAACTAGAAAAAATTTAATATTTTTGAACATTTTCTTTTATCAATGGGTTGGTCTTAAAACCAAGCTTTAGAAGGAGGTACTGAGAGTTGGAACCATTTTAAGCGGTGATATCGGAATGCGCCTAGTAGGTTTAACCGTGTGTGTCAGATATGCGGGATACCCCTGGTATCTGGTAGTAGGTGCACATGTTGTGCACGGTCTGTCATATGGTGCAAGTTAAGAATTGTGATTTTCCCAGATTTAAAATTTGGATTATTTTTTCATTAAGTAAAATTAAAAACGATTAAATTAGATATGTTAAATGTATATATTTAATATTTTTATAATTAAATAATGCATCATGATTTAATTAATTATTTTGCAAGTTAATTAATTTCCTTGCATTAATTAATTGAAAAATAATTAATGCATTGAAATAATTAAATGTTTATTGAAACAATTAATTAATGTGGAGTTTTATATGGTCAACGATGAGTTTTAAATTTATCATGGTGTTTCATAATTTTATATGGAATTATTATTTTAATTAATTGTTCAAATGAATTTTAAATGGGGTGTTTCATAATTTAATGAAGAAGGGAATAAATTTTGGGTAAGATGATATTAAAGGAATGTGTATTGAATAATAATAATATAATTGAACTTAATAATTATATTATATTATTTTTCATTTATTTTATTTTGTTTTCATTTATTATATTTTAGAAAACCAAAGATGGGGGCGAGACCCCCTCCATTCATATCCCGTAGGGGGCGTGATATCTCCCTCTCCCTCTCCTCCAAATGCGGTGACCTCCCATGGTTGGACCACTGGTGTGGAGACTCCCTATCCATCTCCTCCTCTATTGGCTGACCCTACAGCAGATGCACAATCCGCTTCCGGTCGAACCACTACAACACGCGACAGCCCGTCACGCAACCTCCTCCTTCTGCAGACGTTTTTGTCTATTTTTCTTCACCTTTAGGATTCAATCCACCATGGTAATGTCTTTATATGTGTCCATCATCATCGATTTGGTGATTTTCCACAATTTCGGTGCCCGATTTAGTTTGGCCGAATTTGGGGTTTTTATAGTAACCCTAATTCATGGCATTCTACTAGTTTTTGGGTGTATGAAGTGTTACTTGGAACTCCTTGATGCATGTTTCCTCAACCGTAGCCGCAGGCAAGGTGGTTAAGGTTGTTTCGGTCTTCCAACTTTGCTTCGGGGTAATGTTTTGGTGTTGTTGCTTGGCTTTCAACTGTTTAATTTATGGCTTTTGGCTTTTATGAGTCGGTGGCATGTTGTTTGTAGTGCGTTGAACTCTTTCGTGTGGTTTTGGGGTGATTTGGTTCATCTCCACCATCATAGGTAATATTTTATACTTTTTTTTTGGTTTCACCCATGTTATAAGTTGTCCTTTGGGTGTTTAGAGTTCCTATTTTTTTCGTGGTAGAGCGTCGGTCCTTTCATGTGAGTTTCGAGTCTCCAATTCAAGGGAAACTCACCTGCGTGGGAAAAAGTATGTATATATATATGTATATAGGTTACCCCGTTACTTGTAATTTTACCCATGGTAGTGAATTTCACATATTGGGAAAGGTGTTCCTTTGTACATATATAGTAAATGCATATATCAGTGAGTGGAGTCTACTGTATGCACATAAGAATATGTGTAAGGAACCCATTGCCCATTCCCATGGCCATTCTGGTGTGTGAATTGGGGATAGGTGTCCTTGCACGTGTGTGAATGTGAAAATACTTAGTGGTGGAGTAGCTTCTCGTAGTTATAAGGCGTTAAGAGCCAGAGTAGATGTCTTAGTTCCACTTGAGGTAGGATCCCTTTCTTTTTCCTTGTAAATTTAAAGAATGCTTTCATTTATTGCTCATTGCATTTTTATTATTTTTTAATTAATGCAGCTATGAATTTAATTTAATTTTTTGTTTAAATCAATGCAGTTATGTCCTTAAATTAATCATAGATTAGAAGTGGTAAATGTAATAAATTTTTTCATCATAATAAAGGCCATGGTTTTATAATAACACCACTCTTCCAAGGATCACTTCCTTTAATCTAAAAATGTGTTGAAAGCGTTTAATAATTGCCTTCTTTATTTCATGGAATTTTGATTTTGTTAAGTGTTGAACGAGTTTGAATATAAATTTTAAATATCACTAAATGAATTGTTTGATAAAGTAATGTCATGTTTTCTAATAAAAATACTCCAATGAAAGTGATTTTTCTTCATGATAAAAATGTAGTAGTAGATTTTTATGCTTTCCGGTATAAATGTCTTCTGACTGTTTATTCTTGACATTATACTTGATAAATGAAATTCTTGTACTTGTAACTTACTGGTTACCTCAAAATGACGTTGCTTCTTGAAAAAATAATAAATGACCTAAGACACCTCCTACTTCAATGTCATAACATTTAATTATAACTTTTAGTGTAGGGTGTCTACCATCTTCCGTTCACTTCGGCGCTTATATCATGCCATGTCTTGTGCCGCTTGTCGCAACCTTTCAGGGATGCCTCATTATCTCTTATTAAAATTATTTTGAGGTTCTCTCATGACCATTGCGATCTTTGATTACGGTGAAGCCTATCCAGGGTGCTCTCATTGCCTCTTATCCATCCCCTTGGATGTGCCCCACCTAAACTCTCATGTTTCCTTGTTCTTTAACTTATAAATGTAACACAATAGTTTTTATTAAATTCCTATTTGTAAAATGTTTGTAATCTTGGACCATTTGATGTCATTAACAACATATCAATGAGGCATGTTGATGCCATATGTTTTTTTACCTTCTATTTCTCATGCAAGTTCCTCAATGCTGACCAAATATAATTAATTAAAAGAATTAATTATGAAAAGTTGAGAACTGATTTGGATAATTAAATGAGAATAATTAATTATGAAAAGGGAGTTTTGTCGATTGATTAATTATTTGATAAATGATAATAAATGAATGAGATTTCAGATCCTAAACATGGTTTTCTAGACTGATTTAAATGTTGGGTTTGGACATGGCGTTCCTCTTCAATGGTTATCCATGCTTGTGATATAGGGTGTTAGACATGAAAATCTACACCTAATAATTATCTTGGTTTTAGTCATGGATATCTACACTAAATGTGATATGAGGTGTTAGACATGGAGATCAACACCATATGAGATTTTTGGTGCTTGACATGGAGTTCAACACCAAACGAGTGATAATAATGATTTATGAAAAGAACAAAAGATGTAATTAAAACCCGAGTGAAATGTGATCATATAAAGGAAGGTAAGAATGAATGGATTTCCAACCTGAGTTGAAATGATAAGTGAATAAATATACTATGTGAGAAAAATGATAAAAAAATATTTTTTTTCTTGAACCAAATGTACTTGTGTTGTTTTGAGCAGGTTCTTATTCTAGCTATGGGCCGAGGTAGGTATTACTATCAGGTCTCCTTTTTTGAACTTGGACGGGCGTTGATTTTTTGTATTGTACCTTTGTTGTTTGGAAATACCAGCACACAACTTAATTATATTTCATTGTCAAGAGTGGGCTAGACACTAGTGGTTTTGGCCTATTGAGATTTATATCTCACACCCTACTCGGGCTGCCATTACACTGGGGTATCCGAGTAGACTCTTTTTGGTTGCAGGACCTTGTCGTTGTTGTTTCTTGTACTTAGAGTTAGAAGAAAAGGACCGAGCTAAGGCTCAAAATGCTCATGGATATCTCCCATGGGTGTTGAGTCTTTTGTTTATTCAATTATTAATTTATGGTTAAGTATGTTGCGTTCTTTCTGCTTAAACAATATCATTATCATGTCATGCATGCATCTTCTATATAACCCGACGTTCACCAATTTTGTTCAAAACTGATAAATGAATAATGTTTTCCGCTGCTTTCTTATTATTTAAATTAAATTCTCTATTGTGGTAATTTTTCCTTTTTCTTCACTTTGATAAGAGGGTATAGTCTACCCCCTAACATACCTTACACCATCGTCGCTAGTCCGCAACCTCCAGCGTAAGGGGAGACGTGCTTGAGGTCATGCCACCGACCTACTCAGGTGACTGGTTCAGGGTTGACCCGGTTTGTTTCATGACATTACATGCCCCTGTTGGGGTATATTTCCCTTATTTGTGTCAACCTTTCCTATATAACTACATGTGGTTGGATTCACATACTCATGGGATACGTAAGATCGGCCAAATGTCTAGTCTTTGGCTCTAGCCCCATATCATTGAAACCTCTCTATCATTTTGGACCCTTGTCCCACATTCTTCTAGGAGAGGGGTATACGGTGTGGTATGGGATTATGTCTCTATTCATGTTAGGTTTATTACAACCACGTTGCATACCTCTATCTCCTATGTGGCCTTCGATCCCTTTTCCTAGCCTCATCTCTTGGAGTTAGCTACCCATAATTCGGTTCCCTTGGCCCTCTTAAGTGATTCACCAATAGGCCCATGAGTACTCTGGTCTTAATCCTGGTGTGTCAGATTCTACCTGGACATACTTTCACCCACTTTTAAGGATTCTTGTTCCTCTTCATTTGGGCTTCCATTATCTTTCACATCTGAAGGGTCCCCCAAATGGAATGGATTCTAGGCCCAAGGGCTCTCCTACCATTGCGGGACAATTCCCTCGAGGGTTTCAGACAACAAATTGATACAAGTCTTGCATTGTGAATATAGTCAGTGGTCGACACTCATTTTTTGTTCCCATTTCAGGCCACATAATATGGATGTTGGGTTTTGAACCCGATCAACAGTTATCCTCCCGCGTCATGCCATCCCATTCGAGCCTTGAAAGTATGTTACACAATTTAAATTATTTTCCACCCCCTCATGTCCAAATGGAATTTCAAAACTCCTGGTATTATTCCTCAGGGCATAATTCTACGTTAGGAGGACAAAGCTACGGTAAGGCATCATTCGGGGCTCCGCACCGACTTCCCTTTGGCGTACATTCCATGTATTGAAAAAACCTCTTCCGCCCTTGTTTCCCACACTGAGTATGAATCATGTGGGCATAAAAATTGGATTGAGGTATGTGCCTACATGGAAGGATTCCACCTCTCCATGGTCCGATATATAAGACCTTAAACTAAGATCTCTTTTAGAACTATGTACGACTTGATTCCCATTTCTATGGGATACGTAGGAATTCCTAAACACCTCGTGTTTAGGTCCAGCTCGAGTTCCACAAATTTATCTCTTCTATTATACCTTCTAGTCCCCATATCTTATAGGACCACATGATGTGGCATGTGTGGGATTATGCGTTCATTCATGTCAGGTTGGAAATTTCCGAATCACGTGCACCCCTTTCATGGAGCTAGTACTTCCTATATCCTACATTATATTCTTTTTCTTTCTCTGGCCCCCTTAGTTGGAGGTTTTTTTGAAATCACGTGTGGTGTCATGTGGACCTCATCCTTATTCACACCAGGTATACCTTATCACACCGTGCACATTCCCTTTTGAACCTCATATTTCATTTATATGTCTGAGCCATATGACATTAAAATATGATGTCTAGTCCCACATGACATTAAACTGTTTCATCTATAACATACGACATTAAAATGCATGGATGGTCCCATCACATGACCCTAAACTGTGACATTATCATCTCAGATGTATATTGAAAAATGACCTTGCATAGTGGTGTCCTCATTTTAGGGAACTTCATGTTTGTAATCAGTTACACACCATACCATTTTTCAATGCCTATACATAGATTTATTCTTGTGGTGATGCCTAGAATGCTTATCCCATTTCTACTACTTCACAAAAAACAACACTCATTCATCATAAAGGACAAACAAGATCTATAAAATGCCACTTATTTTAGTGCAAGGGCCAGACCCGCACAACCTTATTATCTATGGCTCTGGTGTCCTACCGTTCCATGACTATAACTACGCATGACTTGATTCTTATTCTCATGGGATACGTAAAAATTCTTGTGCACTTTTCCATGGGCCTAGCCTAACATTCCTTTTTTTCCCACAACCTAAAACCTCCCCAAGGAACATATGGTGATCTGAACTCGAGGTTCTCATTCACGTCCTATTTCATAATTACCTCACCATATTTCCCCTACACCCCCTACATGCTTTGGTCTGGCATCCTTGCTGCATGATGTTAAACAAAACTACATCCCTAGAACTAGGTACGGCTTGATTCCAATCCTCATCAGATACATAGGAATGCCCATACATACTGTCCTCGGGTCCAGCCCCAAGAAAATGAAATCATGTACTCTCTCTTTTGACCCCTAGGTCCAACCCCTTTTTATAAAATGTGGTGTGGGGAGTACCTCATGGGTTCTCATTCATGTAAGGTTTTTCAATAGTCATACCATGTCCCCCCATGTCTTTTCCCAACCCGGTCTGAGTTCTATGACCCCAAACCACAATCTCCCTATAGGAACTTTGCAACATGTTTAGCCACATCACCGCCCTATGTGTTTTCTGTTAAATAAATATCCCCTTAATGGCCTATCCTAGGACCATTGATTTGGGAAGCGTTCAACTTCAGGACCCTTCTCTTTGGAGGGGGACTCGACTACCCTTATCTAATATGTCTTTTTTCATACTCAGATGTGTTGTGGCAGTTCCTGAAGTGTGGAAGTTTCACAGGTACATTACCTCTTTCCTTGTCCAAGCTTTGTTAGAACGTTATTTGGATCATAATCCTATTCCATGTCTGAATGTACCCCCTTATTGCATGGTATCATTCCATACTTGATTAACTACCAACTTGGACCAACATCCCTAAGGACCCTGGATGACATTTGCAATAGGTCCGATGTGTTTAAAATGGTCAGCAGTCAACCATCATTTGTCTGTCCCCATTCCAGGCTAACACCAAACAAACAATGTGTTTCGATCATGGTCAACTGTTATACCCTATCTCCATGCCACCATTATTGTGGTCCAGAACACAAGCATCAGAATTCACATATTTCCACTTTCTTATGTTTCGGTCGAATTCCAACAAACTCAGCTTTACTCCTTCGCACACTGAGGTACATTATATAGGTAGGTCAACATCATTAGGACATCATTCACCTAGTGTCCCATCTCCCCTAATAAGTTTCATCCTATTCTAGGAATGTCTCATCAATAATCCTTATTTACCGCATCGAGCACGAGTCACGTGGTCTTAGTAGTTCAGGTAGGCCATGTACTAGTGCAGTCATGATACACATTCCATTCATCGTCCCGCATGATGTTAAACTGTGACTTCAGAACTACTTTTGGCTTGATTCCCACCCTAATGGGATACGTTGGAATGTCCAGGCACCTTGTGTTGGGCCAAACCTAACTCTCACTTTTTGTCCCTTGAATAATGTATTTCTTTTGGGGATATGTGGTGTGGTGTAGACTCCATATGTCTTTATTCACATCAGTTTTATAGGTACATCACCACATACTCCCTTCTTGGGATATCCCCTTTCACCAGTTTTCCTATCGTATGACGTTAAACTACACGTACCCACATGTCCATGATGTACGACAATAAAATTCATTTCTACCCTGAACAATATCCGGATGCCCCATGTTAGCCGTGGGATGCACCAGATCCCATGACAGAGAGGATTTACCGTATCAATGTTGGCCTCTAGACATTTCATTCTTAAGAACTACTTTTGGCTTTATTCTAATCCTTATGGGATACGTAGCAATGCCTTGGCATTCCACCTTAGGACAATCCCCATGGTCATTAACCCTCTTGTCCCATTGGAATGATCACCATCCAGTATCTATGACCTTATACTAGGGGCCTACAGTCCAGGTACCATGACTTTAAACTGGTTTCCTTGGTCTAGGAAGTATAACCATTAATCAATGTGAACCGTCCTCACAGAATGATGTAAAACTACAATCCATTTCGGGTCCATACTAGGGATGTCTTTCTTGGAAGTTGGTATGATCCATGATCAGTCCAATGTGTCCACCTAATGTACCTTCACCGCGGTGGAGTAATTTCAAGAGTGTTGGACTCTATTTGAACAACCCATCATGCCACACTTCACGCTTTCGATGCCTTTTATTCAGACCCTCATCCTATTTCAAATTAAAATAACCCCCTAATAGTATGAGTTCTCAAAATATGGCTTGCCTACATACCTAGGACAATGTTTTGGAAGACTAATGGGAAGCATTTTGTGTCAGGTCCCATGTTTTAAACATTGTCAATGGCCGTCCCTTGTTTTTATCTCTATTTATGGATAACACAATAAGGATACTATGTTTTGAACTCGGTCAACAATTATCCTTCATTGTCACACCACCCCCATAGTTTTATGAATCTTAGTTATCTTGATTCACACCTTCCATTCCCCTCTATTCTGATTGATTCCAATTCCCATGGCGTTACTCTGCTCATGCACACGAGCACACTGTGAAAGCAGTAATTCGACTGTTCTGAGGGATTCATTCTCTAGTCAGGTCTCCCTCCATCATCTTGGTAATCATGATCTCCTATTCCGAGAGCCTTGTTATCCAGCTTCAATCCCAATTTTAGGATTCTCTTAATGGTTATTGATGTCCCATTCTGATTCCCTCACACCTTCTGCTGTTTATCACTTTAAAATAGACGAATAATCCCCTGTTATCGCTTGTTTCCTGCACCAATAATGGCTCACACAGGCTTAGATATTTATTTGGATATTTATTCAATGCGGTCAAGGTACAATAGACCACAAGTAATACTTATTTCTTCAGTCGTTTCCTCAAAACGTTTTCTGCCTCACCCTCTTTGTCCTCGTTGGATCCCATTCTTGGGGGGGGGGGATTTGTTGGCACCATAAAACTCATCCATGTAATTCAAGTAATTCTTCCATGAAAGATCCCAAGAAGTAGATCATTCTTCAAGCTTCTATTTGACTGGTTGTGGAGGCCAAACAGGGTTATGGATCAAGATTTATGGCCGATCAAATTCAGGCTGTTGGAAATGGCCATCCATGACGATTTTGGGGAAATGTATAGTTTTGCGCGCAAGAAGTGAAATCTTGTGCACAAGAATGAATGTTTTCCATGCAATAAGTGAAATATTGAGTGCATGAATGGATTTTTTGCATGAAATAATTGAATCTTATGCGTAATAGTAAAATCTTATGCCCAACATGTCACACAAACATTTTACGTGACCAATGATATGTCATCATTTCTCCAGGATACCCGAAAAATGTCTAAGGATGGTGCACACAAGTTTTGAGAGGTGAGCATAAGATGATCACCCGTGAGAAAGATTTATACACACCCGATGTGACGTCAAAGTCCACTTTGTGCATACAACCACTGCAGGGTGCATGTAAGATCACATACGCACCCAAAATCTTACACGCAACTACTCACAGTTTCTCCGATAAATTAAAGGGCAGCCCCACCCCTTGGGGGAGGTCTCTGAAGGTCGGCCGCCACTCTGCTGCACATAAGACATCCTCTTTCATGACCGCATGGATGAATTAAATCTTCTATGTGAGATATTGCGCGACAGGTCTCATATGGGTCGGCTTTGGCGCGGGCCCACAATGGTTTGATCATCGATTGGTATTTGTTATGCCTAAGTCATGTGCACGCAAGATTCCATGCTTATGCGAAAAAGTTCTAATATTGCGTGCAAGAAATCAATCTAGCATGAAAGGCTTCAACAATTCATAAAATACTTCAATCTTGTGCATAATAGTACTAAGGTACCAAATCTTCCATGCACCTATGTCGTACAGTACAATCTTCTGTGCAACCTATCCTCCATGTAAGTTATCTTATGTGAAATAGTTCCTAGGCCTGTGTCCATTGGTCCATACCACGGGGGCTATTCCCCTGCACCCCCGCTCGGGGTTAGTGTTAGGATGTGCTCCCAGCCCGCCGGGCTAGTCCCTTTGCTACCGTCACTAACCCCCATTAAAAATAGAGAGTCACACAATAATCAATTCGGGTCGGGACGTCAGCATTTTCCATTACACCCTTTTTCCAATCCATCTTCCACCAATGGGATACCATGATTTGAGATACTACTCCACAAACCATGAAACACCTTGAGTCAGTATATTTCTCTTGGTCATTTTCACATGTCGTGAGTTGAGAATCTAATCATCAATCCCCCCGAGTATATTGAGTCAGACTATTCCTCAAGAGACTCATCCAAACCCTATCACCTGAATCCTATGCAAGGTAGAACCAGAAGGGCCGCCCTTGCGTATGTCCCAACATAAACCATTTCATGGATCCTTATGCCAACAATCCTATCTACATGACTATAAACTGTAGTTTACACTTTGTTCCAGAAATAGGATTCCTCTTGCTCCAAACCAGAGATGCATTTTTCTCCAAGCATAAGATGCCAACTGTCCTATCTACATGACTATAAACTATAGTTCCCCATATGTTCCAAGCATTGGATGGCTCTTGCTCCAAACAAGAGATGCCTTATGCTCAACGCGTAAGATGCCAATAGTCCAATCTTCATGACTATAAACTGTAGTTCACCCTATGCACCAAAAATAAGACACCTCTTGCTATAAATAAGAGATGTTTTATGATCCAAGTATAAGATTCCAATAGTCTTATCTACATGACTATGAACCATAGTTCACCCTATGATCAAAAAATCGGATTCCTCTTACACTAAACAAGATATGCCCTATATTAAAAGCAATAGATGCCAACAGTCCGATCTATATGACTATAAACTATAGTGTCCCATATGTTCAAAAAAATAGGATGCCTCTAGCTCCAAAAAAGTGATTCCTTATGCTCCAAGCATGAGATGACAACAGTCCTATCCACATGACTATAATCCGTAGTACACCCTATCTACCAAACACAGGATAAATCTTTCTTTAAACAAGAGATTCCTTATGCTCCATGCATTAGATGCCAGTAGTCCTCTCTACTTGACTATAAACTGTAGTACACCCTATGTTCCAAACATAGGATGCCTATTACTCAAAACAAGAGAGGCCTTATGCTCCATTCATAAGATACCTCATGACAAGATTACAGTGGCATAACATCACGAGCGTTGGAATCCGTTAAAGCATTCCACCACTCCACCTCATGATTTGGGTGTCCTACATTCATATCTTCATCCATTTCAATGTTTAAAGGGACCCCCTAATTTCCTGGTCCCATTCCGCAGCAACTCACTTACAGTCCTGGGCCAACGCCCCATAAGACATTAGACAACACTTCGAGATAGGTAAGGTGTTTTGAAGACAATCAGCAGTTGACCCTCATTTTATCCCCATTTTAGGCTAAAGATACATGGATGCAGTGTTTAAAACACGGTCAACAGTTATCCTTCATCTCCTCACCACCCTTATTATATTCCAAATGTCAGGCATGTGATTTACACTTTTCATCTCACTTTGTTCAGACTGATTCCAACCCCCTTGGTGTTATCCCACTTGTGCACTTGCGCATAGGTATTGGCCCCAATTATATACCTAAACCCACCAGTGATTTGGGATGCCATCATGGCCTGACATGAGGATGAAAATATGGGGATATTCCTTGCATAAGCCCCATACACCATTACCGCTCCATAGCAGCACACGGGCAGCTTCCATGCCTAAGCCTCATCCACCATTGCCGCTCTATAGCAGCACCGGGAAAGCATCCATGTGTAAGCCCCATCCACTATTGTTTCTCCATAGCGGGACATGAGAAGATTCTTTTCGTTAGCCTCATCCACCATTTCCACTCCATATCGGCACCTAGGCAGTTTCCATGTTTAAACCCCATCCACCATTGCTGCTCCATAACAGCACACGGGTAACCTCCTTGCCTAAGCCCCAAACCAATCCTAAACTACATGGAAATTGATCCTTGCCATGGAAAGGTATGAAGGAATCCTCCCTGTGGTTCAAGACCACCAACCATTGTTTTCAACCCCCCATCATGTTGGTTCACACTCCTATTAAATTATGTGGACTTTGATTCTTGCCAAGGAAAGGTATATAGAAAGCCTCCCAGAGGTTCAAGACCACCATCCATTAGTCCCGACCATATTCATAACGGTTCACTAAACCTCTCACAAACTATACAGACATTGATCATTTCTGTGGCATTATATGTAGGAAGCCATCCAGAGGTTAAGACCAACACCCATCAATCTTGACCACATCATGTCGGTCCGCCCCTATCATGTAAGACATTAAACTGTACGCCCCATTTTTTTCTGTAAGACGTTAAACTATACACATTAGAACATTGTGGACTTTTATCACTATCTCTGAGACAGGGTACGTAGGAAGCCTCCTTGATGTTCAATGCCAACACCTAATGGTCTCGACCGCTACACGTCGGCACACCACACTATCCCGATATACGTGGACTTTGATCCCTGCCAAGAACAGGAATGTTGGAAACGACCCCGAGGTTCAATCCCAACACCCTATTAGTTCTGACCCCCTTCACATCAGACCACCTTCGTCCCACATGACGTTAAACTTCATGCCCCCTTTTTGTCCTGCACGATATTAAACTGCATCGACCATCCCGAACTACATGTGCTTTGATCTTTGTCTCATATATAAGGTATGTAGGAAGCCGACCTGAGGTTCAACACCATATAGCAGTATCCCGTTGTGACCCCCCATCGAGCGGTAAGCCATTGTTCCCCCATCCAGTGCTAAGCCGTAGGGACCCCCATCTAGTGGTATGCCGTTGTGACCCCATCCACTATTATGATGTTGTGATCCCATCCAAAGGTAATCCCTTGTGACCCTATTCAGTGGTAAGATGATGTGACCCCATCCATCGGTAAGCCATTGTGACCCTATCCAGCGGTGAGAAATTATGACCCCATCTAGCGGTAAGCCGTTGTGACCCCATCTACCGGTAATCCATTGTGACCCCATCCAGGGGTAAGCCATTGTGACCCCATCTTGTGGTAATCCGTTGTGCCCCATCCAATAGTAAGTCGTTGTGACCCCATCCAGGGGTAAGCTATTGGGACCCCATCCAACGGTAAGCCGTTGTGACCCCCATTCAATCGTAAGATGTTTCCAACCCCATTCAGCGGTAATCCATTACCAAACTCATTCAGAGGTAATCCATTGATGTCGAAAATCAACGGTTAGCCCTCAACAGATGAAGTAAGTGAACTCTAATTCCATGCCACCTGGATATATAGGAGGTCTCTTCGGGACAAAATCCTAACATCTCTGTCATCCCTGAGTAGAATCTAGCTCATTATCCACCCACTTCATATAACCATCCATTGTCCATTTTGTTTCTTACCTAGGCTACCACATCCCGGTATGATCATGTCACCTCATTCACCATTCCCATTAACAATAATCAGGTCTCTAACCATGAATTAGCTCCAACATCAGTGTTCCCTTTAGGGGTTTCACCAACCTGATCAACTCTAGACAGTGTTTCGATCAGTCTGATCCGTCTCCAAAAGATGTTAAACATGCGACATTCCCTGTGATAAACATAGGAAACAGAGGAAAACTTCAGATACATGACTATGGCATATAATTCCTCGCATTCGACGTCGGAGGCGTCTAAATTCCGTGCCCTCGAGAAGCCCTATAATAAGGGAAAGAAACTCAGACACGCCAGTGTTATAGCATCCAAACATGTTAGTGATGTCCAATGTGACTACTCCTCCGACCAAAGGTTACGCCCTGACTGGACCCCTTGTAATGTCCTAGCAAACACAATGTAATAAAGTTGTGTGCATGAATATATGTCACTGGGAAGAGTTTCACAAACAACATTTTAAGTCTATAAGGGAGTCCTGGACATGGTGATGAGTTCTCAGGAGGATTCCTTGGAAGGAAGAACTAACATCCCATCATCTAATTTCGATCAAGGAGAAAAAATACTTGAACAAGGAATAGATGCCACCCGCCTTTGGAATGTGGGAATGTGGGGCAACAAACAGCATCATAATCCCTGAAAAGATGGACATGCGCACCACGGTGAAAGTGTTCGAAACAATATACATAATGGAATTTTAGTAAAAATAAAATATAGCAAAGGGACAAGATCATATTTTTAGTAAGGGTAAATAATACATCAATAAATATTAAAAAAATAAGACATTTTGAGAAACTAAAATCAAATTGCATTAAAAAATAATATTTAACATAATATGATAGGAATAAAATATGAATAAATAATTCAATATAAACAGTCACATAAAAATGAAACTTACCCATGAATCTTTTAATAGTCTAAGAATAATTTTGGTTATCAATTACTAATATCATAATGAGGTAGTGGATAATTACAGACATTATAAACATACCATGAATTACGTGTCAATGAAGTCTAAATAAATAGATAATGCCTCATCCAAAACCCAGTCTGGTTTGTCTCATGAGACATAATAATGCATTGAGGGGGTATAGAGGTCCCAACCCATCACATACTATGTTCAATGAATTCTTCATTTGAAAAATAATCTATTTTAAAATAATATCATTAATTAAAAGTTACCCATATCACATTGAAATATTTTAATCATAATATTACATAAAAAACCCTTATAAAATCACTGATAATTTTTTGAGGGAAATACCATTTTACATTGGAAGGTAGAGTTTTTTTGGAAAATAATATTTATTATCCATAAATTAAGATTTTAAACATGTATTTCCTAGAAAAGAAAAGGGAATGAAATGTAAAATATGTTTTAGGCCTGAAGTTTTTCCAACTGAAGTGAAAATATTTAAAAAAATTAAGAAACATTAGAGATGGGTCACTTGAGTGGGGTTTAGGGGAAAACATAAAGGAATCATCAAAATGGAAAAATTATAATTGTTTGTATGAAAGAATGAATGAAAATTATATATTTTTAAATGGAATAAAGTTATTTTATATAAATAATGGTCTCTTAAAATATATTAGTGATGGTGCTCGAAAATAGGTTTGAAATTAGAAAGTTCTCTTTAATCGAGCTTCCTTAACAAGAACTAGAAACAGAACATTATAAAATTTGAATTTCCCTTCAAATAAAGATGAACTGATATAGATAAATGAGTTAGGAACATATAAAAACAATATAGAGGATTTAAAAAAAGGAAGAATAATTAAATTTGAGTAAATATAGAGAGGGGAAAACCTGAATGAAAAAATGGAGGTTTTAGGAGAATCCCTTACCACTTTGTAAATAGTGAAACTGTACGCCCCAAAAAATTAATAATATTCAAATGAAAAAAATTAATAACTGTAAGATAATGTGATTAATGATATAATACCCAAAATTTATGTTTATATACACCACACATAATAAGATTCAATGAATAAGGTATATCTCATAGAAAGAAATGTGAGATGAGAAAACCCATAACTTATGTTCGAATGTGTTCTTTACTTGATCTAAATGTCATAGATAATTATTTTTAATTAATTAATTAATTAATTAATAATTTTTTTATTTTTTTGATTTATTTTAATTTTCTTATGTTTATTTTGGGGATTTTTTATGAGTAATAAAATACAATTTTATCCTATGAGAGCATTTGTTTCCTGGGTTTTAAGGATTTGTTTAATTGTATATATATATATATATGGAAAATCATGTAAAATGAGAATATATATCTAGAATTGAAATTATATGTTCTTAATTGACATAAATAATATTAAATGGTTGTATATTTCATTCATTTATATCGCCTTTGGATGAATCATTTGATAAAATGATAGTGATAACTGTTTAAATTATTTTTGCAGTTTTTCGATCATCACTCTCTAGTTTTGTGTTATGAATTTATATTATATATGTATACTGGTTACAAAACAATACAAAAGTTTTATTAGAATGATTAATTTATTTTTTTAACATAAAACGTTTTTATGACCATCCTTTAAGGTAGTGATGTAAATTGAAAACGCATCATCTGCGATGGTGGTAAATCGGCACACCACGAATGATATTCTCATCTTTAGAATAAAAGGGAGAGGATAAGGGGATTGTTGATGGATTTTCCATTAAAAAAAATAAAAGTACAGTATATATAAGATACTCGAGTCATCATACATGCTTTGATAGTGGATGTGAGGGAATGATAAGAGAATAATTTAAATTGAAAAGAAAATAAAGGAAAATGAATGTGGATTTTACCTCATGAATTTCTCCTCCTTGAAAACACCCCTAAGGGAATGAGGTTGGTATTTTGGTGAGATAAAAGGCTAATGGATGTGGGTAATATACCTCAAAAGTGTATTTTGATTATTCTAAAGGCTTAAATTGTGGGAAGGGAAGAGGTGGTAAGGGGTGGTATTTACAGTGGAGGAGAGGGGTGTTTTTTGATTATTCTATCCATTAGTTTATTATTTGGCATCAAAATAAGAAATGGTGATGGGTCCATAAATAAATATTTTAATGAGAGATGGATAATAATAAAATATGGTTCTTACATTAGTGATAATGCAATAAATATTATATTTAACTTATAATGTATATTTACTGTAAATTACAATATATTATTATTAACCAAAAATTAAACTATTTTAGAAAAATCCAAAAAATTCACCATAACCATTTTATGACATATATATTTAAAAAATGGACTCTATTTTTTGAAAATAAATTTCTAATTGTGCTAAATTAAAATTTTAGTTAAAATCATCATTTATTTGACAAATACAAATTTTAGAAATATAATTAAGTTTATGGCACTTTAAATTATTACCTAAGGTCTCTTAAAATTATCTTATAATCATTAGATTAATTTTAATTAATTTTTTAATATATTATTTTGAAAATATAATTTATTTTAAATTAATATATTGATTATAAAACTGTAAATAAAAAAATTATGTTTCACATAAATATTAATACTTAATTTATCATTTTTAAAACATTTATTTACTTCTTCCATGATATAAATATATAATATTTTCATTTTTAAGTTGCTTAAATTTTATTTATACATCAATATGTGAATTTATAGTTCTAGTGGCCACATTATTATTCATAACGGTCACATTATTATACATAAGGTCACATTACTATTCCTAAAAAATGAAACCTATCAAAAAAATCCCAAAATTTAGCCACATATAATTATGATATTAATATTTAAAAAATAATTTTTTTTTCAAAAATATTTTATAAATATTTCAATATGTATATTTAAAAACATTTCTCCATTAAAATGAGGTAAAATTCATTTTAAAGATATACCCTTTTTATGTGTAAAATTGGATTTATTCTATTTATACATCTCATAAAAAAGTCTGGATTGATGTAAAAATATTTGACTGAATATATAATATTGAAATTTAATTAATATTTTTTAAAAATATTGTTTAAATAAATTTATTAAAAAAAGATTTAATTGTGGGAATAAAAATATTTTTTATAAAAACACAACCTTTCTATTCAATTAGTTAAAATTTCATATTAATTGGTAACCAAGGAATTAATTTTATAAACCCATATATTCTATATTTTCTTAATTTAGATAATCTCATTCATTCCCTCCCTTCCCAATATATAGTATATAACTATAATAATTAAATAATAATATTAAATCATTTTTATGCCCGTAAGTTATCAATAATGTTTTTTTAAAAAGAATAAAATAAAATATTATGTTGTTACAGTAACTCTTGAAGGACTCATATGAGTTCTATCTATAATGTACCAAATAAAAAAAATTGAAAAAATTTATAAATTAAATTATGTTACCTAAGAATCACTAATCATTTTTGATATATTTGGATAAATGTATCAATTTCATGGATCCACCACGTGCTATTAAATCTTGTGCATCTATCATTATTTTAGTTGAATATGTGTCTTGTTGGAAAAAAATCCATAAAAATATGATTTTTAAAACATTATTGATTTCTTAAAAACACTTATCTTTAATATATTTGGAACTTCACTTGTCTTCATGAGTGAAATAAGAACCCATTTCTAAAATCAATCCATATAGTGATTATTTTTTGAAAAATTGTTTGATTTTACATAAAACAAGAACTACATATCACCCTAAAATAATGGATTGAAAAAAATATCAAAGATAAAATTTAATATATCTCTTTGGATAATTTTTATCACCACAATAAAATAATTATCTAAAAACATATTTAATAACTCTTGGAATAATAAACAACCAAAAATCCCTTATTAGGATATATTCTTTTAGGATAATATTTCGTATTGTTTCTCATTTACATGTTTATCATATACATAAATAATTTTGGTCTATTAAAACATGAAATGATTATTATAAAAATGAGGGTGAGGTGGGATTACATCAATTGAATGAACTTATGGATATTTGAATTAATTCATATCAGTGTACCATACTATTCAATACACAAGAAGAGGAAATCCATGAAAAAAATCATTTAAAAAGTATTTCATGATGGTGATTAGTTAATTCTCTCCAATTATCAATTTCATCTTCCCCTAAGTGTGAATAATTCTTAATATAAAGGTATTTTTATTAATAATGTCTATAATTTCTTTATGGTGTAGGTGGAATACATTTCAACATCAATGATTTCATGATTAGTAGACATATGCTAAAACTATGATATAAAATAGAATATCCTTTATCTATTTCATATAATTCCACAGCAGCCAATTGATCTTATTCATAACCACCACTAAATAAATATCTATCAATAACTATTAAAAACCATTAAGCACTTCTATTTTCCTAAATCATTTTCGAAAAATCTCTATACCGATTTGTCTCAATCTCTATCTCTATTACCCCTATCACCTTCTTAATTTATCTGTAATTTTTTAATGTTGGCATTATGACCCTTTATTCACACCCCATTATCATTTTCTAATTCTTTTTTAGGTGTATTTGTAATTGAAAATATAAAACAATTATTAATCACTATCAAAAATCTAGAATTTTAAATATTTTTTGAGGGTGTCGATTTGATTTCAAATCATCACAAATGATTATTATTATGTAAAAAACACATATAACTTTTTTTATGATGAATAATTTTTTAAATACAAGTCTATGTTTTTCTAGGTCCATCAATATTTTATAAAATCTTGTGATACTCTCAGTGTTAGCATAATAGAACTTATTGTGTCATGTTGTTCATCATTGATCACAATGAGGGGATACTGTTTTTCCCTCTTTTTAATGGGAGAAATGGGGATGATTTTCTATATATGGATTGAAAAAATTTCTATAGTATTTTCATTGTACATAATGACTCTCAACTTCTACTATGATACAAATTGGAATATATACTTTGTTATAATATTTGATAATTTCACAATACGCCGTTATCAAATAATCATTTTATGTTATTTGCCAAGTCTAGTGGTACTAAGAAAGATAATATTAATATTAATATATCATTACATGTGCATATTAAAATGTTATTCAATAAATAAATTAATATTTAATTATTTAAATGGTATTAAATTAAATATAAATTTTCAATGGGACATTAATTCAACCATTCAACCCTCCTTGGAATTATTTGATGCTTGAATAACAAATTGATTAAAAAAATAAATAAATATAATTAAACAAATAAAAAAGTATTATATTAATTACAATCACAAATAAATATTGATTTTATAGATGTTGATACTAAAGAATTATTTATATTAATCTACTTTCTAAAGTGGTGGATAAATAAATACATATGTTTTACCTTGAGAATAATAAGTAAGAGATACAATTAGACACATTTATTCAATAATATAATATCAAGTGATTAGGATAATAAAGGAAACATAACATCAATAATATTTATTTCAAAACATGAGAAAATATATATTTTAAATAGTTAATTAAACAAAATTTAATGATATTCTTGATACATTTAGTGTGGTAATAAATTTGTCCTATTTCATAGTGGAATTTTTTGAATTTACATATTGTCCAAGATAAAAATATATTAATATGTCTAGGAACACATTGAGAAATTAGGTAAGGCCACAATGAAAATAACCTTCATATAATTATACAGTACAAGATAATCCCATTATCTTGATATCTTATCAACCATGATACATACATACATTCTCACCCTACATGATTGATTTATATTTCACTAAAATTTCAAAATTGACACACCAATGACAATCTATGTCCATGAATTTAATCAAATAATTTCATTTCCATCAATGGATGATATATATATTATTTTATTTTCGTATAAGGGAAAATTAATTTCTTAAATTATCTAATTTATTTCTTATTAATTATATTGAACTCCATATATTCTATCTATTCCAAAAATATATCATTAATGTTTTCATCCATATATCAAAGTAAATGATTCATAATAAACAATAATAATTACATCAAGTTCAATTTATAATAAAAAAATCTACATATATGAAAATAAAATATAATCTATAACATATATCATTTAAATTGATTCTTTTATCATAAAAACTCTATTTATGATGATTACTAAGTGATAAAATTATGAGAATAAGTTTAAATTTATTATAAGACCCTAATATATAATATTCCAACCTCATATATGTACTTTATGATTGATTTCAGATAAAAAATAAGAAATATGTTTAAGAATAATTTCATAGATTTTTTTGGTTCTTATAATAGAGGTGAACTCATATACTCTTTAAATTCAAGAAATAAACATAGAACATTATCACAATAATTTTATGTAGAATAGAAAACTTATGTGACAAAATAATAATTAATATTTTTGTAATCAAAATTATAATGTAATTTTGTTCTTGGGTTCCAAATCTAATAGACTCCCAATTTTAATAGAGAAAACTACTTATAACTATTAATCCACTATCTCTCAGATGATATTTATACTTTTGTTGAGATAAATATGTTTTTCAAAGGGTCTGTTATATTAAGTTTTTATGGTGACTGTAATTATCATGAATTCTGCTCTTCGTTATAAATCATTCATTATTTGATACATTAAATGTATATAATTAATCCATTAATGTGATCTAGGATCTTTGTCTTAAACCAATACTTCCGAATTTTTATAATACATAGTTATAAAATATATACTACTACATAAAAAACAATGATCATGGGAAATTTTTCATATCCATGCTACTTCTATAGGTGTATTAGAATACACAATATATTAATACTCTACTATAGAATTGGTTAACACCATATGTTTAAAACTTGTATAGATCACAACCCATATATTAAGGAAGAAGAAATAGCTATAATTCAAATCAATATTATATGTTAAAAAACTAAAATCTATGTATCCCATCATATCATGTTCCCCATCACCTACATAAACAAAAAATATATCATCTATATGCCTTAGGTATTTTATAATAACATTAAAAATTGGAAAATGTTGATTTCATAGATTAGCTCGATATCAATATAACATACTCAAAACATAAGAAATATCAATCCCAGTATACATCATGGAATACATGATTGATCTTATCATAGTATTCAATGGGATTTTACATGTACATTTTTCCTTACACCTATTGAATTTAAAGACATATTTTCACAGTGAAATATATACCATGTAAAATTGGAAACAATACCCTCTTATATCATTCCTCATTGAATATATTAATGACTATATTAATTTATTTACCTTCAAATTGTCCAATAAGCCACCAATATCTACCTTATTATATTTTCATCCCAATAATATGAAAATTTTAAAATAATTATTTCATGTTAAATCAAATTTTAAACCAAATATTAACTAGATTCAAGACTAGTATCTCATTTCCCTTCAGTGATATATCATAAACATATACTACTAGGAATAAAAAATACACATCCCCTAAACCACTTATATAATGAGGGGTAAAATTAATTATTTATGAAATATATTCTCTTATGGACTAATCAAAATTAATATCCATTGTTCACAATTCATTGTTCAACCCAAAAAATGGAAATCCACAACATGTATGACTTATTGGAATCCATTTGAATCTCAGACAATCTTGTTGTATTATATATCAAACTTCCACAAGGATTCTATTAGTTAATGTTTTGTTAAAAATCATTTTCCAAATCTCAGGAATTTGATAATTTTCTCTAGATGGTCAAATTATAATTGATTTCAGAATATTGACAAGTGAAATCTATTTGTCATATTATATGCTATAAAATATCATATTTTTTTCAACTAGTCATGCTTTATAGGTACTAACGTTATCAGAAGTTTTCATTATGTATTTACTAACCATTTTCAATCAATAAGAATTTCAACAAATCAATGATTTATAAAAAATAAAACATGTTCTTGTTTAATGAAATCTATTTCAGAATTCGTGATTTCCCCCTACGTTTTGACATCTAAGCTATTTATTACATAATTTTAGGAAAAAGGATAAATTTTTACCAATAATAATTTGTGACCTTACAGAGTGACTATATAACCATATATATATGGTTCTCTAACCTCTTAGGCATTATTACCATGAACAATTTAGTTTACTAGGTTTTTAGAATTTGATCTTATGCATGATCTGGAATATTTCAATCCTTGAAAATATGTAATACTATCAGTTTTATGATAACACTATCAAAGAATTGTTTCCATTCTTGGAATATACTATTTCTTAATGAAATTTCATTTTTATTTTAGGGACCATATTTATAATATCCCTTTGTTACTTTGTAATACCATATAATGTTACACTTAGTTCCTCATTATGGATTCTCATAGCTATAAATTTCCACAAAAAATTATTTTAAACCCCAAACATATATTTATAAAAAAATAATTTTCTTCATATATCATTACCTATGTGTAATTCTGTATGTATATTTAGTTATCACTCAACTTCGTTTTTTCACTATTTCATAAAATACATATTCTGAAATGATAAGGGAATAATTTCATGAGTTATCATCAATTCCAACATATATAACGAGGTGAAACTCCAAATATCATTAACACTATTATATTGTGGTTTATAAGGAGGTGTGAGTTGAGATATTATACCATACTCTTTTAGATATTCAATGATTTGTTTGTTAAGATAGTCCCCACCTTGGTCTGAGTAAAGAGAAATTATCTTCTTTAAAATGAAATTCCCAACTTTATTCATATATTCCTGAAATAAAAAAATGGATCATATTTATAAAATATTAAGTAGTATATATCTGTATCTACTAAAATCATTAGTAAATGTTATTAACTAAAGTTATACCAATATAAATCATACATAAAAAGGTGTATGTTCTATTGTATCAACTATTCTTAGAATATATTTACTTATTTCTCATTTCCCACTAAATGGATCAGTAGTCACTCTACCATAGAAACATGAATGAAACATATCCATGTATTTTATTTCATAATAATCTAAATATCACTCTGGAGATAAATGTTTAAAATGATTCATATTTATATAATGTAGCAAGTGATTCCACAAATGAGTATGATGTGACTGAAGTTAACTAGATTTGTTATGTATTTCAATGACTTAATTTACATATTCTAGTATTTGAATATATATATTTAAATGTTCTATCCTATAATATATGATATAATTAAAAACACTTTATTCATTATTTCTGAAGATGAAAATAAAACTAACATATTCTGAAGTGGATACAAATATTATGTTCTTTTTTTACTTTGGGAATATATTAAAAATATATTATAACTAGAATCAATCTTGTAAGA
The DNA here is from genome assembly GCA_963277665.1 of Viscum album. Classification (NCBI taxonomy): domain Eukaryota; kingdom Viridiplantae; phylum Streptophyta; class Magnoliopsida; order Santalales; family Viscaceae; genus Viscum; species Viscum album. The sequence goes on from CAUJRU010000207.1 coordinate 597,135, forward strand.
AATGTGATATGGTAGTATTTAATTACCACCGAAACTTGTCTTTCCCCATTGGTTTCTCAAGTATCCACTTTATCCCTGGAAATATTCTAGAATCTACAAGGTTTATATATTTGGATATGATTGTGAGAATAAAAAGATTATCTAACACCTAATTTATATTAATCAAAATATTATACATGAGAATAAAAATAACTAAATATTCCCATTTTTTCATTACTGAATAATTCTTCTTGTAACAATATCCTTTATATATGGAATGGAAACAACCTACGTCATATTCAAATTCCTCTATCTATATTATTCTTATTTTATAAGGCTGAAAAAAGAATCCTTAGACATGGAATTTATCTTATAAATTTTCACTTTTTATTTCATCTTATTCACTATAAATATGAGATATTAATTATGGTATATTTATTTATTCACCTAGAGAATACAAGTCAATATATATGGGATCATCTCCACTATATTTTTCATGTTTAAATTTGAAAAAGAAATTCAGATGATAGAAAGATGTTAGGGGAGTATGATTTCATTGCACCATCGATTAAAACAATTTATTCCTCAGTTTTTAAAATGATAAATATAGATAATCAACTTAAAACACGAGGTCCAACTTGACATAATTATATAAAATTTCACAAAACACTCATTAAATATTTCATAAATATCAATTCTTTCGTTCTCCTAATAGATATCCTGAAGATGATACAATATGGTTAGTGGTTCTATGTCATCATGAATATTTAAGAGCTCGTTATTAATGGATGTTTACATGATTCATTATAAACCAAATGCATAATCTATGCGTTTCAAAAATATTCTTCATATGTCCAGACATGCCTTTTTAGATGGAATATTTTTAATTAGGGATCCTGACAAATAAAACCTCAATTAAAATCATTGTACACTTCACAAGTTCCTATAAAATTACAAGATGTTGTCCCTAGTAATAAAACTATTCCTCTCTAATATGGAATATATGGATAATGATGTGTTACAATTACCATCCTTAATCTATATAAAATATTTATTTTTTACTTTATCATAATTACATGTTATGACATAATAAATTAAATTTATTAATCTCGTACCAATTTATAGAATCCCATCATCCCTCACTATTGGATTAATATTATCATTTTTTGGGATATTTGATTTTTAATGATCTGTAATCAACTTTATTAACCCCATAATGATGCCATATATAATTCCTTGAATATAATTAGGTAGGATTATCTTTCAAAATACACTATCTTGTAGTTTCATGATCTGTTGAGAAGACTTGCAAATACTAAAATAAAAAAATTATTTATCCCCAATGCTTTCTTTCATCTTATAACCATTCTTTTCATGGGAAAAAATATTTACATTGACATGGATAAGTCAATCCAAATATTTCATTATAACCCACAAAGAATTAAACACATTCCAACAAGCGCTAGTCCGGTACAAGGATATATGGTCTTATACAAATCAAGTATTGGATGGTGATTATTGAGTTAATATTTTCATGGATATATTTTTTATAAATTAGGTATCAATATTTTTTATTTTATTATTCATTTTAGTGTCAATGTTATTTGGTTTTTACCAAATTAATTTAGTATAATTGCGAAAAAATTACTTATAATAATGATATTTAATTAATTTGGTCATGTTTTTTAATTTAATTTTTGTGATCACATTTAATCATCCAAAAAAACCATGAATTTAATAAATAAATTGATGAATAAAAAATATAATAATTACGGGACATGATCATGAGATTTTATATAGTGGATGGTTTTTCAAGTAGAAATATACCAACCTAGACCATAAGGGAAATTCCTCATTGAGATGATGCATGGATTAAGTTTCAACAATCCACTATTAACCCATGTTTCTCTTTGGTTGGTTTTACCACAGATATTGTCATGAATTATCTCCTATCATTGGTAGCTATACCCATTAAATGTATTTACTCACTCACATATGAGTGATACTAGAGGTTTAGGTTTACATAAAATAAACATAAAACACAGACACCCTTACATAATAATGTATGAAGGGATGATACAGAGATCATCATATTTAATTTGATAGTAAACCATTACATTAAAAATTCTCATAGTAAATAAGTAAATTAAACAAAACATATACATATATAGATCTATCAAGATCAGGATAAATCACAAGAAGAATTGAATATGCACATATAATTCCTAATAATGATTTCAATTTAAAAAAAATACCAAATTTACTCAAATTATCAAATCACTATTCTAATAAATTAATTAATTATTTATCTTAAAAATAATTCTAATTAGTGTGTGTAATATGAAAATATCCCCGTCCTGGTTTATATTAAATAAATTATATAAATTTACATTTCTATTTTGTATTAATTAATTACATCATGTGTATTTACTAGGGAACAAATTATTTACCCTCTTTTTAGGTTTAAATATAATATTAGATTTTAATACAAACAAGTTGTATACTCATAAAACTATATGGCCATATATTCCTTGTTTTATTATATACATTTCTTGATTTCAATTGTTACAAAAGATGTTATGTTACTCAAAATTACATAAGAGTTATGATACGTGTAGTCCCCGACATGTATTTTTTACCTAAAAAGATATATTATCATATGACATGAAATAATATACATGGTTTTTTATTACTGGGTTATGATGCATAGTTTGGCCAGCATGTAGGTGCAACACCAAGCATTTTTAAAAATTGTTTTATTCATAAAAAAAATTTAATTTATTTTATATCATTCATTAAAACAACCCCATGATAAGATTTCAATATATGGAATACTAATTTAATCTTTAATTACATTAACCACCATGTTATTCTTGCACTACACACAACATAGGCTTAACTTCTCTTACACATGACACTGAGTTTTAACAAAACAAAAATATAATATTTATTGTATTTAAACATGACCCATATAACCTTGAAATTAAAATGATAGATATGAATATTAATAAATTATTCACAAATATAAATTATAATGGTTTTACCAAAAAGAAAACATATTGATAAAAAATTACTAAATTTCTGGAAAATTCTTTATATGTTTTTTTAAAATACTATTTATATAAAAAAGTGATTTTAAATTCCTTTTGGAAACATAAGTAACTTTTTTAAGAACATTAAGCAATATAATGTTATAAAATAACCATTAAATTTCAAATCATGAAGTCCAATTTATCTTAGTTTGAATTATTTGGATTTTTTTTAAAAAGTTTCATTTTTTATGAATAATGAAAAATTCATTTTCATTTAAATTATTTATAAAGATTATTTATATTTTAAATAGTTTATAATGTAAAATTAGTTTAATCATTAATATATTAATATATATTATTTCATCTGAATTAGTTTTATCTTTAATTTTCATATAAAAAACATTCAAACTTTTGAAGGGATTCACATTAAAAACACACATTCTCATGACGTTAGTGGGATTAGTTTTAAATTATGATTTTAAAATTCTTTTGATAAATTTATTAAAAATTAAATCCATAATTTCAATCATCATAATTTAAATTTTATAATAAATTAAAATAATTCTAGGATAAAAATGAATAGTAAAATACGAATTTTGTTTTACAGTGGTAAAGGTAAAAAATGATATATCGATGGTTGAACTAAAAAATAAAGGTTAAAGTAACATATAAACTTTTATATAAAAAATATTTATGTCCATATTTCTACATTATAATGAATAAGGTTCTAATATTACAATTTAGGACGCTTTAGGTTTGTCAAAAAACATGGGTTCACAAATTTATTTTAAAAAACATTACTTGTATGCCCCTCACCTCACTTATATATGGACAACCCTCTCCTATCATATTCACAACAAAAAAATATTTTTTTTAGAAAATAATATTCTAAATAACTTCAAAACCAACCTCATTGAATCATAGAGTCTTTATAATGTACATTAATCCAACCTAGGAAGGGTTTAGGTGTAAACCTAAGGAGGATAATTGAAAAAGATTTAATTTTAATTAATGATTGTTTTTTGTTTTATTTATTCATGCACCAAATTCAATAATTATTGAAAAATAATGATCTAATAACTTTATTATATTATATATAATTATATTTAGTTATGTTATGTTCAGGACTTACAATCATCTCTATATCCATTAGATGATTTATAAAATCATCATTTGTGGGTACATCAGACTATCACTTCATGAACAGATGTCATTTGTTTTTTACATTAACACTTGTCATGGATGGAAATTGAGATAAAAGAATTATTTATATATTAAATTTATGATATTATTACCTTTATGGAATCATTATATCACTCATACTATAATAATCTCTATTTTTTGGGAATTTGATAACGTCCCTCGTGTGTACGACAAACTATAACCTCACAAAGCGATGTGATTCATTCACTCTTTACATGGATCGTAATAAACATTGTTTAAACAAGAATATGTGATATATATGGTATTAATAATATTATATAATGGTAATATATAATTTATGTAACTTTATTTCAATCTAAAAATAATATTACAACAAAGCTCATGCATACGTAAGACCTTGCATCTCAATGAATAATGTATTTCATTTTCTATCACTATTTATTGTTTCAATATAAATAAATATATAATGAATATATATTAAATTTATATCATTGTTAAAATTATGTGTCTAATGAAACCATGACAAATTTAACAGGACCAAAAATAAAAAATAAAAACATAAAAAAAATAAAGCAATTATTTCCAAAAAATATGTCATTACCATGGAATTATTAAAAAATAGTAAATAAAAGGTCATAAGATAACCATATATAGTTTGGTAAATATTAATACAGTTAAATAATATCTTTATAATAAACATATATTTATTATACTTGAGTTTTTGAAAAGTAAAATGGATGTTAATACTTAAGGTAAGGAATTTTTGTCTCAATTTGTCTTCTTTGAGACATATGTAATGTTACAAACATATTTTACTATATGAAGTGTTTATAGATCCATTTAACATGTAATATCATGATATTTTTTAAAATAATGATTTTTTTTCCATTTTATTTTATTCCATCATTTTTCAATGTTACTAAATTTGTAAGGACTTTAGGTTTCAATATATACATTAATAAGGGTTGTTTATAATTATGTTTTTGATGATAGAGCATAATAATACATCTCTCAAGAAACTAAGGAATTTTTTTATCCAATGGTTATTCATGATATTTTATGTAGTAGTTCCATTTTACCACCCTTTGGTACTTATAATATTTGATAAAATGTTATTAATAATTTAATGTTCCCCTATTCATCACTCTCTCATGTGGGAAAAAAGAGATTGTTACAAGACATCAAATGCACCTTACCTTAGGCCAATGGTAGGTGACTATTAATGAAGGTGCGATATGTATAGTTGTGAGAAAATAAACCCTATTTATTAGGTTATAACACAATGGAATAATCATATTAAAATAATATATATATATATATATATATTTATATATATTATACTCCAAATTATTCAAAGTTAAACAATACAATGGGAAACCAAATAGTAAAATCCAAATGAATAATCCAAAAAATAGAAAATAAATTATGTAATGATGTTCTAGAGTGATAGTATACGTTAGTATAGGATTAATACAAAATAAAATACTATAATAATCTATAAAGACTAAAAAATCCCCTGTCATGAACCCCTTGTCGACCTGTCTCTATAAGTAACCCATCCAATAAGAAAACAATTAGCAGCAAGGTACCTTTCCCATGTCTAATCTTGGATTCATGTAATCTTATTCGGTACAAAATGGTGTCCAAAATAGTGTGTGAGTATAAGTCAGTAGGACGACACCACCATGTCTAAACATGGACAGTTTGATAATAAGTGCATTCAATAATGTAATAATCAAGTGTATTAATTAATTAAATGGTTATATTAATACCACATCAATATGCTTCATCACCATGATAGAATCTATACATGAATGTCTAAAAACTGTAAAAAAACATAACAATATAGCCATGTTAAATCAAAACATTCCTTGGTTCCCTTCCATAATTTCTCTAATAATGTCCCACAACCACTCCATCTCATCCATAACCATATAAACATGGTCTAAAACACATAATTCTGGGTAGAAACAACTATATAAGAATTTAAACAATCACATAATGTTTATCCTAGTATATAATCACACCATCATTTATCAGATCGAATCCCAGTATATAAGAATTTCAATTTTATCCACTAGGCATATCCCTCTATATAATCATTTTATTATTAACCCGGGCATAGCTTGATATGTAAGAATTTCAGAATGTCTAAGGGAATATCTCAATATATATGTATTTCAGCATGTTCCGGGGTGTTTCTCAGTATATAAGAATTTCATTATGTAAATTAGTCCAATACATGATATAATAATTACAAAAATCATACTGGGACATTTCCCAATTTATGAATTACAACATAGAAAACACAACAAAAGTTATAACAATAAGGATATCACATTATCACATCATAAGGATTGATGGTTAATTTTGTAAATTACAATTTATAGTGAAATTTTACATTTCATATTTCAATTGGCGATAACAAATAGTATTCCAATTATCTAAATAAAAACCCAATCCTATGTGAATCTATATCAATAAATCATGCACACACAATGTCATTCCAAACCCACTTTAAAAAATTAAAATAATCATTTAATCAAGGTTTATCTCACCAAAATGATAGCCATAAGATAGGTAAATAGATGATTAGACCCAAATGGGATTCTAAAGAATAATCAAATTCATCATTTTATTTATTTGAGGAATTATATTTTGGTGCAATTTCAATTTTTCATATTATTGACAATTATCAAACCATGGTGTTATGATTTATTTCCCCTAAAATTAACTAATGATCAACCAATGCTTCCATTAGTATTTTCAAATAATAACTATGGAGAAAATGATTTTATGACGGTTCCTAGGTCATAACGAACCAAGATCAAAACCAACGACAAACATAGTATAGTGATATTTTACAAACATGGTAAAATATATGGAGAGGTAGTGGGTGAATCGGGCTATCATAGATTAAAATAAATTCCCCTTCAGATCCTGCATTGTTTTTGCACAAAAAACTCTTATCTCCCTTTGTCATAGTAATTTATGATGAGAAATAAAATCATGAATGATATATAGCACATTCACAAAGTTCACCCTCACTATGCTACACCCAATGATCATACAACAATAATGAGTCAACCTATCCAATATACTAGGGATCACTTGAAATTCAATGTTTAGGCTAGAGAAATTTTTTGACTAGCCTTACTTGCTATACAATGTTTAGGCCTGGATCACTACTTCCCAAGGTTCACTCCCTCAATCAATCCATTGATGTCTCACTGTTGGTGTAAAGATCACCATATTCCACTTCATATTATCACTACTCTAGAAAGGGTACAAAAAATAGTTTATGGACTTGTTTTCCTCATCATTTTTAATAATGAATGCAATATTAATTTGAGGATCATTCACTATTGTTTTTATATAATCATCTACTTTATTAATATCTCATAATCATTGATTTATTGGGAAATCACCTTTGAACACTTTCCTAAAGCTCAATACCTTCATGAGGCTCAGAAAACCTTCACAAAAATATATTACCTTCATGAACCCCAATTTTTTTCTGAATCTTAACTATTTGGTGATGCTCAATATTAATTCATTAAGAAACCACCTTTTCTGAATTTCAAACTACATAGGTATTAACTTGTATCCTAGCACACAACATTCTTTCATTTTTTTCATTCATGAACTTGAATAACTTCATGGTGAATGCATATTCTAGTTAGATTTGAAATCCTTTATAAACATCCCTTCTTCACGAACTATTTATCATTAACAACCTTCCTGAATCCCCATCACGAATTTGGAGCCTTTTATTCTTTGTTAAGTCATTCTCTACTTTTTTGAGTGGGGTAAAAGTCTATTTATAAGCGTTTTCTCAAAATATAGATCCTCCCATCATCATCCTCACATTTTCATAAAGACCTACAAGACTATTTGAGAAGCACCCTATTTTAATGAAGCATGGGGGAAATTTACCCATTCACGAATATTCTCATAGTCAGGAAGATTCACCATCAAGCCTTCACACATTTTCAATACATCACTTCTCAATTCCATAGAGATTACCATAATCCCTTCACGCATTCAAGATGATCCACAAACCATAGTCATAGATATTACCATGAACCCCTTAGGCATTTTGGATGATTCATACAATCGTTTAACCTAGCCTTTAAGACACCAAATTATGTTGAAAAGATATTTACCATCATGAAACTCCAATATTCATGAAACTCATTACTTCTCCCGAATTTTAGGAGGTATCCATTCATTTTTCATTGATATTTTTCAATATTCCATGGCAACAATCTCTATAGAAATCCACAACTGTCCATTGAAACCATATTCCTCAACAAGCACTATCAACCAAAAACAAGTACATTTTTACCTTGATGGATTTCCCCATAAGATTACACAACAATTGCTACATAATAATGTAAGAGAGGGAAAAACCAAAAAAACACTTAATAGGGATAAAATGCATGAACAAAATGTCTGAAATCAAGAGAGGTGCTTTAAAATATCATGGAAGGTTCCGTAGTTCCAAGAGTAAATGTCTACATGAAGTAGTTAGAAAAAAGTCATCTGTACGACACCTATAAAATTCCTTCTCAGGAAATTTCACTATGTGTAATTTAGTTACAGATTCTGGGTATTTGTTTAGAGGGATAAATAAAAAATCCTATCACCTTGTCTTATTATTATTTTAACCCAAATGTTATATGATGTGTAATGATTACATGACTAGTAACCAGTTCACACCCAATAGTTATTTCATGACATCTATCTGAAAGTGTTTAAAAATTTTGTAATACCTTTACCTGACATATAATTCTATTCCAGACAAGTTTTATCCCACATTTCCTTTATATGGATACGAAAACCCCAAAATCCCTTCAATCCTGAAGAAACCTCATAAACCCAATTATTACATTTATACATAATCTTTAAAAAAATATACAACCCCAAACTTTAGATAATTTTCCCAATAAAGGATCTATATCAATGAACAATCCTTAACCACCATGTATTAAACAAAAAACTCAACGAGTAACATAGAAAGAAAAATAAGGTATCTTAAAAACTCCCCAACATATAACATATCATCCCCATGATACTCCATGTATCATGGTGTGGTCTTTGCAAACATTTCTGTCCATTGTGCTCATATATCAGACTCCATCCCCTATGATTCATCCTGAACTCATCCATGTTTCCACTACACTCGATTCAAAGTAATTTAACTTCCTCGGAGATACATCTCATTATTATACACAAAAAGTATTATATAATATTCAAAGGATGCATCAACACTAAGATCAAGGTTTTCTAAATCTATCAGAAGATAAGGGTATGGATAACTTCATTGAATCTATGATAGGTAAAAAACATCGTACATACCATTATAGTGTTGTGGAAGGGATAATAAATAAGCCATTGGACTGACATTATCCACTATCTAAAATGACCTAAAAAACCTACACACTTGCTTCTTCTATTCCTTGTGATGGAGTGTCCCCAACATGGGTTACATCTGGAGGAAACACAATAACCTACATCAAAATATAGAAGGCATATTTAACAATATACATATGATTTATGCCTACTATGTTCTATAACCAACCACTATCTTATCAACTAAACATTATTAAGAGTTTCTTTTTGAGAATAGACCCAACAAGCACTAGATTACTTACCTCAAAATAAAAAATATGTGAACAACATGCCCATCAATACAAGGCCATGAAAGGTTCCATATGGATAGATTTCTGGAAGTAATATTTATACGAAGACTCCATATGTTCCATATGGTTCTTCCATGAACCACTAAAATTGATAAAAAATGAACTCACGGTCAAGAAGCATTATAAATACATAGTCACATCCCTGATGTAAAATGAGGATATCTATATGAAATGATGCTTTTCAGAAAACTGTGCATCCAGAAAACCCTGTGCATGTATTGACTTCCTAGAGCCTCAAATGTGAAGGTCTCATAATTTTAAATCTGTGTCCTACCTACATTATTTAATCCAAAATCACCCAAACAATGTCAATCATATGGGTTGTCCTAGGTATCATGGTCACAAAATCTATATTGAAATCATCGAATTTCCATTAAAGAATATGAAATGGGTGAAAAATCCCATCATTCCATGGATTTTAAAATTTCTCCTAATGACAAATGAAACATATTATTATAAACCTGAATACCTCATTATTCATTCCTAACCAAAAATACTTGATATGAGGATCACAATACATATGTGTTAAATCAGGTGGTAGGTCTCATCTAGAAGCATGAAACTCTCACATTTGATCCACATATAATCCTGTAAGAACCAATTAATATCCATAGAATAGAATAGAATTACTACTACAAACATTCCATCTTAATGGTGTCTCTACACCATAAAATATGTGTCTCAAAACTATGATCTTTTAACCATATAACTTCTCAGTATTGATCGGGTCCAAAGGCTTGGGTATAATAGATGTTGAATTCAGATCTAGTTTTCACTAAGATAATTGAAAATCTAGATACATGTCTGTAAAAAGGATTACAACCTGCCTCCCATCATAAGACTCTAGTACTATCTATGTGTGTTTTTCTCGTATCAAAGAATCATCAATTCCATTTACCTTTCCTGATGTATAATAAAAATTGAATATGAAATACTGAATACCCTCGACCCACCTCCTATTCAAATGGACTAGGTCCTAATGAGAAATGTGTTACCTCAAGAACTATTGGTATGCACATTCTATAAATCTCTCCACTGTGATACAATTCCTTCAACATATCAAGGTATGTACCACCCTTTATAACTATATATCATTACAATGATAATGAATCTCACGCGGTCTCATATATCTATATCCATAAGCAACCACACGAAACTCCTACATTAAAACTCATCTGTGTACAACTATCGATGAATCACTATACATGGTATATTCCATTCCCAAAATAGTTAATGTGAGGAAAGGTACATAGGTCTTCCAGCCATTCATATCCTAAAAATTATCTCAAATAAATATGATCAGACCAGAATCACCCCTTTATTGGTCATCCCTAACACACGTGCTTCCCAATAGAAGATGTTATAGTTGAAGTACTGATAAATACCCACTAAACAATGAATGATCAAAATATCTAATATGTACTGAGGATGTTACCAAGATACCACAGCTACACATTTCATAGGGTCCACTAATACATTAGACTATAAGATGAAATGTCCCAAGAAGTGAACACTATCAATCAATAAACTATATTTCATTATCATGGCATTAAGATTATGCTCTCTAAATATACTTAGGAATATGTAAGGATGTTTGGAAGGATCATTTAATGACTATATGTAAACAAATATTTCTCTGAAAAAACCCCCAAAAAATAAGATCTTGAAATGGATGAATGATCCTATTCATCACTACCCTGAATAAATTTGATGAATTTTCGAAACCAAAGGACATCAATACAAACTCATTAAATCCATTCCTTATCCTAGAAGAAGTCTATGTTCTGTAATATTTTATCACCCTCAATTTATGGAATCCTAATCTCATGTCAATATTCAGTAAGATGTTATAACCTCTCAACTGATGGAAGAGATCATTAATGTGTGGAAGTTGATACCAGTTCAGGACCATTATCGAGTTCAATATCTGAAATTCCACATGTAATTGAAATTTCCCACCAGCCTTCTTGTGATATTGAACTAGATATCCACAAGAAGATATACTATGATGTATGAATCCTTTAGTTATTTGTTTTTTAAATTGACTATAAAAATCTTGAATCTATTTTGTTACGATTATATAGGGAGGGATAGAAAATAGATCTACTCATAGTAATAACTCCATCATAAAATTTATATACTGATCATTCAGTAAGATGTATAAGTCATTAGAAAAGGAATTCATTAAATGGAATACCACTAAAAAAAATAATTATTATAAAATCTACCACCATCTTAAGAAAGAATAGCTATTTGAGCCATGAGACAGTCTAATATTCCTTGAATTGGTCCTATAAAACCAGCCTAAAGATCCCACTCACATTGGTGAGAATAAATTTTAACATCCCCGATCTGATTCTCCCTCATGTGACCGATCTGGTTGGCTACGTGACCTCATGCATTCCTCCCCGTACCCAAGAGGCTTTCATTTAGTAGCAATGGTTTAAGGAATATAGTTGTGATTCTATACCCTCTTGTAGTAGTGGAAATAATATCCATAATAATAGTGGAGTAGGGGAAATAATAGAAACAAGATTAATAAATAATCAGACATCCAAAACTAAGAAAGGAAAAAAGCGAAAAATCCAAATAATAAAATAATAATGTAATGACAAGATGAATTTTTATAAATTATTTGTCAAAAGTCAAAAAATATAATAATTATATGAATCAAATAAAAAATATAAAATCATGACCCAAACCCCATGTCAACCCCATCTCTGATAACCAACCCATGTAGCCGGCTACAAATCAACTACATGGTCTATTGTCATTTTCCAAATCTGTATCCATGAAATTATTCTAGGTAAGAAATGGAATACCTTCTAGGGTGTGAGTATAACCCAGTTGGTTAACACTACTATGCCTAAAAAAATCTATTATGAGAGGTATACTTCATTTAATATAGTTACAAACATGGTCCAAATTTTATAAATTAATGCAACACATGAAATATATCCTACTGACCCCCAGGTTACAAGATAACACGTGAGTATATATAATCTTTATTTGGTGTCATGCCAATTATCTATGTCTATGGTTAGATCTTCTGGAATCATGATAGATCACCCAAATTAGTGGTAGATTCTCCTACCAAGGACGAATTGTTAATAACACATCATAAAAAGATGGTGTCATCCCACATTCGTTCCAGAATATTTCACCCAAGAATCAAGTGACTATGCTTTCAGTCCCCATACATCCCATATAATGTTTTACATCACCCGAAAGCATCAAGTACCTAATCACCTTGGCCACAGGTGATATAGAAAACCATGCTGGATGTCCTCAAGTATCCACTAGAAATATGATTTGTTTCCAGAAAAACTCAACATTCCATCAACATTAAAACATCTTGTATCAATTACATCGATATAATATAATATCGAAAGATAATTAATAAAAATACACAAGGCCAATATCAAACATACAATATTTATTATTATAGGACAAAATAATCAATAAATCAAATTATCATCTATCCAGCCAAATTCATTTCATTTATCTAGGTACTAAATTATCATCGTAATTAAATAAAACCCATTAAAATTATAATTTAACCCTTAGGTCATTAAAATATCAAATGAAAACATTAGATAACTTGATTATTCCACAAGAAATAACCCATATTTATTGTTATGCCAATTCCAAAGCATAATACACCAATTAATAAAATAATCCAATTTATTATAGGGCTTAAAAGTCATATAGTGGATGTTGCAATTACATCCATGGCTGGCACACCTATCATGTGGTCTTAGTTTTCAATATCCTTACTTATGGGTCCAAAGGGATTCAATGGAAATTTATGAAAAGAAATTATAGTTTAGCAGAGGTTATAAAATTTATCTAGTCATGACGATGGTATGTCGACGTGGTCACACATATCACATATAATATAAATAATTCTATCAGAAAAAATGAATTTATCTTAGACCACCAATTTTATTCAATGGGTGACCCACACACCAAAATAAAGATTTAATTCTGTCTGGTTTAATAGAAATAAAAACCATTGATGAACTCCCTAAATGAAAATAAACAAACATTTTCCACTAATAAATATATTATAATAATATCATATATAATTATCATATTATAATTTCACAGTATTACATTATAATTATATTTGATATTATTGGAGAATTATTCTTTAACGAAATGACTGAATGATAATTATTAAATGATAATTTTATCAAATTATTCTTTGATAATATCTTTTTATTCCATGCAATTATTAGTTTAGAAATCTAATAATAATCTCTTGATAATTTTATGAAATTATCATTAAATAAATTTTCATATTTATCCTTCGATAAAAATCAGAAAATAAATTTTTATTAATTTATTTAAAACAATATTTTTTAAATAAAAAAATTAAATAAATTGTCTTTTTAAAATTTTATGATTATCATTTTATTTAAAAAGACATTTTTTCAAATTTTTCATTCCCCCCTTTGAAAACGAATTATTAAATACAATAGATGGAAATAAAATTATAAAATAAAATCAAATTATATTAAAAATATTAAAAAGGCACCATGTAGAGGCACAATAGCAGGTTGGTGCACCACTGGGGTCTTAGATGAAGAGGAGAAAAATGTCGGCCTTACCCAATAAATTTATGTGGCTGTTCCAACTTAAATGATTATATTATGAAACACAATGGTAGGTTTATTTATATACAAAATTGAAATTGTGTGTTCATCAGAAACCCAATTTAAATCTTTGGGTTTGGTTTCAATTTCAACTAATTTTTTATAGAGGAGTTATTTAATTCAGACTTAATTAATGTGTCAATTTTTTCTAGTTAAAATGGCCTAAATTGAAACATTCCAATAATTTGGTGTTAGGAATGAAAAAAATAATATTTTGGGGTTTTGGGGAAGAATAATGAATAGTAACCATTCATTTATATATTATTTAATTTAACTATGAAATAAATCAATTTTAATTTTTGACTAAACCAATATGCCAATTGTGTATAAATATTATACCCCCTTTATGGTAAACCCCCCATTATGGACCAAATAGGGGTATCATATTTCTCGTACGACACACTTTTTGTGATATATTGATTTATTTTCAATAAAAAATTTGAATAAGAATAAAAATATTAACTAATAACTTCATCTCACTAGGGAGGCATCCAAACATCTTCCACCATTTAATTTTATCTCCCTCATAGGGTAAAAAATTCATTCTATACCTAATAGTGGTCTTAGATTATCCATACGATGCACTTTCTTGAGTTATTCGATTACTTTCAATAAAATCTCTACACGTAATATAATATATTTAATATTATTAGTATGTCTTCATCAATATGTTATGAGTCTCATAATCTCACATTAATAAAGTGTCTGACTCTAAAAATATTCCATTGAATATTCCAATGCATTAACTAGTAATTTTCCCATACGAAACTCCTTTAACACATTTTTTATGTTATTTCTCTGATAATTCATTTTTACCATATAAATAAAATTTAATTTATCAAAATTTTTTTATTATCCTTTTAATAAAATATAGATGTTACAAATAGAAGAACACTCAAATGAAAAACATGGAAAAAGGATGATATGTTACAACCTCCCCATCATATAACAACTCATTCCCATGATTCTTCATGCACCATTATATGGATATTAGTTAACATGTATGGACACTTTGCATGCACATCTAACTCCCTCTATCAGTTATGATATTGAAAATGTCCATGATTCCACAACAGTCATACTAGAGGAAGATTCATTCCATGAATATTCTTCTCACTATGATTGACAATTCATAAAGGATTCTTTTCAAAGTACGAATATACACAACGATCTACGTCCTTGAGTTCAATCACATGATGAGGACCTAAATGATATCTTTGATGATTCGATATGTGAAACACATCTGGCATGGAAATGTAATGATGTTGAAGGGATAAATGATATTCCATTTGAATAACCCATTCCAAAATACCAAAAGACAAAAAAAACTATGGAGAATGCTTCACTAGTTTTTGAATACGACATTTCGTAATTATACGTGACACCCGAAGAAACACTTGATGAACAACCTCAAACTACAGAGGTCACCTCCATTAGTTAGCATATTCTTTATTCTTGCTATGAATATTCACTAACCACATTCTGATCAATTTAACATACTATAATGTTTCCTACTAGAGACTATGTCAAAAAAGCACTATCTCACCTACCTCCAAAAAAAAGAGTTGAGAAGAACAACCTTCAATATAAGGCCTCAAATGGAGCCATTTTTATTAACTCCTAAAATATTTCATTGTATGAAAACACCATGATTTTCAAATGATTGTCCCATGATCCTTTGAAATCCAAAACACAGGCTCATAACATATCTTCCAAATTAAGGATGGTCTACTTAGACTGATAGTATGTTTGAGGGTGGTCGTATTTATTTAGAAGAACCTATGATCCCAAGGCCTCATAATGACCCATCAAAAAATGAGATGTGAAATTATAATCTCGATAAAAAAACAATTCTCCTCAGAATACCATGTAATCGAAAAATCTCATGCACATAATTACTTACCAAAACATCAACAGTGAAGGTTTCCTAATAAGAAAAAGGGAGAAACTTTTGTTTGTAAATATTCAATCAACCACATAACATAATTCTTATTATGTGTCCTAGGTATTCCTACCACAAAATCTATAACATAATTATCCCACTTCCACTATAGAATAGGGAATGTTTGGAATATCCTAGTAGACCTCTAATGCTCTAGCTTCGCCATTTGATAAGTGAAAAATCTTTCTACAAATATAGATACCATATTTTTTCACCACTTACTACCATTATTGTCCACATAGATCATGATATATCATTTTGAAACTAGGATGTATCACCAATATGGACACATGAAATTTTATCATCATCCACTCACACAATTGCATAGGAACCCATGCTCGGACATGAAATGGAATAGAGCTTCCACTTACAAAATACCATCATGATTGTGTCTTCTCAGCATGTAATCCATCTTTTAGAACTAAGAACTCTATATTAGATAAATACTATTCCTTGATGTGGTCAAGAAACAAAGGTATAACAATTTTTGAAGTCAGGGATACTCATCCTTGCGAAACCTGAACATTAATATGCATATTTTCAAAGAGTAACATCAGATTCCACTCATCACAAAACTCATAAACTACCTATATCTGTGTCGTCTAGATCAAGGAATCAACGAAAACATTTACCGTTATCGGTGTGTAAGTGTGGTCGAATTAGAAATATTGATGATACCCAAACCTCATCTACAACTGAAGGTTCATGTATCACTGAGAAAAGATACACCTAAGGATCATGGGGTTCGTGAACACTAAAACAAATTATTACAAAATATTGTGCATCCCACATCTAAAACAATGTACCACCAAAAATAACTCTAGACTGTGAGTGGGATTACTCCTCTAAAGAAATCTCAACATTCTGGATCCATAAGAAACCACAGGGTCATTCTCCCTTAGAACCACTCCATATCCAACTCTGAATATGTCACCATACAAGGTACAATCTTTACAAGATTAATGGTAATGTGAGGATTGGTGTTGAGATCATCATGATATTCATCTCTTGTAAATCTCACTCACAAGAATCTAAAAAAACCAACTTCACCTCTTTCTTGGTCATCCAAGACATCGGTGATGTCAGATTGGAGATGTCTTGGATTAAGTGTTGGTAATAACCTTCTAGACCAATAAAACTATGAATCTAAAAGGCCAACAATTGTCACTCCAAATATACCACAGCTTCCACCATCTATAGGTAAACAAAAACTCCATCCTCTATGGTAACAATACCCAATAAATGAACTCTAGGAATCTAGAAAATAAATTTAGATTGATTTTCTTAAATATTATTATATCTCAGTGTACTCAGGATGATGTCATGATTTTTGGCATGATCTTATACATACTGGGTGTAAATTGTTTTATAAAAAATACCACAAACTAATCTAGGAAAGGAAGTAATATCCAATTCATCAAGGCCACATATACTATCAGTTCATTGTTTATATCGAAATAAATCTCTACGAACCCATATAATACATACCTACTCCAAGAAGTAGTCTGAGGTTTGTTAGTTGGTCTAACCCATAATTGGTGGAAACCTAAACTTATGTGTATCTTTTCTAAAATCCATGAAACATTCAGGTAATCGACGATATCGTCAATGTCAGGAAGGGGATACCTGTTATTGACTGTCAACTTGTTCATACTCTGATAATATACTCTTAAGAATAAATTCATGTTTGGATTCTTGGCAGACATAACTATAGAACCCCAAGGATTTGTACAAGGTCAGATAAATTCGTCGGCATATAGATCATCCAAATGAACATTCAATTCATAAATGTCCTCTAGTTCCATCCTGCATAGTGGAATTGAAACTGGAATAACTCATAGAAGCAACTTCACTATAAACTCAATCTCACGAATGGGTGTTAATCCAAATAACACTTGAAGATATATGTCCATACAATTGTCCACCGTTGGAGGAAATGGATCATATTTCATTCCGCCATCATCAAGAACACAACTTTCCATCTAAGCCATGAGAAAATATTTTCTGCGCTGAATTGGTCTGGCATGAATACCTATAAAATCTCACTCACCATTGTAAGTATAGTTTCTTCCATATGGAGAGAGAACATAAAATTACACCTATAAAATTATACGTGAGTTTATTATAGAAATATCCAATGCATATATAGAATGAAACTGAATGCTGACAATTCTAGTACAAAAATATTCACAAGGAAATGATGTCGTCCAATTTAAAGAGAATAGTATTTGAAGAACCTCACATACTCTAAATGCACTCCCAAAGGTGGGTCAATAGTGTTAACCCTACCAATTCTCTACAAAGACCAACCCAAGACATTTTTGAAAATAGTATATATAAAGGAATGTGATTCTCTGGAATCAAATAAAATGAAAACTAGGGTATATGATAAAAGAATCATACCTCTGATAGTAGAAGGTACAATATCCCAACCAACCAATGTAGAATATATTTAATTCATATGGATCTCCCCTCTAGCTTGGTATCTAGTACACCTCACATATGTTATTCCCTACTATTGGTACTAATGCTCTTATACTGGGATACGACATCCCCTACCTTGTCGTGAACAACCAGGGGAACTCTAGATACCTGTATGATGAGGGGCATCTGAGCCCCTTCCTTACATAGGTGTTATTCTAGATCCTATGACACTTATCTTTAGGGGAAATTTCTCACAATACTTATGAATATGATCCAACCATCCAAATTCATAAAACTCAACTGTTGGGTTAGGGAAATGCGATATCTTATGGACCATCCCTTCGTAGTGAAATCATTGAACCAAAACATAATATTAAGGATAATGTCCACTATCTTGTCTATAATTCCTTCCACTTCCTTACTTATTGTTGTTTGAGATGTGATTCATTACACTAGAAAATAAATCCCCAATTTTACTTGAAGAAACTATCTGACCAACTTTTGGGGCATCTATCAGATTACCTTTCTCAATGAGAGACATATTCATTACATCTGATAGGATTATAAAATGGATGATTTCACCTATGACTTTGAAATCATAGCAAAGAACATACATAAAACCTATATCCCTAGAAATATCGTCAGCTCATATGGGTAAAGTAAATAGTTATAAGCTAGTGAAGCATCCAATATAGACAATAACTAAATTTGTTTCTTATGTTAGGTGAATTAACTCACGATCCTTATAATCCTTCAATGTATCTGGATATAATTGGATCAAGAAATTCATCTCAAAGTCCTTCTAGGATAACTCCTCTTTCTACATATCATTCTCCCGAATGTACCAGAAACACTTGGTATGTACATGAATCATTCATAAAACCTACTTAACCCTCCTATCTATGAGAGTCTATAGGTGCATGAAGATTGAATATACTAAGTCAATATTGAATTAGGCTACCTTGGAGAAACATTCTACAATACTTTTAGGTGTATTTTATAGATAAAACTCTCCTATAATATCATACATTTAAGGTTTGGTGAAAATAGTCCCCCGATACAAGGATAACATGAACCTTAGTAACATTTAATGATGTTAAACATCTATCTGATCTGTAGGAGCTAATGGAAGCTCTGGATGAACTATAGTAGTAGCTTGTTGATTGCCTCTCTCTGGACTATTAATTTGAAGGCCAGGAAGAGGAATTTTCTCTATAGGAAAACACACTCCTTAGAAACTGGATTAAAAAAAGGACAACCTCAAATGGTGAAAATAATAGAGAACTAGTAGCTCATGGCCTCTCAAAACATTACTTATTAATATAATTGGAATTACATAATTTAACACTTATTACCCCATTTTTTAATCAGGTAAAACAAGAATATCATTTCACAATTTATACGTGCAATACATCACATGAAATAATTACATCCCTATGATGAATGATTCATGTCAATATATATCCATTTGTTCCTATCGTGATTCATGCATACTCATACCATTCCATACTGAGCCATAAGTTTAAATCTCAAGAAATAATAACATCACACAACATTTGAATCACCTATGTTAAAATAATATAAAACTATAACAAGAAAACATCTTGAACAATAATACCATCCAAGGGAACTTGGATTTCTCTATGTACATGGGTTAGCTAATCCCCTAAACAAGCTCCTTACCAAGACCAAACTCATCCAAGTATCCTTTTTACATTTTCAAAATATCAATTTTGTGGATAAGAAACTTGTACTCTGATTCTACTATGTAACATCCTCAACCCGATATTTGCTCATATAGCCTAGTCGGTTGGATACGTGACCTCAAGCCCACCACCCCATTTCCAAGAGGCTAATGACTAGTAGTGAGGGTTTAATGAATATATGGGGGAGACTATACCCACTGGTTAGAGTTAAAATGAAAGTCAAAATAATATAAGAGTATAGTAAATAATAGAAAAAAGTTGAATAAATAATAAAACATCCAAAAATAAGAAAGGTGCAAAATAAATAAATCCAAATAATAAAAAAATTATATAATGAAAATTAAAATATATATAAATGTCCTGCTAAAATTCATACAAATAAAATAATATGTAGACCCCAATAAAAACTTCAAAACCCCATTTCAATCCCCATGTCATCCTTGTCTTCGAGCTCCATCCCATCCATCCTACTAAAAATTAACTACATGGTCTCTTTCCCTTATTAAAATATTTATCCAAGAAATCTATATGGGTACCAAATGGTTTCCCATCTAGGGTGTGAGTACAAATCGGTTGGGCAAATCCACCATGTCTAAACAAATCTAATATGAGTGATATAGTCAATTAAATATAGCGATGAACATGGTATTAATGTAATAAATTAATTATACACATGAAATAAAACATAGTGAACCTCAGGTTATGAGAAAACATGTAAGTCTAGCAAAACCCAGATCATTGCCCTACCAGTTATCTTTTTATATGGGTTGATGATCCTATATCTAGACGAATCACCCAAATCGGTGGAAGATTATCCTATTGAGGGTGAATCATTAATAACACATCATAAACAAATGGCCTCAGTTGTATGATTTCCCTAATCTCACCCTTGGGCATCATGTGACTATACATCAAGTTCTCAAACATCCCATATGATCATATACTCTTTCCTCGAGCAGCAATTTCCTATTCAAATTGTTCTTAGGCAGTACAGAAAATAATGCACCAATCCATTAAGCATCCCCAATAAACATGAGTCATTTCTAGACAAATTCATCATTCCATCAACATCAAACTGTCATGTATCAATTAAATTCATATAATATAATTTTAAAATCTATTGAATCCAAAATCACAAGGACAAAATCAATCATACCAAATTTATTTTCATAATATACAACAACAAATTTATCAAATTACCATCTTTCTACCCAAATTCATTTCTTTTATTAGGGGTGTGAATTATTATAGTAATTATTCGAAAGCCATTAAAATTATAATATAAACATAAGGTAATTAATATATCAACTAACCAAAATTATACATGGTGACTATTCCAAAAAAAATACAACAGGTTTAGTATTACACATATTCAAAAGTCCAATACATCTATTAATAAAATTGTTCAATTTATTATAGTGATCAAATTTCAAATATTCTAGGTCCTAATTAAATACAAGGATTGTGAACCTATCGTGTGGCCACAAGTTTCAGTATCATTTCCCATTGATCCAATGTGAATCAATGGTGGTTTAAAAAAATAACAGATTATAGTTTAAATGAGGTTATCAGATTTATATGCCTGCGTGTGTGGTTTACCGGGGTGATAGAACATATCACATATACTATAAATATTTGTATCATAAGAAATGGACTTTATAATCCACACACCATATACAATGGAATATCAACACATCCAATATATATGA
This sequence comes from Viscum album, assembly GCA_963277665.1. NCBI lineage: Eukaryota > Viridiplantae > Streptophyta > Magnoliopsida > Santalales > Viscaceae > Viscum > Viscum album. Next base: position 619,454 of record CAUJRU010000207.1, read on the forward strand.
ATGATTTGGTCAGGTTTGTGAGAAATATAAGACATTGACGAACTCCCTAAAAAAATAAATGAATGTTATCCTCGGATAAATATATTATATAATTTTCATGTGATAATATCATAGTATTTCATTATAATTATTTTTATATCATCATACAATTATTTTTTTTTAAAAATGGTGCACTGATAATTATTAAATTAAAATCTCATCCATTTATTGTTTGATAATTTATTTTAATTCTATGATGTTATAATTTTAAAAATCTTGTAATCATCTGTTGATAATATGAAAAAATTATAATTTTATAAATATTATAATTTATCATTTGTCAAAATTCCGAAAATTTTTACTAATATATTTAAAACTATCTTTTCATAGTATAAATATTAAATAAATTATCATTTGAAAATTGTAGGATTATCATTTTGTTAGAAACAAACCTTTCTCGCTTTTAATTTTCCACCATTATTAATTTAACTAATGAATAAAATATATGAAAATAATATAATAAAATAGTAATAAACTAATAATAAAAATTAGATGAAGAACATTCTTGGTAGAAGAAGAAGAGGAGGGTTGTGCACCATCGCATTTTCAAAGGAAGAGGAGAAGAACACTGGACTTACCCAATGGACATCTGAGTTCATTTTCACTCAAACCAATCAGTGTGAAACAAAAATATTGTTTTTTTTATAAAGAAAAATCAAACCATGTGTTCATAAAAACCCAATTTAAATCTCTAGGTTTAGTGCCTATTTCAACTAATATTAATGGTGGAATTATTTAATTCACCCCTAAATGACGTTTCTAATTTTTCAGTCAAAATAGACTAAATTTAATCTTTCAAAATCATTTATTGATCAAAAAAAGAAAAAAATCACGTTTTGGGATTTTGGGGACGAAATGTGAATAGTAACAATTCATTTATTACATATTTAATTTATATATTAAATAAATAAATTCAAATTTTTGACTGGACTAATATGTCTATTACGTATATGAATTATACCATGCGTAGGGTAGACCCCACATTCTTGATGAAATGGTGGTCTCATATTTCTTCTATGATGCCCCATTTGAAATATATAGATTTATTTTAAAATAAATGAAAAAAATTATTTAGTAAGATTATATCACATGCAAGGCATACAAATGTTTGAGGCATTCGAATGATATAAAAATCCTATGGTAAACACCACATCTCATACCTAATAGGGGTCTCCAACTTCTCAATGACACACTGTTTTGTTATTATTAAATTATTTTTAGTAATATTTCTGTGCCTAATATAATTTATTTAATATTTTTATTCTTTTTTTTTCTGAGGCTTTATGGGACATAAAAACTCACATTAACTCAGTTCCAGGCTTTGAAAATATTCCATTGAATATTCTAAAGTGTTAAATGGGCATTTAATATTATACAAAAAATGTAACACATTTATTATGTTATTTTTCTGATAAATAATTTTGTTTTCAATTTTTTTTACTTTATCAAAAATATTTTATGTGCTTTGTAAAAAAATAACGATGTCACATATATACGAAAAATCAAAGGACAACATATAAGGGAAAATGATGGGATCTTATATAGCTACCTCCTTAGGGATTTATAAATGTAACTATGATATGGTAACAATAGACATGAGGCTATTATAGAACTAATATATCTATACCAATAATCAAATAATATTTTATCACTTCTTGAATAAATGGTTCCTAAAATAATTGATAACCATCAATCTCAAGAGAACTTTCTTGTAAGGCTTAATATTATATGACCGTACACCAAATAGTGTATCGATAGAAAAAAAACATCCAATATTTCCACATCCAAGACCAAACCATTTTTAAAAGATTGATTAAAATGGAATGGGATTATCCTGTATCCAAAAATCAAATGAATGGTTTTATGATATAAACATTATAACTCTTATAATATATGGTTATAAATCAACAATATCCAGAGTAGTTTTCATAACATACTGCTAAATTACCCATATTCCCTGGGCTTCATCAGGACTCCCCCAATTCATACCATATTCATGATATTTTCATTCCTACAAGGGGGTACCACATTACCTACTTTGATGAGAACATACTATGGATATCTATCTACCAACTTACATAAGAGTAGATGATTCATTTCCAAACATTGTTACCTTTAATATTCCCTTGATAATTTTTAATAATATATTCCCTTTAAAACCTAAATAGGAGGCCCAATATATCAAAATAATGAAACTCCAATGTAGGGTAAAATCACTTAGTCCGTTAGTGTCCCATCTTCCCACACAAAAAACACTACAGTAGAACAGGACCCTGAGATGGATTCATAGTTCCCTAACTACACTGACTACAACATTATTGGAGAAAACTATCATAATGATGGGTTTTCCCTTAGAAGAAGTGTTCATTATTTTTCACACCAAAAAAACCATTCCACTACTCAGGGCATCTCTCAAACTACATATTATGAAGAGTTCATAATTCATAACATCATTAAAAATTAATAGATAGAAAAAGTTCACCTATGATTTTATCTCATTCCGAAGTCCATGTTGATGTCGATTTCCCATAGATATCTCATCATCTTCCAATGATGGTGAAAGAGTTTTATGTTAGTGAATTCTTCATCATAGTCTAGCACTAACATTCCCCAATGCTTAAATTGGATGAACTCACCATCCTTCAGATCCCTCGATATACAGGGATTGAAATTTATCATGGACTTCATCTTCATGTCCATCCATGATAACTTTTCTAATACCATTCACGATCTAGAATTTCCCACAAACTATTTGAAGGTCCCTAGAGAATATATGCAGCAAGAATCACCAACCTATATAGGGGTGTCTCAAGATTCTTAAAAATCATCTGCACCGACTCAATACCAAACTCTACTTCCCAGGGGCTTCCATACCATATAAATATAGGAATAAACTACATCTTGTACTCTATCATCTGCTCACACATCAATGTCATGGTGTTAATAGTCTCCCATTCCATGGATCGCATGTCCCCCAACAAGTCATTGCGAAGCTAAGAATTTATCCAATCATTAATATCATTAGGATGTTCCAAAATAGTTGTGTTAGGAGTGCACTAATTTCCACACTCATAAATCTCAAAACCAGGATAATAATGAATAATTTTCTATATAATACAAACACAGTACATAGAAAAATGGATATAACAAGGTAAACACCAACAAGTGATAAAAAAAGAACCACGTACTCTTGGTCTCTCTAAAAATGGATTACATGTGTATATCACATTCTTAACTATAAGGCATATATCATATACAATAGATATGTCCCTTTCATGAAAAAGACATGATAATATATATCCCAATGTTCCTATCTTGATGCATGAATACTCATCTAATGCCATACCAATACCTAAGTATAAATATCAATCAATAATAAAATCATGTATTAATAACCCCACATAACATTTGAATCACGTTGGGTGAAATAGGAACAATTATAATAGGAATATAGTATAAACAACAATCCAACCCAGGGAAATAAAATTTTCCCATGTAAATTGGTAGCTACTCCCATACACAATCTCATTACCATTTATAGACACATACATGTATAATTTATTACTTTAAAAAATAGTAAAGAAATAGAAAATAATCCTACCTTTGATACCACATTATAAAATACCCCAATCCAACAATCTCTCCCACGACCAAAACAACTGGGTTATGAGACCTCAAGCGCCGCTACCAATATGCCAGATGCTGCTGACAAGTAGGTGGTATGATATGTATAGTGATAAGAATATTCCCCATGGATAAATAGTTCAAACATAGTGGAATGATCATATATTAATAATAAATAAATATTATAGTATGGAAATAATGGAAACGAAATAATAAAACAAGGAAAAAATATAATAGGCATCTAAATAATAAAATAAATAATAATGTGAAAATGTAATAATTTGATGTAATGAAAATATATTTTATTTTAGAAGTAATACAAAATGATAGATAGAAGACTAAATAAATAATATAAAGACCTCAGTCTCGAACAACATATCAGTCAGTCTCCAGACACTAGCCCACTAAGCAAGCAAACAATCAACAGTATGTCCCCTTATACTTGTCCAATCCTTTATCCACGGAATCTACTTGGGTACCAAATGGAATACCGATAGAGGTGTTAGAATATGTAATTTAGTTAACACCACTATTTATATAGACAAATAGTTTGATAATAAGTTCATGCAACCATATAATAAACTAGGCTATTAATTAATTAAACAATTAAATTAATACGACATCAACCTACTTTGGCTTCATGAAGAAATATCTCTAAGCTTGTATGATAACTATTACAACCATAATCTTATAACCATGGTAAAACATAAACTACCTTATAACCATGATGGAATATATTCAGGAATTTCTATAAACCATGTTTCCATAAGCCGAACCATATAACCATGGAATAAATAACACGAGCTTGGGTAGAACCAATTATATATTCATTTTGGAAATCAATCAGAGGAAACACATGGTATAAAATAATTTTATCATTTATCATAGTCAATCATGACTGAAAATTTGAATTTAATTTCATTATCAAAATCGGGCCAAGCCATACACAAGAGTACCTAAATACAAATTCAAAAGCCTATTTCACGGGATCTTCTTTTGATTAAGAATTCAAAATCACCCAAAAACCATCATTTCATCACCAACAGTACACCTCGGGACATGTATCCTCATGTAGTGAGCCTTTTGTAGCTTCACCCACATCATCGAACCACCTCGTCGTCGCAATCGTTGGAAAATGCAAGCGACAACCCTACCAGCCAATGCCACCACAGTTTCAAACATTGAAACAGAATGGAGCTTCAACCATGAAATTTTCTATAAACCATGTCAACGTCATACCCATCCAAGGACCGCCATGCCATCATCGTTCCCATCTAACTACCGTTGTCAACCTCATCATTTCATCACCGCCTTTATCACCACTTTGAGGGAAAAAACAAATAATTAATCAAACCAGAAATAGAAACACCACCATAAACGTTGATAAAGCCAACACTGAACAAGTCTATTGTTACAGAGGCCAAAAACTAGAAACCATCCCAACTTCGGATGCACCCATCGATGGCCTCTATCCCACATCCCAAAACATCTTAGTACCACTACTCCGGATCCTACTGAGAGAGGCACAAAGGATCACGATTCCATGATAGGGATAATAGCGGCCAAAAAAACCCGAATGAAGCCATCTAGTGAGAAAATGGGAGAGAACCTTCTACCGCCAACCCAAGAACCCAAAACATCATAGACTCCACTTCTCTAAATACAACTTGGAGAGGAGTAGTGGAACGAGAACCCAGAGCGAGTTATGAGCTGCCAAAGGGAAGAAACATCAATGAACCTACAACAATAACTCCAATACCTCACGATAGAGCAATCAATTCTGAACCTCACCTTGAAATCATTGAAAATATTGAGTGTATCAACGCCGAACATCTTCCTATCGCAAGAGTGGAAATGGAGCACCGCTAAGGAGAAATAGAGACAGAATCCCTGCATTAGGGAAGATAGAGGAAGACAGAGGCAAGGAGAAAATATGAAAAGGTAGAAAGGGGGAGGGGGATGCCACCAGATACCCCTCCCACTACTCTATCTTGATACATAAACATTTTATCATATGTAACAAGGAATATCCATCTATATAATAATTTCCATAAGTCCATGTGTATATCACAATTTATAATCATTTCATCATGTTTAATGGAATATCCATCTATACATGCATTTTAACATGCCTGAATACATATCTGAGTATTCAAGAATTATATCAGGTAAACTAGGCCAAATCCCTATATAATCATTATAATAATCATATCAGGACAATGCCCCATATAATAATTATAACATATAAATTGAAACTCATGTTATAGAGACAAGGATATCACAATATCACATCGTAGGTCTCAATTATTAATTATGAGATTTACAATTAATATTTTAATTACACACTACATATATAAATATTAAAAAACCAATAACCGTCTAGGTATCTAAATTAAAAATCAACACCATGGTCAATCAATATCAAGAATTCACCCACAAACCATGTCATTCCAAACACACATTAATCCATTAAATAGTTCATTTTAATAAAGGGTTATCTAACACGAGTGGTATCCATAAGCCATGTCAATAACCTATTGGATCCAGTGTGATTCTAGGGAATAATCTAGTTCAACATTTAATTTATGCAATAAAATCTATTTTTGTGAAATATCAATATTACACATATATTAAAACTATCATTACAAAGGGTTAATATTTAGACCCATAACTTCAAATAATGATTAAACAATTATTCCAGTATTATTATCCAATAATAATTACGATTAAAATGATTTAAATAAGTTTCCTAGATCATAAAAAATAAAGATAAAAACCAACAACACAAACGGTCAAGATATTACAATGTAACAATTAGAGAACAAAAGGATAGAAGGAAAAACCAAAGCAGAAACATCCGAAAAGTTTATAATGTCCAAAATAAATATAAGTGGTTTAAAATTATATGAATTGTTCCCTAGATAGAGGGTAAGAGGCTTCATGAAGTAATTTAAAAAACATTCACAAGATGTGTAAATTATATAATTTTTAATGATTACACAATGTGAAATTAGGTCGCACCCTATATTTTCTTTTGGACATGTGTTTGGAAGAATTTACTCATCATGTAACAACCTTACAAGGCATGTAATTCTCTTGAAGATAACATTCATCCCCCTTTACCATTATAATGTTCAAAACACCTCAAAATCCATTCAAGAAAAGAAAACCATGATAATCCATTTTAATTCATTAATACATATATTTTATAAATTAAAACAAACATATATCCTTACAAGATATGAAATGGTCCCCAACAGTGGCTCTCCATCTCCGAACAATAATCAACAACCACGGATCAGACAAAATATTCAAGGAGAGATGTAACTAAATAATAATTTGGTCTTATCATGAAAATCTAACATTATTTCTCTCTTCATTACAAAATCCTTTTTCTCCCAAAATAGTTATTTTAAAAAATGTTACATAATTATTATCTTATTATTTTTAAAAGATATTTTTACATATGTGTGTATTATTTTCAAATATGTTTTTAAAGGAATATTCATTTCTTTTTCCATGAAACTATCATTTTTCTTTTAACAAAAATTTGAGTGGAATATTTGTTTTAGAATGAATGACATAAAAAAACTTACGATCTCCATGACCATTATTTTCTTTGAAGATCCCTTTAAAATTTCAAGGTAATTTTAAATGAGAGTTATTTTAACAATATTTTATGTTTTAAAATGTTTTTAGGGATGAAAATATATTTTTATTATGAAATATTTTTAGTGATCTTTAAAAATCATTTCCAAGTAATATTACATCCATTGATGTAACCTATACCTTACATGTGATATGATCCAATGACACCATTCATATTACTTCTCTAAATGGTTTATTTTTTGACGGTGTGATGTTTATGAACCCCTTTTCAATTACATGGTATATACCAGGATACAATTATTATGAAGCTTTGTTTTTTTCTTCTACAGGTAATGGTATGATGAAATGATGAATGTATTATGAAACCCGTCTCTTTTACAAAGGATAGTATATGATGGAATGTATATGAAAAGCATTGATTTTATGGTTTATTATATGATGATATTTTCCAAATCTTGTGGAAAATATAAATAATTTTTCATTATTAGACAGTAGGGACCTATATCTACCTCCACTGTATTGGGTAAATAATTATTTATCACGAGGTATAGAAGAATAGATTGAGTTGTAAACAATATTCAGTAAAGCAATTTTCATGATGTGATAGTCTTTAGAGTAAACCATGAATACTGAAATGGTTTGTAATTGAAACCATTCCACTATAAGAACATTGTTAATGAACTATGAATACTATGAAAATGATTTCTATTCTAATTTCCATACCATAATTCTATTTTTTATGCCAATGATATTCTATATTGCTCTATTTTTTTTATTACATTATGATTTATTTCTTATGAACTACAAATATTTATTCTATGACTCAATATTTTAAAATTAACTTCTTTGGGTATGGTTTTCAAATTCTATTCTCAGTGACCCATATCATTATGTTCATGTTATGCTTAAAAATATTCCATTTTTACCCTAACATAGTTCATGATCTTTCACGTTATTATTTTTCCTACCCCCAAGGCATTAAGAAATTTATTACATATGATATGTGAAAAAAGGAATTAATTTATGAAGAAAATAGTGTGAGGTGATGGAGTCCACCTATGTACTGGTTTTTTTTCTTTCCAAGTTTTCAATGGCACAGAACTATTACTGTTCTCATCTGTGGGATTCTATAATGTATTAAATATTCAACAAGAATTATATAATATCTATATATTATAAAATTGGGTCACTATAGTTTCTATATAAGGATAGTATTAGTTATCCTTGTAAAATGGGATGAGAAAACTGAACTAAAATCCCTACTTATATGAATAAGGATAAGTCTAAGGATGAAAAAATATATAATAAATGTAATTTAACTTTTGTAAATTATACAGTGAGTTTGATCAAAGAAATTACAACAATATTTCAATACAACATGTGGATCTATCTCTAGAATAGTGGTACCTATTGGTAATAACTCTAACAATGTCACATTGTTATAGACTTGATCATTACCTAGTACATGACAATAAGGCTTGCATTAAACTGGTTTGATAATCCCGAGTGATATTCCTTAAAAATTAAAAAAACTCCTTAGGAACCTTCATGAATGATATAAATAGATGAAGACTATTAATAACCTTGGATAAACCTAATGTAACATATATTTAAGAAGAAAGTGTAATTATTTAAAAATCCTAAAAGTGATATTTCAAGATTATGTGGATCCCCACATTGATTGTGGTCTCTTAAATTATGATTTTTGGTTTCAGTGAATGGATGGAACCCAGGGGAATTATATTAATGCTGAGTGTGATAGAAAATGGATTGATTATTCTTTTGATCATTCAATTTTTGTTGGATATGGAATAAAAAATATCATTTCTATTATCACACATATTTCTCTTGCTATGAATTCTACTGCACAACCAAATGAATTATTGAGTGAACAAAATCCTATTGAGTCCTTTATGAGTCAATATAACCTTATTTCTTTGGGTATTTTGATCCAATAGTTGTTAAACAATCTATGAACACCACTATAAATATAATTTCCATTATCCATTCTTCAGAACATGAAAAAGTCACATTTTCTATCTACTATTTGGAAGATGTAGAAAATGAATGGTGGAATCATAGAAAGATAATAATGCAATAAGATGAAATTTAATCCATATATTGGGAAGAGTTTAATAACATATTTTTAAATAATTAATTTAATCGTATTTTAGAGACCCAGTTTTTTATGGTTTTAAATATTTCTATATATATTTTAAAATATAGGAATTGAGATGGAGTGCATTTTGGAGGCCCGAGGTGCCCGAAATTAATTTAATAAAAATATAATACATATTTTATATTATGTGAATACATATTTTATATAAAATAGGATAAATCTTAAAAGGAATATAATATAATAAATAGAAGAGTTTGTTTGAGTTTGAAACGTGATGTTTACCATAGTCTTAAAATAAAATGGGTCGACACATGGAGTTCTGACATCTCACTCGTTGGTGGTATGTTCAATGATTTAATTAATGAATTCATTAGTTTCCACATAATGTTGTGATATATAAGATCATCACCTAGATTATTTTATAATGGTTATATTCTTAAACCATGGGTGAAATCTATAGATTCTCTTCCCTCCACCATTGGTGAATCTAACCAGACGATGATGAAACTACAGATCAGACCAGATCAGGACAAAGTGAAAGAAACGACTTCTCTTGATTTTTTGAGGGCATGGTATTCATAAAATAATTATCCATAATTTATGTAAAACTCATTAATTGGTATTTTTACACCCTTTTAATTAAATTTATTGAAAATCTGAATCATTGTTTTTCGATATTCCTTCAATTGCAGCATCTGTTTGTTCCTGAGTGTTGAAAACTGGATTAATTTCAATTTTTTCTAACCCTGAGATATTAATTATGGATTAATTGGACATGAAATCTTGAAATTAATTATTTATACTTTTTAGGGTGAATTTATCCTATTAAAATTCTACTTTATCACATTGAGGACCCCATGGTCTCGGTTCGACATTGTCCAGTGGTACCAAGCTCGATGGGTCCCCTAGAGCCACGACAGATTGATAAAAAAAGAAAATATCTATGAACCATGAATATATATAGATAATTGTTTGGATATATGTTTATATGGATTAATTTCAATAAATAAATTATTTGAGGAATGGTTTTGTTTAGTTCATTTGATGAAACCCTGATGATGTTATGGAGCCAATTTTCGGTGAGTGGCGTTTACAATATAAAATCCACAAATAGACACACCATCTTCATCTAATGATTGAAAAAATTATAAGAATTAATGGAAAGATTCATGAATGGGATTAGGATCTATAAAACTATAAAAAACCCGACTACAATCCATGTAAAATGATGAACTCATGGCATGTATCCCCATTAGTGGTAGAAACTAAGGTTTTGGAGAAGATAACAATGACACGACTTGTAGTCATCCAAGACATTGTGTATCCCTTCTCCAAAAGGGACCCTGTTTGATGGATCACATGTGTGGGAAACCATGTTGAAGTACATTGATAGGTTCATGAGCCTGTGATTTAGTATATAGACACTATGTATGGTACACTAACACGAGATCTGATACACAGACATGATGAGAAATACATCGGCTTATCCCGGTTTCCCTGGAAACATCATGTGGTTGACCTACACGACATTCACTACTATATGGGATGGAACTGTGTTCCATGAAGGGACACGACTAAGTGGTGAAATGAGAGAAAAAACTATGTCAGTCCCCTCACACACCATGTCCTATTAGTTACTTTTTGAGGAAACTCTAACAATTTCTATCTCCATTATTTAAACTCATATTTTGGCTTGTTAATAACCTATGCTTATAAATTTTTCATAGAGAACTCCATAGTTCCCTATGTTATGTATTTGGATATATGCTGTGAAATATTCTAGGAATGAAACATCATAAGGTACTTCCAAATGATGATAGTTATTGCACAATATCACCTATGAATTTTTGAACAGTACCCTCCCATAGGGCTAGGAAGTGGAGTTTCCCAATGGTCTTACAGAGTTGACTATAAATCATAGTAGGTAAATATAATCCTCAATAGATAAAAATTTTAACATCAAAAAAAGTTGGGAAGTGGTGTCCTAAAACTATATTTAATTGAACCTCTACAATAGTTGGACAGTGCCGTCCTCGATGGATACCAATTTGACCCTCTAGCATAGCTATGGAGAAGAGTCCTTGATGGGTACCGAATTGATCCTCCAGCATATCTGGTACTGGAATACTCAACAGATAATTATATGACTATAATATATATCTTGGTAGTGGAATCCTGAATTAATACTGAGTGGACCCTTCAGTATAGTTGGGTGGTGGTATCCTTTATGGATGCCTAGTTAACCCTCCAGTATAGTAGGGAAGTGACATCCTCAACAAATAGTGAGTTGACTTTATAGAATAATAGGGTAGAGGAATTCTTGGAAGATATTGATATGACCCTCCAGAATATTTCATTTTGGAATCCTCGATAGATACGGAGTTGACCCTCTAGTAGAGCTGGGTAGTGGTGTCTTCAATGACTTACAGAGTGGAACCCCCTTCCATACATGGGAGTAGGACCTCCGCTTCAAGTTTGTGTCCCCTAGACTATGCGGAATAGTTATGTGGTGTGGTTATATATGTATTGTTACTTCTATGAATATGTGTGGGATATAGGGCAACGTGATTCAGTTTTGGAACTATTGGCTACTCTTATTCTTAGGCTTAGTTATGAGATGGAGTTCCACTTATTTTCTCATTTGGTCTTCATTGTCTTAGCACATATATATATATATAAATATATATAATTATATTATATCTACAACATTAATTTGGTTACAATTTTTTAGGTGAGGCGAAGACATGAGGGGTATGACACATGTTATTTGGGTTTAACATCTCGTGGTTGGATGAGCCGACTATCCTTCTATAGGTTGAAAAGACTCAATGGGTAGTACATCTAGTTATTGTGTTTATCCCTTTATGTTTGGATGGTCTTACATTCACTCTTGTCTTGGTGGATATATTCTTTTTGACTTCATCTTTAATCTATCACCATTATTTTTATGTTCAATCACTTACCTCTCCCCATTCATCTTTTAGGGTTTCATACTAGGTATGTATATACTCATTCATGCATGAGATTTTCCAAAACCGTTTGGTTCTTATGAATATGACTTGTGGGTTGATCGTGACTACTGAATAGCTATGGGATATGTGGTTCCTTGAAAAATTATTGTGGTTTTGGATTGAGATTCAGGGTATCAGATCTATCATCTATTTACTTTTCCAGTTTATTCAGGTTGGGACATAATTCTGGTTGGGTGTGTATTTTTTCACATTACTTTTCAGTGAACACTACCATAATTTTATACTATCTAGAGGTTAATTCATGATTGTTTTATTTTATGTAAGTGTTTCATATTTAATTATTTTCTTCTGCACTTTTTCATTGATATGGATGTGTGTGTGTATAGGTATGTGGGAAAAGGCCTCATTGAGTTATTTATGCCTTTAGAACTTGTTTCCACTACCTTGACTGTAGATCTATTCTTGTGTTTGTTACAGCTCGAGCCCCAATTGGTTCGAGTCATTACATATTTGTATCAAATAATGTTCATTATTTTGGATGTTTTTCAGAATACTCCCCTTAAGAGGATTTGGTTGGGTTTAGGGAAATATTGTTGAAGTGTCTTATGTTCGACTCTTAGACCATAAAATCCAGTGATGGTGCGTTGAACAATATATTAATTTCCTAAGACCATAAATACATGATTTTTGACTCATCTTTCTATGAAATTTTATAAAGTATTAATGGTACATTAATCATATAGGATTGAGTATTTTACTATGAAAATTGAGTCATCTCCCCATTATTTTTTATATATAAATATTTTTGACAGATCATGGTATGTCTTGAAAGAAATTAGTATTTATCCATGATGATAGCCAGCAAGGATACCATTTCTGGTTTGTGATGATGTTACGATGAGTGATGATTCCTCATTTTAGGGTCCATACCTCGATCCCATTCCTCTGTGTGGGAAGGTTGCATCACCTCATCCCATCGAGCAATAGATCATTCCACTAGAGAGGGATGCGGGCACACATAGGATAGGCGGGCAATGTGAGTTATAGTGTTAGAGGCCACTAAGGTTCTATAGCAATACAGACACTCAGGTAGCATAGGATTGCCTACACTTAGTAGTGCATATCTTTAGGCTTGTTCAGGACCTGGAAGATTAGGTGTTTTTTCTAGAAGATAGAATTTACCATGGAGTTGCTGGGAGAAGGTGGAGCCTTATTACCAGATTCATGATGAGTTGACACACTCATGGACCAACTTTTAGTAGCTTTTCCATGAGGATTACTACCCATCCTTCTTCTACTCATTTCATATTCAGGAGCATCAGGCGCGATAACTGGGAGGGATGAGAGTGGCTGGGTATGTAGTAAGGTTCACAGACCTTACCGCTACTACCTCTATATGAACCATGATGGATGCATTAAATCTTGGATCATGAGAAGGGAATCCGTAGAGAGATCTGTTCAATCATATTTCCCTTTTATATCCACACCTATTTATGGGTTTGAAGCAGCCATTAGTGAAAGATAGATTTCATTCATCTGGTTTCCATGTAGTTGGATCTGGAAGTGGGTTCCCGAGATATGAGTCTTCTGTAGTTGATATAAGATGCCATGTGATCAGATCCAACAACTAGAATCCATTTCATAATCAGGCTTAGTCATTAATTCATGAGGTGTAGGGACAACACAAAGAACATAGGTACCCTAAAGAGGGGGGATGTTTTTTCAGCGATGGGCATGATCACATAGTTCCTGATTGCCTAACTAGATCTGGTATGCAGCACCATCAAATAGCTGATGGTCTGCAATGGTAGAGGTATCTCCGTGATCAGAGATCTCCCAGGTAAGGGAAGTGTAGTCCCCAAGGAGGATGATCTAGAAGAGAAGTAAGAGGATCTATGGGTGGGGGAGGCCACTATGATATCCTTCAACCACTTCCCTCAGTAAGTTTGTGTCATGCTTTGGGAGAGGGCGTTTGGGCCCACAGAAAACTGCATACTTTTTATCTTTATGATGCTGTAATGCATGAGATGAAAAGTGGTACGATCTATGTATTTTATAATCTTTCTTTTTTATTAGTATAAATAGGTTCTAGTCATTCCTTTATTTATCTACTACTAGTGTGATAACTATATATCTCAGTTGAGGTGCAATCCCACCAGCTTCATATTAGGGTTCCTACAGAGAATCAAAGCTTTGGTATATTTTGTCTTTTAACCATGCGAGATATCAAAATGTGAATATAGGTTCACATGGGACTTATTGTTCATCATGATGGAACCCAATGAGGTCACCTTTGGTAATTATTGGTTTTCGGTGGTCTGAACCTAGATATATTGTCACCATAGACAAGCCACATACCAATGTGTTGATGGTATGAGATTTTTATAATCTAGATAGAGATATATCATGTAAGGGAAAGTGGGTTTTGTGAGGAGGATGAATATCATCACCCATAAATTTTCAAGAATATTCTTTGCTGGATCATAAAAGTTTGGAATCTTAGTTTCATAGGTGTGGTGGATTATATGGATTTCCACCCTGAGGATGTTCAAGGACTACATAAAAGGAGGGAGATGATGTTTTTAATGAATTTAATCTTGTAATCACTATGATATCTTATAAGTCATATCATCTAGCACTTTTGAGCTACCAGAGCTACAATGGAATTTTGAGGGAACATTAGGATAAATGTTTCATTAGACCTTGTGTTTCCCCTCAAATACCTTAGTATTGTTCATGATAAAGGGAAACAAGAGCTTATATATTTTCATATATTTGTATTGATTAAACTAGGAAATGATAAAGAACATGTACCCACTACTAATGATTGATTGCCTCTTTGAACCATTTTGTGGTGTGATATGGATTTTGAAATTCAATATTAGGTCTAGCTACCATCAATTATAGGTTCGCAAGAATGATATTCCAATGTTATAATTATGATCACTTTGTGGACAATATGAGTTTCTAGTGATTCACATTGGGGTAAATAATTCTCTTATTGTGTTTATGGATTTGAAAAACCAGGTATCCTAACTCTACATGGCCAGTTTGTTTTTTCCATCATCGATGAAATAATAATCTACTCTGGATCAGATGATAATGATACATAACATTTAAGGATGGTCCAATACATTCATCGAGAACACCATCCTTTTTTAAATATTTTAATTTTCCAATTCAAGTTTCTGAAGGATTAATTTTTTAAGAATTTTATTTTTGATCATGGTTTAGTTATGTATCTAGAAAATATCAAAGCAGTGCTTTCTTTGGATCCACCCAGGAGCATTTCAGAGGTGCAAAACTTTCATGGTTTGGTAGGGTACTAAAATAGGTTTGTAGAATAATTATCTATAATCATATCCCTTTTTAATACCCTAACATAGAAGGGGAATCCTTTTACCATGTTTCAGTGGATAAATAGGGATTTTAAAGAGTTGAGGTTGAGATTGATAAGTTCTTTAGTTTTGAGACTACTAGATGTGGGCATGTAGTTCGTAGTGTATTGTGATTCTTAGGAAGATGGGAATGAATGCATGTTGATGTCGTGGCTGGTTTTTATTGCATATATTTTGAGGAATTTGATACCCCATGTAAATATCTACACAACACTAAAACTACAGTTATCTATAGTAGTATTCACTATGAGGATTTGGTGCCAATAACTATTGGGAGAGAAAAGTTTGGCTTACTTAGACCATAAGAGTCTCTGCTACTTCTTCATCAAAAGGGACATAAACCTAAGATAAGGGCACTGGTGTTATTTATTGAAGGACTATGAAATTGAGGCAGTATATAATTCTGGAAATGGAAATGTGGTAGTAAAAGACGTTCATAGGTAATACAAGGCTCGCTTAGAGAATAAGTCTTTCGAGCAATTATCCTTCTAACAGCTAATCGTCGTGGAGTAGGAGGGTACAAATTTTATGAAATCAATTCTTTTGAATCCTCCCATTCCCGATAATGTGATAGGTTCCCTAATAGGAGAGATCAACCTTAAGGTTTTACATGATCAGATATCTACAATTGACTCACCCAATGTATATTATAAACGATAGAATCATGTCACACTTTTCCAGGGAAAGACGCTGGTCATAGTCCTATTGCATGTGGAGGTGATGTGAGAGTTACAAAACACTCCCTAGTTTTACATCCCCTTGTAGGGATGATATATAAAGACCATTAGTGATATATTTGGTGGTCCGACATTAGATAAGGTGTAGCTGAGTTCATATTTTAGTGCATTACCAATTATATGGTAAAAGATAAGGACCATGGTCCATCTTGTTTGTTGTATCCCCTTAATATCATAGAGTGAAAATGGGATGGTATATTAATGGGATTTTTAATAGGTCTTCCACACATAATGAAGGGCCGTGAGACCATATGGGTTGTACTTGTCTGTTTAACAAAGTTGACACACATCCTTACTCACAGGGAGAAGAGTTTGGTGGAGTGATTAATGCAGTTGTATACATGATATATAGTTCTCCTTCTTGGGGTTTGCTCTATTATTGACATAGATTATATTGAATAATTTATGTTATGATTGTGTAGAGGAATTTAGGAGGCATTAAGTATAGAAATGAGGATGAGTACAAACATTCACCCCCATACTGGTCCCAGACCGAGCACACTATCCTGGACGTGTAGAATATGATGAGGGTGTGCATTTTATAATTCATCCAGATCTAGGAGAATCATATTACCTTGGTAAATTTTTCATACAACAACATTTTTTACTCCACCATCAGCACATCATAGTTTGAGGCAATTTATAGGACACACGGTATGTCACCCTTATGTTGTATTGATATTAGGGAGTGATATCATATTGTATTATGGTGTATGTGATGACTAAGAAAGTCCAGTTCATCCATGATTGGATGGGTATATTCTAGAGTAGAAAATAATATTATGAATATATCTATCATAGGAACATAGAGATCAAACAAAAATAAAACATTTTCTTGAGAGTATCCCCCATGAAAAGGAATGTAGAGGTCTGGTTAAGGAGATATGAAATACATGAGGTTTATAGGGTCATTTTAGATCATGTAGAGGACTAGAGAGGTTTCTTACTACCTCACCCTACCCCCACAACCATAGTGGGTGCACCACGTATTCCATTTTTCATAGTTGAGGTGGTACATGTAATACCCCACACACGTATCAATAGAATAGAGTTGGAAGTCGAGGATGGATTCAATTTTTTATATCTCCCTTGGGAGATCAAGGATCCTCAAGATAAGAAACTTCATGGAAAGGCCATCCTATTAGTCCATGTGTTGTGGAAGCATTGGAACATGTAAGAGAGCTATTAGGAGCGGGAGAGACAATTGTGTTCTTAATATCCCAAGTTGTGGGATTTGTTTTTTCTTTTTAGGGTTGAAAATATTGAAGGAGGGAATGATATTGAGACCCAATTTTTTTCTTTTAATTCTGTAAAATATTTCTATTTGTATTTTCAGAGCTAGGAATTGAGATGACATCTGATTATGAAGACCGGTGTGCACAAAATTAATTTAATAAAAATATTAAATATATGTTCTATTTACCGTTAACATATTCTTATATAAAATGAATTCACTTAAAAATGGAAGCTCATAATTGAAATATAAAAGCGTGGTGGATTCTGAAATGTGGTGTGTATCATAGGAGGGAAATAAAATAGGTCTGTGTGGGGTGTTCATACTCTTATCTAATTAGATGAACATTTAGAGAGTCAATTAATTAATTAATTTTTTCATCAAAGATAAGTGATTTATAATATCACATCCAAAATTATCACTATAGGTTTGGCTGCATAAACCATAGGACAACTTTTGAGCTCTTCCTCCCTCTTTCGTTAGTGAATATCATGGAATGATGATGAAACCCTGGATCAGATCAGACCAGGAAACAATAAATAGAATGAATTATCTTGATCATGGGAGGAAATTTTTTCATTAAATAATGATCCATAATTTAGGTTGGACTCTATACTTGTTATTTTTTCACCCTATTGAATAAATTGATTGAGAATATCGATCTTCATTGTTCAATTTGTGTCATGTTTCTTTCATTTCATGTGCATGAGTATTCCAATCATCATTAATTTGATTTATTTTGTAACCCTGGCATCCGCATTTTTTATTTGTTGTATATTAATAATTGGAATAGATCATTTAACCTTTATTGTGTTAGTTTTCTCCCATTTTAATTTATGGTCGTTACCAGTAGTACCCCGTGTCCAGAGTTAGACCTTGACCAGTGGTACCGTGCTCGATCGGAACACCAAAACCATAATGACCGATTAAAGAAGCCAATTTTGACAAAACAAACATAAATATAGAGTATTTAAGACTTTTGAGTCTTTTATTCGATGGTCTATATAAGGCCCCAGCCTTAAACCTTACTTAATCTTGAGTTATTACAAGATTACACATTGAGGACCTTTTCAGGTTTAGTGTTTTAGAGAATTAGATCATGAAACTTGCATTACATTCCACATTTAAACAAGGTGGTTACATAAAAGACAATATTCATTCTTCCCATCAATGGAAACCTATTTAAAATAAAACACGGATTCTTTCTTGACACATCCTTGACACTATCATCACATCATGTACCTTTCCCTTGACCTGTGAAAAGAATTTGAAAAACTTGGGATGAGCATAAAAAGATCAGTAAGGCTTATAAAAATATGGAAAGGAAACATGAGTACATGTATACATAAGAATGAAATCATACTTTACCCATAAAACATAGGCATATCAAATCATGAATAAATCATAGGAAACATAAGACATAAAGGTAACTTGAGGCATTCATAACATTCTTATGTAGGGAGTAACCCTCTTGGTTACGTTTGGAATACCCATCATAGTATATTTCCTAAAATCTCTTCGGAGAAACCTTAACGTTTCACTCCTTTGCGTTACCCAATGCATTGGAGAGCTATATCGGGCTCACCCGCCCTTAGTTTATCACGGAACCACCCGTTCTTCATAAAAATTCCCAAGAACCATAACATAATCGTATCACATAAACATGAATAAAGGAAACATAACATTTCCACATTTCAATCACAATATAACATTTTAGGATATTGAAATAATGAATCCATTCAAAAAGAAACCATTTCCAAAACCATTTAAAACATTTAATAAAGAGATTTTTGAATCAAAGTTTCCCATACCACCTTGAAGCTTTTAACATTTTAAACCATTAATATCCATATAACTAAATCCTTAAAATAATTTTGAAAACATGGATATTAATAAGAAAAAATAATTAAAACATTTAAAACGATATTTTGGTTAAAGGGGTTTTACCAAAATTAGAGACACTTGAATACAATAATCGAGGAATAACATTTAGTCAGAACTTTATAATATCATGAGAATAAAATTATTCATGATATAATACTCCAAAGGACAGTATATACACCATATAAGAGTGAATTGGTGCATAACAACAATGAACCCTCTATAGAAATGTCAAATGTGATGAAATCCTTTATAAAGAAGGTATCATTAAATTAAGGACAAATAAATCTCAAAAATATATGTGACAAATATATATACATCCAATATAAGTGGATATTATGTGTAAAAAAATAAAAGGTCAATCACACATATTCAATGGATGACATATTCAATGACTACATGCTGAACCCAAAGAAATCAAAATTGGGTCAAAAAGTTCCCTTGACAGCCTAACGGCATCACATCAAAATGAGTTGATGAGAGATAAAAAGTGTATCTCATCACTTGGACATAAAATTTACATCAATAAGGATGTATGAGAACATATCCCAACATAACAATATGTAAATTAAAAGACCCAACAAAAGAGGTCTTTTAAAAAAGAGGAGGGTGAAAGGTTCCCTTACCGACTTGGGTATCTTTCAAAACATACACCCCATGAAAGAAGGACAATAGATCATTGATGTAAATACTCATTAACTAAAGTATATTACACAAAGAGTAGAATAATGGGCAGTACATACACCACTCAATGGAATTTGTGGCAAATGTAGCATAAATCTCACGAGAATAAAAGTGAGATGAAAAATCCCTTACGAAAATTCGGCAGCCTAACGGCGCCACTCAAAACTTCCAAAAATTATTTATGAGAGGAAATAGGGTCTCTCATCATATGAAAATAATAAGTACAGTAGAAGTAATATAAAATAACATCCCAATCATAAGAAATATGAGCATAAAAGGAATGACATAAAGAGTGTACTTAAAAAGAAAGAGACGTGTAGGATCCCTTACCACGGGTCCGACATGACTCGATCGTTCTTTAATCTCCTGAATAATAAACTTGAGTTAATTTCTACTTCCTTAAGAACCTTTTTCAAGTTCATTATTCCTTTTATACAACGTATTACCATGTCATAAACATTATGTAATCATTTATGTTAATAATATTTTTTTTCCGATATTTGGTTCTTAAGTCGAAAGTGGACTTCTTACAATTACATGTTGTTCGTGTGGCCAAATGTTTATTATATCCAGAATTGTATTCATGATGTAGATATCATATATGTAATATATATCCAGTACATGCATGCATTTATAACATTACATAATCATTTAGAGGTATGAAATGAAATGCACCGTTCATGGAGACGGTAAGTCGTACGTACGCATGAACGCTACTTTCATTTCTATTTCATATTTTATAGAATGGAATAATAATTATATAATGGTATATTATAATTCCAGTATAATATCATATATAATATCATATTTGCATCCTTTATACATCCCACATATGGTATTTAACGAATCAAATCACTTTGAGGGGGCGGTAGTCCGCACTTCCTTAAATGAAGATATCGCGTATACCCATAATGGAAGCCATAAAGGTAAGACAAAAATGAAAAATACAGAAGCATAAGGAAAACAGAAACATATTATATATCATATATAAAAATAGTGACATCATAATGGCCACCTTTGAAGGTGTTAAATGAGTATTGAACAATCATCGTTTCAGGAGGCAGAATTTTACCATCCACGGAAACCGTATGTTCTTTAACCATTTGATGTAGTTGTGTGAGAGTGTAGCTCAAATAAATATTATAACAACATCCTAGTATATTGAAGATACTTGTGTTGTTACAAAAAAAATAAAAAAAAGAGTTTAGGGGGTTGGAGTAGCAAAATAAAACAAATGAACATGAGAGAAAGAATTACCTTTAAAAGTGTAACTCCTTTTGATTTGAGCCTAAAGGCTTCCTTTGAAAAGATTCTGCCCAAAGGGAATCCTCTAGGATGAGGAGAGGGATGGAGAGAGAGTAAATGGGTAGGGGTTGGCCGAGCCAAAGGTTTGATGAGTGTGTGAAAAGAGGTAGAGGTGGGGGCCTTTTATAAGAGGAGAGGAGGGGCACTTTTGGAAAGTAAGGAAATATTACTTTATTTTAAAATGTGTTTCGGATTTAAAAGGTCCCAAATTGATATAATTCGTGGATAAGGTTATACGGGTTCGAAATCCACCCATCCAATAAGTTTTGGACATGTGTAGTTCATAGATATTACATTATATTTCCATTTTATTTTAATCGTTAAATAATGATTTCATCACTGCATCATTATGATGTCATAAATAATTTAATTTATTTAATGTCTAAAAATTATAAAAAAATTACTATGATGTAGTAAGTCGTTTTAGATTTCCAATGACTATTTATAATCAAAACTATTACTTGTATAACCCTACTTAAAAATTGTTTTAGTAAAACATATCATGTTTGTGTCAATTTTACTTTTACATTAAATAAATGTTATTTATGTCATTTCCCAACCAATGTGGATCCATGGGGTCCTTAAGTTGGCCCATGGCTTGTCTTGGTCGGCAATGACTCACCCAATAGGTGTAGGACAAGTGTCATGGTGTTTTCACATTCTTATAATATCATTTTTACCTTAAATTACACTAATTACCACTAATCGCGATTAAAAACTTAATAAGTTACTATTCACCAAAAAATTATTTTCATCCCATTGAACCACATTTTACATACTAATGACAACCATGTATGTCGGATTTTCAAAATTCAATACACATTAGTGGTAAACTTTCATTTAACTGAAAAATCAGTTTGCTTGATTACCACTTAGTGGTTTCACTATTCATCAAAAATTGGAGTTTTTCGGAAAAATACCAAAACTTCACCCTAAGCTATATTTGATATTCCGAATTCAAAAATGAAGTCCGTTTTACAAAATTCAAAACATATTAGTCACATTAATTAATTTAATAATTAATTCCCGCTGTCAGAGCAAATAGCGTGTTTTTATAAAACAATAAGTATCAAAAGATTGACACTAGTTTAAGTCTGATTTCAAAGTGAAATTAATTCCAACGACCACTATTGGATTTAATGGTAAAAATATTTTCTAATTTCACTTTAAAAACAATTAAAAATATAATCTAATCATATAAATAAATTAGATTAAAAAGAGGTTTTGAATTAAAATACAACATTTTACACTATTCATTAAAAAAATGAACATTATCGGAAAAATACCAAAAATTTACACAAAGTAAAATTTGATGTCCCGATTCTAAAGAAGAGTTTTATTTGGTCCAATAGAATGTATAAGAGTGATCAAAACTATATTTAATGACGGTTCTCCATCAAAAGGTGATAAGTGAACCTTTAGTGAAAAGTAGGGCATATACGCCTAAAATTGATTTCTTTCCGTATTTTAAGCCTTTATCTTTTATTGTATAAATGTAAAAACATTTAAAAACATATATAATAATATTTTAGTTATTTATATAAATTCCCGCCATTACAACGGCTACATGTTAGCTACCATTTAAAATAATATTATTTTATTATTAGAGTGCAACGTAAGATTCCCAAGAAACTCGTTGTTGCGTGTTGGGTACGCCATCGAGCATAGCGTCCCCTTTAAAGTCATATTAATATTTTGATCACAAATATGGATAAATATGAAAATGTCATATTCCTTATTTACCTGGGGTGTTACATCCTTCCCCCCTTTTGGGAATTGCGTCCTCGCAATTTTAAAATTGCGCTTGGAAATATCCTTGAAAGTCCCACATCGGAACAAGAGTCGGTAAAACAATCACTTAAAAATAAAGAAAGATAAGCACATAGGTCACCTGAGTTAACCCATACTAAAATTCTAAGTATGAAAATATGGACATGGAGGAGAAAACATAGGGTCATGTTCTGATGGAGAGTGATAGAAAACATGTTTAGGGGAAAGTTAACAATAAGAAAATCACAAACTTGTGATGGGTTAAACGGTGTTGGGTTCCCCAGTAGGAAAAGTTAATAGACAAAATTTTTGTTTTAAGTTACTTTTTATTGAGGAATTTATGCATAAGGAAGCATAATTACTTATCATGTTGACTTTAAACTTTTACTAGATTCCTTACACAAACTCATATTTTCTCCAAAAGGTGAGTATTTAGGAAGACTTGTTCACATTAAGAGTACTATAATCAACTTCTAGAGAATCACCTAATCCACAAAATAGAACTATATACTTCCCATGTCTTTAACCAAAACCAAAACAAAAAAGGCTAGTACAAAATCAGATAATCCAGAAAAGGATAACCCTTTATAAAAAGAAAATCTATTCTTAATCTCCAAAATTTGTCCAACAAAACCCAAAGTTCAACGAGGACCATTTGTCCATAAAATTCTTCAAAGTAAACCAAACTAAGATTGAAACCTAAATATTTGAAGGATTTAGTCGCATAGTCTTCCAAGATAAATCGTAACATTTATCTCCAAACAATATCAGTTGCTCCTAAAGTCTCGTTTTGAAAAGTAATTAACCTAATCACATATCCTCCATGATAGGTTAATCATTTTCATAAATAACCCAAAATCAACTTACTCTTAATTCATAAAATCATATAACTAGAAAGAATCAGTCAAACTAACCATGGACTTCACGTAGTCCAGTGGTAGGCGATAAATACCAGTCGTACTTTGGTTGTGGGTTTGATTCCCGCAGCTTTGTCCGACGCGACGGGATGTCACACGGTCTGCGTGTTGTCCTTTTTTCAAAACTATATAATTCTTAAAACATTCCCCAAAATGAGATAAAATCTTCAAGAATAATCCTAACATATTTTAACCTCAAGTTTATCTCATGCCCTTCTTTTCCCATCATATCATATAATAACCCATAATTACCTCAAAAGTAAGGATCATATAAACCATAATGGTTACCTTAATAATTATTACCTGAATTTCCACATCGAGTTGGCCATCTCGTACATGATGCATTAGAGAACTCACCAAGGTTCAAGTGGTTGATCATGACTCCTTGATAGTTGGTTTAGAAAAACCATGAGATTCCTCATTGAATCCGCCACCTCATCCAGTATCTTAATCAGAGAACCACCACAGTTTCCTTCAAACCCATTGTCACTTTGGTTCCTGCTAGATCCAGCCATTTACTCAAACCAAAAAGGTCAGTGTGAGTATATCAACAAAACCATCATGTACTAACGAGGAAGGTAAACACTAAGATATACTGACTCATTCACTTTATCTAAAACTAGGACTCTTTCTGAAATCCTAACCATTATGGTAATGTCACTTATGATTAAAGAATACCCTAACCTCTAAAGTTATCTAAACCGGCCTTTGATACCAACTATAAGGCCCCAGCCTTAAACCTTACTTAATCTTGAGTTATTACAAGATTACACATTGAGGACCTTTTCAGGTTTAGAGTTTTAGAGAATTAGATCATGAAACTTGCATTACATTCCACATTTAAACAAGGTGGTTACATAAAAGACAATATTCATTCTTCCCATCAATGGAAACCTATTTAAAATAAAACACGGATTCTTTCTTGACACATCCTTGACACTATCGTCACATCATGTACCTTTCCCTTGACCTGTGAAAAGCATTTCAAAAACTTGGGATGAGCATAAAAAGCTCAGTAAGGGTTATAAAAATATGGAAAGGAAACATGAGTACATGTATACATAAGAATGAAATCATACTTTACCCATAAAACATAGGCATATCAAATCATGAATAAATCATAGAAAACATAAGACATAAAGGTAACTTGAGGCATTCATAACATTCTTACGTAGGGAGTAACCCTCTTGGTTACGTTTGGAATACCCATCACAGTATATTCCCTAAAATCTCTTCAGAGAAACCTTAACGTTTCACTCCTTCGCGTTACCCAATGCATTGGAGAGCTATATCGGGCTCACCCGCCCATAGTTTATCACAGAACCACCCGTTCTTCCTAACAATGCCCAAGAACCATAACATAATCGTATCACATAAACATGAATAAAGGAAACATAACATTTGCACATTTCAATCACAATATAACATTTTAGGATATTGAAATAATGAATCCATTCAAAAAGAAACCATTTCCAAAACCATTTAAAACATTTAATAAAGAGATTTTTGAATCAAAGTGTCCCATACCACCTTGAAGCTTTTAACGTTTTAAACCATTAATATCCATATAACTAAATCCTTAAAACAATTTTGGAAACATGGATATTAATAAGAACAAATAATTAAAACATTTAAAATGATATTTTGGTTAAAGGGGTTTTACCAAAATTAGAGACACTTGAATACAATAATCGAGGAATAACATTTAGTCAGAACTTTATAATATCATGAGAATAAAAGTATTCATGATATAATACTCCAAAGGACAGTATATACACCATATAAGAGTGAATTGGTTCATAACAACAATGAACCCTCAATAAAAATGTCAAATGTGATGAAATCCCTTATAAAGAAGGTATCCTTAAATTAAGGACAAATAAATCTCAAAAATATGTGTGAAAAATATATATACATCCAATATAAGTGGATATTAAGTGTAAAAAAATAAAAGGTCAATCACACATATTCAATGGATGACATATTCAATGACTACAAGCTGAACCCAAAGAAATCGAAATTGGGTTAAAAAGTTCCCTTGACAGCCTAACTGCATCACATCAAAATGAGTTGATGAGAGATAAAAAGTGTATCTCATAACTTGGACATAAAATTTACATCAATAAGGATGTATGAGAACATATCCCAACATAACAATATGTAAATTAAAAGACCCAACAAAAGAAGTCTTTTAAAAAAGAGGAGGGTGAAAGGTTCCCTTACCGACTTGGGTATCTTTCAAAACATACACCCCATGAAAGAAGGACAATAGATCATTGATGTAAATACTCATAAACAAAAGTATATTACAAAAAGAGTATAATAATGGGCAGTACATACACCACTCAATGGAATTTGTGGCAAATGTAGCATAAATCTCACGAGAATAAAAGTGAGATGAAAAATCCCTTACGAAAATTCGGCAGCCTAACGGCGCCACTCAAAACTTCCAAAAATGATTTATGAGAGGAAATTGGGTCTCTCATCATATGAACATAATAAGTACAGTAGAAGTAATATAAAAAAACATCCCAATCATAATAAATATGAGCATAAAAGGAATGACATAAAGAGTGTACTTAAAAAGAAAGAGAGGTGTAGGATCCCTTACCTCGGGTCCGACTTGACTCGATCGTTATTTAATCTCCTGAATAATAAACTTGAGTTAATTTCTACTTCCTTAAGAACCTTTTTCAAGTTCATTATTCCTTTTATACCACTTATTACCATGTCATAAACATTATGTAATCATTTAAGTTAATAATATTTGTTTTGCCGATATTTGGTTCTTAAGTCGAAAGTGGACTTCTTACAATTACATGTTGTTCGTGTGGCCAGATGTTTATTATATCCAGAATTGTATTCATGATGTAGATATCATATATGTC
This sequence comes from Viscum album, assembly GCA_963277665.1. Taxonomy (NCBI): domain Eukaryota; kingdom Viridiplantae; phylum Streptophyta; class Magnoliopsida; order Santalales; family Viscaceae; genus Viscum; species Viscum album. The sequence goes on from CAUJRU010000207.1 coordinate 646,631, forward strand.
ATATATATCCAGTACATGCATGTATTTATAACATTACATAATCATTTAGAGGTAATAAATGAAATGCACCGTTCATGGAGACGGTAAGCCATACGTACGCATGAACGCTACTTTCATTTCTATTTCGTATTTTATAGAATAGAATAATAATGATATAAAGGTATATTATAATTCCAGTATAATATCATATATAATATCATATTTCCATCCTTTATACATCCCACATATGGTATTTAACGAATCAAATCACTTTGAGGGGGCGGTAGTCCGCACTTCCTTAAATGAAGATATCGCGTATACCCATAATGGAAGCCATAAAGGTAAGACAAAAATGAAAAATACAGAAGCATAAGGAAAAAATAAACATATTATATATCATATATAAAAATAGTGACATCATAATGGCCACCTTTGATGGTGTTAAATGAGTATTGAACAATCATCGTTTCGGGAGGCAGAATTTTACCATCCACGGAAACCGTATGTTCTTTAACCATTTGATGTAGTTGTGTGAGAGTTTAGCTCGAATAAATATTATAACAACATCCTGGTATATTGAAGATACTGGTGTTATTACAAAAAAAATAAATAAAAAGAGTTTAGGGGGTTGGAGAAGCAAAATAAAACAAGTGAACATGAGAGAAAGAATTACCTTTAAAAGTGTAACTCCTTTTGATTTGAGCCTAAAGGCTTCCTTTGAAAGGCTTATGCCCAAAGGGAATCCTCTAGGATGAGGAGAGTGATGGAGAGAGAGTAAATGGGCAGGGGTTGGCCGATCCAAAGGCTTGATGAGTGTGTGAAAAGAGGTAGAGGTGAGGGCCTTTTATAAGAGGAGAGGAGGGGCACTTTTGGAAAGTAAGGAAATATCACTTTATTTTAAAATGTGTTTCGGTTTTAAAAGGTCCCACATTGATATAATTCGTGGATAAGGTTATAAGGGTTCTAAACCCACCCATCCAATAAGTTTTGGACATGTGTAGTTCATAGATATTACATTATATTTTCATTTTATTTTAATCGTTAAATAATGATGTCATCACTGCATCATTATGATGTCATAAATAATTTAATTTATTTAATGTATAAAAATTATAAAAAAATTACTATGATGTAGGAAATCTTTTTAGCTTTCCAATGACTATTTATAATCAAAACTATGACTTGTATAACCCTACTTAAAATTTTTCTTAGTGAAACATATCATGTTTGTGTCAATTTTACTTTTACATTAAATAAAAGTTATTTATGTCATTTCCCAACCAAAGTGGATCCATGGGGTCCCCAAGTTGGCCCATGGCTTGTCTTGGTCGGCCATGACTCACCCAATAGGTTTAGGACAAGTGTCATGGTGTTTTCACATTCTTATAATATCATTTTTACCTTAAATTACACTAATTACCACTAATCGCGATTAAAAACATAATAAGTTACTATTCACCAAAAAATTATTTTCATCCCATTGAACCACATTTTACATACTAATGACAACCATGTATGTCGGATTTTGAAAATTCAATACACATTAGTGGTAAACTTTCATTTAACTGAAAAATCAGTTTGCTTGATTACCACTTAGTGGTTTCACTATTCATCAAAAATTGGAGTTTTTCAGAAAAATACCAAAACTTCACCCTAAGATATATTTGATATTCCGAATTCAAAAATGAAGTCCGTTTTAAAAAATTCAAAACATATTAGTCACATTAATTAATTTAATAATTAATTCCCGCTGTCAGAGCAAATAGCGTGTTTTTATAAAACAATAAGTATCAAAAGATTGACACTAGTTTAAGTCTGATTTCAAAGTGAAATTAATTCCAACGACCACTATTGGATTTAATGGTAAAAATATTTTCTAATTTCACTTTAAAAACAATTCAAAATATAATCTAATCATATAAATAAATTAGATTAAAAAGAGGTTTTGAATTAAAATACAACATTTTACACTATTCATAAAAAAATGAACATTGTCGGAAAAATACCAAAAATTTACACAAAGTAAAATTTGATGTCCCAATTATATAGAAGAGTTTTATTTGGCCCAAAAGAATGTATAAGAGTGATAAAAACTATATTTAATGATGGTTCTCCATCAAAAGGTGATAAGTGAACCTTTAGTGAAAACTAGGGCATATACGCCTAAAATTGAATTCTTTCCATATTTTAAGCCTTTATCTTTTATTGTATAAATGTAAAAACATTTAAAAACATATATAATCATATTTTAGTTATTTATATCCATTCCCTCCATTACAACAACTACATGTTAACTACCATTTAAAATAATATTATTTTATTATTAGAGTGCAACGTAAGATTCCCAAGAAACTCGTTGTTGCGTGTTGGGTACGCCATCGAGCATAGCATCCCCTTTAAAGTCATATTAATATTTTATTCACAAATATGGATAAATATGAAAATGTCATATTCCTTATTTACCTGGGGTGTTACAGTCTAGGACCAATAAATCAGTATTGGGTGGAATTATGGTGTGTAGGTTATATGATGAAACCCTAATGAACCTATGAATATGATTTAAGAAGGGAGAGGAATGGAATCAACAAACCATGGATATATCTACCATTTCAGCCAAATATTGACCAAAATAAAGGATGTAAAAGACAATTTCAATTATAGGAAGAGTATTTGTATTACTGGTGACAACATGACTACAAACCATGTAAAAGGATAAACACACGACGTGTAGCCCCCTTAGTGGTGGCGGCCTGGGTTTTGGAGAAGATAAGTATGAACAAATGTCTAGTATTCTAAATTAAATGTATCCCTTCTATATATGGGAACCAAAGTTTTGGAACCGACGTGTGGGAAACCATGTGGATGTATATGACTAGGAACAAAAATGTGTATTTGAGTACATTGACAGGGGTTCCGGTATATGGACATGATGAGTATGCCATGACCCATTCATAGTTATCCTAGAAATGCCATGTAGTCCACCTACACATCGTGTACTACTACATGGGATGAATCCATGATCCCACCAGTGACATGACCAAATGGTGAAATGGCCCCACACAATATGTGGGGCCCATCACACGTTGTGACCCCTTGATCCTTTTTAAGAAACTTTAACCATTTATATATCCTACATTTGAACTGGGATTTTAGACCATGAGTAGCATATCCTTAGTGTTTTTACCTAAAGAATTAAATTGTTCCCTTAGTTATAGCTTTGAAGATACTATTTGGAAAGTTACATTGATAATTCTAGACAAGAAAACAAATGATAATGGTAATGATCATGCAGTATCACAAGGGCCTTTCCAAGCGGTACCCTCTAGTAGGGGTGGGTAATAGAGTTACTCAATGACCGTATCAAGTTGACCCTCCAGCATAGCTGGGAAAATGGAATCCTCAATGGATACATATTTTATCCATTAGTATAGCTAGGCAATTTCATCCTCGATGGATACCGATTTGACCCTTCAACAACGCTTAGTAGTGGTGTCCTTGAAAAATACCATGTTGAACGTATAGAATAGCTAGGTTGTGGATTATTCGATAGATACTAAGTTTACCCTCTCATATAATTGGGTAGTGGAATCCTTGATGGATACCGAGATGGACCTCGAGTATAGATGCGAAGTGGAATCCTGGATGAATACTGAGTTATCCATCCATCATAGTTGGGAAGTGGCATCCTCAATGGATACCAAGATGACCCTCCATTATAGATGGGTAGTGGAATCCTTGATAGATATCCATATAACCCTCCAACATATATGGGGTTTGGCTTACTTGTTGTATACTAAGCTTAAGCTTTAGTTGAACTAGGCATTAGCATCATCAGTGGCTTACAGAGTGGAAGCACCATAACATACTGTTATGTGGGTCATCCACAATATCTTTTTTCCCTTGACCATATGGCATAGTGATTAGGAATGGTTATAACTTTTACGTTACTTCTAAGAAGATGTGTGTGATATTGTGCATCATGATATACTTTTGGAAATATTGAATACCCTTCTTCATAAGTTGAGATTTGATATATAGATCACCTAACACTCTCCTCTGATCTTTTTTAAAGATCCGTATATATATATATACATATTATATATCCAAACCTTCATATTGTTTCTCTCATACCAGGAGAGTAAAATTCATGTGGGGTGTGCCACTTTATTTCTGTTTTTAGATTATCCTTATTGGATGATTCTACTCTTCTACTATCGGTGGAAAAAACAGTACAGGTAGTTCACCTACTCACAATGATTATTCCCTCGTGTTTGGATGATATTACCTTCACAATGGGTTGGTTTGATCTATTCTCATTGAATCTATCTTCAATTAACTATCTTTCCCCCGTTTTTATCCCTCACTACTCCCCCTTATGGGTTTGGGGAGTCCTATTGTGTATGTATATACTCCCCCTTAATCAAATATTTCATGATATATTATGTCTTATATGATGGACATGTCCAGCATGACTATAAGGGATATTTATAATATGGTGTTCTTGGACCACATTTGGCAGTGTTAGTTTGGGATTCAAGTGCAATGCTCTGTCAGCTATTTAATTTTACATTTTTTTCAGGTTGGGATATAATATTTTTTGGAAGTTTATTGTTCATATTTACTATTTATTTTACTCAACTATACATTTGTACTATCTAGTGGTTAATAAATTATTGGATTAATTTTTAGCTAAGTCACATATTTTAAACTTTTCCACTAAAAATGGTATGTATGTTGGTTGTGTATGTGTATACTATAACATATTCAAATGTATCATGGAGTTAGTTATTTCTTTAGTTCATTTCCCCACCCCTATCCTATGAATAAAGGCTTGGGGTAGTTGTAGATTGAGACGTGGATTAGTTTTGGTTATGAAACATATACATCATTAAAATATGAGGAGGTATTTTCATTAAATATATAAAATGGATAATGAATCAATTTGGAAACTATATGGAAAATTTTACAAGAATTTTATGGTATGATTCTATTATTATCAACCAACCTGAAAGTAATGATAATCACTTATTCAGTGGATTAAAATCAATTCTTTTATGAGATTTTATATATTAGAACACTCAGTTTCTATGAATAGAATGATTGATGTACCATAAATGTGTAAATGGAGGTTAAAGTTATGTATAAATCATAGTGTTTTGACAAGTTTATAAAAAAATTCAATAAAACATAAAAAACCACAGAGAAAAAAATATGATATTTCTTTCATGATCAAATTGTTTCAAAGGATAATTGAGGAAACTATGTTAAGGGTGTATAAAATGATTATATGGGGAATGGAAGATCATAGAGAAATTGACTGTATAGGTGATGTGATTAAGATAGATAACTTTGTGAATAGAGAGAATGATATAAAGAATCCACCACCAAAATTTTAGTGTTTCAAATTCAATGTGTGTGAGAATTAATCAATCACACTGAAAAATTCAATTGTTATTGACAATGAACAATATCATAAACATATATACCCATGATACAAAGGTAAATCTCATGTGATCCCTATTTTTTAAAAGGGCTGAGATAATGAATGTGTGAAAGGTATACTTACAATCCACTCTAGATGTTGTAATGTATTATTGAACCATAGATATATCCATTTTTTCATACATGGAAACTTTTCTAAGGATATCAAGATTCCCCCTAAATGAATAGATGTTAAATAACTAATAAAACCCTATATTGTTACGATGATCGCATCACAAGTATATGATTCTTATTCGGTGGATATTTGTTCAAATTTTCTTCCTTTAAAACTTCTCAATCTTCATCTGATGAAACTTGATTTCATATTAGGAATGTACTGAAATTATCTACATAAATCCAACATCAATTTTCAAGAAATCGATGTAATATTTGATATTCCAAATCAACCTATGATCTTCAATCAATCTAACAATATGTATAAACTTCTATTGGAGATAAAATCTGTTGTATAGTTATTAATTTCCATTCATATGGGTTATTTTTATCAAATGGTTTGAAGAAAACATGACAATGATGATATAACTATTTTGTGTGAATTTGTTAATTTTATTCCAGAGGATTTCTATAGTCTTCAAGAAAAACATCATGTTACATTATAAATATAATTCATATATTGTTCTACACCAATTATAATGAATACCTATTGAATGGACCTGATTTCATTACAGAAATTAGAGAAGAAACTCCCTAAAAGTAATAAAAAGGGATTCATTAGACCAAGTGTTTTACATTTGGATGATCTAGTTACTATTGTTAAAACTATGTATGGATCAGTGGAACTCTTCATGTATTATCAATAGTTTAACAAGATCACAATTAAGAAAAAGTATCCTCTTCCCTATATTAATGACTTATTTGATCAACTACTTGGAGCTAAATATTTTTTCAAGATTTAACTTCATTCATGATCTCGTTAATTAATGTTCACGAATGAGGATATACTCAATATGGTATATTCTATACAATGTTTGGGATGTATGGAGATATAGTAATTCCATTCGACCTTACTAATGTCCCAACAATTTTGATGGATTTAATGAATAGATTCTTTAGAGATTATCTTGATTAGTTTGTTCATGTATTTAAAGATGATAGTCATATCTATATAAATTGTAAGGGAGAGAATTAAGACAAATTTATAATTATAAAAAATACCATATGTAAGGATAAACTAAATCCAAAAATTAAAATGTATGAATTCTAGATGGAGATGGTTTCATTTTGGTGCCATATAATCTCAGTTGAGTGTAAATTAGTAAATCAATCAAAGGTAGAGGCTATTGAATATTTCCCTAGACGAAACATGTTTATTGAGATACATAGTTTTCACGGTTTATATAAATATTATCGATGGTGTGTGCAAAATTTATCATTACTATATAATCCAATCATAATTTTTAATCATAGGTGATCCATTTCCCTCTGGACAAATTAATGTGAGGAAAAGTTCAAGGAATGAAATAGAATATTAGTAAGCACATCTTTTATAACATTACACTATAGTTGTGAAGGATTTTTAATCTACAATGATGTGTCGAATAAGGGATTGAGATGTGTTATTATTCATACTAACATGGTTATATCTTATTCCTCATGACAATTGAGAATTCAGGACCAAAATTTCCTAACTCAAGTTTTTTATTTATTTTTGGGTGGCTTTTAATTAAATAGATGAGGGCATTTTATTTACAGGTTGAAGTTTGATATAAATATTGAACACAAAAATTTTAAGTATATATTCACATAAAATATTAATATTCACTATAATAGATGATTGGATCTAAGTAAAAATTATGGATGCCCAATAGATTACCATGTTGGGAAAGATAAAAAGGTGAATGATTATTTGAGTAAAAAGGATCGTGATTGGATTCTAATGATGATGATTAAAAAAGTTCCAATATTTATGGATTTTTAAAGTATGGATCTAGAAATAGAGATGGAGAAAGAAAAATAGTTTCTCACTTAATTGAATGTTTAACCATATATCCTTGTGAATATTATGGAGGCACAGATGGAAGATGTAGAGTATCGAAATAATGTTAGAAATGTTTCTTAGATTAATATTGATCATGATGGGATGATATGGTTTAAGAACTATTTATGTGTTCCATTGATAAAACAATAGATGAAGGAGTTTCTGGAGGAACCTCATAGTTATTTACTCTCTATTCATTCGAGAAGCACAATTATGTATAGTGATTCGAATGTGTTTTTCTAGTGGGGTGGCATATAGATAGATACCACATAGTTTAAATCTCAGTGCCCGATATATCATCAAATTAATGATGAACGAAAATAATTCAAAGGATTTATTAAATCCATTAAAAATACAAGAATAGATATAGAGGAACACACCAAGTATTTTTATCATGTTACTCACTAAAATGTATAAGGCGTGTAGTTCATAATCGGTTTTAGTTGATCACCTTACTCTATTAGAACACATAATTACTTTCAGATATGTATTTTCATCAGATAATATCTCAATGATATAAATTAAATATGTGTTACGATTGTATGAAGTTCAACATTCCATTGTATAGATTAAGTTCTGAATTTTACCTCCATGTTTTGGTAAATTCATCAGTAGGATCTTGATATTGAGTTGAGTTTTAACACTTTTTATTATCCAGACATAGATATTCATTATGAGTTAAAAATTACAAAATTTTAGGATATGTTGTGATAATATACATTGGATTTTAACTTGTTTTAGAATCAACACATTCCTCTACTAGAATTTTATACAACTATATCTTTCACTCAAGAATTCATATTGATCCTAATGAATCCCTTTATAGAATGAAATGTATAACTACAATATGATAGAATGTATTTATATAAAGAATTCTATTGGAATCATAGGTAGTTGAAGAAATCATAGAAATTGATAGAGTCATTCATTTACAAATCAAGTAAGATTATAATGAGTAAAATGTTATAATGATAGTCTTTGATATGATATATAATTTGAACATTGTTAAAATGTGTTTTTATTAATTATTCCATGGAAGAAGGTTATGAGATTTGGGAAGAATGGGTAACTAATCCCATGTTATATCATCCCCATTGAAATTATTTATTTTATCGGGACCATAAAATATAATTTGTTTTATACACTAAACCTCACTGAAGTCCATAATATTTTCCAAGTATCTATCTTGAGGAAGTACGTTACAGTCCTTTCGCATGTACTAAACTCAGTGGTCATACTGTTGGATGAAATATTTCTTATGAGGAACAATCAATGATGATTCTATATCAAACAAAAAATGTTCTACAAAACAATACTACTCACTTTGTCAATGTGTTGGGTTGGAACCACAAGTTTGAAGAGGTTATATAGAAACATTTGGATATAATGAGGCAATATAATCCTCATTTGTTTGTATTAGAGTGAAAAAATTTGAGGGAAAAATTAATTTTAAAGGGGGAATAATGTGACAACAATATTTTTTTTATTTATTTATCTGAATAAATAAATATATTTGATATATCTCATTAAATTATAATCTTAGTCATTATTTCATTACACATAACACCAATTTAAGCATGTGATATATGAAATTGTTGGTAAGATTTTATTACATATGACACATTGATTTTACATTACAACAATTTATTCTTAATTTTAATTAAGATTTCCATTATATCCTAGAAATTAAACATATCTAAATGAATATTAATAACTAATTTTTAAATATTATTTATAACGGTTCTATATAAATGAAACACGTTGTTAATAAACATGCATAATTTTTGCTAAATGTTTTATATGTTTCAAAAAAAAATATTTTCAAAAAAATTAAATTTTGTTGTGAGCATTATTAACATTTATTTTTGACCCATAGAAAATTAACTTGATAAAAAAATTTATTTTTGGAAACAATCTTGTCAAATTTATATTAGTGTGATTTTTTTAAAATTTTTATTTTTTGTTGCTTTGTGAAAAATACATAATTTTAATTGATAATTACATTTCCATTAAAATTATTTAAAAAGATAAATTATATCTATTTTTTTAACATTAAATTATATCCATTATTTATATAATAATCCAATTTTCTTCATTTTAACCAAATTTAAATTTTATTTTGATATAAAAACATTTTATTCTTCTGTGCATTTTCTATTTAATAACTCACACTATCACCATGTCTATAGGATTATTTTTTATATTAAAATTTTATACTTATGTAAATATAATATTAAAAAGTGGATTATATATTTGGAATCATAATAATTTATATTATCTAATAATTTCAACTAATTCTTTGACCAAAATTAATAGTATGAACAATAAAATTTATTTACTACAGTTAAGGTTAAAATGAGTTTATTGGGGGCCAAACTTAAATGAAAAGGATAAAAATTACACATATAATTGACTAAATTCTATTTTAGGGACATATTTAAAACTTATTGTGTTTAATATTCAAGGTTGATCTATTTTTTCTCTTTTGGATTCTAAAATACATGGTAAAACCTATTTATTTCAAAAAAAATTATAACTATACCACTCACATCACTTATAAAAATCCAAACCATCACCTCATTTATTCACAGCATAAAAAATTTTGGTTCAGAGATTAACAGCAAAAATAAATTTCCAAATTCCCTTCTATCATCGTAGAAGCCTTATTTTTTACATATATCCAACCTGGGAAGGCTTTTAGTGCAAACCTAATGATAATAACTGAAGAAGAGGTAACATTCATCAATGAGTATTTTTTTATTTCCTCCTACAAGTCCATAAATTTTTTTAAGACACTTTCATTAAATAATATTAGTATATTACATATAATTTATTTTTTATTTTATGTTAATTACATACATCCACCTCCATTTCAATCAAATGGGTTATGTAATCATCGTTCATGTGTATGTCAGAATACCACCTCACGAACCGATGTCATTCGGTTTTCCATTACCACCTATTAATGCCCAAAATTGTTGAGATTTTATAAATTATATGTCGTAGTAATGATATTATTATACATATAGAATAATTATATCACACATACCTACATACTCTCTATTTTTATAAAATATGATAGTGCCACTCATTTGTAGGGCAGGCAACCGCCTCATGAATCGATATGATTCATTCACCCATTAACTTAAAGGGAATAAGGACTAATATATGGGAAATAATTTATATATATTAAATAAAATTTTTCATGGATTGATAATTTATCATTTATGTATCTTTAATTAATTTTGAACAAAAAAGTGAAACAATGTTCAGGCATACGTACAACCTACTGTCTCCATGAACGATGTATTTCATTTGAAATCTATACATTTTATAGATTAATATAAATACATATATAATTAATAGATATGATATTTTTATTGTAGATAAAATCATATGTATAATTAAAACCTTATCAATTTAATATGATAAATAATTACATATAAAAGCACATATTAAAAATAAAGCAGTTGTTACATTATACATCACATTAACCTGGAATTTCTAATAAATATGTAATAAAATGTCACATGAAAAACATATATGGTATAATATATATTAATATGTTTCTTTATAATATTATAAAATGTTTATATTTATTAAACATGATATTTTAATTAGTAAATAGATATCAAGACTTAAGGTAAGGTATTTTTATCTCAATTTTCAATATTTGAGACATATGTTGGGTATTGCAACTATATTTTTCTTATGAAGTGTATATATAAATTATAGACATGTAATATATATAATTGAATTTACTTTTGGATATTATAAGTTTCATTGTATATTATTCCTTTATGGGGCTTATGATTCAGGGTTATGAAAGCGGTGAAGCTTTTATGTTACAATCTTATAATTTATCAGGATTGTTTATGAGTATATTTATAAGGATAGAATATTATGATCAATATATCTAGAAACTAATTATTTGTATTCTCCTATGCTTATTCATGATATTTTCATGTAATATAACTATTTTCCATCTCTTCGGTACTCAAAATATTGGAATTTTTTTTAATAAAATCCATATTTATTTCTCTCTCTCTTTGAAAATCCGTTTTCATATAAATCAATGTTTTATAAACATGTTTTAAAAAATATTTATTATTATCCTATGAATGTAATAGTAAATTTACACATTTTTTCTTTGTATGTATTTTTAATGGAGTCATAATGTAATTTTTCAAACATTTTCCTTTTATATTTGGTCAAAAATATGAAATGAATCTTATTTATCTTGTATGGAATGAACAAAACATCCTATATTCATGAACAATATTTTCATGGAATATTAAATTATATGATTTCAATTTTATTTTTTAAAGATAATTATTTTAAAAATGTTTTATGTTTAAAAAATTTCAAAGAAGAAAATATATTTTTCTCATGATATGTTTTTAATAATATTTAAAAATAATTTTACATCTAAGATGATATCAATTGATGTTACATATGCCTTACTATGGATATGATCCATTTATAGAATTCATATTATTTTTCTTAATGGTTTATGTTCCGATGAAATGATATTTATAAATCCCATTTACATTCTATGGGTCATACAATAATAAAATTATCATGAAACCTTCTTTTATGGCATAGGATATCCTATGATGAAATGATGAAATGACTATGAAACCTATATATTTTACATAGGCTATGATATGAAGAAATGTTTACGAATCATTTTTAATGAAATGGATTATGATATAATCAATGTTTTATGATATTATAGAAAACATAAATATGGTTTTCTTTATGAGATAGATGAGACCTATATCTCCCCTAATGCATTGGGTAAAGTTTTACATATCACGAGATAGAAAGGAATGGAACAGTGAGTGAACCCAGTTTAGTATGGGAATTTTACTAATATGATGGTCATGAGAGTGAACATAAACTACTCATATTATTTTAGGATTGAAATTATTCCACTATTATAGACATGATAATGATCCTTGATTATTATGGAAATGATTTTATATGATTATGTGTATTCCATGAATCTATTTATTATGATAATGTTATTCTCTCAGGACACATGTTCTTTGATTACCTTATTATTCATGTCATATGAAATTCATATCATCATTCAAAAAAAATATTATGATCTTTGAAATAGATGGTATTGTTTTCTAATATTATTCTCATGTTCCCATACCCATATGTCCATGTTATGCTTATATATTTCCTTTATTTACCCTTATTATCATTTGATCTCTCCCATTCTTATGTTACATTTCCCCAGGTTATGAAGAAATATATTATGTATGATATGACTATGATTTTTTCTATTTATGAATAACACAATGGGATATAACATGGTCTAAAAATGTACTGAATTTTTTGTTTCCAATATTCCAATGGCACTAAACTGCTACAGCCCTCAGGAATGTGTTTTTATAATGTATTTCATATTGATAAGACATCATGTAATATATAAGAATGATAATTATAGGTCACTATATTTTGGCTATAGGAAAGTCTTTAAATATGTAATACAAGAACAACTAGAAATTTTTTAGGAGTACTCGACATTAACAATGATTAATACAGAACATATGGTTCCAGAATTATTTTCATAATAATTAATAAGTATTTTTATAAACATAGAATAATGGAAATTAACCAATAGTGCCTATTGAAAAATTAATCCCTTTAAAAATTATTTATAACTTGTTATAAATCATTTAGTTAGGTCTTAATTTAATTAGCCATATATTTAATAACATGATTTTCCTTTCATAAAATTGACCATTCATGAGTTTTCATGTGCTATATTAGTCTTTATATTGATCTACATTCATTTTAATGAGACACTGGAAACCCACATGACATGACTAATGTATTTATGTGTATATAATTCTCTTTTTAATGTGTTACATTGAATGTAAAAACGAATAAATACTATATAATTATTATATGACCATGTCACTTTGTTAAAAATCAATACACAACATGAAATGACATTGAATAGTTAACCACATGTCATGTCCTGATTTATGAATATTTGAAGATTGTATTATACAAAGAACAATGGGAAATAGGGAGGGATACATACCTAATCCATAATTCTAAAGAGAATGTATAAGGAAATCTAAACCATATGTCATCTAAATCAATAGAGTGTGTCTAATTCATTTCAACCAAGACTAGAGGTCAATTAAGAGAGACACATCCCCTATCCATGATTCTAATGATTAAGTCGAATGAAATTAAGAATAATATTAACCTTGAAGTATTGATATAATGAGAATTACATGACATCTCATATATCTTATTACATCTAGGTTGGTAGTTAATCCCACCCAAATATTTCCATAATACACATCCTGATGGGTTGAGCATCAGCCCAAACTCATCTGATAAGTCTGAGGTTAGCATCCTAGTTGAATGTCCTATCACTATCACTACATCCATATAAGAAGAACATAACTAATTCCTGTTCTATAGTGGCACATACAATCATTTTAGTTATTTCTATATGTTCCCTCCTAAGGTTCAACATGTCACTGGGAATCAACTAGAGTCCCATATGTCAAATCAATCATGAACAACTGATATGGGATTCCCAACCATTAACACATATATTAGGTCCATTATTACCAAAAAAAGAGAATAATGTTTCTCAACATCATCTTCATCATATTACATCCACAATAGAATCATATTATAGTCATCATCGATGCTAGTCTCAAGAGATGAAACAATTTTTATCTAGATTCCAATGTAATCTATGGTCATTTATCTCACCCAACCATTCTATAGTTTATATAGGTAATAACCATATAGTTACATACATCTCATGAGGGGAGGAACATTATTCCTCTGCTTATCTAAACCTGCTATATGGCTTTAAGGAACCTCATGTTTTCCACATGGACAATACCTAGAAAATCTATCTCAATTCATCACTCACCTCTACACAAAGGTCACTAAGGTCATAGGTCACAAGGGAAGCCATATCACATTAATTTTGTTTCATGTAATTAACATACCACATGATCTATGCGTTATAAGACACATATGTATTATCATTCCATTAGAAATGTATGATTAAAGAATTAAACTAGTGAAAATGATTCATCATGGCCTTAGAAATTTGTTAAATTCAATCCTGTAAATTATGATTCAGTTAATCAATTTATTTGTTAAAAATTGAATGATCACCCATACTATTATTAACACATAAATAAAATTCCACATTAATAAAATTCATATTTCGAAAGGGGGTATTCTTAAGGACTGTCTACCTTAATTTTTTGGTTATACAATTTTTAATATCCCTATGTATATCATCGATGATCATTTAAGTCCAACAATCATCATCTATAATCCTAAGAACCTAAATATAATCATAAAATCAAGTAATTAATTATAAAAAACTCTTAATTAATTAATCATCTCATTTTATCATAGATTACAATTTCGTTCAAAATAAACAAAATGGCATAATTTCCTAAAACACATTGGTTAATTTTTTCAATGTGAAACCATGACCAAAGATAGATAGATGGTTCATGGTGTACTCGAAACATTATTATTTGAAATTTACATAACAATTATGACTCATTGAATATCCAAAATTATATAACTGATCAAATGAATAAAATAATTAACCATTTGATGTTTTTTTAAATGAATGATGTGATACGACATGTATTCATTATCTCGAGATATCATTTATCCATCATAAGAAAATACACCCAGTATTAGAAATATTCCACTATGATACCGTAGAATAGAATCCAAAATCCTAACAATTTCAAAAAAATTGAAGGAGAGATAAATGAGAACATAAATTGGCAACATTAGTGATATTCTCATATCATATTATCATTGAAATCAAAACCAACACCCAACCATAATTGAAGGTGATCAATGTAAGCAAGGGAAAGACCATCCATGGTGTGTTTCATTCAACTGGGGAAGTAAAGTTTGAAAGAAACCAAAAAAATAAATGGGGAAAATGGGAATTCAATTTATGTTCTAATAGAACATAATAATAAATGGATTGTATTTCTACTTACCCTAAATGATGGAAAATTCCATATTATCCTTGAAGGGTACTGACCCACCGGAACCTATGAGGTGTATTCTCTCTCCTTCACCATTTCTATCCAAAGTCAGACAACCACACCATACATACAGAAAAACCTAGGATCCGGGTACTATGACACAGTGGGGTTCACATGTTGTACTCTCCAAGCATCGTGCACCATATAATGTGAAAAATGTAGCTATGGAATTTTTCTTACCCATTAAAAAAATGTGTTCCCACAAGTACCCCTATATCCATGAAAACACCTATCAATGGAATTTTGTAAGAAATTTCACATAGTGTAAAGTATAGGAACATTACACTCTTATGTCGATGTTCACCCGAGCACCAAAATACATCCCACTCCTTGTGCCACATAAAAAAACATATCTATGAGATATACAAACACTCAATACCTCAATATGAAGTATGATTCTAAAAATTATTATATCAGAAATAAATTAAACTCTTTATAATTTTCAAAACCCATATCAATAAGGGTGATTAACCTCCCCATGTAACACCCTGAGATTTTATGATGAATATTCTTTTAATTTCATTAATTTCTTGTGTTGTATGCTACACCAAGATTACCTTGCGCTATACGCAACACCGTATTATCTTGCAGTATGCACAACACTATTCTTGGATCGTGTTACACACAATTTTGATAATAGTTATTCTACGCAACATTGAGTATATATATATATATTCAATGCATAAATGAAATATGGTTGGATTATATTATACAAAACAACGAAGGATTCTTTCACAACACCCAACCCTGACTTGGCTTGCATTACACGCAATCGCGACCTTCCTCGATAGCGTGTGTTGTACGCAATACTGGGTTTTACTAAAAAACTATATATTATTATAATATTGTTTTGAACTAGACGTTATGAATAGAGCTAACTAAATTTTTAATTTTATAACATTATTATTCATCTTACACATTTCTAGATCATGGTATAAGAACAAAATAAATTTTTCGGGTAAAATAAGTATTTTTTAAAAAAATGTAGTTTTGCCGCCTTTTGATGGAACACACACTTTAAATCTAGTTTTTGACATGTTTATAAGTTTAATTTGACAAAATCAAATTCTTCTTTTGAATTAGGATATAAAAATTTACATTATATAAAGTTTTAATATTTTTCCGATAACTTTCATATTTTAATGAATAGTAAAAACACGCTATATTTTAATTAAAAACAACTTTTTTTCATCGTAATATCTTATGTGGTTAAATTATAATATTTAATAGTTTTTAATTATAAATAGAATATATTTTTACCATTTAATATAATATATGTCATTATCATTTATTTTACCTTGAATTCGTAGGTTAAATCAATTCAATCTTTTGCAATGTTTTAAAGAAAAACCCGTTTTCTTTCGACAACAGGATTAATTTTAATTTAATTTCTGCAACTTTTGTGTATTGAATTTGAAAAAATGGATTCCATATTTGGAATCAGTGGATCCAAATTATGTTAAAAAGCTACTTTTTATTTTTGGGAATTATGAATAGTAACTACGGTAAATTTTATTTACCATAGTTAAAGGTAAATCGGGTAATTAAGGGTAAATATAAAATTTTAAAATTACCCTAAAAATTTTCAAAATACTATTTAATGACTAAAAGTAGACCCATATCACCTAAGGGTCGGATTAGATTTATTTAATTAAATTTTTTCAATGAAAATAATTTAATTATTATTAAAACCAAAGAATGTGACAACATGTCACTCTCTTAAATCTTATAAGTATAATAATTTTAATATAGTGATAAACTTCATGTAACTTCAAACATGAATAGTCTCCAGAAAGCTAATACAATTATCAACATCATAGGAATTTATTTATAATTTTTAGAGACTATATAATTATCATTTTTTATGACACAAAGATGATGCAGTAATTGTCTTATTAATGAAATATTGACATAATTGATGTTATAAATGCCCAAATAAATGTAATTTGAGACTTTTTATGACTTACACTAATTTTATTGGTTAATATGACATGTTTTTTTTGATTTAAGTAACTTTTTTATAACTTATTATTCTGTTATGAATTTCATAAAAATCATGTATCAAATAGTGTTAAAATTGACATAAATTAGTTTTTAAAACAAATATTATATTATTAACTGTTATTTAATTCCTAAAAATCTAAGGTTCGGCCAAATGACTTAGATAAAAATATATATATTATTAATAAACAACTTGGGGTTCGTTTGGCTTGTTATGGTAAGTTTATTAACCAAATAGTGTAAGAAAACAAAAAGACACAGTAAAAGTTAAATTATTTTACTTAGAGTTAAATCTAATTGGTAAGGTTAAAATAATAATATAAACTTGTCTAAATCCTATTTTATGAGATGATTTAGACCCATACCCACTTTAGCTTCGAAATAATACCCTTTATAACCATTATAAACTGAATTTTACCTTAATATAAAATAATATTTTGAGATTTTCCTAAGGTGCCCCTCTCCTCCCTTATAAAAGGGAACCTCCTCCCTCTCCTCCTCACACCAATTTGAGCCTTCAAGCACGGAAAACACCTTCCAAATTACATTCTTCACTTCCCTAGAAACATCCTAGAGGTTATGGTCTACTTTAATGTCCAATCTTAGTTCCCTAAGAGGAGGTTTCAAAGAGGCGTATCGAAGAAGAGGTAATTTCTTCTCCCGATTCTTTCAAGCTTCTTTCTTCTTCAAATTATTCATCTTTAGTTGTTTCATTATAAATTAATAACATCAGTATATCTAATATACTGATTTTTTATTATAAATATGAAACAAACCCATTTCACCTTCTATCCATCCTACGGAAAACAAAATCACCGTGCGTGCGTACGTACGGAATACCGTCTCCACGCCGTGGTGTAATCTGTTTTTCCACCAACACCTTACATGGATGGGTATAATGGTGTAAAGAATAACTATACATAGTTATTATAACATAATACTGATTCTGATATATTGTATCATCCACTCTAATTCAATTCAATAATTATGGAAATGATATCATCGCTCGTGCGTACGTATGGACTACCGTCTCCACGACGCGATGAGATTCATTCTCCCTGTTAACCATTTAAGAATGATTATAAAGTATATATAAGAAATAATAATGAAATATATGACTTTATAAAGCTACTGGATTTATGTATATATGTATTTAATCTACTTAATTCCATTAAACTCAATAAGGAAACGAAAACAGCATTCATGCGTACGTACGGCCTACCGTCTCCATGAACGGTGTATTTCTTTCCATTTACTGATATATTATATATGTATATTCTGAATATATATTATATATAAATCATGTTTTATATTCTCGAATTAAGTAATCATGATCTATGTAATCATATGAATAATTACAAGTCAAAACACAGACGACAAATGAATCGATTTTACCCAAAACACTCTTTAACTTGGAATTTACAAAAGAACGGGTAAAATAAAGTCATAAGTGCACAATATATGATATAATAACAATGATTATGATTCTGTAATAATTTAATTACATTATTTAAATCATTATACAGGAGTTTCGGACACTTACGAAGCAAATCAGACCTAAGGTAAAGGAAATATCACAATCTCATTTTTATCCGAGATTGTTTATACTTTGGTATTTACTAGGGTGTATTTTATCATCCACATACATGTTTCTTCGATATGTAATATTATTTCCATCCAACTAAAATTGTTTAAATCCAATTTTACCCTTCAGTGTGATTTCAGTAAAAGATATGAAAGGAATCTTTTGTCGTTTTCTATACGAGGTACTTTTTGACTTTTCCGTCAAAAGTACGAGAAGAATGTTTTTTTAACTTATACGGAATGAATGGATTTTTAAAACATTATTTCCAAGAAGCTTACTTTACATGTTTTCATGTTTATTTTTAATCAACTTCTTTTAGTTTATAATTGTATGACATGTTATGAAAAGAAAAGTGTTTTTGATGAAGAAAGGTTATTTTCCTCAAGAATGGAGTTCAAGTGTTTTATCAAAATTATTTTCCATCTAAGATAATAAAGGGTTCTGTTTCTATCCCTATTATTACATTGATTTGACTATGTTGTGATGAAATTATTTTTATGAATTCCTTTATCTTATATGAATTGTTTTATGATGTCATGATGTTTAAGATTCCCATTTTTATTACATGGGTTATGCTATGATGTATGGTTTATGAGTTTGTCGCACACATAAGAATGGTATCATTATGAGATGGGTGGGACCTATATCTCCCTCCAATACATTGGGTATAGATTTTATATCTAATGAGATAGACATGGTGGGAATGGTAGGTTATACCGGTTCAGTGAAACAGGACTGAAACGAGGGTGACTCGGTTCAGAAAGGGACTTTGTCCACTGAGATAGTCTTGGCAATGAGTCTTGACTAATATGGAATGATTATCTATGATTATGTGTGAATTCCACAATGTTTCATGTTTTAAGTTATGATTATTGGGATTAGATTTCACTACTATGATTTATCCCATGTTATGAAATTATGATCTCTTTTGCAGGTTAAGATTTCCAAAAGATATGTTCTTATGAATATGATGTGATTGATATTTCTTTTGTTTACACTTACTGAGCATTTGAGCTCACCCTTTTTATGTTTTATTTTCCCCGAGATATAAAGAAAGGTTTTAGGTAAAAAAAGAATATCTTTATGGGAGATGTTGAAGATCTTTCGCCACGATTAGAAGATTATATTCCAAGTTTCCAAAGACACTAAACTATTATGGTCCTTGTGTGTGTGTTTTTGTTATGTACTAAGTATTCCGCAAAAGTAATGTAATGTTCATGTACGTCAAGCTTCAGGTCTCTACAGTTGGTATCAGAGGAAAGGATTAGTCAACCATTGGAAACTAGGATGCAAAAACGTTAGTGAGATCCCTAGAGATATTTCTAAGGTATGTCTAGGGATGTCCCTAAGGATAAGTATACGTATAGGATATAGTCCTACAACTATGATAACGATCATAGAATTTAACCTATGATGTTAGATATTGATGGTGCCCCCCCTTTACTATGTTGTTTTACCTAGCATGATTTTTTCCTCTCACACTATTCCTTTTGGGTTTTAGAAAATGGCTGGAAACAGGATGATTCATGATAATGGAGGATATGATGGACAATGGAATTATTTTCTTCATGAGAAACCAAATGAAACAGGATCTGGAAGTCCAAACATCGTTATTATGCCTAATCAACAATCTCATAATATGATCAATAATCTCAACTTTGGTAAGTTTCCCCACTCAAATAATAAGAGAAATATGGAGTTTCATGATGATCATAGAGGAAAGAAAGTTCAATTTCCCTCATGTAAATCACGTGGGAAGAGGCATCAGGGAGATTGTTTCAAAGGAACTGGAAGATGCTTTGGGTGTAGAAAAGAAGGACACAAAGCTAGTAAGTGCAAAGGAAAAGGTTCAGTTAACACCAGGGATGAGGATAATGGTATTGCTACGACATCAACAATGGTTAAATGTTTTAAATGTGGAATGTACGGGCATTATGAAAACCAATGCCCTAAGGGAAAGTCTCATGAAGAGAATCAGTATGGTCGTATGGGTAGTATTTATGTGGATGATTATGAAGAGACTACAATTGATATGTGAGATGAAAGAATTGTTGAATCTCGGTCAATGGTTTAAAAATGTAGTGGAATGATTACATGTTTATCATGTGTAATGTAGTATAAGTAATCTCATGGTACTATGGAATAAAGAGACATCTAAGGATTGTTACACTGTTGTCTTTCCTTAAGATTTGAAAGTGTATGATTAATGGTACCAGTAACCATGAAAGCTTATTCAGATATTTTTGGAAAGCAGATGATATGCACATAATGAACGAATAAAGAGAAAATGAAATGTTTGACAGTATTCATGAGCTCATGATTGATATAAAGACTAAGTGATATCATGGTTTGAGTATATAGAATTTTGAGGATTTTGGTATGTGGAAAGAGTTAACTTTTAACAGCACTCGTGTTTTCAATAAGGTTCAATGGGTATTCAAGAGAGTACAAGATTAAGGCCTTTGAATGTTTGGAATGTGACCAACAAGATATATATTATGATATATGGGGATCAATGATGGTATTAAATCTCTAAGAGTGGACTGCAGTATTATGGATAAGACTAAAGATTGGAATGGATTATGTTGGAAATAAGTTTGTATTGTTTGTTTTTCGATATTATTGATGGGATGTTATAGTAATATAGTTTTAGAAAAAGGAAAACATGCAGAACATGCGACAGCCCATCGCGTCGGACAAGGCTATGGGAATCGAACCCACAACCGAAGTGTGACTGCCCTTTTTTGCCTACCACTGGCCTACATGAAGTCCCTGTTTAGTAGAAACTAGATTTATTATATTAACCAATATAAGTCCATTTTAGGAACTATATAAGATTAATATCCCTATAGATGGACTTTTGTATTTTTTTATACCTTTTCTAACCTTTTGTTTGAGACAGATGGAATGACCCATCATTCTATCACATGATCTACTAACACATCACGAATGACAAATTCAACTTCATTTCTTTAAGAGATGAAGTGGAAATTTTCCAAAGAATGACAAACAGTGAGACTATACCAAAATCATGAAAGTATTCCTTCTAATTCCAATTTTATCAACATTAGGGAAATGATCTTGAAAAACCAAAAATGTTTTCCTACTTCCCTTACATCCGATGAATCAGATGGTACCTTAGATCACCACAAATCAATAGCTTTGTGATTGTTGGATTTTTCATAGCCATGTTCTCTACCACTCTCCATCAGAACATGATGGTTAGATTTTTCTTCCATATCCATATTTTCACCTATGTTCTCCTACGTAGAAACCCAGTGATGTGTTAATTTGGGTAACCGTTATATTTCATACTTTAGTTTTTAAACCATGTTTTGGTATTCCTTTTTACGATGTGGGTTTCTATTAAACAAACTTTTGAGTAGTAAACAATTTATAACCCCGACGAATTTCGAGGGAGAAATTCATAATAAGGGGGGTAGAATGTAACACCCCAATATTTTATGAAAAATATTCTTTTAATTTCATTAATCTCTTGTGTTGTATGCTACACCACAATTACCTTGCGCTATACGCAACACCGTATTAGCTTGCAGTATGCGCAACACTATTCTTGGATCGTGTTACACACAATTTTTATAATAGTTATTCTACGCAACATTGAGTATATATATATATATTCAATTTATAAATGAAATATGGTTGGATTCTGTTATAAGAAACAACGAAGTATTCTTTCACAACACGCAACCCTGACTTGGCTTGCATTACACGCAATCACGACCTTCCTCGATAGCGTGTGTTGTACGCAATACTAGGTTTTACTAAACAACGATATATTATTATAATATTGTTATGAACTAGATTTTATGAATATTCTTAACTAAATTTTTAATTTTATAACATTATTATTCATCTTACACATTTCTAGAACATGGTATAAAAACAAAATACATTTTTTGGGTAAAATAAGTATTTTTAAAAAAAGTGCAGTTTTGCTGCCTTTTGATGGCACACCCACTTTAAATCTAGTTTTTGACATGTTAATAAGTTTAATTTGACAAAATAAAATTCTTATTTTGAATCAGGATATAAATATTTACCTTAGATAACGTTTTTATATTTTTCCAATAACTTTCATATTTTAATGAATATTAAAAACACGCTATATTTTAATTAAAAATAACTTTTTTTCATTGTAATATCTTATGTGTTTAAATTATAATATTGAATGGTTTTAAAGTATAAATAGAATATATTTTTACCATTTAATATTATTTATGTCATTATCATTTATTTTACCTTGAATTCGTAGGTTAAATCAATTCAATCTTTTGCAATGTTTTAAAGAAAAAACAGTTTTCTTTCGACAACAGGATTAATTTTAATTTAATTTCTGCAACCTTTGTGTATTGAATTTGAAAAAATGGATTCCATATTTGGAATCAGTGGATCCAAATTATGTTAATAAGCTACTTTTTATTTTTGGGAATTATGAATAGTAACTACGGTAAATTTTATTTACCATAGTTAAAGGTAAATCATGTAATTAAGGGTAAATATATTATTTTAAAATTACCCTAACAAATGTCAAAATCCTATTAAATGACTAAAATTCGACCCATATCACCTAAGGGTCGGATTAGATTCATTTAATTAAATTTTTTCAATGAAAATATTTTAATTATTATTAAAACCAAAGAATGTGACAACATGTCACTTTCTTAAATCCTATAAGTATAATAATTTTAATATATTGATACACTTCATGAAACTTCGAACATGAATAGTATCCAGAAATATAATACAATTATCTACATCATAGGAATTTATTTATAATTTTTAGAGATTATATAATTATCATTTGTTATGACACAAAGATGATGTAGTAATTGTCTTATTAATGAAATTTTGACATAATTGATGTTATAAAAGCCCAAAAAATGTAATTTGAGACTTTTTATGACATACACTAATTTTATAGGTTAATATGACATGTTATTGTCGATGTAAGTAACTTTTTTTGAACTTATAATTCTTTTATGAATTTCATAAAAATCCTGTACCAAATAGTTTTTAAAATTGACGTAAATTAGTTTTTAAAACAAATATTATATTATTAATTGTTATTTAATTCATAAAAATCTAAGGTTCATCCAAATGACTTAGATAAGAATATATATATTAAATATAAACAACTTGGGGTTCGTTTGGCTTGTTATGTTATGTTTATTAACCATATAGTGTAAGAAAACAAAAAAGACACGGTAAAAGTTAAATTATTTAACTTAGAGTTAAATCTAAATGATAAGGTTAAAATAAAAACCTAAACTTGTCTAAATCCTATTGGATGAGAGGATGTAAACCCATACCCACTTTAGCTTCGAAATAAGACCCTTTTGAACCATTATAAACTGAATTTGACCTTAATATAAAATAATATTTTGAGATTTTCTTAAGGTACCCCTATCCTCCCTTATAAAATGGAACCTCCTCCCTCTCCTCCTCACACCAATTTGAGTATTCAAGCTTGGCGAACCCCTGAAGCATTACCTTATCCACTTCCCTAGAAACATCCTAGAGGTTCTGGTCTACTTTAAAGACCAATATTAGTGCCCTAAGAGGAGGTTTCAAAGAGGCGTATCGAAGAAGAGGTAATTTCTTCTCCCGATTCTTTCAAGCATCTTTTTTCTTCAAATTCTTCATATTTAGTTATTTCATTATAAAGTAATAACATAAGTGTATCTAATATACTGATTTTTTATTATAAATATGAAACAACCTCATTTCACCTTCTATCCATCCTACGGAAAACAAAATCACCGCGCGTGCATACGTAGGGAATACCGTCTCCACACCGTGGTGTAATCTGTTTTTCCACCAACACCTTACATGGATGGGTATAATGGTGTAAAGAATAACTATAAATAGTTATTATAACATCATACTGATTCTTATATATTGTATCATCCACTCTAATTCAATTCAATAATTATGGAAACGATATCATCGCTCGTGCGTACGTACGGGCTACCGTCTCCACGACGCGATGAGATTCATTCTACATGTTAACCATTTAAGAATGATTATAAAGTATATATAAGTAATAATAATGAAATATATGACATTATAAAGCTACTGGATTTATGTATATATGTATTTCATCTACTTAATTCCATTCAACTCAATAAGGAAACGACAACAGCGTTCATGCGTACGTACGGCCTACCGTCTCCATGAAAGGTGTACTTATTTCCATTTACTGTTATATTATATATGTATATTCTGAATATATATTATATATAAATCATGTTTTATATTCTGGAATTAAGTAATCATGATCTATGTAATTATATGAATAATTACAAGTCAAAACACGGACGATAAATGAATCGATTTTACCCAAAACACTCTTTAACATGGAATTTACAAAAGAACGGGTAAAATAAAGTCATAAGTGAAACATATATGAAATAATAACAATGATTATGATAATGGAATAAGTAAATGACATTATTTAAATCATTATACAGGAGTTTAAGACACTTACGAAGCAAATCGGACCTAAGGTAAGGGAAATATCACAATCTCATTTTTATCCGAGATTGTTTATACTTTGGTATTTACTAGGGTGTATTTTATCATCCACATAATTGTTTCTTCGATATGTAATATTATTTCCATCCACCTACAATTTTTTATATCCAATTTTACCCTTCAATGATATTTTAGTAAAATATATGAAAGGAATCTTTTGTCGTTTTTTGTACGAGGTACTTTTTGACTTTTCCGAAAAAAGTACGAGAAGAATGTTTTTTAACTTATACGGAATGAATGGATTTTTAAAACATTATTTCCAAGAAGCTTCCTTTACAAGTTTTCAAGTTTATTTTTAATAAACTTCTTTTATTTTAGAATTTTATGACATGTTATGAAAAGAAAAGTGTTTTTGAAGAAGAAAGGATATTTTCCTCAAGAATGGAGTTCATGTGTTTTATCAAAATTATTTTCCATCTAAGATAATAAAGGGTTCTGTTTCTATCCATATTATTACATTGATTTGACTATGTTGTGATGGAATTAATTTTATAAATTCCTTTATCTTATATGAATTGTTTTATGATGTCATGATGTTTAGGATTCCCATTTTTATTACATGGGTTATGCTATGATGTATGGTTTATGATTTTGTGGAACACATAAGAATGGTATCATTATGAGATGGGTGGGACCTATATCTCCCTCCAATGCATTGGGTAATGATTTTATATCTCATGAGATAGACATGGCTGGAATGGTAGGTTATATCGGTTCAGTGAAACAGGACTGAAACAAGGGTAACTCGGTTCAGAAAGGGACTTTGTCCACTAAGATAGTATTGGAAATGAGTCTTGACTAATAAGGAATGATTCTCTATGATTATGTGTGTATGCCACAAGTTTCATGTTTTATGTTATGATTATTGGGATTAAATTTCACTACTATGATTTATCCCATGTTATGAAATTATGATCTCTTTTGCAGGTTAAGATTTCCAAAAGATATGTTCTTATGAATATGATGTGATTGATATTTCTTTTGTTTACCCTTACAGAGCATTTGAGCTCACCCTTTTTATTTTTTATTTTCCCCAGTATATAAATAAAGGTTTTAGGTAAAAAAAGAAGATATTTATGGGATATGTTGAAGATCTTTCGCCACGATTAGAAGATTATATTCTGAGTTTCCAAAGACACTAAACTATTATGGTCCTTGTGTGTGTGTTTTTGTTATGTACTAAGTATTCCGAAAAAGTAATGTAATGTTCATGTACGTCAAGCTTCGGGTCTCTACACCACACTACATCACTTCTCATCCTCAATAATCCTCTTCAGTTTTCCCATCATAAATATTAACCCAATGAAACACCAAATCATACTTACTTCATTTCCTTTTTTAATGGAACACTGAATGATCATTCACTGCAAAAATAAAATCATAAGGAACATTACTAAAAAACCATATGCTACAACTTTTAACCACCACGAAAACACTGAGAAGGAACTTAACGACTCCCATTAACTCTAAAAACCCGTGATTTCATTAATCCTTTCATAAACAAGCTAATAGTGATCCGCACAACAATATTACCTTATACAAGTATATTTATAGCCATAATTATTATCACTATTGTAATTACCTCCCTAAACACATTTCCGTTATTCCAATGACTTATTTGGTGTTGTTTCGATCTCACCACACCCTATTATATTTGAAAAACCATGCATAACCCTTCTATGATATAATTTTTTAAAACAAAGGACACACCTACCAATGCACCATCATGGAACTCAATCACGATCGATTTATCCCTAGATGCATTATGAAATCATCCAAACACATCCATAAAAATTTAATCCTAAAACTCGGAGGCATTCCAAAACTAGATCTTCAGACAACCAACCACAGTCATGCAGCCACCCTAACCACCGATGCATCCTCAATCTAGATCATTCTTGGATCCCACTAAAACCATGATGAGACTGATATTAAAACATAACATCCATCTAATATTAAACACCCATATAACACATTAAAATAATAATTGGACCATATATATCAAATTATTCTATTGAATGACATAAAAATTGTACCATGATCATGTAATGGTCGGTCTCATCACATTTATAAAATTTATAACATGTGGGTTATAGCTCTGGGGAACATAATCCATTCATTATCACAAATAATATTTTTATGTGTCTGATTAGCTGAGACTTGAGAACAATTATGAATCATAAATTGATTCTCATTCCAAACTAACTAGGAACATCATCGTTAACACTTAATGATTTTTTATTTATCATGGGGTTCACACCCCACAAAAAACAATGGTTCACTTCCCATCATATATATTTAATTATATAGATCCGATAGTGAAACCATAATAGGTTCCACAATCACAGATGTGACTCCCCTTATGATCCACTCCCACCCATATTTTTAACTCATAACACCAGACTATCAATGTTGTAACTATCCATATTAGGGAAAACATTCATAATTCTCATCAATAAACATGGATTCCTAGACTGTGAACCTTTCATCAAAAACACTAACAATTAGTTTGTGAATGATATCTTTTTGATAAAAAATTCAAATTTATTTTATGTCTATCAAGAATGAACCACCTCAATCTAATCCATAAATAATAGGTAAAATCTCTTATACCAATCAAACAAGGATCCTGAATAATAACACCATGAACTAGAAGTCACCAAATATAGGCTCATGTCCCCAATACACTGACAATTCTCACAATCATTTCTATATTATCTAACTAGAAACACCAATTTCCTTACACTTTAAAATTGGGTATTCCATCTATGCCAATATATATCACATGATTAAATTATAACCAATTTCATATCTAAAATATAGAGAAACATCCCACAATATATCTTTCAATATCCATCAACCTAGGATAATTCTAAAATAGGGAAATGGAAACATTACACAAATTCAATGGGGATTGGAAACCTACTAACTTCAATATATGAAATCCTCAAAAAAAACAATGTATTGGAACTCATGGTGTTTTTTAAGAAAATTCATGGCATATTATATTCCAATACCATATAACTGGTAACATATCAGATGAATTGATCTCATAAGACATTTAATCTTAACACAATTACTATATTTAATTCATTGTCTAGCCCTAAATAACTCCTCTATGAGGTTCCACTCATATATATATTATACAACTCACCATTATCATGATCCATATATCATAACTCAAGGATATCCATCCTAGATCAATAAACATATCATACATAGGTCAACACTCTAAGGTAACACCTATATATTCTAATATAATCCACATAAATGAACAAACAATCCAAACTACCCACTCTAGGGTATCACTTAGATATACTTCATGTACTATATTACATTTTACAATCCTTATAGGGTTCTATATCTCAAATAGAATCTACATATGAGACTTCCTAGTTAAGATTCATTATGTTAGACCAATCCTCAAACGCATATTTATATGTGAGTCACCCCTTCAAGGATTACAACATCATACATTAACATGTACATATATAACGAAATCCCCGTAAAATGATAAATTTCTATCATCCCATAGACATATAGTTTAGTTTAGTAGATGAATATCAAGAAAATATATTGGAAAAAAATATATAGGATTTTGTTAAAAATTTAAATAAACAAACCTATTTTCAAATCATCTATGAGGGGTTTATCATTAAGTAATAACATATCTATACTGACCTACACTTGGTCACCATACATCCCATATAGATGTGGAATATATAACCATCATCATTAAGAATCTCATTTTAAGATCCACTTGAGTATAATTTCATGGAAATGATATATAAAAAACTTAATATATGTTTTTTTCAACATAAAAATTATTTAAGTCTTTAATAAATTATAAAATAAAAAAATATATATGTATGTCATGATTTCTATTGGATGATAATGATCCATGGGCACTACTCTCTTGAAAATAGGTCATGCTATAAACATACATATATTAAAAATCTAAATATTAATGTTTTTTCCGCTAGGTTAAATCATAAAACCATAAAAATAAAAAATTGAGAGCAATAATCATATCCCTAGTATCTTAGAGTCACTATCCAAAAGAAGTTCATGACACACAGTTCTAATAGGAATCAAAAGTAGCATCTTATTCCTATATTGCTTATCTATCAAATTACTAGAATTTATGGAGAAACAAAACTCTGATAAACTTGTTATATTAGTAATATGAAAGATTACATACCATATTGTAATTCCACTACTTGGATCTACCGAATGACACCCATATGTCATGGAACATGGACTCAAGCATTCCTTTTTATAGGATTTTAGTTTTTACTAGTATGAAGGGTCTAGGGTTTACACTGGGGATACTATACCCCCATATCAAACTATAAAATCATAAGGTAAATAACTAAACAATATTCATAATAGTTAATTAATAAAGTAGGTTTGATAATAAATAGTATAATTCTATAATAAAATGATATATATCATATACGATCATGATTATATGGTATGAAACGACTAATTTCCTAATTGGATGGTTAAATGAACAATAAATAAATAAATAATAAAACAAATGCACTATGGTTATTCTATTATCCCCAAACCTCACCAAAAAAATATTCTCCAAATCCTATATATTTTATCTCAATCGATTATGGAACTCCTGGACTCCTTTAAACTTTAAAATGTGACTAGAAAAATCCTCAAGTGTATCCAAATGTGATGTTTTCCCAACCATGGTTAGAATATAACTCTGTAGGGAACCGCCACAACCATATCATACATAACCACTAAATGTTGGTGTATATATAAAAAATTATAAGGATATAAGTAAGTACCTCATTGAAAAATATAAAATAAATAAAAATATAAAATGATTTTGTTTTATTATGACACTCTAGATAGAACCAAACCTTTTTCATCCTTTGATGAGATGATTCTAATTAAATCTTGTAATCATGGAAACTAATATCAAGCCCATGGAGAATTCTTAAGAGAATATCATTTAAAAATTTATAGAATCATACTTAAAAAATTATTCCTAGAAGCATTACCTTGGAATTACATGTCAATCCTAGTGGTAAACTATGATAGTTGAATCTCCTATCCCAAATTCGAATGAACAATTATATAGATATCCAAACAACACCACATCCAAATATAAGGAGAATGTAAAAGGTATTCCAAACCAATCCTAGTGGATAACTCAATGAGTAGCATCCCCTATACTCAATTACAAGGTTATATTATAAGGAATCAGAAACATATAAAATCAAAATACATTGAGCTTGTTAAAATAATTCCTATATATGATTGGTGGAAAACCAGGAGAGTCACATGTCCAAGACAATACACACAGATATCGGGAATGTAGTTTGTATCCAAGGATCATGCCAGAGGCCTCAATTGTATCTCAATATATATCACTAGGTAGTGAGTCCCACACAAATATCCCTATACTATGCATCAATATGGTGTTATCTATCTTCCAAAGCAAGTTTCATAAGTCCATAGATAACATATAAAGTATACAACATATAACATTCACTATGTCCATATAAGGGCCACATGAAAATTTAATATTAAAGGTGATTATTGAAATTACCTATACTAATGTATAGAATCTACCTCCCAATATTCAACATATCACTAAAACCCTAGTTGGTATCCCTAGGTTTCATGAAACATGTACAACTCATAGAGGCTTCCCAGCCTCAAACTCATCTCAAGAGTAAAAACCCATTGTTCAAATAGAATAGTGATCCTTTACCTCAACATAATGACATTAAAAACTCAATACAATCAAAGGAAAAACATCACTAGAATAATCCTTATGATATGGCACAATTCTTGTCTCAGTTAAATAGTCATCTAAAGACATCTCTCTCACCCAACCTATACATAATCTACCTAGGGAATACCCACCTAGGTATTTACAGGTCTGTGGGTTATGAACACTCAACCCATGCTAATATAAATTAGTCTGAATGAATTAATACATATGATCCTTGCCATATTTTACTCCCTAATACATCTATTGTATTTGATATCTCACCTATAACATGAGGTTACTAAGGGAACCTATCCATAGGTCCTCTATATCATGCTCATATCATTTCATTGACACCTCTCAGGAACTAAATTTACTATGGCACATAATTATTGTCAAGGACTCTATAAAACCTTGATTTTTTAAAAATATATCTCTTAAAATAATGTAATTTATTCGATATCCTTAATTACAATCAATAATAAATTAAAATGATCTGGGAAAAAATTTTAAAATATTATTATTTCATGTGAGATTTATAACATAGTAGTTAAATTAGATGGTATATATATTATTTACTAATTTATGAAATATATATATATATATATATATCATAATAAAAATAAATATATTGATAAATTCTTAATAATTTATCACTCAATTTTTTAGTAATGTTTAATATGTTCTAGAAATATGTTTTCTAAAAATTTATTTTATAGGTTTTTCTGAAATAATATAATAATTAATTTATATTAATTTGAAGAAAAAAATTATAAAAGAGTATAATTTTTGAAATAATATCAACAAAAATTATGGATAATTAGGGGATTTTTTGATAATGGATAGGATGTTTAGGGAATAGTGAAAGATAATAAATTTTGTTGAAAATGGTTTTTTTTGAAACATTTAAAAAGTTACATATTGTGTTTAAATGTTTTCAAAGTAAAATTAGATATAATGTATTATTGAGAATATAATTATGTTAATTAAAATCAATTTTTTCGTTAAATTTTGTATAAAAACAATTTTATACCTAAAATCATTTATTTAATATTTTTTTATTTTGTTTTAAGTATTAATGTTAAAATAAATTTCTATCACTTATAGGAATTTTATTTTACGTAATAGAACTTATTTATTGTTTTATTATGTAAAATTTTTTCTAGTATTATATTCTTTATATTTTTATTCGGATGTGAAATTTCTAGGGAAGATTAAGATAATATAGTTTTGATGAAATATGATATCTTTCATTGTTTCTCTATGACATAATCATTAGATAATTTATAAAACTTATAAATTAATCTAGTTTAATAAATAAAAACAATTATAGTACATAACTAAAACAAATAAATAATTTATTCAATGATTAATATGAAAATCATTTTTAAAGCTAATGTCGAGCTTGAAAAATGTGGGAGATGTCAAATTTGGTACCCTAAAGATAATACTTAAGTCAGAATATGTCATTGATTAAATTATTTTAATAATATTAAGTATTATAGATTACTGTTTAAGTTAAAAATGAATTATCTTGTTATATAACAAGTGGATTATCCAAATGCGTATGCAATGCCTATATAAGGACGAAAAAGTCAAAATAACATGTTAAATTGGTTTTCATGATATGGATATGGGTTAAAATACCCATTCAACGTATATAAATGTTTATTTTTGGAATTATAAGATTTTTTTACTCTGCATAATTTATTTAAAATTTTTAGGTATCAAATAAATACGTTAAATTCTAACATAATAGCATATTAGCATTTAATTGATTTATAGGAAAACAACATAAATATTGTAAACAATTCTATAACATTTTTTTGAAATATTTAATGGTTACGATTAATTATATATATATATATATATAAATTTTTAGTGATTTTCACTTGATTATAATCAAAATCACCTTCTTCTATGATGTATTTGATGTTAAATTAAATAAATATTGTAAAAATTTACAATAATGATAATTTTAAAAAATAATTTGTTACCAAATTATTCAAAAATAATAAAAATATTGAAATTTGATAATTTGGATATTATATAGTCTAAAATTCCATTATTTTTCTATTTATGGTCCAATTTTAAACTTATTGATAAAAATAATATTCATTAAATATTGAAAAAATTATTATCGTAGTTAAATTTTAAAATTGGATAACTAATGGTTAATAAAAATGTTAATATTTAAAATCAAACTATAAAATATCTAACTAACATTGGATGATGGCTTCACAATCCTATCATTCCTAATCTTGGAATAAAATAGATTTTGGGGGAATTTTTATTTCCTGTTAATTGATAAAAAATTAATATTTTTTGAAATTCCAAAATTCCCCCGCACCTCAATTATAACAGGGAACCTCCACCCTCACTTCTTTACCAAACTATATGATTTACAGATACAAAATATAAATAATAAACTTATAAACTTAAAAATTCCAATTTTCTCTATTCTGTTATTCCCTAAAGACCAACACAAGATCCCTTCAGAAGATATACATGGGATTTGTTTCAATGAATAGGTAATGACCTTTACAGACCACCATTTTTCTACTCCTATTTAAATACTATACATATATCATATTTTATCATAGAATTAAAAATTAGTATCCTGAAAATTATTTAATTTTATTATTATGAAAATAGAATTATACACCCTCTTTCCTATTGAATGATATATGAATGTGTCTCTCATGCTTAAGTATATGTTACCATATCCACGTTGAGATAGAATTCATTTTTCATCACCATTATTTATGGATAAGAATTATAATGGGTTTTATTTCTATATATGATATTTAGGATACAATTGTACTTATTTAAGGAGAATATCATTTATACCATCTAGGTATAAATTTATTTTTAAAAACAATAATGTCTATCATGAATACAAGTGGGTTACCACCTCCACGAAGTGATGTGATTATTTTTTCATATACTGTTTTTATATATAGAAATTAGGATTATTTTAGTAATCATTATATTACATATGATTTAATAAATATCATTAAAATTTGATAAAATATTTACCATTATTTTTTTCCTATCCATCAAAAAATGAAAACATTGTTCATACATTTGTATGACATACCATCTCCATGAATAGTGTAATTAAATTTTCTATATGTGTCTTTAATAGGTGAAATTTGTTATATATAATGAATATATATTATATTTATATAATTATGAAAATTATGGATTTGATTTATCCAAGATACCAGTATAATAACCATAACTAAATAACTAAAATACTAATTAAAAGTGATGAAGATATCCCATGGAACAATAATTTTAATAAAGAAGTGTTAAAAAAAGGTTATAACAAACATATAATTTAAACTTATATGGTATGATATATATATATATATGAGTGTGATTATTTAGCATAAGTATAAAAAATATATATTTATTTTTCCAGGTCTTCTAATGTGTACAAGGACAATCAATCCTATCGTATGTGTTTTTTTAAATGTTAATTTTCATGGGACATATGAAATATTCAACACATGTTTCTTTTTTTATAATTTATATAATAAAATAAAATTTATGTTATTATTATTTCTAATTTTATGGATATTAAATAATTCATCTATGATTAATTATTTCATGGGTATTATGATTCAAATATAACCAATTAATTATCGGTTTTAGGTTACAATCTCATTGTTTATTGGGATTGTGTATGATTATGTTTTTAATGATTAAATCCTATGATTTTCACTAAATAATATCAATAATATTATTAAAATCTAGTTATGAAAATATAATACATCTTTTCCTTGATTTTTTCTCAACTTAAGTACTCAAGAGACCAAATATATAGATTAAGGGAAAAACGACTTTATTTACCACTTAGTCCAAAAAGGCTTTCTTACATTTCTATGTTTTCAAAAAGAAGTTTCAATTAAAGTTTTTACTATTCATATATCATTATGAACATCCTTTTAATGATTTTGACTTTTTAAAAAACAATAATAAAGCAATTTTTTTGTTTACTAAATGAGGTACTTTTTGACCTTTCTAACAAAAGTATAAAAGGAATTTTCTCTAACTTATACTGCATGCATATATTTTCCTACAATCATGACTAATCATTTATTTTTAGTTTTAATTATATGTTTCCAATGTTGTTCTAAAATATTTTTTTCCCTTAATAGTATTTTAATTATAAAGAAATACATTTCAGAAATGGAAGGATTATTCTCCTAAAGGATTTTAATGATATTTTTATTATATTACATTAAATAAATCAAAAAAACCCTTGATGTTTCATATATATTACTAGGGATATGATCCACCGTTACAATTCTTTTTCATTTTTTGATGGCTTATGTTTATGGTTGAATTATGCTTATGAAATCATTTTCTTTTCCTTTTGGTTATCCTACGATGAAATATTTATAAAACCCATTTATTTACATGGGATTTTATATTATGAAGGTTTTATGATATTTTTAAACACATGTGTATTAATTTCATTATGTTCTCGATTGGAAATATATATCACTTCAATTAATTGATTAAATATTGATATCTCATCAGATAAATCAGACTATAATGGAGAGTGAAACCTGTTCAGTAAGGGAATTTTTCCAATATGATATTCTTTGGACCATACATTAACAAATTTTATAGTTTGGGGAGTTAATCCATTAATCAATGAAATTCATGGTAATGATGCAAGAATAATAAAAAAATTACATTCTATGCTTATGTGTATGCCACAATCCCATGACTTATGCCTATATTAAGCTCTCATGTTTTATGTTATTTGATTCAGTAACGATTTATGTCTCATAAACAACCAAAATTTATGCCATTACTCTAGATTATGATTACTGATACATGGAGTTTGATTTTAAAAAATTCATATCCTGTTGTTATACCCTAATGCCCATTTTATTCTTGTGTGATCATTAAAATTTCCCTTATTTACCCTTACTGAAAATATTAACTCACAATTTTCTTATGTTTTATTTCCTTTTGTTTTAATGAAAATTTTATGTTTATTATTTATATGACGGTTAATAGTTTTTAATAAATAGATTGGTAATCAAGTATATATTTTATGAATTATTTGTTTATGTTTTAATGATTCCAAAATAACTAGAGCTATATAATTATAGTGTAGATCATCATATTATGTTAAAAATATTCATCTATTAAGACATAATATGTTTTTATAATATTTATGTGTCCTTATAAGTGGTATCATAGAGAGGTTTAATCTGCCTTTCGAATCTACGATGTTAAAAATTATGTAATAACATTATAGAAAAATATAAGTATAGGATGGAATATTAATGCTTTTGTATTGATAATGAATTACCTATGTTAATACAAAGCATTCATAAAATACAGTGTCCTTATTTAGAAACACATTAATTTTTTTAGGATTATGTTGTTTCCCACTATGATTATTGTTTCTCAGATTGTGATTTTTTTGTTTTATGTAATAGTTGCAACGTGAAGTAATCATGTTGATGTACAATATGATAGTTAATATAATGAAATAATTTTGAGAATCCAATTAAAATAATATATTTAATGTGAAACACTAGGATTATAACAGACCATAAATTTCATTATATGATAAATAATCTCAATATTGGTGAGTTTCCTTGGGAAAAAAAGAACAGAAAGACGAAGTTTCATATAGACCGTGGTCAAAACAATATTTAACTACCTACCTATCTAGAATGTGGGAAGAATAACTGAAAGGAATTTCATAGAGGAATATAAAGACATTTTATTCTGTGTAATGAATGAATTATAGTCATGTGACTTTCATAGGAAATAAATGAAAATATCAGTTAATTCAATGGATTATAATAATGGACTTTATACGGTATTAATGGAATTTTAATGTTTTTAAATTTGGTATAAATGGTAATTTTTCACGTTAATGTCCTTTGGGGAAATCCCAATAAGAGAATCAACAAGGTTATTTGAGGAATGGTTTTTCCAATGACAATGAAGATACAATGTGCGATGTATGAATGGTATGGTCTCTTTTAATAGTATTTCATATATTAAAAGTAAGATGCATGATTAAATTTTAGTTTATTAATTTTAAGACATTATATAAATTTCTTATTTAAATAAATTAGTATTAGGGAATAAGGCGGTGAACCCTAGTTTATGGTATAAGAATTAAGATGTATTATTTAAATGTTTATGTATTGGGATTCATGAATTATTTTGTATAAGTGTTATAGTAGTGACATAATGGTAATAAAAAATCATGAAACATAGATGTAAAGTCATGAAATACCATTTTAAGGATATGAAAATATAATTTAAATTTAAATAATAATAATGAAAATTTATTTAGTAGTATAGTGATATTTTTAGAGAACACAAGACTAAAGGCACGATTAAATATAATATGTGTTCAATTTTATGGTAATAATTTTGAGTTTGGATAAAAAAATAATTTCCATTGATATTACTAGTTTATTTGAAATTATTTTGAGATTTTATAAAAAGGGACTTAGGTCATCTTTGATGATGTTTGTTTAATTTTAATATTTATAAAAAATATTCAATGGTTGTGACATATTTAATGTATATGGATTATGTTAAATTTTGATTTATATTGTTTATTTGAGTTTAACTTATATGATTTGGATACCATCTTGGATTTATACATTTATGACTGATCAAAAGTTTAATGTAATCAACAACCTCTATTTAATGTTTTATGTGATCTAATTTTGATAATCTGTCATAGTTTAAATAAATAATGTGATTGATATATGATTTTATGATTATGTAATTATGGAAGTATAGATAGATTAATTTATGTGATCTTGATGGTATAAAATTAATTCATTGACATAGTGAAATTTTTAAATATATTTATTTTCATTTAAGATATTATCAATCATGTTAGTATATAAATATTATTAATTATATTTTGGTGAGGATAAATACCATCAATAATTATATAGTAATTTATCATGGTGAAAAATGACATTCGAGATATTTTTTATTGGGTTGATGGATATGTATCCCTTATGTTTAACAAATAATTTAATATGAAATATTATTTATGATGGATTCCATAATTATTTAAGATTGATGTTAATGGTTATAATATATACTTAGAGGTTAAGTAATTATTTAATATTGTCTTTATTGAGGCAATATGGGAGATATAATTATTTATTGAAATGATATAAGTTGAATCCTTATTTTATTTCATAAAATCTGGGTGCTGAATTTAATATTTTAGGGTTTATTCATTTTTAGAATTATCATGTTCTATCTAGTTTTGGTTGGTTTTATTTCTTAAAAATAAGAGTATTATATTGAAATAATATTTAATCTATTAGATGCTTATTTTAGTTATTTAGGAATAATAATATTTCA
The DNA here is from genome assembly GCA_963277665.1 of Viscum album. Taxonomy (NCBI): domain Eukaryota; kingdom Viridiplantae; phylum Streptophyta; class Magnoliopsida; order Santalales; family Viscaceae; genus Viscum; species Viscum album. The sequence goes on from CAUJRU010000207.1 coordinate 685,435, forward strand.
TCCAAAATACTCATTGTTTGGAAACACATATGGGATTGTGGTGGAAATTGATTAATGGATAAAACTATATTTGTTATGTACATATATTTCCTTTTGTACTTAGTCTAGATGGTAAATAAATTCCTCAAGTAATGGGAAAATATATTATGGATAAAATTTATTCTGGTAACCTTTAATTTTGATTAATTTATGGTCTTTTAATCACACATTGATTCATGGTTTTGGGGTCGTTGGTTTTATCTTAATAATGTTTTCTATCATTCTATTTTAGACATCGAGCATTAGTTTTCTCATTTATGTCAATATAATCACTTCCCAATAATGTTACTATATTGGGAAACATATTTTTTTTGACCTACTTACTTCCCCTTACCACTTTTAAGGGTATTTGTTTTAAACCCTTTTAATAATGTTTGTTTTCAACTAATAAATTTTTAAAATTAAAACAATTGATTACAGATAACATGTTCAAAATATGAGGATAAAATTTATTAAACTGGTGGGTGGAGGTGGATACCGAAAACCACATGACTTTATGAACATTTCCATTGAAATAATTTTATTTACATAATATCATGAGTTATTAGAAACAACAAATTGGAATTGTCCACGAAATAGTAGTAAAATATTATTATTTTATGTGACAGTTATAACTTATCCACTAAATTGGTGGGAATGAATATGATTAAAAAATTTATGAAATATATATAAATATAATACTCAATATAATTATTTTTATAAATTCCTAATACATAATCCCTCGGTTTTCAGTAATATTATTTTCTACTATAGAAATATGTCAAATTCAGTAATGATTTTTGGGGTTTTTAAAAAAAATGTTATAACTAATTTATTGAAATTTTCAAAATAAATTTAATAAAAATAATTTAACTATATAACTTTTCATATCAAAATTAAATGTTTGTCGATTTTTGATATTTATATAAAATGTTTGATTTTTCATTGAATAGTGAATGAACTAAATTTTATCAAAAAGTGTATTTTTATTTAAAAAATTTACAAATTTAAACTTTTTTAAAATGTTATCAAATTAAAAATAATTATATTATATTATTTATAATCCAACTATTTTCCTAATAATCATTTTATAGTTTTTTTCATATAAAAACTTTTGTATACTTAGAAATGGGTTTTTTCTAAAATATGATCTTCATTATGTTTTTTCAATTTATATAATAATTTATTTATATCAATCATAGACATTTAAATTAATGAAATTAATTTTTTATTTTTTATTATCAATTAAAGATTTACCTAGGATTTTATATTATATTTTTATTAAGATGTTCAATATTTAGTCAGTATTAACAAATTTAGCATTTATAGAACAAAATATCTTTTATGATATCTTAATGAAATGAAAACAGAAAAATTTATTTAATCTATTCAACGAATTAAGTAAAAAAATTATAAAGAAATCATAAATCTTTAATTTATTTTTTTCCCAGGTAAATATGAAAAATAATGTTTTTAGTGTTGATACAGAGCTTACGCAGTATATGAAAAGTAAAAATTGGTTACCTAAAAACAATATTTGATATGTAATAAGAAATTTATTGAATTTTGTATAAAAGATTAACTCTTATTGTTTATTTATATGATTATACATGATTTATTTGTTATATAATATCTATATTATCCAAATTATTTTGTAATGCTTATACAAGGCTGAAAAAGACAAAATAATATATAAATTAAGTCTTCTTGGAATATGTATGATTTTAAATACATTTTTTTGAAATATAAATATTAATTTGAAGAATAATAAACCTATTATAATGACTAAAATTTATTTAAATTTTTTTGGTGTTATATACAAACCATAAATTTTGTCACAACTTTGACATAACAATAATACAATTTATAAAAAAAATATCACAAATGATTTAAAATATACTAAAACAAAAATAATTTGAAATAATGAACCTTTCCCAAAAAATATATAAATTTTTATTTTATTTAATTTATATTTAAATTTATTAGATTCAAAATCCCTCTTTTTATTGATGTATCTAACTTATAATTAAAATAATTATTTGAAAATGGAAATTACTATTTTTTTATCAGTATAATATTTTATTAACATATGTGGTAATCATAAAAAATATTTAAATATTAAAATTTTGTTATAATATGGTATTAATTATAATAATTTTTAAATTTATAGTACAAATTTCAACTTATATGAAAAAATTGAGGCCCTGTAATATTGAAAAATTTGTTACTGTAGTTAAAATTTAAAATTAGTTTACTAAGGGTTAATCAAAATGATCCGGTTTAAAATGAAATAAAAACTTTTCTAAATACTATTGGTTTACGGATTTACAAAACTATCAGACATAATATTCACATCCCTGTCTATTTTGAGGTATTTGGTAGAAGAACGAATTTATTTTTATTTAATATTTTTGAGAAATTACAAAAGCGACCTCACCCCAATTATAATAGGGAACCTCCTCCTTCACTTCTTTAACCCACTTTGTGCCTTATATAATGAGAAAACTGTACCATATTATATTTTAAAATTCATAATAATCATTATATAGGATTATTAATTACCAAAATATCACACCTAGAGTCCTTTATAGGAGATCTAAAGGATTTTTTAAAAGAAGATGCAACTAACTTAACTGATCACTTTCTTTTATAATATTATTTATCACCTATAAATATATGGTTTTTGTTTAAAAAATTAAAATCAGTATATATAATATTATGAAATGTTATTATTATGCTAACACAACTATAAAAACTCATACCCATCAAATTATTAGTGATGGTATCGATCGTGTGTACGTACAACTTACAGTATGGACATAATGATAAAGTTCTTTTTTCATCATCATATTTTATGGATGTCTATAATGATTGATTTTATATTCATATATGATATTTTTTTAAATAATTATACTTCTTTAATGATAATATAATTTATAACTCCCTACCAACAATCCTAAAGGAAATGACAACGCAACTTATGTGTAACTGTGGACTACAACCTCCTTGAAGGGAGGTGATTCATTTTTCATTTATATATTAATTAGATAGTAATTTTGAAGAATTTGATGAATATATATGATATATATAATATAATAATTATATTTTAATGGTGAAGTCATATTCATCATTATTTAATTCCATTCTTCAAAAAATGAAAAAAAATTATTCATGCGTACACATGGCCTACTATCTCCATGAATAACATAATTAATTTTTATGTTTCTAAAATTAATTAAGGGATAATAATATATATATATAATGAATATATATGAAAGGTATAACATTATAAAAGTTATATACATAATGTAATTATAATATCTTTATAATGACCGGAACCACTAAACTGAAATACTCATAAAAACGATGTTGATATCACCCAGAGAGGTTACATTTTTAAATAAATGTTTACAAATGGTTAATAAAAATATATAAGTACATAATAAATTTATATATATATATTATTACATATCAGTAAAATATTTATTATAATCATATATTTATTATAGAGGATGATCCAATGCTAATGAAGGAATCTAGGCCTATAGAAATGGATTTCCATCTTACTTTTATTTCCATGAAACACATTCTATATTCACCACTTATTTCTCTTGTGTGGTTTATATAAATACTTTGAATGTATTTTAGGATTATATGTATGAATTTTATATGGATGAAAATATCCATCTATGGGTACATGTTTCAAGGGGGTTATTCATTCAAATGTTACAAAAGTTGTCACAGTTTTATGTTACAATCTCATTGTTTATTTTCATTATTTATAATTACGTTTCATAGGTTGAAACAATATTATTTTTTAACAATGAAAGAAATTAAATTTTATATCATATAGTCATTTAATGAAAATAATTGTTGTAATTTCATTTTACTAACCTGAAATAATACTGATTCTGAAAGTAATATTTTAAAAAAATAAACTTTATTTCTCTATACGACTAGAAATACACTTTATTCCAGATCAGTGTTCTAAAAAAAATGTTTTAAAAGAACGTTTTTACTATCCTCCAATGATATTGTAAATTCATTTTCACCCATTTTCTAGATTTTATAACATTATTTGAGCAAATATTTTTTCCATTTTCCAAATGAAGAACTTTATGATTTTTCTTACAAAAATAATGCTAAATATTTTTATTAATTTATATAAAATGAATGAATATTCCCACCATAAAGTCTAATAAAATATCTGAACATATCTTTTGGAAGTTTCTATTCACTAATTTATCTTCCTTTATAAGTTTCCAATTTTTAAATAAGTAAATTAAATTATGAAACATATATTTTCCACAAAAACATTTTAATGATATTTTAATGATATTCCCATCCATAATTTATAAAACCCATTTATGTTTCAAATAAATTATAGTGGATATGATAAAAGGGAATCATTCTTATTCTTTCTTTATAATATTTAGGTTTAAAAATGAATGATTTATATGAAATAATTTTATTTTTCATTGGTTATTCATTATTGAAATGTTTATGAAATCCATTTATTTTCATTGTACTGATATGATATATTATTATTGATATTTTGGATCAAATATGTATGATTTTTTTATGCGGTTAATGGGAACTATATCTCCCTCTTATGCATTGGGTAAATATTTGTATCTAATGATATAACTAATAAGGGAATGGGGAGTGAAACCAGATTATAAAGGAAATGTTTCCTCTATAGTTGTCTTGTTATTAAATCTTGATTAGAATTATGGTTTGGTGAGTAAACCCAATACACTGTGATATTATTTGAGAATGACTGGAATATAATGAAAATTATTTTTATATGCCCATGTGTATTCCAAAATTCCCTTTCTTATTCCTGTATTACACTCTTATGGATTATATTCTTTTATTACATTATGATTCATGTCTTATAAACATCAATCATTTATAACAGGACTCAAGATTTTGATATTTGATATATATGGTATTACTTCCAAATGTCATGATAATGTTCTAATATCATTAGGGTAATGTTGTGCTTTTATGAGCAACGATATATCCATTTTTATGCTAAATAAGCATCTGAGTTCACCATTTTATTATGGTTCATTTACCCATATTATAAAGAATGGTTTTGCCTAAAATATAACTATGATGTGTTGTATTTATGAATAAATAACTCGGAGATGATGTATATATTTTGTGAATTAGTTGTTTCTGTTTCCATGTTTCAAAAGACAGTAGACCTATATTATTCTGGCATGGATCATTCTGTTATGTAATTAATATTCATTTAATAAGATGTTATATATATATATATAGTATGTGTCATCATATCCTTGAGAATCGATGGCTAAGGTGTCAGTCTAGTGCATATGTTAGTCATGTCCTCGGCATTTTTTTCAATTCATTCATGTGTATTAGTTTAAATTATAATTTTTAATTAATAAAAAATGTTTCAATTTCATTTAGTTTTGAGACCAAAACTATCATATTGTATATAAAAAAACTCATTAGACTAAAAGTTTATGATTTTGTAATATCTATATAGATTCTAGAGTAATTCAATTTTCTAAAACTTAGCCATGTTCTAAAATGTTTTTTTAAGAATAAAAACAATAAAATGAACAACTGAGTAATTGAGTTAGATCATAACTTCCAAACTTTTTAAAAAAAATAATTTAAAAATATTTATTGAACTCATTTTATCATATTTTATTATTTAAATCATTTTTAAAAATTAATCATAATTTTTGAAAATTTAATAGTCAACCATGTCGATGCAAATCCACAACCAATCACACATGAAATGTCTATTAAAAGGTAATGATAACATTCTGAAACAAATACCTAACAATGAGAACATAGTCAATATTAAAAAAATTATATATTTAACAACAAATATAATGTATATTAACATGCTGAAGTACATTAAAAGTGATATTTTTCAAAAACTTATTATAATCTTCTCATAAAATCCTCTATTTTTCTCATACAATCGAGATATCATATAGGGATGATTGTTCCATGATCTGAAGAAATCATCTCAAGAGACCAGAATGGATCACCCAAAATTACAAGGAGCGGAAACTGGATGAACATTCTAGAATTGAATAGTGGTTTTTACCATGAATAATTATATAAATAAAACTAAAATACCTGCATAATATTTGAAGATAGAATGAAAGAAGTGGTATGTCATCCCTAGATATTCTTGTGAATGATTGGAAGAAAATGGGGACAATTACTTAAATAATTTAATGAAAGAAAAAGGGGATTACCCCAAAATATTAAAACCAAATAGTGGAAAATGACATACAGTCTAACTTTCCCTACACCATAGTTAATCTCTAAGAAGACCCTAAGGATCTTTGCAATCTATGACTTATGGTGTGGTTCTTTCAACCCTAAAATCTTTTAACTCGAATCACAAACCCACTCCATGCACACTAATATACCCATTCATGGGGAACTATCATATGCTGGGGTGAACAAGATCCACAACCCATACAACATGAATCTTATACAATGAAACATATAAACATGATAGTTATCCCTCACTATTTATGATGGAAATTACCCTTTGAATCATCATGGAAATTATAACTTCCATCGGTGGAGTTTTAGGTCATTTCACATAGGTACATGGGTAATATCTCCTAAAGTTCACCTTTTAACAAACTTAGGCACCCAAATATCTCATGGTCCCCTTTCCTTATACAAAAAACTTCTCTACGAATAATTAAAAAAACAATAAATAGATCTAATGACTGCTTAACAAAAACAAATACCTCACCAAAATAAAATTTAAATTCATTCTAAATTTAATTTCCCAAATAGAAAGGTTATGTACACATCTTATCATAGATTAATGAACATTTTAGGTTAAATATATATTCTTCAATTGACAATAATCATGAATACGTTGGATATATTTGGTATCTTTTAAAAATAGTTTCATAATTGACATAGTGTGGTCATTATGGTTAATGATATTGTAAGATTCCAATGATCTTCCAAATTTATATCAAATTAAAATATTTTCTAGATTTATCATTGGGAAATTTTGTACCAATGAATATTGGAGTTGAAAATTAGATTTTCAGAAAGGTTATTTATACAATAATTACTTAATATATTATTTTGGTGATAATATGTTAACATAGTCATTTCTTACAACTTTTAATCCCATAATGTAGATTATTTCACCATGCATTTTCATCCCAAAAGGTAATTTGGATATGTTCTTTAAATATTTCATGAATACACACTTTGAAACCTATAAAAACTGTGTTTTGAACATAAAATATTAAAATTATAGTACAATAAATATTAAATTTATCAGTCAATAATGTTTTCTTATGAATTTTCTATTTCTCTATGTTTTGAAAATAAAAAAAAGTTTCACTAAAGGAAAAATTTTCATTTCTATAAGGAAACAATTTATCTTTAATTTATAGAAAATTTCATTTCTATATAGAAAATTTATATCCTTACCTTAAGGAAAATTATATTTATTTTAGAAAATTTTAATCCTTAATTTAATGAAAATTTAATTTTTTCTATGGAAAATGTTTATCTTTACATAATGGAAAATTTATTTTATTTAATGAAAAAATTTATCTTTACCTTATTGATAAATTTCTTTTATCTATGGAAATTTGTTTTCCTGACCTTACTGGAAATTTCAGTTCACTATGGAAATTTTTTATCCATTCTATAAGGAATGTTTCCATTTTCTAAAGGAAAATATTTATCCTTACCTTTAGGAAAATTTCCTTAATCTAAGGAAAAATTTTATCAACACCCTTGTTTTTTTCGTCCTTACATAATCATGTTCATCTTATTACAAAGTTATATAATATGATTCTTATCTAAAACCTCGTAATCTTATAGTTATTTGGATAACGAATTGTATGAAATTCATATTCTGAATTCCTCTGAATTTAGACTTCGAATTCCATAGAATTCAATCTCCAAATTCATTTGAATTAAGACTCTGGAATCTGTAGAACCATGATTTTGAATTATTTTAAAAATCTATAGAACCAAGATTTTGAATTATTTTAAAAACAAAATATGAATATTCATTATTATAGAATCTTATTGTTTAAAAATTTAGATTTTGAAATAAATATTTCATTAGACTTCAGATATTCAGATTTTGGTAAGTTAATCAATTTTTCCATACACATGTTATTATTATGAAATGATGTAATACAATCCGTTTCTAACTAATAGTTGGTCGAGTGAAACAATTATAGGTCCCTCTAAGATAAATGAAAAAATATTACCATTAGAGGAGGGAGATGACAATTAGAGTTTTCTTATAAATAGGAGCTCATTTGAATGAGATCATCATATATTGATCACCCGGGAAGTTACATGTTGTGATGCTATGAAGTGATTTCTAGAGAGGGAAAGACTATCATGCCTTGTGAATTTCATGGAAATCTTGTTTAGCCATGAACATCTTGTTTATTATGCTTCGTGGGACTCCAATTGTTGCTGAGTACAGTTGAGGGATTCTAGAGATAAGAAGTCAGAGATGTCAACATCCTTAATGATTGAGGGCTTGCAGAGATAGAAAAATAGAGTCTGATATTCCTAATGAGGGATTACCTTGGTGTGGGTAAGATAAAATTTATTGAATGTATAAATCAAGGGACATTTATCCATGGTTGTTGGATACCATACTCTTTGGGTTAAAATATTTCCATCTTTTTACTTGTTTTTTTCATGTTTTTAGTTATTAGTTATTTTGATAACGAAAGATAGTATAACTTTCTTATAATTTCTTGTACTTTAATTACTATAATAAATACTATTCTATATGCTTTAATGTAGTATCTTCTTTTTTGAAAATAGTTCTTATGTTTTAGTTCTGGATTTATAATTCCAGAACCAAGGCATATTTGTTTTGAAGAACTAAAAGAATCATTGTGAATTTACCTTGTTTAACTTTGTTAAACATAATATTCCTTAAGGTTAAAAAAGAATGTTTTTAAAATTAAAATTCACACACTCTTGTATTTGATAATCTACATATACTATTTTGATCTTATAATTGGTATTAGAGGTGCTCTCTGAAATACAAATACTCACATATATTTTTTGTTTCTCCATATTTACATTCTTGCTGAACTTTTCTTATTCTAGTTTTTCTGAAATATTTTATCTTTACTTATAATCTCTTACAAAAAACATGTTTTCTGGAAAATATATTTTTATAGAATGGTATGTATAATTATAGGTTCCGTTAACAACCTTAATCTTACAAAACCACTAGTTTATAATGGTAATGATTATGTGTATTGGAGAGGAAAAATGAAAACCTTTGTTATTAACACTGGAGTAGAATTTTTTTTGCTTATTGGTGACTAAAAAATTATAGACAAGAAAGTCAGATAATTTACCAACAATTAAATATTATAATAGCAACTAAATTACAAGGAAGATAATACTTTGTTGTCTTCAAGGATTAGGAACATATATAGTCAAATATCATCTTTTGAAGCTTCCAACTGGATTTGTAAGAAACTTGAAGTTACACATTTTGGGACATCCAAAGTGATAGAAACTATAAGAGCTCTGTAGATGGATGAATATCATGGATTCTTATTTCTATATGAAGAACCTATTTCTAAAGTATAAGAATGATTTATGACCATTTTTAACAGTCTTCAATCTATGGGAGAGAATGGTCTTGATGATGAAGTTCTTATAGATAAAATAATTGACATCATGACCTATGAGTGGGAATCAAAGACGAAATATATTGATAATAACATAAAATTATATAACATTACTCTTGATGAGTTATTTAGACCTATTATTCACCATAACACTAGAATGAAGATAGATTTTAATTTTAACGAAAATAAAAATGGTAATGGAAGTCTAGATTTCACTACTACATCTAATGCCAAGACTACAGAATAAGTAGTTATATATAAAGTTAAGAAAACTGATGTCATATTGGAATCTAGTAAAAGTGATCATTCAGAAAATGAATTAGCTGAACTTTCTCGAAGGATGAACAAGATTATGGGAAAGAATTATTTTTAGTAAAAATATAAGATGAAAAATAGAAAGAAAAAGATATATTTTGATGTAAAATGTTATGATTTTAAAAGGGATAGACATATCAGACCCGATTTTTCTATTCATAAGAGAAAAGACAGGAAGGAAATGCATTTTGAGATAAATAAGATGATTTATTAGAACACTAGTGCTAAGAATTTATTGAAAGGAAAGGAAAATAATAGTGGTAGTGGTGGTGACTCCTTAAGTGAATCTATAGATTTTGAATCCTCTGGTGAGAAGAAGATAGGACTGATAGCCAGAGAAAATATTGGAAATAATTATCTTATAGATAATGAACATAATTATGAATCCTTGACCAATATGTAATGAATAATTTTATGAATCATTGGATGAGGAATCTTCCTCATCATAAGATAATACATTACCTTCAACTGAATAATTTTTTAGATTTTCTAAACAACATTTGAATGAAAATTATAACATTAAAAAGGGTTAGAGAAACATAATTCTTGAATTTCTATTTTAACTAAATACGTATTATGTCCTTCTAAGGATCTTTATAAAAAAAATTGATTTTTGAAAATTTTCTAAAAACCATAAGGAATTTAATTCTAACATTGATAAAATTTCTAAGTATATTGTATATTTTATTACCCTGAAAAACATTTTAGAGGCTAAATATAGTTCTAAAACTAATAACTATAAGCATAAGAACATGGTTATTAAACTAAATACAAAAATATTTTCCTTATGTAAATGACTATAAATCATACTTTGTGAAATTTAGAGATCCCATAATGTTTGGGTTCCAAAATTATAACTGTTTTATTTACATGAATATAAAAAAATTAACAACAACAATACATAGTACATAGGTAGTGGATGTTCCCGTCATATGAGTGGTAAAAAAACAAATTTGATAATATTATCCAGATGAATGAAGAAAAGTAACATACATTCATAATGCTTATAGAGAAATTGATGGTATAGGTAACAATTTTCTTTTTGGAAAAACATTTATTTCAAATGTTTTATTAATGGACATACCATTCTCGAATTAATCAGAACAGAAGATAAACTTGACGATATTTTCACAAAATCATTACCCTCAAATAGATTTGATTACAATAAAAAATGATATGAATGATTAGCATAAGTTAATCTTCCATATTAATTTTTTTGAAACCTATCTCCTTATATTAAGAACACTTTTTCATATTGGGATTACATTTTCTTTTTAACCAATTTATTTTCCCTTCATCAAAATTTTCATAAAAAAAATCTTCACTTAATCAAAAATTTCTTAACCAAAATTATTTTCCCTTAATGAAATTTTTCAGAAGTAATATTTTTCTTCTTAACCAATTTTTTTGTACCTAAAACTTTTTTCATTAATCAAATTTTTATAAACCTAAATTTTTCTCCTTAATCAAACTTTTTGTAACCAAACTAGTATTCCATAACTAATTTTTTTGTAACCAATTTTTTTCCATCGTCAAATTTTTCACAACCAAAATTGTTTTCCTTAATCAAATTTTTCATAACGAATTTTTTCCTTTAATCAAATTTTTCATAACCAATGATTTTCTCCTTAATAAATTTTTTCATAAATTTTTTTTCCTTAATAAAATTGTTCCTAATGAAATTTTTTTCTTTAATAAAAGTTTTTCAAACCAACTATTTTTTCCTCAAACAAATTATTCGTACACAATTATTATTTCCTTAATCATGTTTTTCATAACCAATATTTTTCCTTTATCAAATTATTCATAAACAAAAGTTTTTTATCTATCAAAAAACTAGTAACCAATTTTTATTCCTTCATCAAATTTTTAGTAACCTAATTTTTTTCCTTAATCACTTTTTTCATAACTAATGGTTATTCCTTAATCATATTTTTTGTAAAACATTTTTTTCCTTAATCCAATTTTTTGTTACCAAATTTTTTATCCTTGATCAAAATTTTCCTAATCAAATTTATTCATTTAATAAAAAATTTTGTTATTAAAATTTTTTTCCAAAAAAAAATTTGTATCAAATTTTATTTTCCTTAATCAAAATTTTCCTAACCAAATATTTTTTCCATAATTAAATTTTTTATAACCAATTTTTTTTCCTTAATCAAATTTTTTGTGAACAAAATGTTTTCCTTATTCAATTTTTTTTTCATAACCAATTTTACTTCCGTAATCAAATTTTTAAGAGCCCAAAACTCCTAAATCAAAATTCTTATTTCCTTAAAAAAATGAAATAATCAATGTTGTTTATGAATAAAATTATCTATACTAACATTCTTTTTCTTTAAAATCCAGAATGTATATATTCATACCGAAATTTTCGTAATCAATTTTTTTTTCTTATTTTTGGAATTTTAATAAAACTATATTTAATTAACTTTCCTTAAATACGATTTTTTCTCTATACCTCAAAAGATCAAAATCTTTTAAATCCTTCTTTGGAATTCATCCCAACCGTCAGATCAGATCGTTCTTATTTAAACCATTGCTTCATTTTGGGAATTAGAACTATCAATAATAGAAAAACAAGTGGTTTGATACTCCTAAAAATGTTGTGGATGATAAGGCTAAGAAGCATGTTGGTGGATCATCTAAAATTAAAGATGATGATCTTGAAAAAATATTTTCTTGCAAGATAATTAGATTCTGAATAATCTTCCATGGGTACAGATTTTGTTGTGCATCAGTTGAAGATTTTAGTAAACACTATTCCATTATTTCCATGTATTGATTCAATATGTCAGTTGCATCAATAATGTTTTAATTAGAAATAGATTCTGTAATCATTCCCATAGAAATGTTCATTAAGCTTGAGTCATATTTACAATCCTTTTAGATTGGTAATGAAACTCATAAGAGATCATGTAATGAAATTACAATATGTTCTAGAAAAACAATTGAATACTTGAGAATCATTGATGACTTCCAAGATTTTGTGAAATATTATTTTCATAAGTCAGAAGATAGGATCAAAGACATTACAACATGTTTTCCAGAGATGATGAACCTTGAAGAAGTAGCCCAGATGTAAGAGGATAATGATCAAAATGAGAATTTGAATATAGATTCCATAAACATGAAAAGGGAAAGTGAAATCAGGGAAGAGTTGTAAGAAAATTTAAAACAACAATATGAGGTATTAATGTCTCAGGCATAAATTCTTAATTCTAAGTATGAAAAAAACAATTCTCTAGAAAAGAAAAATCTAGATGAGAAATTGTTTTAGAAATGGTCTGTGGAAAATCATAAGAATCTCAAAAAAATCAAAGGTTACATTGAGTAAGAACATGTTAAAAGAAAAGAATGTTGAATTCTTTTACCTCTCAATTCCAATATTTTGTTGTATTTTTATTCCCTGTAACAATTTTTCCAATGATAATATAATTTTTTTATCCTTTAGTTGTTTTGTTTTGTATAGTTCTAATATTTTAGGTGCCATTGTTTTCCCATTCGTTTAATTACTTTTAGAAAAAAAGTGAGAAAATAATGATCCAAAGAATATTAAGTATAAGGAAGATAATTCCCTAATTGAGGGGGAGTTTAAGTAAGGAGAATTACACTTAAATAAGACTTTCATATACAAGAAAAAGTAACATTTCTAAGGAAGTCAATAATATTATCCTGAAGGATTTAAAAACATAAGAGGGAGTTAGTCGTATTAATTATGGTTCATAAAGGGGGATATTCTTTTATTTAAATATTTCTTAAAAGAAAATAATTATACTTTATATTCTTTCTCAAAATGTATATTGTGCTCTTTTAAAATGGGGAGATTGTGGACTCAATAAGGTTTCTTTATGACTTTTCAATTTTTTTATGTTTTGAAAATAAAAAAAACTATACCTGAATGAAAATATCATTTTTTAATAGAAATTTTTATACATACTGTAATGAAAATTGATTTTCTCAATGGAATATTTTAATCCTTACCATAATGAACATTTAATTTCTATAAGAAAATTGTTATCCTTACAATAAAAAAATTTTCATTCTCAAAGGAAAATATTTGTCCTTTCCTTTACGAAAAATTTCTTTTCTCTATGGAAAATTTATATCCATACCATAAAAAATGTTCCTTTACCTAAGGAATATTGTTATCCTTACAATAATGAATATTTAATTTCTATAAGGAAAATTTTTATCCTTACCATAAAAAATTCATTTCTCTATGGAAATGTTTTATCCATACCTCAGTTTTCATTGTTCTTTCAAAATAATGTTCATTTAATTACATAGTCATATATTTAGATCCTTACATAATATCCTCATAATCATATAGTTATTTGGAAAAAATTCACTAAAATTCAAATTCTTAATTCCTCAGAATTAAGACTCTGAATTCCTTATAATTAAGACTCCAAATTCCTCTAAATTCAGACTCTAAATTCATTAGAATTTAGACTCCGGAATCTATAGAATTCAGATTCAGAATTCATTGAAACGATGTCCTAAAAATTGTTTCTAAATAACTGTTGGTTGAGTGACACATGTAAAAATTCCACTAAGATTTATGAAAAAATATGACCAATGGAGGAGGTATCCAAGCATTGGATTTCTTCTTATAAAAAGAAGTCCATTTGAAAGGGATCATAAACTATTGAGCACCTTAGAGATTAAACTATCTGATGCAGCGAAGTAATATATAGGGAAATAATGATTTCAATGCCTATTTCATTTCATGAAGATCATGTTTATCCATGAACATCATGTTTATCCATGAACATCTTATTCAGCTTGCATCATGTGACTCTGATTATTGCTGAGTACAATTAAGGGCTCCTAGGGATAGGAAGACAGAGGTGCCGACTACCTTAAAGATAAAGGGATAACAAGGATAAAAATAAAGAGTCTGATATTATTAATAATTTCTTACCCTAATGTGGGTAAGAAATTCATTCTTGAATGTATAAATCAAGGGACCATTACAGAATGTTTTCAGATACCCTGCAATTTGGGTTAAAAATATTTCCTACTTGTTACTTGTTTTTGTTTCAAGATTTTATATCCACTGTATTTTGATAAAGTATGAAATTAGAACTTTATTATAATTTCTTGTACATTTTCTACTCTAATAAATAATATTTTATACAGTTTATGATATAATATTACTTTAATAAAAACTTTCCTATGTTTTATTTCCATATTCATATTTTTGGAACCTAAGAATGTTTGTTTCGTAGAACTAAAATTGGATTTTTGAATTTACCAGTATAAACATTATTAAACATAGTTTTCCATAAGGATAAAAATGAATGTTTTTAAAAATGCAATTCAACCCCCATTTTTAATTGACCATCTACATATACTATTTCAATCCTACATATATTTATCACATATTTTACATTTATAATTTATTTTAGGTAAATTATATTGTTCCAAGTGGGAGTCTAATTTAGTGTGGCTCGACCTAGGAGACTAATTTAAGAAATATGAATCCTATTTAAAGTTATATACCATTACCCCATAACTATCTAGAATAATTTTGTCACATTACTCAATGAAAACTACTTATTTTATCTATCCACGTAGAGAATAAATATTCACATCCACATGATATACATTTTTAGTTTTTAAGAGTGAAAAAATATAAGAGAAAACATATAGAATCATGTCTAGATAGTGGTTAAAATATTCCTTGAACCAAATAATAACCATTTTAAAAAAACATGTCCTCATTTCTTGTTATCCCATATTTTTCATTTAGTTTATTTCAAATTACACACCATGTACAAATAAAATTATTAACATCAATATTAAATTCGTTCCCCCAAGTACTATTATTTTTTTCTAATATATCTCATCATTCGTATTCATTATCCAATATTTATATTCAACTATAACTCTCACATACTATGTTTATTATTATGAAAAAAGTGATGTTTGGTTTCTATGTCTCTATATTTTTCATATTAGGAATTGAGTTTTGGATTTCTAATATTTTTTTAGGGTCTAACATGTCCTTTTAACTTTTAGTGAATCAATGTTTTAACACTAGTAGCATTATCCCCATCATTGGATTAATAAACTAAAGGATTCAATTTGGAGACATCATGCTATTTTTAAAATACCCATTGGTACAGAACCCTTCCACCTTGTCAATGGAAATCATTTTTACATTCCAAAATAATAAGATCATTAGTCATCCAGAAAAATAAAAAATATCAACATGGACTCTATGAGAATGGTAATGGAAAGGTTGTCATAATTAAATGACATGGAAGAGATAAAAAGATATTTTTTTAATTACTATAATTATAAAGCAAAAATCACATAGTGGAATAATTTTCACATTGATCAAAGGATATTCACACCTTGAGAGCTAGTTATTATACTAGAGTTATAGTTAAAAAATTTTCAAGGAAAATTGATGTCTTGATATTCAAGAACATTGGAAGTGGTGAATGATCCCTCCAATGTGAAGTGGAAATTAAAAATGTGGTGGAAAAATCCTTGAAATACAATGGAAAATGATTGATGATTTACCAAGAATTGTTCAAGTAGGATACCTCTAACCATTAAAATTCACTTGAAAACTAGGGAAATGTTTAGTTATTGACTATAAATGAATCACTAGATGGGAGTCAACCCATGTTTTATTTAATTTGGTTATAATAGTTTTGTATGAAGAAGGATTTTTTGGGTGATATCCTTTCTTAATTTGGGGGGGGGGGGGTATTCTTGCCTCATACATTTCATTAAATAATAATTCATGTAGTGAATTTTCAAAGGAATAATTTTTAACTCAACATGATTTTTCTCAAAATGATTTCCCATACATTCCATAAATGAATCAGTTATTTTAAAATCTATCTAAGACCTATATTTTCTCTATTCTTAGTTTATATCCCTCTAGGAGGCCTAACCATCTCTTCTCATATCATGTATCTTCCCAATAATAGTTTTACTATCTATCATCTATTTTTTATGTGGTATCAATGATGTAATACTCTAACATTCCTATAAAATACAAGGTCCTACATTGATTCTTCTGGGAAATGGAAGAAAATAATTCCCACTATAATCCCTACACCTAAATCATCAACCCATTTTTTTGTTGCTTCCACTTTATTTTAATAATACATACTCCATCAATCATAGGAGGAGATTCTCAAAAAGTTTCTCATCACATCTTATAGTTTATTGAACCAAATTAATTAACATTACATTATCATTTACATGAAAAACCTATAAAGATAAATAATACCATTATCTTGGAATTACAATGGATGATTTAGATTTATTAACATTTTCTATATAATCTAGGTAGGATATACCTGGTCCATATTATTGAGTTCAGAAAGCAGAAAATTTTGGTGTTTTTTCTGGAGTTATTATCCACTTTTGAGCAAGGTGTGATTCATGTCTCATTTTGACAAGAGGTACATTGTGGGATATTCTACTTAGTATGTTATTTCTTGACCTTGGGTTATATTTTTTCTATTTTACCTTAACTACAACATAATATTCTTTGAGACTTGAAAGTATTATGGTCGAAATTTCCATGATTTTAGTATGGATTTCATAGGACCACCATAACATTCATGACTCAATTAAAACCAAGAAACATTATTTGAGTGACGAAGCATTGAGGATTGTCTACAAGCACTGTCCCATTCATGGTTTTCCATAGGAGACTCAAACGGAGTGGTGAGTCAGTTTGAGGTTTTTATATTAGTATTGATAGTAGGAGATCCAATAGTTAAATTGTTCAAGATGTAAGCATTTTATTTTTGAGTGGTAGTCTATAAACTCCCACAAGACTCTCTTGGGAGGAAGTTTTGTCCCACATATCCCAAAGAACATTGGAGTATTAGATTTATTGATAACTCCATCCTATTTGGGAATAATTTAGTTATTTAATATTGTGATAATGTTACAGATGGGACTTCTTATTAAAATCTGCATGAGTTATTAGTGGGAATAATATAACAAAAAGGATGAGGATCACTCACCTGTGGATTATGAATTTAGGTAAATAATATGAGGTATTTTTTCACCAAGAACCACATCCAATACATCTAAATCTTATAAAACTATGTTATCTAATACATTAAATCAATTATCTATACTAATGGATCATTGGATACTAGTGTAAGGCCATGATAGAGTAATTCATTGCCTTCTAGACATATATGGTAGGATACTATATCACATCAATATTCCATTCTCTGAGCGTCTCCCACCACCTTGTCCACTTCAGTTGCTTCTCCTCTTACTATATCTCATCCTCTAGACATAACTAGAGATTTTATATATATTATTGTCCCAATAAAATTAGTTCTAGTATACCCTAATCTTATTCTTCCATTAATCCTATACCATAAAATAGTGTTTTTATACCACATTGTGTAATCCCAATGAGGGAAGGGCTTGTTCGCTGCCTCACAAACTAGGGAGGATGTACCATTATGTGATCCAACATCCAAACATTGAACCTTTATGATGATTCATGATTATATACCATATTCTACCAAGCCCATTGAAAACTTTCATGAGAATGATACTATCATTTCAATTGATTCAGATAGTTTCATATTGATTTTACCCATGGTGGGACTTCATTACAGACATAGGGGACCATACATCCTTCTCATACATGTTATCCTACATTAAACCTCCATTTTAGTTTTCTAGAGTTTCTTTTTTCTTATATGTATTTTAAGAACCCGAATTTTTTCTCTTCTATATGATTTACAGAGTATAATTTATTTTTCTACTACTTATCATCATGAATTATTATTTTTCCATATTTACATAGTTGTGAGAATGTCCCAATCTAATGATTCATATATCATATTTATCATACCTACTAGGATTCTATTTGAACCCCCTCAATAGAAATTCTATTAGCCTTTTTTTATACAACACCCCACATAGAATTTATAATTCTGAACTATAGGGATGTCTTTTTTTGATGTGGATGTTTATTTCAACTATTTATTAAGTGGCGAATCCTATATGTTAAACTTTATTATTAGAAGATGCTACATCAAGAACACATATGTTTCTATATACTGCTAAGATAATGGGATATACTGATTATTCATTGTTCATCTGTTTGGATGTTGAGAAAAATTTATCACCCTATGAGAGGAAGCTCGTAGTTTTTTAGTACATTGAGTATTCAACTTATTTGTTGATGTTAGTTAAATTTTTTAAGAACTATGTGGAAGATTGTTTCACGGCTATTTCATTATAATCGATTTAGATTCTTCATATATTAATGAGATCAAATTTACTAAATCTAATGTGATCGAACATCATTTAATGGTTTTCATCTTTCATAAATATTTTTGAGTCACTAGTTTCATAGTGAATTTATTCATTTTCTCTATCCCTTGTGTAGGTATTCACCATTTTATCACATCATTTAATCATTTTACATTTAGAAAAAAATTCATCAGACGGAGCTCTCGCTTCCTTTTACATTCTAATTTTTTATTTATATTTTATAGTACAATTTTAATTACTTCCATGTTGATTTTATAATAGTTGAAACACTATTAAATTTTATGTCTGTGCATTGGGGAGGTAGTTTTAGGAAATGATAATTTTATGCCCATATTTTAAATATTTATTGATTATTGAGGAGAACATTTTTATTTGATTCATGATTTTTCCTGAGAAACTCTTAAAAATTATTTATATAATAAAAAAGGATTTAAATAAATTTATTTGAAATATATTTCCATTTATGTTTTGAGATTAATTTCATTAATTATATTTTAAGAATTATATTTTCGTTCAAATTTTTATTTTACCATTAATTGATTGACTAATTTCATAATAGATATTCCTTGATTGATTGGTCTTTTTTATTATATTCTCTTAAGAACTCTGTTCTAACTTTTTCCTTTTATTTATGATTATATTTTTTGAGATATATGTTGGAAAATTAAATATTATATAATATGAATTGTTATCCTATCAATGATTTTACTAAACAAACCTACATTTAAAATAATTCATGAATGTTAAATTATTATACCATTTTATTATTGGACCTAACGTGAAATCTATCCATTATTAGCATATAAAATGCATGGATAAATTTTTTTGGGTTTATAAAAATAACAATACAATTTAATCATTTATTTCTATACTCATTGTAGTTTATAAGGTATTTAATTGAATAGGTGTGTGGTGGTGGTTTATTATTATGAAAATTGGATGTGTACCTTTTGTGGAGGATGAAGTTTGTTTCGATGGATATGTTGGTGAGGTTCTAGGTAGGCATTAATTACATATTATTGTTTTACAATATTATTTAAAAATGTTGGGTTGAGTTGTAATGGAAAAAATTTATAATATACTTGACCACTTAGTTTTATCATTTTGGGATGGGTGGTGGATGTGATAGTTTTCCTAACTCATCTGTTATAAAAAAGAAGTGGGTATTTTATTCTATAAATTAATTATTAATTGATCTTAATAAGATCATTTATATGTATTGGAGATGACCTTTTATTTTCAGAGGAGTATTAAATTGATCATTTCATCTATGCATCTTGAATTATACACTATATTTTATCATCTACTTTACTTCATTATTTTTACATATCAGTACATTCTGACCCTTGGTCTTAGAGTCAATTGATTCTTATTGATATCCAATCATGTTTTATTGTGGTATTTGTATTTATGGAGTGGATATGTTATATAAAATACATGAATATGTGGTCAGAGGTCTGAATTATTGGTATAATAACAACTCCAATCATATTATATACTCAGTGATGATATAAACTAAAATCACAGTTAGGTTAATCACAACATAAGAATATTTACTTAAGGAATATTTTAAAGATGATGATTGAAGTGAAATTTTCAATTTAATGAAAACTAAACTACAACGAATGAATTTTTTTTATCCACAAAATATTGTTTTTGATGCCTATCACTTTTTACAGAAACATGGTTTTTATTTGCAAACTTTTTTTATAATTTTCTCTTGAAATACAATGATATCATTTGTGATCTTTGTTGATATGATAATTTCTCATGGAAAAAAATTCATGTGTGGTAGAAGTTTATATTCTTAAATATATATATTTTTAGTGGCCAATTTTTAGGATTCATTTATTATTAAGGATATTATGAAATTATTTCTATTGAATTTCACTTATTGATTGAGATATTTTATGTTTGGATAAAATTATATGGGAATATATATTTATAGATGTTTCAGATCCCTAAATACCCATTCATGACATTAGTTACCAATGATACAGACCATGAGATAATGGAAACAACCATTAAGGTAATGAATAACAATCCATGATATGATATTTCCGAGACCACACAATTCAGGATGTGAATAAAAGTAAAACACATGAATAGTTTGGTCAAATTCACCAGTAAAATGCATATTTCAGGAAACACATCCCAAATTGATGATCTCAAATGCTCTTTAAGACCAACATTCCATAGTCTTTCAATTATGATATTAAAATCATGAATTTTTAAAGTAGAAATATTTTTTTGTAATAGAAGGATACAAATTAGATGTATATCCATCTAGTATCCTCAAATATCTAATCCACTAAAAGCATAATATATGAATTTTATTATAAAGTGTGTGAAATGAAGTTTTTTTATTCCTTCAATTTTGTTACCATTCATCTTCAAATAATTCAAGTTCACGAAACTTGTAATTTTTTTAAACATATAACCATGCTTTTACATTAAAATATGTACTAAAAGTTTTGTCCAACATAGTATAAAATATTTTATCAGAAAAATAATAATTAATATTCATTACATATAACTATTAATAATGAAATACATTTGAAAAATATATAATATCAAAAAAAATAATATACATTATCCAATTCTCATCTCTCATAAAACATTATATATTTTTTGTATTTATAGTTTCTCCAAACCTAATGAGAGGTGATGAAGAGTCAAAAATATTTACCAAAATACCCAATAGAACTAATAGTGGTTCATATCATTCAATAATATCTTTTGTAAAATTATTTATATTCCTTAAAAAATAGTTATCCAAATGAATAAATATCAAATGACAGTCAAAATAATGATCCTTTATTCCATTGTCAAGAAAAAATTCATTGTTCTCAACCATGTAGTATGTTGATGATTTATGAACATGTTTACTATATCTGGATGACATAACATATGTCGGAAGGTCACTGATTATCCACATTAATGCATCCTACAATGTAAAATTCTGATAAAAAAATATCTCATATGTAGTTACTACATCTTTATTTCATGAAAATAAATCATGAATTTGGGTCTCAAAATAAATAATTGATATTATTTTTATGATGTATTGGAATTAACAATGCCAAATATATATATGGTTCTCCTATCATCATCAAAAAAAGAATGTTTTTTGGAGTTTTAAAATGAATCCAACAATTATATTGAATAACATAAGAACAAAATTGAAAAAATCAAAAAAAGAAAGACTCAACCTTATGTTACGTGGTTCTGAAAAAATAAGGATGCATATGATAAATTTGTTCCCATGAATCACCATTATAAGGATGATTTAATAATTTAATAATATTAATATTAAATTTAATCAATATAATTAATGTATCTATGTGGAAACAAATTAATTGACACTATAAATGAGGGGGAATTGGAAAATATCCCCAATATTTCACGTGAATTATTGACATTCTTTATAGTTCCCCATTATGCATCAATTATCCACATTTTAGACAATTTTTTAATCATTTATAATTAATATAATATCATATGAAAGAATTTTTTTTAGACTAGGATATTCTGATGACTCTGTCCCAAATTATGCACCATCCTCTTACTTTCATCAAAACGTACTGGTAATGCATTCGTTTCGAACCGAAACTATTTAACGAAAGAGAATAATTGATCAAAATAACTATTTGAATCTCTCAAATATAAATTATATCCACAAATTTTATAATAGATTCATGTATGGTCATCCGGTTTCTTGGATATAAGGAATAATTAATAGATTTAAAAAAACTAAAAAATTTAGAAGGATATGATTTGGGATTTGAAATATCATTATGAGTTTAGTTTTCAAAATTATATGGGCTAGTAGCATCATGTAAAAAAATATGAAATAACATAACAATATTTTTTATATTTTTTTACTGAATTTCATTCACTATATTGATACTAAAAGATATAATCCTTAAAAAAAATGAAAAAAGAATAATTCAAAAATTTTCAAAATATTTCAAAAATCCTAATATCACATTACAGATTTGGAAATTTAATTGTTTTTTCATAGAAAAAGTTGGAATTTGATTTTGAAAATGGTAAAAATGTTTCAACACTATATATGTAAAAATAATTTACACTATATCCATCAGTATTTTGGTGATGATTTAACCAATTATGATCATGTCACAGAAAATGGTGTATTCTTTCTGATAGCATCATTATATAAAAACAATAGAAATAATTTGGGCTGTTACTTATAATGACTAACTAGAAATCATTATATTATTTTAATTTTTCCTAATTATGACTTATTATGAAAAAATATCATGAATTAATACTCATTTCTAATATTTACTAAACTTATTATTTGTTAATAATTGATAAAATTGTTTATTAGGTAATAATAATAATTTATTAAGAAAAATTGTATATTTAACAAATATTAGAAAACATTAATAATTCTTAGTATTTCATATATATTTTATAAAATTTATTTCAATTTCCCTTAATTTACTTATACTTGGAACTTATTAATAAAATTTATTAATTAAAACTAAAATTTAACAATTATAATTAATATTGACTTAATATTTATTCATTATTACAGATTATTTCGTTATTATTGTTAATTATTAGTAATTAAATTAATCAATAAGGTATTTTTTGGTAATTATTTATAATTTTTAATAGTTATTATTTTTTATATTTTGAACAAGGAATTATAATTTTTTTAATAATTATAACAATTATTTTTTTAATATTTATTTATACAATAATTTATTAATTAATTTTAATTATTAATTACTTATATCTAAAATCATAATAAATATTACGAATTTTTAATAATTTTTAAAATTTCATATATATTTTATTTTACAATTTATTAACAATGATCATAATATCCATATATTTTAAAAAATAGTTATATTATTAGGTAAATAACAACAACATTTATTAATTATTAGAAATAATGGATAGTAAATATGGAATTTTTCGAATTTATTTATTAATTATTTTAAATTTTTTTAATGATTTCTGTTTTATTAATTATTGTAAATGTTGAATAACTGGTAGGATTTTTCATGTTTTTTAAATGGTATTACAAAATTTTTATTAATTATTAATAACTATGTTTTTAATAAATATTACTTTATTTTATATATATTTTTTAATTATATCTATTTTATACTTTTTTATAAAAAATTATTACAAGAAACATTTTTTTCAAACATTTTTTGGAAATTTATTTTCTCATCACTTTTATAAAATACTCATTTACTATTTATTTAATATGTTATATATATATATAAATGTTTATTAATCATATATATATATATATCTGTGTGTGTGTGTGTGTACACATAATATATTTTTACATACTCTTTAAATGAATATCTATATCTAATCTATATAAACATACCTGGACATACACACACACAGATACACACACACACACAAAACAACATTTTGTTTAAATGTATTATTTAAAAAAGTAAAAAGATTTTTATAAAAAATGTACAAATCAAATATAAACAATGCTTATAATATAAATATTGAAAAATTAATTTTTTTATTATAATTTTTTGATCAAAAATTTTCTTTAAAAATGTATTAATTTTTTTATTAAATATTTATATCTAATGAATAAACATATAATGCCTTTATAAATATATTTAAAAAAAATTTGTTCAATTTTTTTTAAAAATTAGTTGTGTCATCATTTTTAGAAAACATTCATTCTCTATTTATTTCATATTATACATATATATTACATGATTTCTAAATAATATATATATACTTAAAATAAATCTTTTATACATTATTTCCTTCATGAAATATCATATTAAATTCATTTTAGTATATTTTTGAATTTATTAAATACTCCAGTACTATTCCTCGTATCTTAAAATTATCTAGAATTTTCATTCCATAAATTAAATTTATAGTATATATTTCATAGAATACAAATAACTGGTCAATTAAATTTATTTATATAACTACATTCACCCTTTATATAAATATCTATCACCCTTACAAATAATTTCCATAATATTGATATTTCACATAATAACATATCACAATGAACTCCATATTATTTTTGACACACCTTTAGAAAAAAATTTCACATTTGGAATGATTACATATATATCTACTTAGGTTACACAAAATTATATATATCTATTTTTAGTTTTCAATACACATTCAACCTTTACATACATATATAAATATATAAATTGAAATGTTTCCCTCATTTATATATTTATATATATGTAACTTGCAATATTTTTCTATCACATATATATGATCATATATATATGTATATATATATAATATACATGGAGTATGTGATATTTTATTAATGGAAATCACATACACATCAAGAGTCAGCAAAGAGGCCATATACCTCAAAATAAATTAATAAGAACATTAAAATAGAAAAATATTGTAAATTTAAAACCTAAATACTAGGAATGATAACTCAAGTCAATGGTAATCATCATTATAAGAGAAAAAAATATTTTATTTGATGGTGGAAACCTAAATAAGAAAGAATAAAGTTATAGTGACACAAAATACAAAATGAACTAAAAAAATAGGAAAATTTTAGGACATAGGATTCGCCTAATAAAATTTCAGAAAGAATGAATGTGAAATTTATAAAACAATAATGGATTATAAAAGAGTATATTTTATACATGGTGGTTTGAACCAAAATATTCAAGAAGTATGGTTTGATAGATTATTTTAGTAGTGGTTAGATTGAGGTTTTCATAATGGGAACCATATCCGAGCAGAAATAAATTAGGGGGGAGGTTAGGAGGGAAAGGGGAGGTTCAGTTAAAATTAATTTTCATTTTTCATGGGTTAATAATGAAAAATTTTACATTTCTAAATGAAATATGAATACATTTTTGTAATTGAAACCAATCATTGAAAAAACATTTTGTTTTGGGAATTTGAAAATATCCCCGTCACACTTAAATTATTTAGTGGGGAATAAAAAATAACCCTTTGAGGATATTTACAATGGGAATTTGACCCTACCATAAATAACTCATAAAAAATATCTATTTTTCATGAATGTTATTGAAAACATGTTAATTAAATGACATTATTATTTCTCATGACATGAAACCAATTCAAATTTTGAATATTTCTTGTATTTTTATTTTTAGGAGATTCGAACTTTTTATTAGACCTTACACTTAATCTAGTAATTTCATATTTCTTGAGTTTTGCAATTTTTCCTCTGAATATCCAAGTATTTTCACTTTCCATTATGATTGAAAATATAATTAATTCAATTAAATATTTTATTTAATTTTTTTTCTTTGATATTCAAATAACTATTTTGATTTAACTTAATTTGTATTGTGAACTTATCACTTGATGAACTATGCATGTGATTTGTTACTTTCATACATGTTCAATCATTTGTATTCCATGAATGGATAATCTATATAAATAATATTATAGAGTAAGAGTAATATAATTTTAATGGTTCTTTAATATAAAATGGGGAAATCTAATTTTATAGGATTTATATTATGAAAACAATAGTACCCCATCCTTCCTACATGACCCAAATCATCAAAATTTTGATGGTGGTCCCTAATCTAATTAACAGAAATTGAGTTAGGACCAATAATATCACATATTCTTCCTCTTTAAATTATTATATAATTCACATTGATTTAAGACTATCTATAATCCATTGATTATTTTGTTAATTTGTGTATATCAAATTCCTTTTACAAAAATCAATTGGTGACCACTGATATACATTACAGAAATATCTATCTGATCTACCTAGGTTTTATATAATAATATATTTTAAACATGATCCCAAAAATAAATCCTAAAACCTTATTCAATGTATTGGATCTTACATCAATTTTATATCTTAATCTAATTCTACCTACTCTTTGCAGGGATTCCACTATTAGATCAAATTCTTAGAACTCACTTGTTGTTGTTTCCTCTCTATGAACACAATTGCATTCTAATACTCTTTCGAAAACCCTCACACTAGTGTATGTCTGTAAAAACCATGAATCTCTATTTTATACACCACATATGGATGTACTACCCCAAAATGAGTCCACCATGCATCCACTTAACATAAATACCTACTTTAGGGAGAGAAATATTCACCTTCATTGATCCAAAATCAACTTCTCTTTTTTGGGAAATTTTTTCTTTTTCATTGTACTTTTTTAGACATCAGTTGATATATTTTTAAAATTTTTTATTTTTTCGGTATTTCTTAATCCTAATCATTCTCATACTTTTTATATTTTATCATTCTGAATGTAATTAAAAAATTCTAAACTACACCACATTGGATGTTTTTTAGTGTTATATTGGATTTTATGTTTCCATTTCCTTTTATAAGTTTTCATGTGAGAAGATCCACAATTCTAGTATGAATATAAACAATATATTATTATTATCTTGAATCAATAGAGTAATCAAATTTTTCTTACTCGAGTTTGAGTTTTCTCATTGTATCAATATCCATTTTTTCAATTATCTTCATCTTAAATTCTAAATCATTCCTCATACCATAAACAATAAAAACAATATGTCTTTAAATAACGGAATAATCATACAAGTCTTTATATGGATAAGGTTTTGGACCAAAACTTCTCAAACAATTCCTCATCATTGTTTTGACATTATCTGAGTTTTATATTTTTCTCTGTTAAATCTAATGTTCCTATCTATTTTAATAACTCTTGTCAAATTTTCATCAGTAGTTTCATTATCAACCATAATAATATACACAAACATTCTTTAATATATATATATAGGTTTTCTTTTTTAACCATCAAATTAAATTTAAAATTTCATTATTGTATTTACGAAATATAGATTTTAATTTAATATCCCATTACATTGTTTTAGAAAAAATTTAACAAGTATTTACCAATTTTATTTCTCTATTTTTCGTATATCTATATTTTTTCCCTTAATAGACATGTGAATATCATTCTAATTTTTTGGGAATCACATATTAGAAACACTTATGGCTTCTAGGGTATGAGAAAGAAGGTAAGGTATCATTTTATTATTGACTCCATATATTTTTTAATTAATCATTAGAACGACTCTACTATTCATACAATTTAAATAATCCATATAAAAAATATTGATTTTATAAATTGAACCTCATTTGTCTAATAAAAATTAATGTTCCATAGAGTAGTTTATACCACTGATAAGGGTAAGAGGGTGAGTTTCAAATACGTGTGTTTAAAATTATTTCCTTGTAATAAATACATGTTACAAATTAGGGTAATATTTACAAAAATATAATTATTGTTTTAAATTGGATATATTATAAATAAAACAAACATAAGAAACACAATATGTTTGCAAGGTTATCCCCTTGGTGGGCAGTTATGTCAATACTTTGATCTAGTAGATTTAGATTCATAGATATTTCCCCAATATCAATGATTTTTTCATGTTTCTTTGGGTCTATATAATATAAACTATATATTTTCTCCCAATGATGTTTCTCACAATAATTATTATACTAAATCCTACAAGTTGATAAAAAATACTCCAACATAGTGAACATGCTATTCTATCAAACATTAAGACGTTACAACATCAATATATATTCTACTTATAAGATTGTTAATGTTAGAGAGTATTCAAAATAACCTCTCTATATTCTATAAATATTATCAATATTTTAAACTAATAAACTCATAAAGAAATAAAAACTTGCACTATTATATTTTATGGATATTTCCTACATTGGTAGATGGGTTAATTAGAGTTTTTATAAAGTCTACCTAGCTTTCTTTTTCTGATAAAAACTCATTCTCCTTGTTTATTTTATATATATCTATCATATATCATATATATTAGTTTTAAAATTTTATATTATATAAATACTTTATTTACCACACATTAATTCAACATAATTATTTATAAATCTAATTTGATATAATTCTCCCTAAATAAAAACTTTTAGATACCCATCCAATTTTTATCCAAGACATCCTGCTTGATTATCTCACTTCATAATTCAACATTATTTCACTTTGATAAATGAGTAAACTATCATTAATGAAATAAAATATATTTTTTTTACTTTAACATTAATGTATAAATTATGAATATATAACAAACCTAGTTAGATGATTATGAATACCAAATGGTGGAACCTATACAAGTTTTTTGTAGTTATTTAATTGAATTTATAATCATGTTGCGATGATTTCACATGATATTCCACTTATAATGATAACAAAGAAAATTTAAAAACACTTCTTGGAAAGGAATTAAATACCACAATTAGAATTGATTGGTTGTTCATCCCTATAAATCTTCATAAAACCATCACCAACCACACAACATAGAATTATTCATCAATAATTTTCCATGAAATGAATCTTGGATCAGGGATTTAAATCTATAATATGATATTTAAATCCTAATAAAATAGAACAGTATCATTAGGGTTATCTTCCAGAATCATCATATGGAAAATAATCATCATTAAAAATGATACCATATTTTGGATTTTCTATATTGAGGAAGTCACTATAATGAAATACAAATTACATTAAATGATACATTATTGTTCTAAGAATAATTTTCTAATGGATTGGATTACTTAGTTTATATTCACGTATTTTCAAAGATTAACTCATATATAAGAGTCATGTTAATATCATGTATTAAATACAAAAAATGTTTCCCTTTTAATATCTAGATGACTCTTATATACTATTAGAGAAATCGTACAATGCTTATGATTATTTAGTTTGAAAAATAAATTCATATTATAACAATTTTATGTCACTAAAATGAAATTAAAAATGATTTTGATTTAAAATATCATTTATTTCAATAATTTTTCAATATATTAGATTTTAATCTTGATATTGAATTATTTTTCTATTTATAAGATATAAATCTTGAGTTTTTTTAAAATATATATTGGGTGATCATGCCGATAAGGAAAACGTTAAATTAATTTTCTTGAAACGTATTGAATAATTTGATAATAAATTGAAATTTTATTTTGATTTCGTTTTCTAAAAATTTATCCGACCTTAAGATTCAATATTTGGGGCAATGTTGGGTTTTATGATTGGGGAAGAATGGTCTTTCATAATATTTAATTTTTTAATTATTTTATGTTTAAAAATTCCCTAAAATTACTTAATATTTATTTGTAATAAATTTATTGTTTTTAATTTCATATTACTTCCTACATATGGGATAATTTAATCCTAGTTACTAAGGATCTTGCTAATTATTAATTTATTTAATATACATGATTATTGTGTGATGTGGTCCATAGGTTTTTCAGAAATTCTATATGGGAACAAAGAGATATAATGTGATTAGAATCACCATTTTGAAAATAGAATTATTACACAAGCGAACGAAAAATTTCAACTTAAACATAGGATACTTATCCATTGAAAAATAGAATTACTCTGCGAGCCAACTCAAAATAATGTTATGCATGTCTTTTAAAATATGAATTTAATGGGAATTTTTTTATCCCAAACCTAATATATTTGATATTTGGTATTGTTTATGTGATTAAAAAAATAAAAAAATGAACTTCTGAAACTAATATGTTTTTTGAACATCCATAGAAGGAAAAAATTTGATAAATGTTCTTATTTTTAAAAAATAAATTCATTAAGGTGAGAGTAATATTTAACATAAATAAAGAAGTGTAAAATTAAAATATATGAAAATATCGAGATTTGTATCATTGATGTGGAAAATGGATGTCTAGTTTATGAAAAATGGGAGAGAGTGATATATGAAAGTGATTTCTAGTAATGTTTAAAATCTACATAAATCTAATTTGTCCACATTCCTTGAACATGAATGTGAAGAGGGATTGAATTAAGGAAGTGATTTATTTTCATAAAGGAGTATGTTCATTTCACGTGATGTATTGAACAATAATTTAGGAATTTATGGTTTTTATATTCAATCATTATATTACCTTATGAAAAAAATTCATTAAGTGTTTTAGGACATCGAAAAAACCTTGTTGTTGTATAAATCATTATTTCAACATCCTACATTATGAGGTGATTTATGAGACTATTTATTGTTCCTACAATTTAAAATCATTGATTAATTATGGTTTATAAAATTAATAACTTTGGAATATTATTACGTGACATTGGTGGAATACATTAAAACACATATTGTTTAGGGATTTTTGAAACACGTAATTATGAAGATTTTATTATTAGTCATATTTATTGGTTTTAGGTTACATTATGTAGGAAATTATTATTATACTATTTTTTTGACAAAAAAATTTATTTTGGTATTTCAATATCTAATTTTATGTTTGGTAGTGTTTTTAATTATAGTAATAAAAAATTTTAATGGGTTTTGAGTAATTTTTATTCAAAATATATAATTTTAGGTATATGGATTTAATGTTTTCCATTTACCTTGTGTTAATGGTAATAAAAAATTATTAAAAATTATTTCATTATATATTCATGTATTTTGTTAATATTATTTATCTATTCCACTATATTTTATAATATGTTTTGTAGGGATTTGTAAAGGCCTTACATATATGAGATATCAGGCTATCATGAAGCTTGCAATAGTTAGTTGAACTATCATAGACCACCCAACATGAAGGAAGGTAGTGGCTAATAGAAAAAAGTGTGAATCTATTACTACAATAAATGAGTAACTACAAGGTGAGTAAACCTATTGCTGGACCAACTATGAGATTAATTGTGAATTGGATAATCAACAACAACAATCCAACCAACCAATATTAGTAAACCATTCATGTAACCATCTACATTCCACTAAGAGTTATATATCCTAAATGGAATTCCTGGTTCTAAAAAATTTCAACTGTTATAGTGGATGTATGAATCTGAGTGACATTATGTGAGCTCAATTAATAAAGATAGATTTAATGAACTGATCACAATTTTTATATTTAAAAAAATATCACAAGGATGATCTATTATTTTGAATATATATTTCATTATGTCTGGTCAAAACATAAACTCTTGATATATCATGATAGAGGTCAACATAGAGAGAGAATTTTATAGAGAATTCAAGAACCAACATCGAAGTTTATTCCCAGATAACATTTATTCTGAAATCAAGATACAGATTCCAAGATCAAACATAATTTTTTTGAATTTCAATTAATAATATGAAAATATAGGTTTAAAAATAGTATTTAATATCGAATATGATTGACTAATAATGACATTTTATCCACTATAGGAGGCTCAATGATTAATAGATTAGATTACCGAGGATGACATGATATTGATTAATTGAATTCAAATGCGCCATGCTAATGGAAGTTCCAATAGTGGTGATATAAGGAATAAGATGCTAATAAAATTTATTTGAGACCATAAACCAATTATAGTTGAATTAAATTTCACTAATATCAAAAAATGAAGAATCATTAATCATGCATAAAGACAAGGAACAATACATGATGAATACCAATTGATGTTTGAGGGTGTAGATCCTCTTTTTTATAATAATTTCATGGTAGAAAATATTTTATAGGTGAATTATTTTAGTATGAATTATTTATGAAGATGATGGGGACATTGATGGATTTTCATGATGGGGTTGTGGGGAATTTCATTTCGGTATTCTATGTGTTTGATGATTTCTCATAGTGAAATCTATTTTCAATTCACATCCATTTTTCAGTTTGAATTAGCCGTTGAGGCGGTCTTTTCCCATATGAATTCTATCTTGATGAAGATTCCACATATGGATAATGAAACCCATGTCTTATGGGATGGATCAAAATATGAATATAGATGTTCAATTACAAGTAGGGGTAAATTTTAAATGTAAAAACTTTTATTTTTAACCTTAATGAGAATTATTTCTATCTATGTTAAACTCAATAAATTTACAAACCCTAAAATAGCTATATTAGACACACTTTATAGGTTCTGCTAATATGGATATAGAAATGAATCTTAATGAAAGTTTACTTGGAAAATATTCTACCATAATACATATATAATCTTATTTATCAGAGTAAAAAAAGAATAAGAAAGTCTAAGATGTTCATAATTGCTTATGTTATCAAAATAAAGAGAAAAATACATGAAACAAAACAAGTAACAAGTATAAAATATTTTAACCCAAATAGTATAATATCAAACAAACTATGGTAGAGGTCCCTTGATTTATACATTCAACAAAGTCTATCTTACCCACACTAGGGTAAGCCTTCTATAGGAATATTTAAATTTGTCTTGCTATTCCTGTAAGTGATCAATCTTTATGGTAGTCGTCACCTCTGTTTTCCAATACCCGTAAGTCCTAGAACATTAAGGTAGTTTTCACATATGTCTTCCTATAATCTAAAGCCCTCAATTTTAATCTGCAGTAATTTTAGTCGCATGAACCAAGCTGAACAAGATGTTTAGTATGCATAAGGCATGATAGTCTCTCTCTCTAGAAATCACTTCAGCAACATGTAATCGCTAGGGTGATGGAATAATAATGAGCTTGTTTAAATTAACTCCAATTTATAGGCACTAATCCAATGGTCGTCTCCCTTCTACAATATTTATATTTTTCCTTGAATTTTTGAGGGACCTATACACGTGTCACTCGAACGATGGTTAGTTAGAAACATATTTTATGACATAATTTCATAAAAAGTGTAATGAAAATGAAGTTACTTAACCAAATATATTTTTAGAGTCTAAGGGAAATTTGAATTCAGAACCTGACCAAATAAAAATTTACATTCTATAAGATATTGATATTCAGATTTTGTTTTACTAATAATTCCAAATCTGAATTCTAGAGATTTTAGGGTCTGAATTCAAATAAATTCAGAATCTGAATTCTAATGAATTAGGAGTCTGAATTCATTTGAAATCCAAATATGATTTCTGAGGAATTGAGAGGGTGAATTCTGAGGAATTTTGAGTCTAAATTATTATGAATTCATAGTTTCAGTTTTGATGAATTCAGATTCAGAATTAAGAGGAATTTGGGGTCTGAATTCTAAGAATTTAGAGTCCGAATTTTAGAGAAT
The DNA here is from genome assembly GCA_963277665.1 of Viscum album. Classification (NCBI taxonomy): domain Eukaryota; kingdom Viridiplantae; phylum Streptophyta; class Magnoliopsida; order Santalales; family Viscaceae; genus Viscum; species Viscum album. Next base: position 719,740 of record CAUJRU010000207.1, read on the forward strand.
TCATAGTCCGAATTTTAGATAATTCGGGGTCCAAATTTTAGAGAATTTGAAGTCTCCATTTTTCTAGAATTTGGAATCTGAATTTTAGATAATTTATTGTATGAATATAGAACACTCTATTTCCTAGGAATTATAAGATTCTAATGTTTTTTATAAGAATACAAATTTTAGACATAGGAATAAAATGAGTTATATTTTGTTATATTATAAAAAGAACAATGAAAACAACGATAATGATAAAAATTTCCTTCGGGAAGGAAACTTTTCCTTATGAAAATCTTTCTTATGGAAAAATATAACATTCCTTAAGAAAAATTGTTTGTGATTTTCAAAACATTGATAAATGGTAAATTCATAAGCAACCCTTATTAACTCAAAAATCTCCTTTTTTTGATTGCCCAAGCATTCCTATGAAAAATAATACAAGGATGTACAAATTCTCTTTATGAAAAAAATAAAAAACACATATCCCTTTACTTATGGATCATGGTGAATATGACTAACTCCCCCACAAGTTTTGAAATCCCTAATGATCATATTCATGATTTCATTAAATAGAATTTTATTTTTCTTAGAAAAGGAAATATTCTTTGATAAAACACTCTCATAGATAGACACCACCCTTACTTAGGGAATTCCCTCCATTAATTAGTATTAATTTTTTATCATTCCTTTCTCACTATTTGTAATTATCAAAAAGGAATAGAGATAATGGAAACAAATATGGTACCTGAAATATTATTACTATACAAAAAACAAATGAAGAACAACCAAAATTTTGAATATGATTATAAATTTTGTTACAAGAAATGTAATACAAAAAATATTAGGGTTAGGGAAACAATCACTCTTTTTCATCAGCATAATCTTCTTTACAATGGTTTTCAACTTCTTATGATCCTTATGATCATCTTCAAAATGTTTGATCAGTTGATCCTGATCATTATTTTCCTTCCTCGGTTCATTGAACTTTTATTCCTAATCCTTAACATTGTCTTCCTGAGACTTCAAAATATATTCTTTCTTACTGAAAATTTCTTGTAACTTGATTCTGAGATCTCATTTCCCTTTCATTTTCAAAGCAACTGATTTTTTTTTCCCATTAGACCCTAGTCTTCCTTCTTCCGAGCTGTTTGTTCAAGATTTGGTTTCTCATTGAAACCTGTAGTATGATCTCTGATCTTGATATCTCTAATATCAAAAGAATGCTTCGCATTATATTGAATTTAAACAATGATTCCTATCTCTTCAATTGTCTTCTTGGACAACTTACTGATTTCCTTTCACGGCCTCCTATGAACATCATACCCAATATAGAATGATTTCAAATAGGCCTTAAATATGGAAAATTTGTCCATAATCATGGAAACAGAATCCGACTTCTGATTAAATGAATTTCTATGAATATTAAATCTTTAGTCAATAATTGGAAAAATACGAATTGTATCAAAAAAAATCATACAAGGATTTAACCACAAAATCATGACCCATAGAAGTTGATTCTGAATCAGATTCCCATGTTGGTGAGGATTATTTCTCTATATCAACATTATTTATTTTAAAGGATCCTCCAACACTTTATTACCCACCGATGACTTCTTAGGTGAATCATATAACACCTGTTTTCCATTATCACCTCTCATAATTATCTCAGTAGTCTTTGGTAATTTTTTCTCACTATCGGATAGTTCAACTATCTTATCTTCCTCAATCTTTTCCCTTTCATAATCTCCCACCATATTCTCTAGATGAACCAATTAATGGTTGTTTCTCTCATCTTATAATGGTTTTTTATTTCTTTCTGACCATATTCTTCATTTCTTGGGGAAGCAATATTTGTAGATTCGGCATGTGATGTCCTGATCAACAATTTCTCATAAGGACTCTCATTTTCATGATATTGATCAACATGCCTTAAAACATCATCTGTATCACACCCTTCTTCCTCTTCTTCTGCTTACATTCCTTCTTCATGCACAATCTATTCCTCTTCATCACGATTACCAGATAATCCATAATGTAGATATCACTCTTTTTTAGGGTATCCTTATCACATTTTCTCGGAATTATAAATCCTTGAACCCATAACTCTAGAATTAAAAAATTTGTAGTGAGATGATTAATATTCGGTGTCTTAAACCCTGATAAATGATAGAACTCTATTTCCTTCTCCTTATCAAATGTTCCATATATATTCAGTAGCTTGTGTGAGAAGAAATCAGTTTCTCCCTCATACAGAATACCTATAAAGTTTGCTTCCAAGCTAAAGTAAATGGAATAAGTTTTCCCATAACTCTTAAAAGAGATCTCATCATTCCCATGTTGTACAAAAAAACATAAAATATCATAAAATTATACTGACATCTATGGATACAACAGATCCTATCCCTCTGGTTTGGATACACACAGACTCTCCCAGCCAATCTAATTGATATTCTTCAAAATAAGAGATTCATACTTAGTGAATAAGTCCAGATCCACTAACCTCTCTCTATTGATCTTCCATTCAAAAATTTCCTTATCTAACGACATTTGATTCTGTGGGGATGCATCAAAATCCATTCATATTTGAGGAAACCAGATTATTCTTAACGACCATTAAGTAGAGTGGAAAATCTTTTGAACAAAAGATCCTAAAAACTGATGTGGGACTACCATTATGGGGGCCTTCATATAGGCATTGAAGCAACAATTCATATTCCCAGATTGATCCAATTATTAAAAAAGGTAATTTGATCTGATGATAGGGATGAATAGCCGAAGAAGGATTCTTGATAGGTTCTGATATTTTGAGGTTTTGATGATAAAATTTGGATTTAAGAGAAGTGAATATAAAATATTTTCTTAAACATGATGATAATACCAACGTGTAAATGAAACTTTTAAGTATGGAAACATACCTTCTAGATTTATAGAAACTTTTTAGTTATAAGGATAATTATTCATGATGGACTTCAGATTCAAGAAAATTTGAAACCCAAAAAAATATTGGTATGAAAAAAAGTAGGAAACATTTTTATTACAAAAAAAATTCATTATGAAACATTTTAATTATAAAAAATTTTGATAACAAAAAATTTTGATTATGAAAAATTTTGATTAGAAATTTTTTTATCAAGAAAATTTTTATAAACCAGAAAATGTACTCCCTGTACGAAATGGAGTTACATAATGTAAAGAGATAGGTTTCAAAAAAAATTAATATGGAATATTTTCTTATGGTTATCATTACTAAATTTGGTTTAATGTATTCAAATCTATCAGAAGGTTATGATTTTGTAAAAGTATCATCAAATTGATCTTGCGTCCTGATAAACTAAAGAATGATATCTCTATTTTTTTGTGATCTTTAAGAAAGTGATTCCTAATATCCATGTGTTTTGCATGAGATTGATATATAGGGTTTTTGATTAGGGAAATGGGACTATTATTATCACATAATATCTTTGTTTTGGTAAAAATCATTCCATAGTCTGTGAGTGTGTGTTTCATCGACAACATTTGAGTACAACAACTTCCAGTTGTTACATATTCAACTTCAAAAGTGGAAAGTTATACTAACTATTTCTTTTTTCATGACAAAGAATCTAGTTAATCTCCTAATAAATGACATTTTATGGATGTACTTTTCCTATAAATTATACATCCACAAAAATAAGCATCCTATTTTTTAGACATAATCATTTCCAGTTGTATAAAAGATTCATAAATCAATGGTTCCCATTAAATAGAAATATTTTTTCACTGCTATCAAATGAAATTCCTTAGGATTTTATTGATTTATATCATATAATCATTCTAAGAACATCATGTCTGGACCACCAGATATCTTGTATAACAAACATTCTATCATACCACTAAATGATGTTTGATGTATTGTTTTCCCAGCTTCATCAAGATCAAGATAATTTGAAGTTTCAATAGAAGTACTTATACTATTGTTGTTGTCAAATCAATACATTTTAAGAATATCTTTAATATAAATATGTTAATATATTAAAGTTCCTCCTAGTTTTTGAGAAATTTGAAGACATCTAAAAAATTTCAACTCACCCATCATAATCATTTCAATACATAGATTTCATTAGATTTGCAAACGATTTAGTTAATGATTGATTATTTTATCCAAATATAATATCATCCACATAAACTTGAACAATAAAAACATTTTTCTTATATGTCTTTATAAAAAGGGTTGGATCCGAAGTTCCCTTAACAAATTTGTTTTGTATTAAAAATTTTGCAAGTCAATCATTCTAGGCTCTAGGGGCCTTTTTAAGTCCATATAATGATTTTGTAAGTTTTAACACATGTTCAAGATGTTTTGTTCCTTAAAAACTATGATTTTGTTCAAAATAAACTTCCTTTGGAGCATATACATTAATGAAAGCACATATTGAATCCATTTGAATAATGTTTAAAATTAATGAATACTGCAACGGAAAGTAAAATGAAAATAGATTCATGTTTTTCTACTGAAATATAGATTTCTTTATAGCCTATTCGTTCTTGTTGATTATAACCATTATCAAATAATCTAGATTTATTTCTTAAAATGATTCCATATTTATCACACTTATTTCTGAAGACCCATTTTTCTTTAATTATAGATGTTTCCTTAGGTCTTTCATCCAAGGGATACACATTCATTTCAAATTCATTTATCTCCTCTTTCATGGATTTTATACAATAATCATCACTTAATGATTTATTATGTGTTTTTAATTCTAATTGGGAATTGAATGCTAGATGTTTTATTTTATTTTTATAAGAACTTCGAGTACTTACAGGAAGATTTACATCCCTAATGATACAATAACTAGTAAGATTCTAATGAAATGAATGATTTGGGTTTTGTAAAAGCTGTCAACAGATGATAGGAAACATTCTGGGGTAAATACTTCAGAAATATCCTCTTGAACATTTTCTTTATAATAAAGATATTCTATCAAGGGTTGATAATAAGTACTTGAAAAAAATATGAAGATATATGTTGAGGTTCCTTAAAATCAAAAGAATCAGTTTCATCAAATTTAACATGAATTATTTCTTCAATAGTACACATTTTTTTATTAACAACACTATAATTCAAAGATTTTGTGGAGTTTCATAGGAAAATTCCTTCATCAGATTTGGGTGTGGATTTATGAAAATTATCTTTTGTATTCAGAATAAATACTTTGAATCCAAATACCTTGAAGTAAGAAAGTATAGTTTTTCTATCATTCTACAATTCTTAAGTGGTTTTGTAAAAAAATTTATAATCAAAACTTGATTTATAGTATAGTAAGCATTACTGATAGCTTCATCCCATCTGTGTTTATCTATAGAATATTCACTCAACATGGTTCAATATATCTCTTAGAGACTACTATTTCTTTTTTAAACAACACCTTTATGTTGAGGATTTCTTGGAGATGATTATTAGTAATGACTTTTTTACTACAAAAAGTTTCAAAATCACTGTTTTGAAATTCTCTTCCATGATCAATATGAATAGTTATCAATGGAAGGTATTTCTCATTTTTAACATGGGATATAAAAATTTTGAAATAAGAAAAATCTTCAGATCTCATTTCATGAAAAAAGAGCCACATAAATCTAGTGTAATCATTATGTATGATAAATACAAAATATTCCCCCCCAATAATTTCAGTTTTTGTTTTACCAAAAAGATCCATATTCATTAAATGTAACGCAACATGAGTTGAGACTTCATCGATTGATTTAAAACATTATTTATGTTTCTTACCAAATTGAAAAGGGTCACAAACTTTTGATGAATCAAATCTATGCTCAGGTAGATCCTTAAAATGTATTTTCTTTGTGAGTTTTCATAGGCTCCAAAGGTTACAATGTCAAAACCTCTTATGCCATAACCAAGACTGATCTTCAATTGCAATATGGAAATGTAGATCGTAGATCCTAATGTCTTCTATGTTTAGTTTGTATACATTATCTTTCATATGGGTAGAAATTATAAACTCTTCCTTGGAATTGTGTACTAAGAACTTATCGTTCGTAAAATTTACAAGGTAACAATCATCACATAATTGAATTATTCTAATAAGGTTGTGCGTAAGAAACAAAACAAATAAAACATTTGAAATTAACATTTTTCAATGAAGAACAATGTCACCTACACCAACAATTTCTCCCTGAGAATTATATCTGAAGGTTACTTTTCATCCTTTTTTCCTAATAATCTTTTAAAAAAGTTTTTTTACCAGTCATATGTTGGGAACATCCACTATCCATGTTCCATGTATTCATGTTGGTACATTCATTATTTTCCTAAAAAATAAAATATGATATAATTTTAGAATCCAAACAATCTTGTATCCATAAATTTTAGAAAGCTAAATTTTATGAATCCTCATTTTCATATAAAAATAAGCTTTATAAAATCCAAAGGATGGGATTTTATTTAAAGAAAAACTTTTCTCCCAATTTCCACCACACTGGCATTTAGAAAAAGATAGAGCACTTTGGGGAACTAAATAGATATTACAAAAAACTATTTTTGAATAGGTATAACCAAAACTAGAATGAATTTTTAAAGGATGAATTTGGGAATACATCATGTCAAAATTTTCCTTACCAGAGGTAAATTTTGATAGAAATTTCAATAAGGAAAATATTTCTGACTTTAGTTTCATGACCAAATTTTATTCTCAAGGTTATTAGTTTTAGAACTATAGTTATCCTCTAAAATAGTTTTCATAGAAACTAAATTTTCATGATCCATAAAATGATTATCCTTCTATGAATTAAATTTCTTATGTTTTTTAAAAAACATCTAAAATTAGGTGTTTTCTTATCAAGATCATTAGAAATATCTGATAATTAATTATTTAAAAAATATATTTTTGAATTTTTATTTTTTAAACTCTTATTTATTTTCAAATTTTTATTCTCATAATGTTTATAAAACCTAGATACTTCTTCAAATAAAGGTAAGGTATTATCTTCTGATGAGAATGATTCATCGTCTGAAGATTAAAATAATATTTATAAGATAAATTTAAATTTATATACATATTTTTTAGAGATTTAGCATTGTGTACCTTATCCATAAGACAATGATTTCACTGGGTACTCTATTTATATGACCAGTATTCTTCTAACCAGAAGATTCATAATATGATGATTCATCTGAAGAGTCACCACCACTGGCACCCCAGGTGTCATTAGCCATAAATATTTTCTTATCCATATTATTTTTATACATCATTTTTATTCTCTCAGAATGATTTTACTTCATGTCTTTTCTTTTAGCATATGAAAATATTTCCTTATATGCCCTACTCTTATGCATTAATGGAAAGTGACATAAGAGTCTTTCTTGTCCTTTTTTATTTCTTCATATATCTATACTAAAACAATCTCTTTCAAACTATCTTGTTCGTCCTTCAAGCAAGATTATCAAGCTCATTCTCAGAATGTTTACTATCACTAGATTCATATAGAACATTGACTTTCCTATACCTAGATATTGTAACCCTATTCAAATTCATGACTTTAGTAGCATTAAAGGTTATAGTTCCATCTACATTGTTCTTCTTATTCATATTAGTATCACATTTAATTATTTCCTCATGTTAAATAAATGTTAAAAAAATATCATCAGGAGTTATTTGAGATACTTTCCTATTCTCATCAATAGTTATTCTCTTAGATTACCACTCATTAGGCATAATATCAAGTATCTTGTCAAAAATTACTTCATCATGAATACCATTCTCTCCTATATATTTTACTATATTGATGATAGTTATAAACCTTTGTTTTACTTTGCAAACAGGTTCTCTATAGGGAAATTGAAATCTATCATATTCAAGTCTTAGAATTGCTCTTCTGGTTTCTATCACTTTGGAAGTAACAAAATTTTTAACATCATACTTCTTATAAATATAGTTGGCAGCGTCACATGATGGAATTTGAATATATATATATATATATATATTCTTGGTCAATGAACAAAAAAAGTATTACGTACCTTTTAGGTTAATTTATATTCTGATTTCTCTTAGTTGGTGATGGTTTTGACTTCCTTATTAGAAATTTTGTAATCCCCATTAATCATGAAGAAGTTTTCTACTCCAGTATTAGTAACAAATTTTTTCATCCTATCTCTACAATACGACTAATCATTACCAGAAAAAATAGGTGGTCTGGTTGGGTTATGATTGTTTATAGAACTAATATTCATTCCTGTCATTATTTAAAAAAATATCATTCAAAAATATTGTTAATATTATAATTATGTAATCAAATAAAAAAATATAAAATAAAACTCATGCATGAATGGATATGCAATAAAATTTTAGAACAATAGAAACACGAGAAAGAAATATTATATGAGAATATAAGTATATTAAGGACATTATCTGCTACTAATTATTGGATCTAAATATAAATGTAAATTCTGAATTACTAGAGGGGGTGAATTAAAGTTTAAAGACATTCATTTTTAACCATAATGGAGACAATGCTTAATAATGTTAAACAAGATAAACTCCCAAACCCTAAAATAGTTTTATAAATTTAAGTTGATCGGTTCCAAAAAATATGGTTATGGAAATGAAACATAATGAAAGATTATAAGGAAAAGTTTCTACCTTAATTCATATAAAATCTTCTTTATCAGACTACAAAAAAGAATAAGAAAGTATAAGAGGTTTATAATTTCTTCCTTTTTTAAAATACCACAGAAAAAAACATGAAAAAAACCTGTAACAATTATGAAATCATTTAACCCAAATAGTAGGGTATCTAATAACCTTGGATAAATGTCCCTTGATTTATAGTTTAATGAAAGTATATCTTACCCATGCATAGGTAGGCCCTCGATAACAATATTGAAATATGTCTTGCTTTCCCCATAATCTCTCTATATTTAATGTAGTCAACACCTCTTTTTTTCAATCCTCTTAAGTCCTCAAACTTTACGGTATTAAGAACCTTTGTCTTCCAATCCCCAGAAGCCATCGAGCGTACTGAACAATAATCATAGTCACACGAAGCAAGCGGAACAAGATGTTCAGTACACACAAGGAATGTGAGTTTCTTTCTCTAGAAACCACATTAGTAGCATGAAATCTCTAGGGCGATGGAATAGTAATGAGCTTATTCAAATGAGAACCAATTTATAGCACTTATCCAATGGTTTAATCCCTCCCCCAATAGTCATATCTATTAATTGAATTTTGGAGGGGCCGACACATGTGCCACCTTAATAATTTTTAGATATAAACATATTGTAAAAAGTCATTTCATAACAAGTGTTATGAAAAAAGAAGTCAATTTACCAAGTCAATTTTTGGAGTCTAAGGAAAAATCGAATTCAGAATCTAACCAAATAAACGTTTATAGTCTATACGATATAAATATTAATTTTATTTTTTACAATGAATTCAGAATCTAAATTCTATAGTATTCAATGTCTGAATCCCAATTAATTCGGAATCTGAATTTGGAGGAATTAGTAGTTTGAATTCTGAGGAATTTGGAGTCCGAATTCTGATTAATTAAGAGTATGAATTATGAGGAATTCAGAGTCTGTATTATGATGAATTTGGAGTCAGAATTCTAAAGTATTTGGAGTAATAATATCAATGAATTTGAGTTTAAATTTTAGAAAATTCGAAATCTGAATTTCTGAGAAATCGGAGTCTGAATTTCAGTGAATTTGGAATATAAATTTCAGATAATTAAGCATCTAAAAATAGAACACTCTATTTATAATGAATTATAAGATTCTGATATTTTTCATAAGAATCCAAATTTTAGACTTATGAATAATATAAGTTATATTTAGATAGATTATAAAAATAACAATGAAAAAAATATAATGATAAAAATTTTCTTAAGAGAAGGGAAATTTTCCATTCAAAAATAATTCATTGGGAAAAATATAATTTTCCTTATGATAATTTTTTTGTGATTTTATGTACATAAAGAAATTGAAATTCAAAAGTAAATCATATTGTATCGACAATATCCCCATTTATGAAAGCACAAACTTCTTTAAGAAAATGAATATAAGGACTTTGAATTTTTATTTATGAACATAAAATAAAAAACATATCTACCATTAATTATTGATCATGGTGATTTTGACTACCCCCTAGGTTTTGAAATCCCTATCGATCGTATTCTTTTCATCCATATAGAGGCTTTTCTTTTTCCTGAATAAGGAAATTTTTTTTGATAAAACATCCCCTTAGAAAGACCCCCCTTACACAAGGCATTCTCTTCATTACAGATTATTCATTTTTTAATCATTCCTTTCTCCCCCATTGTGGTTTTTAAAATGGAATAGTGTGAATTGAAACGAATATGGAACCTGAAATATTTTTACTACAAAATAAACAAATTATTAACAACCAAATCATTCAAATTGATTGGAAAAATTAGTACAAAAAAGTTAATACAAAAAAAGATCAGAGTTAAGGGAAAAAATTTCATTCATTTTCCTTCAGAATAAGCTTCTTAACAATGGTATTCAGCTTATTAATATATTTATTATACTCTTTAAAATGTTATAGAAGTTGTTCTTGATATTCATTTTTATTCTCCAGATCATCAATATTTTTGTCTTGAGACTTAAGAATTTCATCCTAAGTCATCAAAATATCTACTTTCTTACTAAACTTTTCTTCAAACTCAATTCTAAGGTCACTTTCGTTTTATATATTCAATAAAACTGAATGAATATTACCATTTAGATTATTGTCTTTCTACTTCTGAGTTTTTTGTTCAATATTTTGTTTCTCATTGAAAATTTTAGTAAGATATTTGATCTTGATATCTATGGTATCAAAAGAATCCTTCACATTAACTTAAAAGTCATCAATGATAATCTTCTCTTTAGTTTTCTTCTTGTACCCCATAGTGATTTCCTTACACAACCACCGTTGAGCATCATACCCAATGTAGAATGATTAAAAATTGGCCTTATGTATGAAATTTTTTTCCGTAAGAAGGGAAATAGAATTCATTTTCTAATTTAATTAATGATAAATCATATGAAATATCAAGTCAATACTAGGAAATAGTGGAATTTTATCAACCAATTTTTTTTGGGATTGAACCACAAAATCATGACCCATACAAGATGATTCTGAATTAGATTCCCTTGTTGGCGAGGATTATTTCTCTATCCCATCATTATTTCATTGAGAGGATTGACCATCATCTTTCATACCCACCAAAACCTTCTTAGGTATATCCTCCAACAATATTTTTCCTTCATCAGCTCTCAGAATAATCTCAGCAGCCTTCGGTGATTCATGTTCACTATCTGATAGTTCAGATATCTTATCTTCCTCAAACTTTTCCTTTTCAGCATCTTCCATAAGATTCTCTGGTAGAACTAACTCATGGTTGCTTCTCTTATATTCATGATGGTTTGTTTACTTCTTCTTGATCCTCTTTTTATTTACTTGGGGAATCAATATTAGTATCTTCATCCTGGAAGGTCCAGAGCAAGAAAATTATCAGAAGGAATCTCCTTGTCATAGAATAGCTCAACTTTCCTTAAGACATCATCAATATAATCCATTTTGTTCTCTCCCTCTCCATCCACTTTCTCTTCCTTCATAATCTCTTCCTCTTCATCAGGTTTACAAAATAATAGGGAATGTAGATATCATTCTTCTTTAGGGTATCCTTATCACCTTTTATCAAAATGAGAAATCCATTAAACCATAACAATAGAATTCAGAAATTTGTGGATAGATAATTAATCTTTTGTGTCTTCACCTCTGATAAACCAAGGAACACTATGGACTTCTTCATATAAAACGTTCCTGATATATCAGGTAGATTTTGGCTGAAAAAATAAGCTTCCCCCTCATACAGCATTATTATATGTTTTCATCCAAGTTAATGAAAAGGGAATAAGTTTTCCCATAACTCTTAAAAGAAAAAATATCTTTACCCTCTTGAAAAAAACATACGGTCTCATAATATACTACTTGATACTATGTATATACTAGATCTAGTCCCAATATAAACAGACACTCACAACCATTAAACCTGATATTCTTCACAATAAGAGAATCATACTCAGCAAAGAACTTTGGATATACTAACCTCTATATCTATATTATTCATTCATAAATATCCTTAGCTAGAGAAATTTTCTTCTCTGGGGATGCATCCAAAGAAATTAGAATTTGAGAAAACCAGAAAATTCAAAACAACCGTTATGTAGAGAAGCAGAGCATCAACCCACTAGATCTTGAAAATCGATGTGGGAAAAACATTAAGGGAGACTTTATATAGGCCATGAAGCGACTGTTCTTATTTCCAGATTGATCCAATGATTGAAACAAATGAAATTTTATCTCATGACTAAGATGAAATCCGAAGAATGATTTTTTATTGGTTTTTATATTTTATGTTTTTACGATAAAAATTCAGATTTAAGAAAATTGAATTCGAATTTTTTTTAAACGCGATGATAATACAAACAATTAATAATTTTTTATTATGACAATTTTATGTAAGGAAACATTCCTTTCCGATTTATAGAGACATTTTAAGTGACGAGGAAAATTATTCTTGAAGGAATCTAGATTCCAAAACATTCTAAACCTAGAAAACATGGGTTTTAAAAAAATTACAAAACATTTTGATTACGAAAAGTTTATATTACGAAAAATTTGGATTACAAAAACTTTTGATAAAGAAAAATTTTGATTACAAAAAATTTTCATTATGAAATATTTTGATTATAAAAAAATATTGATTAAGTTAAATTTTGATTATGAATTTTTTTTATTATGAAACATTTTCAGTAAAAATAAAATGTACTCCACCTATGAAATGATGTTTCTTAATGTAAGGAGATATGCTTCAAAAAAAAGTTGGTATGGAATATTACCTTATAGATATCATTATTAACTTTTTTAGTGTATTCACATCTATCAAAAGGTAAATATTTTGTAAAAATATCAGCATGTTGATCTTGCGTTCTGATAAACTGAAGAATGATATCTCGTTTTGGTGTGTGATCCCTAAAAAAGTGGTGCCTAATATCCATGTGTTTTTCATGAAAGTGTTGTTCATAGTTTTTTGTTTAGGGAACTGGAATTGGTTTTATCACACATTATTTGTTTTTTGGTAAAACTCATGCCATATTCTATGATTGGGAGTTCCATCCACAATACTTGAGCACAATAACTTCCAACTACTACATATCCAGCTTTAACAGTTGAAAGTGATAATGAGTGTTTTTTTTAGCATGACCAAGAAACTAATGAATATCCTATGAAATAAGAAGATCCAGATGTACTTTTACTATCCATTCTACATCCACCAAAATCATAATATAAAAGAAATATAAAACACAATCATTTTCATGTGTATAAAAGAGTCTTAAATCCATGGTTTCTTTTAAATACAAAAACAAATCTTTTCACGACATTGAAATGAGATTCCTTAGGATTGGATTAGTATCTGCACATAAGCACACTGAAAACCTTATGTCTAGACGACTAGCTATCAAGTATAATAAACGTCCTCTCATACCTCTAAATGATATTTCATCTTCTGGTTTCTCAACATCATCATGATCAAGAGAATTTGAGGTACCAAGGAGATTACTTATACTCTTGTTGTTGTCAAATATATTATTTTTTAAATGATAAATAAATTATATATGTTGAGATATATATGTTCCTTCTGGTTTTTGAGAAATTCGAAAACCATGGAAAAATATTGAGACAACTATCGTACCCATTTTAAACTCATATTTCATTTGATTCTCAAATGAATCTGTTAAATATTTCTGATTTGAACCAAATAAAATGTCATCATCATAAATTTGAACAATAAAATCATTTTTATTATCATTATTTATAAAATATTTTTGATCAATAGTTCCCTTAACATAATTTCTTTATAACAAAAATCATGTATGTCTATCATACATGTCACTAGGGGCCTGTTTAAGTCTTTATAAATCATTGGTATGTTTCAAAACATGTTACAGAAGATTTCTTTCTTCCAAACAAGGAGGTTGTTCAATATAAATTTCATCTTGAATATATCCTTTATGAAAAGAACATTTTACATCCATTTAAAAATGATTAAAATTAAAAAAGGTTGTAAAGGAAAGTAAATGTGAATAGATTCAAGTGTTGATACTGGAGCATCAGTTTCTTCATATACTATTCCTTCTAGTTGATTATAGACTTTAGTAACTGTTGTAGCTTTATTTCTTAAAATGGTTCCAATTTCATCACACTTGTTTCTGAAGACACATTTGCTCTAATTACAGAAGTTTCCTTAGGTCTATCAAACAATTTCCAAAAATTGTTCATTTCAAATTCACTTATCTCATATTGCATGGATTTTATCCAATCATAATCACCTAAAGCTTCATTAGTGATTTTTTTGTTCAAATTGTGAAAGGAATGCAAAATTTTCTATTTCATTTCTTAAAGAAATTATAGTCTTTAAAGGTTTATTTACAACACCAATGATACAATCAGTAGGATGATTTTTTTTGAAACGATTGATTTGTGTTTTGTAAAATATGTTCATCAATATATGATAGGGAATCTTCTAGTGTAAATGCTTCAAAAATATTCTCTTGAACATTTTCCTTATTGAAATGATCTTCTATCATGGGTTGAAAATCAGTTTATGAAAACACATTTGAGGATGTAGGTTGGGGTTGTTTAAAAACCAAATGATTTATTTCATCAAATTTTACATATATAATTTCTTCAACAATACTAGAATTTTTATTAAAAAATAAATAAGTCTTAGATGTTTTAGGGTAGGCGAGGAAAATTCCTTTATTATATTTGGGTGGAAAATTATGTAAATAATCATTAGTATTCAGAATGAATACATTGCAACCAAATACCATGAAGGATGAAAGTCCAGGTTCTCTACCATTCCAAAATCCATAAGGATTTTTTTAAGAAATGTTCTAATGAAAACTCAATTTATAGTATAGCCAGAAATAATTATAGCTTTCGTTAGAAAGTGATTAGCTATAGAATATTAACTCAACATAGTTCTAGTTATATATTGAAGAATCTGATTTCTTTTTTCAACAACACAATTATATTGAGGAGTTCTTTGAAATAAGAAGTTATGAGTAATGAATATTTTAGTAAAAAAGAGATTCAAAATCAGAATTTTGAAATTCTCATTCATGATCACAGTGAATAGATATCAATGGATGGTTTTTCTCAATTTGAACATCAGCTCTAAAAATTTTGAAATAAAAAAATCTTTAGATTTATTTTCTAGAAAATACACCCATGTAAATCTTGTGTAATCATCAACTAAGACAAGTATATAATATTTTCCATCAATACATTCATTTTATATTGGACCAAAAAGATCCATACGTACTAGCTGTAATGCATGAGAATTTGAGACTTCACATATTGATTGAAAACATGATTTATGTTGCTTTTCTAAATTGACCAGGATCCCAAAATTTTGAAGAATCAAATCTAAGATCTGGTAGAAACATAACAAGCATTCTCATTGAGAGTTTTCATAGGTTCTTAAGGATATAGTTTTCTAAAAATATATTCCATAACCAAGATTTATCTTCCATTATTCTATGTCATGGTAGATCTTGGCTCATATGTTGTTCTAATTTTAGTGTGTATAGATTATCTTGCCAGTTGGTAAAAAGTATAAACTCTTCCATGGAATTGTGTACTTATAAATTTTCATTCATAAAATTCACATGGTAAACCTCATAAAATAATTGAATAAAGATAATGATGTTGTGATTAAGACCATTAATAGATAAAAAAATTAAATTAATTTTTTTTCTAGAGGAACAATAGTACATATACCAACAATTTCTCCTTGATCATTATCTCCAAAAGTTAATTTTCCCCTTTTTTCAAGATAATATTTTCCAGGATGTTTTTATTAACATTTATATGATAGGACCATTGACTATCCATGCACCAGGCATTATTGTTGGTAGTTTATTTATTATCCTAAAAAATGTATGATGTTAGACATTCTGAATCAAAACATTCTTTGATCCAGAAATTTCAGAATGAAAAATTTTAGGAATCCACATTTTCATTAAAAAAATATTTGTAAAAACCTAAGGACTGTGTTTTATTTAATGAAAATTTTTTCAACCAATGTACACCACACTGACATTTAGTGAAAACATGGGTCACTTTGAGGAACAAAATAGTTATTACTAAAAACTAGTTTAGAATAGTTTTAACCAAAACCATAATGATTTCTGAAAGGATGAAGTTCGGAATATATCTTTTCATAATTTTCCTTTCCAGAGGTAAAATTGGCCAAACATTTCCTTAATTAAAATATTTCTGACTTTAGATTAATAACCAAATTTTTATCCGTAAGGTAATTAGTTTTATAACTAGATTTACCCACAAAAATATTTTTAATAAAAACCTGTTTTCAAGATCCTTTGAATTTTTATCTTCCTCTAAATTAACTTTTTCATGGTTTTTAGAAATAATTTTGAAATAATATGTTTTCTTATCAATATCTTTGAAAAGATTTTATACTTATTTAGTTAAAATATATATTATAGAATTTTATTTTTCTAACGTCTTATTTATTTTTCAAATTTCATTCTTAAGAAGTTCAGAAAATAAGATACTTATCCAAATTAATTTAAGGTATTATATTCTATTAATGAAGATTTTTTATTGGAAGATTAATAGTAATATTTATTAGAAAATTTTTCATGTGAAGAAATATTCGTTAGAGATTCATCATTGTATACCATATCTATAAGACAATGATTTTCATTTGGTACTTTGGCTATAAGACCCATATTATTTTGACAAGAAGATTCAAAATATGATGATTCAACTATAGAGTCACCACCACTATCACTACAGGTGCCATAATCCTTCACGGCTTTCTTATCCTTTGTCTTGTAATACATCTATCAATTTCTCTTAGAATTATTTTCCTTCATGACTATTCTATTAATCATTGAACAATATGTCCTTATACTCCGTTCTACTTTTCATTCATAACAAGTGAATTCCAAGTAATTGTTGTCCTTTAATTGTTTCTTCTTATACAAATACTAAAAGTATTATTTCTAACTATCATTTTCATATTTCGATCAAGATTAGCTATCTCACTCCCAGAATGTTTACATTCACTTGATTCCGATAGAAAAATGGATTTCTTAAACTTAGATCTTGTAACCCATTCCGGAGTCTTGACTTTTGTAGTAGTAAAGGCTACGTTTACATTTCCATTATTCTTATTATTCATATCAGAATCTATTTTCATTCATGTCCCATATTAAAGAAGAGTTGTTGAAAGATCATAAAGTGTGATTTCAGATACTTTTTCTATTCCCATCAGTAGCTATTCTCTTAGATTCCCACTCATTGGGAATAATATCAATTATCTTTCCACATGAGCTTCATCATCATGACCATTATCTCGAATAGATTATAAGCTATTGACGAAAGTCATAAACTATTATTGAACATTTCAAAGATGTTCTCTATAGGGAAATATAAATCCACGATATTCAACTCTTAGCATTTCTCTTCTGGTTTCTATCACTTTGGATGTACCAAAATGTGTAAGTTCATGTTTCCTCAAAATACAGTTTGTGGATTTGTAAGGTGAAATTTGACTATATATAATCCTACTCAATGAACCCAAAAAGTATTATGTACCTTATAGATTAACTAATATTCTCATTTCTCTTGGTTAGTGAATTTTTTGACTTCCTTTCAAGAATTTTGTAAACCCTATAATGCATGAAATATTTTTCCACTCTAGTATTAATAAAAAATGTCTTCGTTCTATCTATCAAGTATTCAAAATCATTACAAAAAATTTGGTGGTCTAGTAGGGTTAATTTTTCTAATAAAACCAATATTCCTTCTTTACATTCTATAAGAAAATATCATTCCACAAAAATTTGTAAATCGTAAAAGGTTGTAAACAAACATAAAAATCTCAAACAAAACTAAAGCAAGAAACATTAATAAAGAAAAATTTAGAACAATGGAAACTTGAGAAAGAAAACATATATGTGAATATAAGTATTCTAGAGACCTACTCTGATGCCAATTGTAGGATCAAAATTTGAAAATAGATACTCAATTACATGAAGAGGTGGTGAATTGTAAGTTTAAAAAAATTCATTTATAATCATAAGGAAAACTATATTTAACAATGTTAAACAAGATAAATTCACAACCCGTAATATAGTTATAAAAGACAAACATTCTAGGTTCTGGAAATATGGTTCTGGAAATGAATCTTAAGGAATGTTTACATGGAAATTATTCTACCTTAATGAATATAGAATATTATTTAACATAGTAGAATAATGAACAAGAATGTATAAGAAGTTTATACTTTCTTACATTATACAAATACAGTGGAAATAAACATGAAACAAAACAAGTAACTAGTATGAAATATTTTAACCCAAAGCGTAGGGTATCTAAAAACCATGGAAAGAGGACCATTGATTTATAATTTAAATAAAGTATCTCTTACCCACACTAGGGTATTCTCTTGATTGGAATATCGAGACCTATCTTGCTATCCCTACAATACCTTGATCATTAAGGTAGTCAGCACCTCTCTCTTCCATTACCCAGAAGTCCTTGAACCATAAGGTTGTCTACACTTCATTCATTCGATCCCCAGAAACCCTTGTATGTACTGAGAAAAAATAATAGTCGCACGGAGAAATATGAACAAGATGTTTAGTACACATAAGGCATGATAGTATCTCTCCCTAGAAATCAATTTAGCATCATGCAATATCTAGGGTGATGGAACGGTAATGCGATCATTCGAATAAGCTCTTATTTATAGGTACTTCTCCAATAGTTTTCTCCCTCATCAAACAATCATATTTTCCATTGAACATTGGAGGGACCTATAAACATTTCACTCAAAAAATGGTTTTCTAGAAACAAAATGTGTGAAATTGATACATGAGATGTGTAAGGAAAATTATTTTAATTAACGAAATCTATTTTCGGAGTCTGTGGAAAAATGAATTTCAGAATCTATCTAAATAAACATTTAGAGTCTATAAGATAAGGATATTTGGATTCAGTTTTATAGAGAATTCAGAATATGAATTCTATTGTTTTTAGATTCTGAATTCTAATGAATTGGGAATATGAATAATGAGGAAATGGGAGTTTGAATTATGAGGAATTATGATTCTGAATTCTTCCAAATTTAGAGTCATAATTCTGAGTAATTTGGAGTCTAAATCATAAGAATTTATATTCTTGAATTTTAAAGAATTTGGATTCCGAATTTTAGAGAATTCAGAATCATAATTTCTGAGAATTCAGATTCTCAATTTCAGAGAATTCAAAATATGTATTTTATAGAATTTGGAGTCTTAAAATAGAACACTCTATTTCTATGTAATTATATGATTCTATGTTTTTTCATAAGATTCCTAATTTTATACTTATTAATAAAATGAGTTATATTTAGAGAGATTATTAAAAGAACAATGAAAACAAAGACAAGGATGTGAATTTTTTGTACAAACATATTTCTTATGGAAAAATATAATATTTTTAATGATTAAGTGTTTGTGATTTTCAAAACATAGAGAAATAGTAAAGCCAAAAGAAATCATTATTTACTCAACTATATCCCCCTTTTGGGAATGTACAAATTTCCTTATGAAAAATAATATAAGGACTTCAAAATTTTCTTTATGAACATAAAATAAAAAACATATCTACCTTTAATTATGGATCATGGTGAATAAGTCTTACTTCCAATTAGGTTTTTAAATCTCTAAGGATTTTGTTTTTGACTTCCTTAAAGAGATTTTTCTTTATCTTTCATAAGGAAATATTCTTTGATAAATCTTCCTCATCGTTAGACTCTCCATGACATAGGGAATTATCATCATTACGTAGTATTCTTTTTTTATCATTCCTTTCTCCCCATTTTTTATTTTCAAAAAGGAATATAGATAATGAATAAATATCGTACCTGAAATATTAGTACTATAAAAATACACATTAAAAAAATTAATATGATTGGAAATATTTGTACAACAAATGTAATACAACAAATGATCAGATTTAAGGGAAAAAATCACCCTTAATTATCCTTAGACATAAGATTCTTGGCAATGATCTTCATATTATTATGCTCATTATGATCCTCTTCCATATATTGGAGAATTTATCCTTATCTTCATTTTTTATCTCCAAAGATCTGATATTTTCTTCCCAAGCATTAATATTTTCTACCTAATTCTTCAAAATCTCTTCTTATTTACTGAACTCTTCTTCAAACAAGATTCTTATATCTATTTCCCTTTTCAATTCAAAGTAAATTAATTAAGTATCCCATTTGGATCATTGTCTTCCTAATTCTGAGCTCTACATTCAAGATAGAGTTTCTCATTGAAATTTGCACTAAGATATTTGATCTTGATATATTTGGTATCAAAATAATACTTCACATTGTCCTGAATGTAATAAGAGATTATTAGCTCTACAATTGTATTCTTGGTCCGCTAATTGATTTCCTTGCATGACCTCATGTGACCATCATACCCAAAGTAGAATTATTTAAACGTTGCCTCATTCCAAACGAATTTTTCCATATACATGGAAACAAAATCCGATTTCAGATTAAATTAATGATAAATCATATAACATCTCGAGAAAATACTTGAAAATAAAGGAATTTTATGAACCAATTTCTTCAGGTATTGAACCACAAAATCATGACTCATATAAGATGATTTCGAATCAAATTCCCTTGTTAGTGAGGATTATTTCTCTACCTCATCGTTATTTTTTTAGAGGATCCACCAACATGTTCCTTGGCCACCACATCCTTCTAAAGTGTACATTCAACACCAACATTTCTTTATAATCTCATGGAATTATCTTAGAAGCCTTTTGTTATTCATGTTCACTATATCATAGTTGTACTATCTTATCTTCCTCAAACTTTTCCTTTTTCAGAATATTCCACCAAAATCTATGGTTAAACCAATTCATGGTTTATTCTCCTATATTCGGATGGTTTATTTACTTTTTCATGACCCTCTACTTTTTTTAGGGGAAGAAAATTTAGTATATTCATCCTGGGATGTTCAGATCAACAATTTCTCCAAAGTACTCTCCTTCTCAAGATATTGGTCAACATTCCTTAAGATATCATCAATATCATCCCCTTATTCCTCTTCCTCTCCTTCCAATTCCTCATCTGGCGCAATCTCTTCCAACTCATATGGTTTACGAGATAATCCATAATGTAGATATCACTCTTATTCAGGGTATCCTTATCACCTTTTCTCGATATGAGAAATCCCTGAACCCATAACTCTAGAATCACAATATTTTTAGAGAGATGATTAATCTTCAATGCCTTCACCACTGAAAAACCAAGTCACTATATGAACATATCCTTATCAAAAGATAATTATATATCCTATATCTTGTGGGTGTATAAATCATTATCCCTCTCATAAAAAATTCTCATAATATTTGCATCCATGTTAAAGGAAATAGAATATGTTTTCCCACAACTCTAAAAAGTAAATTTATCTTTACCCTCATGATAAAAAACATAATGCCTTATAAAATTTTACTAATAACTACCGATACACCATATCACATCCCTTTTGATTGGATATATAAATATTTCCCCAACCACTCAACTTGATATTATTAAAATAAGAGAATAATACTTAGTGAAGAACTTTGGATCTACTAACCTCTCTCTGTAGATCTTCCATTCAAAAATTTCCTTAGCTGACAACATTTTCTTCTATGAGGATGCGTCTAAAGGAATCTAGATTTATGAAAACCAAAAAATTCTGACAACCCTTAAGTAGAGTAGTAGTGCTTCGAAACGCAAGATCTTGAAACCTGGTGTGGGATAACCATTATGGGGAATTTTATATAGGTGTTGAAGCGATAGTCCATATTCCCAGATTGATCCAAATATTGAAACAAAAGAAACTTGATCTGACTACTGAGATGAAATCCGAAGAAGGATTTTTGATAGGTTCTGATCATTTTGGGTTTTAAGGTAAAAATTCAGATATAAGAAAAGTGAATCTAGAAAATCATACATAAATGGGATGATAATACCAACAAGTAAAAAAACGATCATGAAAATTTAATTTAAAGAAACATACCTTTTGGACTTCTAGAAATTTTTTAGTGATAAATAATCTTCTTCTTAAAATAATTTAGATTCCAAAAAATTTTAATTCCAAAACATTTTTTTTAAATGAATGTTTTTTTTTATTACAAACAATTTTTATTAAAAAGAAAATTTTGATTATGAATAATTTTGATAAATAAAAATTTTGATTACGAAAAATTTTGATTACAAAAAATTTTTATTACGAAAAATGTTGATTAAAAACACATTTTGATTATGAAAAATATTGATTACAAAAAAAATTTGATTATTAAAAATTTTGATTAACAAGAAAATATACCCCCTATGAAATAGAGTTTCTTAATGTAAGAAAATAGGTTTTAACAATAAGAAAATATGGAAGATTACCTTATGGTTTCCATTCTTAAATTTTGAATAATGCATTCAAATCTACCAGAAGGTAAATAATTTTTTAAAAAAAATACCAGCATGTTGATTTTTGCATTCTGATAAACTGAAGAATGATATTTTTTATTGTGTGTGATCCCTAAGAAAGTGATGCCTAAAATCTATGTTTTTTTTCATGAATGTGATGTGAAGGGTTTTTGATTAGATAAATGGAACTAGTTTTATAACACAATATATGTGTTTGTATAGAAACCCATGCCACAGTCTATGAGTGTGTGTGGAATACACAACACTTAAACACAACAACTTCCAGATGCTACATATTCAACGTCAGTAGTGGAAAGTGAAAAAAAGTGTTGATTTTTTCATGACCAAGAATCTAATGAATTTCATAATAAATGACATATTATGGATATACGTTTACTATCCATTATACATCCATTAAAATCAGCATGTGAGATACTTTTTAAAATAAAATCATTTCCCGACGTATAAAAGAGTCCTAAATCCATTGTTTACATTAAATAGAGAAAAATTATTTTCACTGATTTTAAATGATATTCCACGGGTTTGGATTAATATATTACAAATAAAAATAGTAAAAACATAAATACTAGATGACTATATATCATATATAATAAATATCTAATCGTAACTCTAAATTATGTTTGATCAACTCGTTTCCCAACTTCATCAAAATCAATAGAATTTGAGTTACCAATGAGAGTACTTTTACATTTGGTGTTGTCAACTCCATAAATTTTATAAAGATCAGTAATATAATTATGCTGAGATATATAAGTCCTATCTAATTTTTGGGATATTTTTAAACCTCAGAAAAATGTTAACTCACCCATCATACTCATTTCAAACTCAGATTTCATTGTATTCACAAACAAATCAGCTAAAGATTTTTGAGTTGAACCAAATATAATTTAATTAATATAAATTGGAACAATTAAAATATGTTTCATATCTTTCTTTATAAAAAGGGTTGGATCATCAGTTCTATTTATAAAGTTATTTTGTAACAACAAACCTGTAAGTCTATCATACAAGGCTCTAGCGGCTTGTTTAAGTCTATATAATGCTTTGGATGTTTTGAAAAAATATTCAGGATTATTTGTGTCTTCAATACGAGGTGGTTGTTCAAAATAAACATCATCTTGAACATATCTGTTAAGGAAATGACATTTTACATCCATTTGAAAAAGGTTAATATTAATGAATCTTATAAAGGCATGTAAAATGGGAATATATTCAATTCTAGCTACTAGATCATAGGTTTCTTCATAAACCATTCCTTCTTATTGATTACAGCCTTTCAAAACTAATCTATCTTTATTTCCCACAATGATTCCATTTTCATCCCAATTTTTTCTAAAAACCCATTTTACTCCAATAATAGTAGTATTTTTAGGCCTTTCAACCAAGGTCCAGACTTTGTTCCCTTTGAATTCATTTATCTCATATTTCATGGATTTTATCCAATCATCATAACCTAATTCTTAATTTGCGATTTTTGGTGCTAAATGGGAATGAAATTATAGATGTTCTATTTAATTTCATAAGGAAATTATAGTCCATATAGCTTGATTTACATCAACAATGATACTATTACTATGATTATTAGTATGAAATGAACTATTTGGGTTTTGTAAAATCTGTTCATCAACATATGATAGGAAATATTCAAGGGTAAACGCTTCAGAAATATTATCTTGAAAATTTTCCTTATCATAAAGAACATATATCAAGGGTTCATAATAAGTTTTTGAAAACACATTTGAAGATGTAGGTTGGGGTTGTTTAAAAACAAAAGTATCAGTTTCATCAAATTTTTTATTTACTGGTTCTTCAATAGTAGACATGTTTTTATTAAAAACTCTATATGTATTAGAAGTTTTGTAGTATCCTAAGAAAATTCCTTCATCAGATTGGGTGAAAATTTAGGTAAATTATCATTAGTATTCAGAATGAATACTTTTATCCAAATACCTTGAAAAAGAAAAGTCTTGGTTCTTTACCAGTCCACAATTGGTATGTGGTTTGTTAAGAAAAGGTCTAATAAAAACTTGATTTATATTATAACATGAAGAACTTACATCTTCATACCAAAAGTATTTAGTAATATAATATTCACTAAACATGGTTCTAGTTAGCTCTTGAAGAATTCAATTTCTTATTTCAAAAACATCATTATGTTGAGGATTTTATGGAGGTGATAAGTTATGATAAATGCATTTTTTACTACAAAAAGTTTTAATATCTGAATTTTGATATTCTCCTCCATGATCACTATGAATAATTATCAATGGGTCATTTTTCTCATTTTTAACATGGGGTCTAAATATTTTTAAATAAGTAAAAGCTTCATATTTCTTTACTAGAAAATATACCCACGTAAATCTATAGTAATCATAAACTAAGAAAGATTTATAATATTTTCATCCAATACATCAAGTTTGTGTTGGACTAAAAAGATCCATATGCACTAACTATAATGTATTAGAAGATGAGACTTCACTAATTTATTTAAAACATGGTTTATGATGCTTTCCAAATTGAAATCTATCAAAAAATTTTTATGAATCAAATATATGCTCATCTAGATCCTTAACAAGTATTTTCTACGAGGGTTTCCAAAGGTACATATGGTTACAGTCTCCTAACCCTAGATTACATAACCCAGAATAAGCTTCCATTGCACTATGGAAAGGTAAAATGTGGTTATTATGGTCTTCTACGTTTATTCTGTATACATTCTCTTTCCTATGGGTAGAAAGTATAACATCTTAACTGGAATTGTGTACTAAGAAATTATGATGGTGAATTATAGGACTCACTATTTATTCTCTTTGATAGCCTCTGTGAATGATGATTCTAATTGATAATATCTCATGAATATGATCAACGTTTTTAAAACCAGATATTGTCTATTTTTGCAGATAATAAAGAATAATTCACTGTATTATATCCCATTGCATGTGACTGATTTCAAGATAGTGGAAAGGACACATTTTTCCCCAATAGTACAACCATAGTTATAAAAATTAACACATATGAGGTTCTTGGGGAAATTATCAACATGAGTTCCAAGAAGTATAAATTTTTTGCATATATTGATTCATGTTAATGATGAAACCAATACAAATATAAAAATAATGAGTTCAGGTTGGACCTAAAGGCTTCGATAGTACTAATTTCGAATTAGATGGCCTGAGCATGGTGGTTCGTCAAATTGTGGAGAGAGCGTATGATCAAATGGAATTTTATTTATTACAAAAAGAGAAAGTATAAATTTGGAAACTTCATATATAACTAAAAAACATGGTTTCGATAATTAATTGAAACCATTGAAGAAAATTCTTAGTATGATAATTTCATTACTTATTGTGATTATGGTGAGTAGGAAGAGGTTATGATAAAAAAGTATTATGACTTAAAGAATTTACAGAAATATAAAAAAACAATATATGGAAGCATAAATAATTTCTAACATGAAAAAATATTGGTATCCCATTATAATGATAAATTTTAAGGAAAATATTGTATTAAAATGTTTGTGGGTCCCTAAAATGATAAAATCAAGAAATCAAAGGAACGGGATGAGTTGAGATCATTGAATGAAAGGACATTCCTAAAACATTATGGATAATTGTTAAAGGGTTCATAATATTTAATTTATGAGTTGTTATTATATCCACATGTGGAAGAGAAAATTAAATTTAGGGATTGTACTCGATCCATGTGAATGATAAATTCTATATTCAATGGATTTCCACATTAGGATGAGGAGATTATTTTCAAGCTACGACTGTGAGCTCATGGTAGGTAAGTAGCAACAAAATGAATCTTTGTTAGTGGGTAAGGACATGATCAAGGAGGACTCATTCAATTGGTCAATAAATCATTTAGTATTCACAATGGACACACACAATTGAAAGTTACCAGGTGGGTATTATACTAGTGGGTGTCATCGTTAAAGCATAAAATTTCCAATATATAAGTAATCAACTCTAGAGATTTACACATCTAGAAGAAAGGAAATGTTATATTCTGATGAATAACAAATTTCATCATTTTATTATAAAATTGAATTATATTATTGAAAAATATTCAGACATAATCAGTCAATGGTTTATCTATAAATATAGTTATCCAGCTATTCAATTTAGTTCCAATGATTATAATACCTCGATGAGAAATGATATTTATAAAAATATATAATCAAGTTCCCCTATCTCGTTATGTGGTTATTCGGACTTTTATAGATACATACTTCCCTATATCAAATATTTTACTTGTTTAACAAAATTTCATATCATCAAATTTTGCTTCCACCATAGACCATATAATTTGTCCCTACTATTTTATTTAATTGATTATTCTTTATTTTTCACAAACACACACTTTCAGTACTTTGATATGAATAAAACATTATTCACCACAAAACTATGTTCACAGATAAGGTTATAAATAATTAGTTTTATTGACTTGAGGTAATAACCTAGGTTCAATTAGATTTTGTTTATATTCCTAGGAATGGAATGTGAAATCAATAATAATTATGAAATTACCAAATATAATTTCAAAAATTAATAATCCAATATATTTATAATAATTTGTAAAAGTAAAAAAAATGAATATCTATTTTTGAATGGAAATTAGTTTTATTATTTAAAATCTAAATCCCATTATAAAAAACTAAAAATAATATAGGAAATTTTAAATATAAAAAGTATTCCCAATTTTGGAATATAAATAATAATAAAAAATAAAAGCATCAACTCTCATTTACAAAGAAATGAGAAGAAGAATGGAGTCATGATTAGGGAGTTTCATGTGTGTAAGTTCTTTAGTAACCCATCTTGAATTAGGAAGTATTTTAGGTCTCAAATATGTGAGGTCAAAAAATAATATTAGGTTGTTCTTCCAACATATAATTTATAACCCAATGAAGACCCTCTTGATATTATAATGGGTTTCTTAATGAGGTGTAAAATCTATCACTTAGGGGGTAGAGTATATAGGTGTTAAAACTGAATGTTTTCTAATTTTTTAAAAGGAAATAAAAAATACTGGTCAAACACAATGGATAATGAAATAATTGTTACATTGAAAAAAAAATTCAATTCCTTTGTTGAAGAAATGTTATTCATGAATAATGGATGTTGAGATAAGACACAAAATTCACTGCGTTTATTAAAGACGAGGGAAATATTTTCAATGAACCTATGAATAGATTCATGTGTTTACTTATATAATGTTCTAATAATCATTGAACAATATAATTTTTTATATAAATATTCTATAATAAAATCTCCCCATACTATTAACCACTTATTAAACAATCATCATAATTATATTTCATTGAAAAGATAGTTCAACATCTATAGAATATTATCAATAATAATTATTAAAAAACAGAACTTAATTTACCATGAAGATGAACCATTATTATGTATAATTAAATATCATTCAATAATATGTATGCCAATTAACTAGTCACAGTAATGAAAATGTCAAAACTCAAATGGGGAAAAATGCCACCACATTGGTATATTTTGACATCCACCATCTTATGGTCCCAATATTAAAATTCCTTCACAACCACTAAAAATATCCAATTTTACTGGGTATAGACCAAATATGTATCCTAGTGATTATTCTTTCTATAATAATAATAAAAATATACTATTGAAATCATTTAAGGAAAGAATAAGACATATAATATTTTTTGCGTACGATTTTTTTAAATAATAGCCTATGAAACCTTGTAATTAACATAAAAGGGATGAACATTTTAATACAAAATAAAATTTTGAGGGATGATTTTTCATTAAATTTTTATTATATATTAAATTGAATATATTATCAATGTGTATTTTTTATCTCTAAATTTAATAAATAAAATCCAAAAATGTTTTATATACCACATAGAAAAATTGTATTATTCATAATAATGAATTGAAAATAGGGTGGATATATATGGGAATTAATTAATGAGAAAAAATGCTTCCAAGAACAAGTGAAGTGAATTCGATTGAATTACTAATGGGGATCAAATCTAGGTGTCTTCTTCAAAACCACTAATAATTACACACAACACCTAAAGATGCCTAAAATAATAATATATAGGAAACTAAAAAGTAAAATACGGAAGACAAAAAATGAAAAAATTTAGGTAGAAATAATGAAATCACATTAAAAGAAAATATAGAAATAAAAAATATAAATGTGAAAGAGATGAAAATAATTCAGATAAACTAAATAGAAAACTTGAAGAAGATATTGAGGTAATACAAACATAATGAAAAATATAATTCAAAGTATACCATTACAATATTGAATAAAGAATAGGTATAAAGATACCAAATTTCATAATTTTTTTTATTACTATGAAACATCAATTAAATATACCATTCATCATTGAATTAGTTAAAATATCATATTTTATTAAATTATTAATGAAATTTATCACAAATAAATCATTAATATTGTAATTATCTATTTATATTATAAGATATGGGTGTCCCATAATCCTATATAATAATACACATCAAAAAATTAATGATATAGATATATTTATCATCCATCACACCATAGTGGTTATAGTAGCCCTTTTAATTGCTTGTTTTATCTTGTAAAAATTATCTATCTGATTCGATTACCATTTTATCATCACATGTGATTGTAAATTTCATAGCGTGCCTTTGTTTAATTATATATTGATAACTAATACTCTACCCATCAAATTAAGATATATTATGATTTTCTTACTTGTGTTGGAAAGTTTCTTCTCCCTTATGATATATTTTTTTTTGAAAATTATTAAGAAAAATAATTTTTTATCATCCCATGTAGGCCTCTTTTCCCATTTGTGAAGATATCATTGATTTCATTACGAATTAAATTATTTTCTACCTGGGATAATAAAATTGAAACTTTGATGTATTTAAATCATTTATATTACTATAATAATATTGAATATGCTAAAGCGATGAGTATTTGGAATTATATGATCCTTTTTAGGATGAGGTGGAAGAGTTTATGAGAAATATTGATGAAATTAATAATATAATATCCACTGTTAAAACTTTCATCATGGTTTTCTCACTAATGTATTAAGAACCATTTGATGAATATGGGAGACATTTCATATAAATACATTATAATTTTACTTTATAAAATCATTTCACTTAATCATAACACCAAAAACTGAATTCAGAGATAAAACCAATTCCACGTCCAATAAAATACTTTATATGTTAATTAATATTCCCTAAAAATAATTATTTCATCTAATATATTATATATTATAGATAATTTTCTAACTAATTTATTGGCTTCATTAAAATATGCTAGTGGTTGAGTCATAAGCGATATAGATGTAATATTTCATTGAAAAGGTTTGCATAAAATTACCATAGAGGTTAACCGTAAGACTTGAGTTGAGTGGTAATAAAATTAATCCACAACATATAATATAAGTTTTGGAAGGAGATGATATTATTTCATGATTATGAAATAATATTTACTATTTTAGGTAACCCGGGAGAGTGTTCTATTCATCTAATAATGATGAATAATGGAGTGAATTTTGATAAAAATGGGAAAAACTAGAAATATTAAAACAAGATAGTTGAATATTGGATTGTATGTGTAGATCATATAAAGAATAAGGCATCCACTAGAAAATGATATTTTCTAAAAACAATTATTTATGAAATAATTTAGAGGTTATTTATGATTTAGTTATTTTATTTTTCTAATGGAGACATTGGATACAACTATATTGCTATAGCTTTAAAGAATCAGGATAAAAGAATGCACACTAATATATTTGGAAAATTTCCAAATAAGTGAATACACATTAGCTGGTGTGGTTCTAGGACTACCATTTTGATGTGTATGAAGGTAATGTTATAGGATATGATTCAAAGGAAAATTTATGTTTTCATGATTTATTTCTACAAAAATGGTTAAATTTTCAAAACACATATTAAAAATTCAATGATTTTTTCTAAAACAATGTAAGGGAAAAAATCTTGTTTTAAATTGGGAAAATAATCAGTTTATGGGTACTAAATGTGTTATCCTACCTCACAAGATTTATAAGATGATAATTTTTTTAGAAAATATAAAATTTAGGTCAGTAAAAAACTAACACCTTCAAATAATATGAATTAGATTAAATTATTATTTAGTCATAATAGTTTCTAATGGAGATTCAATGAAGAATATTCTAATATCACTATTCCATTGTTCTTTGTGCTTGTTAAGGACACTCCATTTCTATTTGATGAGAGGTATTTAGAATTATTTAACAATATGATAGATGATATCACATATTTACCAATCGTACTTCTAATTATTAGATGTTACTATTCATAGAGTTTTGTGATTCTAGTAAAAATTCTAGGGGAGAAGTTATGGGGAATATGTAGGAGGATATGTTTCATATGATTTACTGTGCTAGTAATATTATTGATTATTTCTGGAAAAAAATACTCTATTATAGATTTTGAATTGCAAATTATAATGTTTTCCCATTAACATTTTAGGCAATATTCGATATGTTATAATGTTATAAATTTACCAAAAAAATATGCTCTAAAATATATTATTGTTAATAAATAGTTTATATTAGGTCTTCTATCTATTAATATCATGCATTAGTCATTGATGGTTTTGTCAACATAAAGTTTGTGTGGATTGTTCAGAGTTGATTTTTTAGAACATTTGATGGATATGGTGTTAGAGGATCTTTATGATTCAATGAGGTGATAATTTTAGGGGATTTTTGTTATTAGATTAATTTTACTGTGAGGAACCCTACATCTCATATTCTTTGGATGTTTACAATTTTTGGATATTGGTTGTGTATGAAAACCCTTTTAACTATATATTATGTAATAGGACATCCTTCATGGATCACAGAATTTTCAGCCGCCTTTTATACATCATAGTTAATTTTATTAACATTTCATTATCATTATATCCTATGTGGATGTGTTCATTGTATATAAGTAATTTAGTTTATATTCCCTCATTTTGTGAGATGCGACAACTTCGGGATAGTCACCATCCACTTTCTTATGGTATTTGGTCTTGGAGTGTCACACTCAACTTACCTGAACTACTGTGGGGTCTTAGTGAGTAAGTTTGGGGCACATTTATCCTCTTCCAATAGAATGATATCTCATTCAGGTCCCTTTATCGACATTGTGCATAGATATTATGAAATTGAGGCTCTTGATCTCCATAAAAAAATAACAAAAAATTATAATTCACTTAATTGTTAGATTATAATTATACCACATATCATATAAAGATACGATGGATTATGGTCTCAATAAGAATTAATTTTTTATATGAATGTATTTTCACATTGTTTACCTATGAAATGTGTTTTACAATTTGTGTTCGGATGGTTTCAATATCTTAATTTCAACCATATTTATATTCATTATTTTGGAAATAAAATTTTATTTATATTTTTAAAGAACATGGAATAGGTTTTAAACCCCTTGATTAGAAATATGGGATTAAAAATAATTATTGTAAAACTCATTCTCATTATATATGATCAAACTTTTTATACATGACCCAAAATCATTCTCATTTTTTGAAAAATATTAATCATCGATATTTTATCTGAATATTAATTAATTAGTCGTATATTGGCCATCCAAGTGAAATATTATATAAATATAAATAATTAAATATCCCCTCTAGAGTATTGATGTGTCATAGGTACACATAAATCAAAATGAATGACCTCATGTAGACTATTGGATTGAATCTTCACCCTTTTGGGAGTTCAATATAAAACCTTTTGACTTTGAAAACTTTATAAGAAATATTCCATTTCTATTTTCATGTGGCATAGAAATTTTATCAAAACATTATTTTAAATTTTATTCAATCATCTTTGGACATGATGGAAATTTATTTTTTGTAATAATTTGTTTTCATCATTGGCAGTCAAGTGAATGAAATCCAACATCACTAATTTGAAACAAATTACCGTTAGGTCATTAAACCTTAGTGATATTTATTTTATTTTTTAGTTCATGATGAATAATTAATTACCGTTGAAAATAAATTCATTTCCACTATATTACAGTTATTTATGGTTAATATGTTGTTTTTAAGACCACCAATAAAAAGTAATCATTTGGAATTCTTCTACTTAAATTATATCTCTTTAGTAAAAACACCCTTAATAACTAGAGAACTATTATTCCAAAAAATAACTTGCACAATATAATTCTATTATACGACTTTTAAAATTTTCGTATCATCTATCATATATGAAAAACCACCACTATCATAATTCCAAAAATTACCTTTCATTCTAGAAATCAAATAAACTCAAAATCAAAAAAAATCTTGATAATTAATTTTATGGATACAATATTCTTTTATAGAATAGAACATATGTCATGGGTATGTTTTCATATATAAATTCTAAAACAAGTCCTATTTCTTATTCCTTACATATATTTATCCTACGTAATCAATCCATTTTTCAGTAGATAGATATGATGAGATCTTATTCATACATTTCCATTCCCTATTTATATCCTCATCATTTCAAGATAGCTTTATTTAATTTAATGTTACACACTTCAAATTTATCTATACTCTAGGTGAGTAAAATTTTATACTAACATGAATTTGATTTTGTACCACAGACAATACAACACCAACAGTATCCTATAAATTTATTTCTTTCAAACTGATTAGAATTATATTTAGAAATATATTACTGTTATATTAACATAAGTTCTTCTTCTTCATGTCTTTAGTACGTTATTAATTTTGATCCATAATTATATTGATTTATTTTATAAAATTATTCCTCATCATTTTTATTATCTCATTATTTCTCATAGTTGGAATTAAATTTTTACTTTTAGATATAAAATTTGTAATTAAGAAGGAGAAGGTTTCACTTGATAACTTTGGAAAAATTTCTAATCCACTATGAATGACGTAGTTTTATCAGAAATTTATTTTTTAAAACATCTACTCATATTATTTAGAAATATTTTCTTTAATATATGTTAATTGTGTTATAATTAACTATTGTTACAGTATATCTTATTTTTTTATTATGGACATCAACCATCTTGTATATCTCTACCAACATTATCATGTTACATTTAAATTATTAAGTATAATTGTTTTCCATTTTTATATTGAATTACTATGATTCATTATTCTTTCCATCCGTTTTCTTTGTAAACCTCGCATATATCTGGAGTTTAATGTTATTCACAATATAAGCTACAATTTTAGTATTCATCAATTACTCTATGTATATTCATTAAGTTTCTCATTAATCACTACCGGTGTCTTCTTTTTGTGTTTAAAAGTTATCCATAACGTTTTTGAATTTTTTCATATCCAATTATCTTGAGGAGAAATATGACGGGGAGTGTCCTTCCTCATTATTTCTCATCATTCCTCTTATCCCTATATGATGAAATTTTTCTTTCTCTTAATATATATTTATATTTTCATTATGATTTATCCCCTTTTATTTTAATGAGGTATTTTTTTCTTACATATCATCATCATTCATGACACCATTATTCATTTGATTATTTGTAGAAAAATAATCAAGTACACTAGATTTGAAACATTGTAGTTTTATTTTTCCTTCTTATTTTCATCATTATATTGTCATACTTCTTGATATGAAATGCATAATTATATTATATTCTTAGAATATTTATTAGTTGTTTTCAAACGACTTTTGTTCTCATATTATTTTTACTTAATTTTCTTTCTCAGGGATTCAAAATTGAAGTCATCATTAATAATCTTCTTGAATATTGTAGTTTTACTCCAATCATAATAAACACAATTGTATTTTATTTCAACATGGGATAAATATTTTGTAACTTATAATATTAAAATTTTAACATCATCCTTTTCTATAAAGTTCTTAATTATAATTTTCACAATAGTACTGTGTTGTAATTTTTTTTATGACTTCTGATGTTTTAGATTATGTCATTTAATTTTTTGAATTAGTGTTCAATGTTTTCTTCATCATATATTCTCACATTATCATACATAAATCTATATTTTTAAAGAATTATTTATTTGAACTTCATATTCACTTAAAAATGGAATTCCATTTTTTTATAAATATCATCTATTGTTGATGTACTATTACCATTATGTACATTTTTCCTAAAAAGGAAAATAATATATAATTTCTTTTCATTTAATATTTATTTAGGTTTCTATTGTCGACAAATAAATTAGAGAATATTTATTATGTTTTCATAATCCAAGAATAATATTTTCTAGGACTTATATGAATAGTGAAAGAATATAGGGTATAATATAATTATTCCATCCCTAGTAGTTTTCCATAAAATATTGGAATACATTTAATATTTTTTTTTTATTTATATCTAACAGACAATATATCTAACATTGTGAAACTATTTTCTCCAAAACAAGTTGACGTTTCTATGAATAATTAGTATGGCTATGATGGAAAACTACCAGGGATGGAATCCGTAGAACTTATTATAAAATTTATTTTCCTAAAATAAACCCTTATTTCCTATTAGAAAATGATATAGTTAAATATAAATTATCTGGATTACATGAATGAATCCCCAATAATAAAAACACATGGAACACATGATTTTGAAGCTCTTCCCAAATGTTGGATGACAACATTATTTCTCTGATCAGTTCAAATTTGGAGAATATATTTTCTAGTACTGCAAAATATGATTATATATGGCTTTCTGTGGATACCATCTTGAACCGAATATTGTTTCATAATAATTTATCTTTTGAAAATTATTATACTAGATCCCACTAGCTAAAAGAAAACATTCCATCCTAGTGAATTAGATATTCAAAAAAAACATGGTTTTACAACCACACCATATGATATCTTCTTATTATTCCTCTAATTAGACATTGACAACAAGAAAAAAATAATTAAAACGATACAAAAACTCATACCTCTCCTCTGTTTTATATAACTATTAACACCTTCATGAAGGAAAACACACACTATGTTATTTCTTATAAGAACATCTCATATTGAATTGATATATTTTCATGAGTTTTCATAACATTGTGTAGCCTTATAATTTTTTGATAACTACTTATAATTCTTTTTAAATTTACTATATATCAATCATATATTTTAGATATAAGTTCTTATATTTTATTTTATGAAAAAACTTTAATTTTTACAAATATATTTGGAATCATTTTTCTTAAAGCCTATACAGTATAATTCTCCCTAAATAATTTTTTTAATGTCTGACCAAGATCCATCCATGATAAAATCATTGGTTCTAAAACTTTTAAATTCCCCTTCTTCCCTTTTAATCAATTTGGAGACTCCACTTAGAAATTCAAAAAAATAATCACTTATACCTTGAGTTACATGTATGTATATGTTGAATCCAAAAAGTTATCATGATAGGGTTGAAATCATCATGATATATATTCAATAATACTCCGAATTTCTTTTTTAAAGCCTTGATATTTTATAAAAAAAAATTTCAAATAAATTTCAATTTTTTCAATAGAATGTATTACATGTGACATTGAGTATTTCAAAAATCATGATATATGATTAATTTTTTTTAAATAAGATAATTATAGCATATACATTAAACATGGATTCTTTAATATGAATAAAATGTATCTAAATATTATGTATAATGATTTTATGTAAAGAAAAATAATTTATAAAAAATGAAGTACCAAGGATCGAATAACAACTGAGAAGGGTTGGGGGTGAATAAGTTGTTTAACATTTTATAAGTTTCAAAAAAATTTGAAACATAACCCTTGAAACCTGTTATGATTTATTTCATAATCAAACTTTATCCAGAAACTCATGCATGCATGAAAGGTAAAGCAAGAAAGGAACATAATATTTAGATGGTCCAGCCTCAATAAGAGAACCTACATCCTTTCCATAGTCACTTCCGAGGGTCTCTGGAAATCCACTATAATAAAGAAGTGAATATAACATGTTCCAACTTCCATTATACACCTTGTATCTCCCAATAAGTAATATTATACTGACTCCCTTCATTTTTTGATGTTTTATTAATGAAAAAATGAGAAAAACATAAGAATAAGAAAATTATTGAAGCTGCTCCACAAATGATCACTCCGAATCTTCATTCCTGTTTTCTTGAATCTGATTTTATGAAACTAGTATTCTCAGAATGGTAATAAGGGTTCTGATTTCCTTCTATTAAAAACTCAATAATAACTTCTTCAGGATAATTATATTCTCCTTAGAAAGGTAAGATGAATGTGATTCTCTTATTCTCAAAAATCAAGAAATCTTTTTTAAGATGGTAGGAACATTTCCCTTTGAATTATTAATTCCTCTACCTTTTCCGAATGTGTGAAAGTTACAAATGAGAGAATTATTTGAGAACATATTTATAGAAACTCAGAAAACTGTGGTCGGAAACTTGAAAATCATTCCCACTTCCTCAAATCTCAAAAAATCTGTAGATTTCTCTCATATAATATTCAATCTATGACATCATCAATCCTACTAAAATATCTCCGAGATATACAAAAAGTTGAAATTTAGGTCTTCTGTCTAGAATTATTCATATATATTTCAGAATGATAATGCAGGATCCTGGTTCTAATTTTCTCAAATCTTTGCTTAGAGATCAATTTCCTAATTTTTCAGAAATAAGGTTCCAAATTACACAAGAATAATGTACTGAATTGTGCAGAATTTAGGTTCTGAATACAAGTTATGGTATTCAGGTTCATAAATCAGGTTTTTTTTCTCAAGAATCTGGTTCCGAATTCATGTATTGCTTTTCAGGTTAAGAAATTAGGTTATGGTTTTCTTAGGAATTAGGTTCCAAAATCAGGTTCTAGTTTTCAAGTTCAAGAATCAGGTTCTGGTTTTCTCAATATTCAGGTTCTGAAATCATGTTATGGACTTTAGTTTCAGTTATTTGGTTCTGGTTTTCTTAGGAATCCTGTTTCAAACTCTAGATCAGGTATTCAGGATCAGTATATATGTTCTGGTTTTCTCAGGAGTCAGGTTTGGAAATTAGGTTCATGATTTCTCAAGAATCAGGTTTCGAAATCAGGTTCTGGTTTTTAGTTTCAGAAATCATATTCTAGTTTTCTCAAGAATGAAGATCTGAATTCAGGTTCTAGTTATCTGGTTCAGAAATCAGGTTCTGGTTTTCTCATATATCAGGTTCGGAATTTGGGTTCTGGTATTCAATTTCAGAAAATTGGATTCAAATTTTATCATAATTTTTCTCAGGGAAAATCTTCAAACCTCTTAACCATTTCTTTAATATATTTTATCATGAAACTTTTAATTATACGTGAGATCATTAAGATCATCAAATAATATTCAGAATTAGTTTAGAATGTTTGATACACTTTCTTGACATCTGACTTCTAATTCTTAAAAAACATCCTATTTAAGAAAATCATGAGCAACCAGAACCTTCAACATTCTGTAACTCATAAAAATTATTCCGCAAAATGATTAGTTGTGAAAAAATAAAATACATTGTTAAAACAAAACACCATAATGGGTTTTTAATATCCCCATTTTTATTTTTTGGAAACCCCTGTTAACAAATTCCCACCACTCAATAATTTTCACATATCATGTTCTTCAACTTTACCAAAACATATCCTTTCTCAAAAAGAGGGTGTCCTTACACCACACTACTGGATAAAGTAATTTTTGAAGGATATTCATCCCTCAGT
The DNA here is from genome assembly GCA_963277665.1 of Viscum album. Lineage (NCBI taxonomy): Eukaryota > Viridiplantae > Streptophyta > Magnoliopsida > Santalales > Viscaceae > Viscum > Viscum album. Next base: position 758,062 of record CAUJRU010000207.1, read on the forward strand.
GACAAGAAAATTTTTCAGCCATGTTAGGATAAACTTTACCTTACTCAAACTCTTCCTCAACATTAATCTTTCCCTTTCTCACTTTTCTTTTCCTCTCTCATTTTATTTCTCTATCTCCCATTATATAATGACCACAACATCAGATTCATAAATTTATTCCAAGTAAACACACCTTTCAATGTAAATATTTGTTATTATCTCTCCACCTTTGTCAACAAAATCCAATGCACGGTGGGGGAACATACTTATGAATTTTCGGAAGTTACAGGAGGAGGCTGAACATTGAGTTGCTACATAAATTCAACAAACCTTTCCTTTGACATTGCTTTTATAACAATATCAAAAATATGAAACATTTTTGAAATATATTCCATCACGAATTTTCCAGCAGCAACATTCTCTTTAAAAGTGATACTTTATATCAATGTGTTTTGATCATGAATATGGAATATGATTTTTAGAAATATCAATAGCACTTTGATTATCACAGAGTATCTTCAATGGTTTAGAATCATTGAATTTTAATTTATCCAGCAGAACCTGTATACACATCATTTGAGTACAACTTTAGTATCCACAACATATACGGATTCATCTATGCATAAGGTATGAAACTTTGTATCTTACTTTTCCAACTCACACAGCCTTCCCCTAGGAAAAATGTTATTCCTGATATTGATTTTCAGTCATTACAATCACTAGCCCAATCAGCATCAGAATAACCATGAAACATCGTCACTTTGTTTATCTTGTATAAAAACCCATGTGAAGTAATTCTTTTAACATATCTCAAAATCCTCTTTGCTGCCAAAATGTGTAATTATTTTGGATTACCTTTATACGGGGAGCCTAGAGTCACAACATAAGCAATATCAAGCGTTGAATCTATAAGATATATAAGACATTCTATCAACTTTTGAAAGTCTTTCTGATTCACACTATTTTCTGATTCATCTTTTCTTAACATTGTGGTCACTGAGATAGGAGTTTAAACTTCTTTTGATTCTTCCACCCTAATATTCTTTAACAACTCCTTAGAATACAATTCTTGGGATAATAAAATGTTGTTTTCTTATTTTTGAAAATATAATCCAAGTAAGAAAGATAATTCTCCTAATATTGACATTTCAAAATTTATCTTCATTCCTTTAGAAAACTCATCACAGACCAATTCTTCATCTCCATGAATAATTATATCATCCACATAAACTGATAAAATTACTGTTTTGGAGTCAACATCTTTAAAATAAGATTTTGTGTTAATATTTCCTTTAGAAAAGTTCCTCTCTCTCAATGAATGTTCAATCATCGAATTCCATGATCATGGTGCTTGTTTCATCCAATACAAGGATTTTTTTCAATTTGCAAACATTGTTTAAATCCTCATATTGTAAAAACCTACAAGGTTGTTCAATGTAAACTTTTCCTCAAACTCACCATTTAAGAAAGATGAATTTACATCCATATGATAAACCATGTAATTCGGATGAGCAGACACTTCAAGAAACATTTGAATAGTTTCCAACCTTTAAACAAGGGAAAAGGATTCATCAAATTCCACACTTCCACCCATGAATTTCCTTTATACACAAATCTTTCATTGTTTCATGTAACATCTCCATGATAATTCAATTTTTTTCTATAAAACCATGTGGTTCCGATAAAATTTTTATTTTTTGTCCTTGGAACACGTTCCTATGTTTAATTTATCTCAATCTGGTCTAGTTCATCATTCTTAGAATCCACCAATTCTTTATGTTGAATAGCTTCTAAAACTTATTCTGGTTCAATTTTTTGAGATAAGGGAAGTATAATTTTCTAATTTCAACATCCTTCTTGTCTGAACTAGAGCATTCTGATTCCCAATAATATTATAATATTCAAAATGTTTTCATAAGGTAGGAAAACTCACATTTCCCTTCCCAAAATAATTTTATTCCCCATGTGACTCATCTGAGTCACTGTCACTTTGATGGGGATTCCCCGATTTAACTTCCCCATTATTTTTAATAGATTTTGGGAAGCAAAATAAATTTTCAATTACCTTCACATCATAATAGTCCACTGACTTCTGTAAACATTTTTTCCAGCATTTGTGACTTCTTCTTTTTGGTGAATAACCCATAAATATCCATTCTTCATCTTTCTCATCAAACTTTCCTAAGTCCAGATTTTCGATTTTGAGCAAGCATGAACTTCTAAAAACATTGATGTATTTCAATGAAGTTTTTGTATACCAAATATCATAAGAAGTCGTGTTTGTTTCCAACCTCAACAAGCTGATATTTTAAACATATAAAATAGTGCTAATAGCTTCTCCCCAAAAGAATTTTGAAAGATTGTATTCTGATAACATACTTCTTCCCATTTCCACCCAGATTCCATTCTTCTTCTCTACTACTCCATCTTTTGTGGAGTATAAGGAGCACTATACTAATTTTTGATATCATGCTTCCTTATATATGATTAAAAGTAATTGATTATAAATTCGGTTCCATTTTCAGTTCTTAGATTCATTATTGAAGCTCCATATTCTTTCTCAACATCTTTTCTGAAGATTTTCAAATTTTCAATAGCCTCTAACTTAAGCTCCATGAACATGATTTTTTTCATCAGAGTGAAATAATCTATGAATGTGATGAAGTGTAAATATCATTTTGTTGATTGATGTCTCATTAGCCAACATAGATTTGAATGAATAAGCTCAATTGGTTTTTTAGATTGAATATCAATTGTTTTATGACATCTGTGAGTCATCACTCATTTCTAGAAAGTAATACAAACATATTCTTCTATGCTTTTCAGTTATAGAAGATTCTGAATAACACCAAATTTTGAATGCTTATTCATGTTCTTCTTCCCAATGTGGCCAACTCTTCAATGCCACAACTTGTTTTCATCTTCAGCACTCAAATAACAAGAGTTATTGGATTCACCAATTTGAAATAGATTCCCACTAGTTCTTTCTACCTTTGTAATCCCTTATACATGTTTCACACGTTTTTGATACCATAATCATTTATGAATACAACATATTTTACATCATCACAATGTGGAAACACGCTATTTAATTTATGTTTTATCACATCAATAAGAAATAATTCCTTAGATTTTAGTTTCTCTGCTTCAATCTCTTTTGTTTTGATTCCCTTAATTTTCATGGAGCAATCAATTCCAAAAGTAATTTATCCTTCATCATGACATTCATTATGTTCCAAAATATTTATATCATATGTCATATGTGAAGAACATCCACTATCACGAATCTATGGTTAGTTCCTCTTACTATATTTTAAAGCTGTCTCAATATTAAAAGCTCTCTCTTCAACGATCTTATTTTCAACATTATTTTATTTCTTATCATAAAACACTTGTTCTGGAAGGAGTGTCAAACATATTTTTGAATGATTACTTGACTGATCACATCTTCCAGAAACTTTTTCCAAAAATTCTAATTCAATCTTTGTTGGAATGTTTCAGAAATCGTCAGAATTCACCTTTTCAACTTTTTGTGAGTACTGAAAGTTTCTCATTCTTATTTCACTATTTATTAAACTTTTTTCAAACCTTCTTCTATATAGAGTTAAATTGTTCCAACAATTATAATCTCTCTACCCATATATTCCACAACATCAACAATATTCCTCAAATCACGATTTTCTTTTAAATAATGGTCTTTAGTTATTGAAACATTATTAATGTTGATAATTTATTTCACCTCTAGAAAACATAGTGTGTATGCCATCTCTTCTTTTGAGTGATTTTTCTACTTTTGTAGGATTGATAGGTTTCTTAATTCATTCTCCACCCAATATTTACTAATAATTTTTCCATAACCTAAAATGTTAGAAGAATAAGATAAAAATTTATTTTTGTAGGAAAATATTTCACCTAATTCTCATGTTAAGCATTCCCAGCAATATTAGAAGTCTCGGATTTAGTTGTAGAGGCTTTGTTGATGTATCTAGTCATCATCCATAGGGTATTTTCAGACTAAATAAATCTTTATTGCATCTTTTTTACCTCTTCTTATTTAGTTTCATGCTTCTTGATAAGATCATCAATCACCATTCCATGTTTAGAAATTCTCTGTATGTAACTTAAAATTTCGTGAATGTATTTATATTCCTTCTTGGTGAAATCATTATGTCAATCATAAAATTCTTCAAAATTCATATTCATCACAAAAATTTCTTTCTTGGGATATTTCTTTTTCTAAAGAAATGTAATATGTTTGTGTCTTACCTGATATTCTTTGTAAGATTCTTCTCGACCTTCTTCACACTCTGAGGATATATTTGTCTTCTCATATTTTTTTAATGAAGGTTCTAAATCATTCGTTACATTAATCTTCTGAGGAATCATTGTCAAATGATTCTGATTCAACTTTCTTACTCAACCTAATTATTTTCTTTCCAGAAAACATCTTCATGAATTTTTAGATATCTATTATTATTTTTCATTCATATTATACTTCTTCCATCAAGGATTATCATCAGAAACATCTTGATATTCTCCAACATTCTTCTTAGGGAAATTCATAGCAATGTGTCTGACTCGACCACACTTATAAACATACGATAGGATGTTTAGATCCATAATTTCCTATTCCTCTTCAATAGTTCTTGGATGTGAGAGACATGATTTTTTTTAATCAACTCTTTATCATCGTTATCATCAGGCTCATAAGGATCACCTTCATTATCATCTAGGATTTTCATCTTTCTTATAGCATCAAAAGCCATTTCATCTTTTATCTTCTTTTTAAAGGTTGGATATTTCTTCCTTACATAAAAAACATGAATGTTATGTATTTCCTCTATAGATAAATCATCCTTAGTTTATAAAGATGAAATTTTATAATCAAACATGTCTAGAATGTTTCTCATAAGATTTTCCTCAATTTTTGAGTCCTTCAAAACATCTTCAAACCCCCTAAAGTTGTAAACAATTTGATTCTCTCTAGTTAAGTATTCATCAATTTTTTCTTCATCTCTCATTATAATGTCTTCATACTTACAATTAAAAATCTGTATCTTTTCTTCTTTAACATTAGTATTCCCTTCAAAAACACTGTCAATCTTGTCACACATACATTTTTCAGATTTAATACATGTCACCTTTTGATAAAAATTCACTAATAAGGATATAAGTATTGAATTTATGTCCTTTCCATCATCATCTATGTTATTTTTATCTGTATATGTCATGGGGTAATCTTTCTCAATAGCAGGAAAACCAATAGTGGCATCATCAACATCTTCCAAGACAAGTGATAGTAGATAAGTAATCATCTGACTATTTTATCCATAATAATTCTTCCCAATAAATATAGGAAGTCTTCTACTATTGACATAATTTATATTATCTATGAAATGGATTCAAAAAGAGAACCTGCCACTGAAACCAGATGAGGTTCCAAAGACCGAATAACAACTGAGAAGGGAGGGGGGGGGGGCTGAATAATTTTTTTTAACTTTTTATAAGTTTAAAATTTTAAGAAACGTTACCCTTGCAACCTGTTGATATTTATTTCATTATCAACCATTAGTAAGAAACCCAAGCATGGACGAAAGGAAAAGAAAGAAAGGAACACATGATTTACAAGGTTTGTCCTCAATAAAAGAACCTACGTCCTTTCCACAGCCACTCCTATGTGTCTATAGAAATACACTATAACGACAAAGTGAATAATACTTGTGCCAACTCCCATTAGACACATTTTATCTCTTGATAGGAATGATTATAAAGACTATCACCATTTTATAATGTTTTATTAAATTAAAAATGAGACAAAAACGAGAATAATAAATTCATTAAAGCTGATTCACAAATGATCACTCGAAATCTTCAGTACTATTTTCCTGAATCTGATTTTATAAAACCGGTATTCTCGGCAAGTTAATAATGGTTCTGATTTCATTTTCTTAAAAAACTAAAGAAAAATTTATTCAAGATAATTCCAATCTCCTTAGAAAGGTACAATGATTTTGATTCCCTTTTTCTCAACTATAAAGAAAACATCTTCTAGATGGTAGGAACTTTTAACTTTGAATTCTACAGTGCTCTTCCTTTTCTGCATTTGTGAATGTTAAAAATGAGGGAATTATCTAAGCACATATTTATAGGAATCTCTGAAAACAAAGGCGGGAATATTGAAAATATTTATTTCTTCCAAAAATCTCAAAAACTCCACAAATCTCTTGCATTTAATCTTCAATCATTGACTTCTTCAAACATCATTAAATTTTTCCAAGAATTACACAATGTTGACATTTGATTTTTTCTTCTTGAACTATTCATATCATTCTCAGAATGATAATGTTGGATCATGGTTACAAGTTTCACAAATACATGATTTGAAATTAGGTTCCAAATTATTTAGAAATCAGGTTCTGAATTTCTTAAGAATCAGGTTCCGAAAATTACAGAATTCAGTTTCCAAATTCATGTTATGGTTTGGAGGTTTCGAAATCAAGTTCTTGTTGTTTAGTAATCATATTTTGAAATCCCGTTCTCATTTTCATGTTCAAAAATCAGAATATGGGTTTCTCAGGAATCAGGTTCCAAAATCTATATCAGGTTTTCAAGATCAGGAATCGGGTCTTTATTATCTTAGGAGTCATGTTCCAAAATTAGGTTCTGGACATCAAGTTCTGAAATTAGGTTTTGGTTTTCTATGGAATCAGGTTCTGAACATATCTTCTTGTTTTTAGGTTTAGAAAATATGTTCTTGTTTTCTCATGATTCATATTTTGAAATCAGGATTTGTTTTTCATTGGAATCAACTTCCGTAATCAGGTTCTCATTTTAAGGTTCAAAAAATAGGTTCTGGTTTTCTCAGGAATCTAGTTCTAAACTCATGTTCTCGTTTTCAGGTTTAGAACATAGGTTCTGTTTTTCTTAGGAATCATGTTCTGAAATCAGGTTCTTGTATCCTCTGGAATCAGCTTCCATAATCTGGTTCTCATTTTTATGTTCAGAAATTAGGTTCTGGTTTTCTCAGGAATTAGGTTCTGAAATCATGTTCTAGTTTTCAGGTTCAAAAATCTAGTTCTGGTTTTCTAATGAATCAGTTTCTGAAATCAGGTTCTAGTTTTCTTGTTCAGAAAACTAGTTTTGAATTTTCTCAGATTTTTTATCACTGAAAATCGTCAAAACACTTCACCAAATCTTCTGTATATTTTATCATGAATATTTTCATTATTTTTGAGACCTTAAGACCAGCAATGCATCATCAGATTTAGTATATAATGTTTGAGACACTTTCATATGTTTTAACATAATATTCTTCAAAAACATCCTCTTTAAGAAAATAATGAAAAAAAAAGAAACTTAAACATTCTATAACTCAAAAACATTCTTCAATAAAAATATTAGTTGTCAATCAATATAAAACAATGCTAATAAAACACCACAGTGGTTATTCAAAAATATTAATAAATTTTTAGTAATGTTTATATATGTTTCAAAAATACTAATTGTAAAAATATGGTTTTAATATATTTTGTAGACCACAAATAAAAGTAATATTTTACATTTATAGAAAACTAAAATATCAAAAATTAATTTATTTTTAAAATATACCTATCAAAATAATATTATAATGAATTTGTGATATCTTTCTGAAAATATAAAATTTATAATGAATTATGAAAAATACTAATTTTATCCTGAATTTAATTTTTCAATGAAATAATAAATATTACCTAATTTTTATGGATTTAAAAGTAATAATATTCAATAATATATCAATTAATTTGATTTTTTTCATTATAATATATTTTATAATGATGTTTTCAATGATAAATTTTAAAACATTTGAATGGTTTCTCTTTGGAAAATAGCATTCTCGTCACATTTATGGGTTTCATTTTAATTTTTTTTTAAATAATATTAATGGAATTTATTAATATAGTTAAAAAAAATTAATCATAAGAATTTATAATATACAACAACTTCTACTTAATTTTTTGTGAGAGTGAATTGAGAAAACTGAAGAAAATTAATTACTTCAGTAAAGGTAGAAAATGGGTTTCATAGGTGTTAAACTGAAATGATATGTTGTAAAATGACCTATAATATTATCCAAACTAATTTTCCTAACCATAAAATCTCCCTTATAAACTATAACATATGATAATTACAAATTTAGAGACTTTTGTTTCATGATCACAATGTGGGTACACTGTATTCTCTTTAATAGATCAATGTGTTTCTTCTCCCCTAGATAAAAGGCCACACCCACATATCTCATATTCACAATTAATAAACCCTTTGCTTTAGCCAATAAATGAAAGAAAATTCCAAAATTCCCCTCCCAAATCATACAAGTTTAATTTTGATTAAGAATACCTCTTATGAAGTATTTTGGTATAAACCTAAAGAGACTTTCCCACGAAGAGGTAAAATTTTTAATTTTTATTATTTCTTCATCTATCTCCCTGTAATATATTTTATAAATTATAATATAATTTATTCTATATATAAAATATTCTGAGATATAATCATGTTAATGGAATGACCTATATCTTTGAACTCTTCCCTCAAATGGGAAATGAAGTTGTCGATCATGTGTTTGACAGACTACCACCTATTGAACCGATGTTATTCATTTTCCATCACAAAAAACCAATTCTAGATATAATGATGTATTTAATGATTATATATGATATTTTTGTTACTTCGACTCTTATGGAATCATGATATCCCATATTAATTTATATTTTTATATTTAGTGGGGATATGAAAATAACTTTTATATCTATGATAATGTAATTCCTCATAAAGCGATGTGATTCATTTTTCACTAATTATTTTTATGAAATGTATGAAATGTAAATATGTTGAATCAATGTTTCATATATTACATAAAAATTATTATTTAATGGTAATATATTATTTTTCATGGTTTGGATTCATCGTTGAGAAAATAAAAACACCATTCATGTGTGCATATAGACTACAATTTAGTTGAATTATCACGAACTGAATCTAGTTTCCACCAAAACTAGCATGAAACCTTGCTGGTGACAAGGAATGAAGGGCGTTACCGAACCCCATAGGCTGGATCAAGTGCCCTGGTATCATAAAATGAGAATTTGGAATGATTTACCCGAGTTTATAAACATTAAACAACAAAACAATCCAATAACATGAATCTGGATTTTTCAAACCATACAATCCTTTACAAAAATTCAGAACTGAATTAAATGTTTTAAAACAAGTCAAAAAGACTATAAAAAAGGTAAAAAAATCAAAAGGAAACAGCCCAACAACCCTCATGGCATGGAGCACCTCCCTCAATCCATCTCTCCAAGACTTCACCATAAAGGACCTGCTAGAACCCCGAACCACTGGAATTTAAACAATTGTACCCAACCTGCAACAATAATAATAACCAAGTATACTTACACACAAAGTGTAATTATGTTGTGTTCCAATTCCTATTAGGATACCACCACTACGATATTCCATGTGATAAACATTCCAAGATGAAAAGCATGCAAGTTATCAAAAACAAGTAATTTCTAGTAACACTTTCTAAAAGATGAAACTTAGAAAAATTCAGTTTTCAAGTGGGATAATTTAAAGAATCAACAATATTAAAATAAATACCAAATCTACTAAATTTTTCAGCCAGATATACTTAATGATAACGGTAAGTATAACAGATCTAATGAGCACAAGCAATTGGAAATAACCCCTTAGTACTAGCTTATTGTGGGTCCCAAGTACCTCGTATCTCGGGTATAGTAACCATCATAAATATCTGTTCTCATGTACAAGCCACTAGTAGGGAGAATAACTATAACCTAGTAGTCACCCATTATCATCATCATAGTTTTTTAGATTTGTATGCATCCATCATGCTAACTAAAACTGAGGCCAAACCTCACAGGATTACTAGCATACTAGTACACATCCACCCACCTAGATAACTGGGTTTCCTTCTTTTTCTCAAACAAGTTCAACAAGACAATAAGTATATTTAGAACATGAAAATATCATTTCCACATCACATATTCACCAAACAGAAAACATGTACACAACACAAGTCTCAAAATCCACTTTTTCATTCAAATGCATTTTGAAATCATACACACACCAAAATAGCCCACAACACTTCTCAAATCACTTCATCACATCATAAAATCCTTTAAATTTTTTTATAAAACATTTACAAGTTGATAAAAATCACCTAATAACCCACAAACACATCCCACATAATACCCTTTTTACCTTCCAAATCATTTTATCATTAAACTTACACAAAACAGCCCACAAAGAAGCTTTTCCCCAATAACACAATTTAATAAAAGTTTTCAGAAATTTAATAAACATTATAAAAGTGTTTGACATCATAAAACACCACATAACCTTTAATAAACCCATTACAGGTTAACACACACACCAAAAAATACATAAGCACTCATTTCCAACTTTGTTTAACCAACTAAAACATTTACAATTTTCATAAAAAGAACCCAAGTGGTGTAAATATTTCATGCACACAAATTCTATTTGAAAACCCCCATTTAAGACCAAAACCATAAAAAATAATATCCAAAACATAATTTTCAATTCTAGATACATTTATAAAACCATTTTCACCTGTTATAAAATCACCTTGAATAATATCACCAAATATACAAATGAAAACAAACATTTTCATAAAATTCTCTCAAGAAGTATAACAATGTTTTACACATAAAACCTATTCTAGAACCCACATTGTAGGACCACATGACACTAATATATTAACAAACCAGAATTGGCAGGCTAAAAAATATTTAGTAAACCAATTACATAAGTTATAAACTACAACCAAACAACACCCCATGTGTTACACATGAAAACACCCTATTTCAAGATAAAATTAAACTATAAAATTAAACATGTAACAAAATCAAAAATAAATTGTTTTTTCACCACACCTAACTTATGAGGAATATGATAAATTATTAAATATATAAATCTAACTCATCAATAATTGTTTACACAAAGAACCACCTGCCTTTTGAGACAAAACCCTTGAATCATGGTGTGAAACCTCAACCGCACCTCCACCGCACCACAAGGAGGTGAAAACGAACCCTAAACCTTAATATTTCACAAAAATTACCCCAAATAAAATTCTAGGTATGAACCCTAAATTCTTCACCCTATATAAATTTATGAAAGCGGGAGGAATCCCTAAAGAGAAGGAAAGAATTGAAGAGAGAAACAGTCACCCAAAATAATCTTGAAGAAAATGGAAAAAAATACACCAGAATCTAAATATTAAAACAGCTAAAAATATAAGGGAGTTTATAAAAAGGATGAGTAGGTTATGTAGGAATTGTAATGGAGGGAGAATAATAATAAAAAGAAGGATTTATAGAAGGATCAATTTACCTCTTCAAATCTGGGCAATTTGTTAAATCTATAGTAGTTTTTCCAATATTCTCAGTTCTATTGAGATTTAAATTTGTAGAGCAGAGACTGGGGGAACTCCTTATGTATGTGGTCTCTAGTGGGAATTGGAATCACCGAAAAACATAAAACAAGAATTATTTATTAAATAATTAGTAATTATTTTTAATCAGGAAATGAGCTTTCTGGCAGACCCAATCCCTTAAATAAAAACAACAATCCACCATAATTTTAGATTTCTAAATGGTCCAAAAATAATTTATTGGTGATAATAGGTCATGAGATGAGATTTAGGAATTGGAATTGACAAAAAATGATGACAAATTAAAGAGTTATAAATGAATAAAAAATTATTTTTAAATTTGGAATTGAGCTCACGGTTTGGCCCAATTCATGAAAAATCACTCATACCTCCGTAACATTTTGGGAAACCCCCAAAAAAAAGCTTGAATGTAAATTAAATTAAATTTAACTTTAAAATTAGTCATGTATGTGCCAGTTATCCAAAATATGAATACATTTCATCCCCGGAAAGCCACAGCAAAGCCCGATTCCAAAACCAAACCCAAGTGATAAACCAAGATGTAATTCTTTTCCAAGCTTCTCCCCAACAGGCCATAACACCTCCAATGATAAATTAAGGAAGTATTAATATCACAACCCAATCTTATACACTTTCTTGAATTGATCAATCACATTCAAACTTTATCTCAAAATAAAACTACTTATACACTATATAAAAAATGCTCAAGCAATTCACCCAAATGAACAACAACTTCGAACAAGATTACACATACCTTACTTTAACTAAACCATTGGGCACCCTCCAATCCCAACATTTATTCAAGGAAAATGTTGGTAGATATATATTTCCGAATCAGACTACCTACTATGTCATGACCCGTCCCCCGGGGACCGTATCGTGACTACCCCAAGACCGCCTTCCATAGGCCAGGGGATGGTAACAACCACCAAAGGCGTAAATCTCTAAACTGGGAAGGCATTCCCTTTATAAATATAAACAAACACAATTAGAGTAAAGCTGTAATAAAACACTAAGTAAAAACTGTCTACAAAAGAAGCACTGGAACGTAAAATAGTTTTGAAATACAAGCGCAATAGTAAAGTAAAAGGAAACAAAAAAGTAACAGTACAACTGAAAGAAATTAAAGCAGCTACGGGGTCGTCCTCTAGAGGTCCTACCTGAAAGGTAGGTACAGATGACCTCCTCATCACTCCACAACTTATTTTCCTCTCTATGTACCATCACGTCGAGTGTTCCACCTCCTGATATCATCCAGTCCTGCTACTCTCTACCTCAGTCAGCGATATCTGTCATCTACAACCAACACAACGAGCTGTGGGCATAAACCATGATGGGGTGAATATAACTATACTCAGTAGGGACCCTAAGACCCTCAGGGTCTCACAAAATCCAAAAAGGACAAACCAAAATGTATGAAATCAACATATAACAGTTACTTAGTTATATCCCCCCACATATACCTAAGTTATCTAACAACCCATCTTAATCATGTGGAAAAAACAAAAGTCATTGACTCATCTCAAACTAGGATTTAATTCTAGGGGTAGTATCAGGTAACATCCCTACTCACACTATCAGAACCTTGTCTAATGTTTTACTCCTCCTTTATCGAGTATTGCGGGCCTGACGCCTCACACAGAGGTGCTTACCACTATCTTGGAATGTTGTGGTACTCCTCCCATCAATTACTGTTGGTCTGCTGCACTCACACAGAGGAGCTCCCAAATGTCGGTCTGTCGCGCTCACAAAGAGGCACTCCCCCCCCCGAAACCTGCTGAGGTACTTATCTTGTCAAGAACCATGGGTCTGCAGAATCACACAGAGGCATTCCCCATTTTGGTTCTTCCACGTCACACATAGGCACTACCAACTGGGCTAGTCGAAACACTCATAGTCGAAAGGTTAGTAGTCATCAGGTCTCAGCCAGTTACTAGGTCTCCATACTATGTCTGCTGACCTATGGAAGGATCCGCTCCAAAATCTACTGTTAAATACCCAAACTATCACTAAGACCCAACTAGATGTATCTCAAAGGTCCACCTTATCATAGGGGTCTCAACGCAACAGACGACACGTCAAACGGACACCCGGTCTGTGAGTTATTGGCATTTCTATTTCGAGGGTGTGGTTGGATTTTAGTTTTAAACCAACTCCACCATACACCAACAATGTAAAAACTCATGTGGGTTATTCCAAAAGAACTGCCTCACTCTAATATTTCTGTTTCCACAGACGGTTCGTCGATCAGACACCCATCACCCAAGTTGTGGGCCAAAAGGGCAAACCAGGCCATAGCTGGTCCAGACAGAAGTCTGACCCAGTATGTGGGTCCGAGCCGGCCCATGAGGGCAGCCCGACCCAAGGGGGAGGCCCGACTTATGGGTGCGGCCCAGCCCGAGGGGGTGGCCCGGCCCGAGGGGGTGGACCGGCCCACGGGGCGGCCCGGCTCGCAGGGTGGCCCGTCCAGTACTAGGTCAGGCCCTCGCTGGTTCTGGCCCAATGGCCAGCGGGGGGTCCGCCTCAGCCACGTCCAGGGGTGTAGTCACGTTTCCCCTGGCACCCGAATGGCTTTTCCATTCCGGGGAGTCCCAACCGGTGCCAGGTGGTTTCGGTCTAACTCACGCAGGACCTAGTGGGGTCCCACTCCTCTCGGCTGGCTGAGCAGCCGGTCGAGCCGCACCGCCGGCTGCCGGCCCAACACTGGCCTCCCCTACTCCTCTGTCGCGGCCCGCCTTAGCAGTGGCTCTCCTCCTCCACGCGGCACAACGGCGCCACGCCCTTCCACCGTGGCCCGGCCTGGCCGTGCCCGCTTCTGCTCCGTGCAGCGAGACGGTGCCGCGCTCTTCCGGCGACCCGATGGCCTTACGCCGCCGGTTTCTCTACGGCCGGTTCGATGCTGGGCGCCGTTGCTCTGCCACGGTCATCAAACAAATGAGTCAAATTGAAGGGGGAGGTTTAGGATGTGTTTTTTTTGGTCTGATCCCTCCACGTTATAGTGTTATAAATTGGACAAAACATTACCCATGAGTGAACGACTTAGAACAGAACAATTTCGAACTCAAATCAAAAAACAACCCCTTACTCATATTGTTGCTCATTGACAATGTTGTGGAAAGTGAACATCCATTTTTCGTTCCCTGAATTTGTCACACTCTCCCAATTTCAAGCTCATGTGCCAGGAATTGTTTAGGGTGGAAGACCGAGGAAGACGCGTCGCCGACGTTCTTCGCGTTCTTCATTGGTAGGATGGTTCTCCCTAGCTCTCCTCTTCCTTTGTTCCACCAAAATAATGATGCCAACAAAATGAAATAATCAATTATCCATTATTTTAATGGTTGGAATGAATTCAAAAGGATAATTAATTAAAGGGGGTGGGATCCACTTAATTAATTATTGTGTGTAGGCACAAATTAATTAAGGGAGTCCAAGATGCTTAATGGGTGGTAGCTCCATAAATGGGGAATTCAAGGATTTCATCCTCTGGTGGTCCCCAACTAATTAATTTAAAGGAGTTGTTTAATCCATGGGTGGGCCCCACCACCATATCCTCTCATGGGAGGTTATGGTGTGGTGGTCCCCTCCCCTAACCTCTTTTTGGAGTTTTTTAACCAACAAATAAAAATAAGCTACACACATGTTTTTATTTAATTTAAAACATAAAAAACCCAAAACTAACTTTTATTCCTGACCATCTGTCGTTGAGGTGAAAGTCTTCTTAAGAGAATATCGTCGCTGGATGTTCAATGGTGTCCTCATATTTCATTTCGGGTCATCGGTTCAAAATTTATAAAAACCCTCTCGTATGTTTACTTAATGTACCTGAATAAAAATTGAGAAATTAATTCTGGGCACACCGGGCCTTGGAATCAAGCGTCGTAAATTTTTGCACACTCATAAAAATCGTATGTATTTATGGAAAAAAAAATTCACCGAATTTAGAGGTCTTTACATTTCCCCACCTCAAGGCTTCATGTCCCCATAAGCTACAACTCGAACTATGGAAACAGGTGGGGGTACTAAGCACACATTTGAGCCTTTAACTCTCATGTGCTCTCCTATAGTTTCCCATGCTGTCAGTGGACGTGCACCGGAGGTATTGACCATCCACATAGGACCCACTCTTGTTGATCTTCAATATCCACCAGAACCTCCGTGAAGGTCGCCCCTTCATTGAAATCCAGCTCTCCCAGGTTGATGATGTGGTAAGGGTCATGCACGTATCCACTTAGCTGAGATACGTGGAAGACTTCATGCACCTGGGGCAACAGAGGTGGAAGATCTAAGCGATAAGCCACCTCACCTACTTTGTTGAGGACCTCAAAGGGTCCGATGAATCGTGGAGATAAATTTCCACCTCGACCAAATATCTTTAGACCTCGTCGAGGTGAGACCCTTAGAAATACATGGTTTCCATCCTCAAAATCCAAAGGTCTCCATCTCCTGTCAGCATACGACTTCTTCTTGATCTATGCTGTCTTCATCCGCTCTTGGATGATATGCACATTCTTCGTAGTTGCTTGTACCATCTCGGGTCTCACCAGTGCTAACTACCAAGGGTAATTCCAGAACAAGGGTGATATGAAAGGTCACCCATAGAATGACAGAAAAGATGCCATCCCTATGGTGGGGTGAATTCTTTTTTGTAGGAAAGCTCTACCAATGGTAAGTGATCCTTCCAACTATGACCAATGTCGAGGACACAAGCTCGGAGCATGTCATCGAGAGTCTGAATGGCCCACTCAGTCTGAACTCTTGTCCATGGATGGAAGGAGGTTCTCAACCAAAGTTGTGTCTCGAAAGCCTCCTGTAATCCCTTTCATATCCAGGAAGTAAACTGTGCATCACGATCAAAGAAAATAGATGAAGATACTCCAGGTAAATGCATAATCTTCTACACATAAAGGAATCACATGCTCTCTACTGAACCCTTCTCTCTTATCAGTAGGATGTGGGCCAACATGGTGAGTCGTTCAATGATCACCCATATCAAATCGTGACTCATGGATATACGCAGAAGACCTGTCACGATGTCTATGGATATCCCATCACACTTATAGTCTAGGACCTCTGAGGTCTGTACCATGCATGCTGGTACCTGGTGGTCCACCTTCACTTGCTGTCAAGTGATGCATTGTGAGACAAACTCAGCTACTGCCTTCTTCATAACTGGCCACCAGTGCTGTCTTCGAATGTCAAAGTACATCATTGGAACTTTGGTATATACCGCTAAAGGGGATGTTTGGAACTCCCTCATCACTTCCTCTTCAAGTGCTACTGGTACCATGGTACATCCGCCGAAGAGGATGGCATTCTCCATACCTTCAGAAAATCAATCAGGTGCCTGCGCTGTGGGTATCTGAGCATGTTGTGTCTTGCAGTCAACGTCCCCATGATGTGTCTCCCTGACTCGTTGAAGAAGTGGAGGAGTGACTATAAGAAACTATAGGTAGGCTGCTCCGTCCATATCCATGATGGATATCTGTAAGGTAGACAGCTACTCTGTCGCCTTTCCTAGAAGCTGTATACCAGATCTCCTGCTAAGAGAATCTACTACAACGTTCCCCTTCCCAGGAGTATAGACTATCTCGAAGTCATTGACCTGGAGGAACTTGAGCCATCTCTTATGTCTCAGGTTCAGGTCATTCTGAGAGAATATATATCTGAGACTCTAGTGATCAGAGTAGACTATGAAATACTCTCCAATTAGATAGTGTCACAACATCTTCAAGTTGAAGACCACTCCTACTAACTCCAGATCATGTGTAGCATAGTTCTGCTCATGATATCACAGCTACTGAGAACCATATGTGATCACTCCTTGCTCTTGCATCAGGATACACCAAATTCTGGTCCCTGATGTGTCATAGTAATCTATGTACCCTATGCCCTCCTCTTGAAGCCTTGTGATGGTGGAAATAGTCACCCTCTGCATTATCCCCCGAACACTCTGTTGTCATCATTCCAACCACACGAAGGGTTTCCCATTCTTTATCAAGGATGATGGTGGTGATGAAACTCTGGAGAAGTCTGGAATGAATATCTGATAGTATCATTCCAAGCCCAGGAAACTTCGTACCTCCGTCATATTCTGGGCTGGCTCCCAAGAAATTACTGGCTCAATCTTTGTTGTATCTACTGCAACTCCATCCTCTGATATAACATGTCCCAAGAAGTGAACCTCTGGAATCCAAAACTAGCACTTCGAGAGCTTACCATAAAGATGGTGCTCTCTGAATGTGTCTCGTATTACATGAAAATGGTAGACATGCTCATCCTCTATAGTTGAGTAGATCAAAATATCCTCGATGAAGACTATGATAAAGCGATCGAATTAAGGCTAAAATATCCTATTCATGAGACTCATGAACACTGCTAGAGCATTGGATACACTGAAAGGAATAACCAAGAACTCTTAGTGGCCGTACAGACACTTGAAGGCCATCTTCTGCACATCCTCATATCAAACTCTGAGTTGGTGATAGCCTGATCTGAGATCTATCTTCAAGAACCACTGTGCTCCCTTCAGTTGGTAAAATAGGTTTTCAATCCTCGGGAGTGGGTACTTGTTCTTTACGGTCACTGAGTTCATGTGACAGTAGTTGAAACATAGAATCAAGCTCCCCTCCTCCTTCTTGGAGAACCGAATCGGGGCTGCCCAGGGAGAAACACTGGGCTGGATGAATCCCTTCCCCTGCAAGTCCTGTAGCTGTACCCTCAGCTCGTCAAGCTCACTGGGAGCCATCCAATATGCTGGAGTATATATTGGTGTCATCCCAGTGTACATGTCAATATAGAAGTCCACCTCTCTGTTAGGAGGTAGTCCTGGAACATCTTCAGGAAAAACATTTGCATACTAGTCCACCACTACTTGATAAGTCAGACTCTCCACATCAACTACTCTGAGGGTAAGGCCATCCAATATGTGAGTGATCGGCTGCACCCTCTTCTGAGTATGTCTGTCCTATGCGGCCAAGGTTCCCTTCTCGCTGGTGAAGGTAAACTTGGTCTTATCAGTGCGGACACACCATACTTTTCACCTAATACAGTCGATCTGGGAATGGACTGTAGATAACCAGTCCATACCAAAGATGACGTCGTAAGGCCTCGACGCTGCTATTAGGAGATCCCAACTGAAGCTCTTTCCACCTAGAGTAATCTCGCACTACCGGAACCAGCACGTAATAAGTAAATCAATTTCCATAGGAGTCTCTATCTGTAAGGATCCAGCCCATGGTTTGGTCAGAATCTCCGAACACCGAATGAGGGCAGTGGAAATGAAAGAGTGACTGACACATGTGTCTATAAGAACTGAAACTAAGGTATAGTAGGCACATATCATATGTTGAATCATATCTAGAGATTTTTTGTCGAATTTCATAGCTTAATGAAGCTGAACTCTCCCCTATCCACCTGCTCCCTGCGGTCGAGGTGGACCTCCTGGTGGTGGTGGCGGTAGCACCTCGAAACGTCGTCCACCACCAGCTGCACGTCCAGCTCCTCTACCATGTCCAGCTCCTCTCCATGGAATAACTCGATCAAACCTCTGCATATGCCTGGGTGGTCCCTCAACTATATTGTGATCATCTGATCATCGGGTCAGATAGTCACGGGCCATATGACGCTGCCCGTCGCACGAGTAACACTTCCTACTCTTGGCAGGTAAGTCACTACCCAGGGTGCCTCGTACTACAGATCTAGAGTCTTGCGGTCATACAAATGTGGGTTTGGTCTTCTTGGATCTCTGCTTCATCTATATACTTCCAGCTATAGAAGACTCTGATGCATGTCAACTAGTAGTGGGTCGCGCGGTTGGTGACTGCTCAGCAAGGAAAGTCTCCACTAGAAGGGCTTTCTCTAACACCCCCTCCAGCATCGGAATACTGAGGGAGATCATCGATGCCCTGACCTCTCGCCTAAGCCCATGCTCAAAGGTACGGGCCCTAATGAATAGGTCCCATACCATATATGGGTTGTAGCATGGGAGGTCGGTTAACCTCGCTGAGCACTGCGCCACTGTCAAGCTACCCATTGGTATATGCATTATCTCCTGTATCTGCACTGCACGAAGGGTGGCTGGGACAAACTCCACCAAAAACAGGATCTCGAAGTCTGTCTAGAGTGTTTTCACCTCTTCATGCACCAGAAGCATCAGGATAAAACATCTTCATGCTACTTCCTGAAGGATAATCACAGCAAGGCTCACCATGTAGTCTACTGGTGTCCCTACTAGCCTGAAGACTCTCACCAAAGCCTCCAGCCAATCCTCATATGCCTATGGGTCCATCTCTCCTAGGAACCTGGGTGGCCTCTGGTGCTGGAACTCATGCAACACAGTCAAGCGGCGTGCATCATCTGTTGCTGGAGCTGGTGGCATCAGTGGCCTAATAGAAAGTGGTACCGCTAGTTCCTCCACTGGTAAAGGGCCCTACACTAAGGCCTCATCACTTGGTGGAATGTCAGAGAGTGTGACTATTGGGGATATATTGGTAGGCATACTTAATGAAACAAATGTGACACATTAAGAAGATTTATACATGGTTAGATAACCTGGTTGAACTGACATAAAGGAAACTTTTGAAAACACACACACAATCAATGTTTTCGTGCACTGGGTCGGAAAACAGTAGTCAGGGTCTTAGTGTATGGATAAGTCAGTCGACCATACCAACATTGGACTCCCTGAACTGAAGACCATACTTATTACCCTTAAAAATATTGCTTCATAGAAAATAAATTTCAGAGTTGTATGTTTTGTGGTATAACTGACTCTTCTGATACCAATTGTCACGACCCATCCCTCGGGGCCCGTATCGTGACTACCCCAAGCATGCCTTCCCTTGGCCAGGGGATGGCGACTAGCAACAGAGGAATAAATCCCTAAACTGGGAAGGCATTGCCTGTATAACTGTAGACAAACACAATCATAGTACAACTGGAACCAAACACTGAGTAAAACCGTTATACAAAAGATGTTCTAAAAAGAAAAAGGGGTCTGAAATACAAGTCCAATAGTAACGTAAAAGGAAATGGAAAAGTAATAGTACAAGTGAAAGAATGTAAAGAAGATATTGGGTCATCCTTTAGGGTTCCTACCTAAAAGGTAGGTACATATGGCCTACTCAACACTCCACATTTGACCGTCTGCTCTGTGGACCATCACGCCGAGTGATCCACCTCTAAGTACCGTCTAGTCCTGCTACTCTTCACCTCATTCAGTTCTATATGCCATCACCAACCAACAAAACGAGGTGCGAGAATAACCTGTGTAAGGGCTAGTATAACGATACTCATTAGGGACCCCGAGACCCTCAAGGTCTCACAAAATCCAACAAAGATAAACCATAACGTATAAAATCAATGGATAACCATTACTTAGGTATATTAAAATACATATCCCTATGTTATCTAGTAAACCATCTCAATCCTAAGGAAAACACAAAAGTCATTAACTCATCTCAATTAATGATTTTATTCTAGGGGTAGTATCAAGTAAAATCCCCAGTCACACTGTCAGAAACATGGCTGATGGTGTACTCCTCTATTGAGTATTGTGGGCCTGTCACGTCACACAAAGGCACTTTCCACTATCTTGGACTGCTGTGGTACTCCTCCCATCGAGTACCGTGGGTTTGCTGTGCTAACATAGTGGCACTCCCCACTATGGATCTGACACACCCACATAGAGGTGCTCCCCCCCGTAGACTGTGGAGGTACACATCTAGTCGAGTATCATGGGTCTGCTGCATTGCACAGAGGCACTTGCCACTGTGGGTCTGCAATGTCACACAGAGACCTCGCTACTGGTCTAGTCAAAACACTCTGTGTCGAAAGTTCAGCAGTCGTCCGGTCTCATCCAGCTACTAGGTCTTTATACTCTATCTGTCCACCTATAGAAGGATCCTCTCAATGAGCTACTGTTCGATACCCCAAATGTAAATAAGACTCAAGTAGAAGTATCTCGAAGGTCCGCCTAATCATAGGGGTCTTAACGCAGTAGACGGCGCGTCAAACAGATGCTCGGTCTGTGAGTTATTGGCATTTCCGTTCTAGGGGCTCTATTAGATTTTAGGCTCAAAGTAAATTGAGCTTGAAAAAATTATATCCAAACCTCAAGTGGGGTGTGAAAATAGATCCGTATTTCTCTAATCTATATATCGTTGTAGATGGTTCGTCGATCAGACTCATGTATCCCATATTGTGGGACAAAAGATGAAAACAGGCCATAATGGGTCTGGGTATGGTCCGACCCAGTCGGACGGGCCCGGACAGATCGAGGCCCAGACCGGTCTCTAACCCGGTCCGCAGGTCTGACCCAGCCCATGGGGGTGGCCCGACCCGAGTGGGCGGCCTGGCTCGCGGTGGGTCTGGACCGACATCCCGGCGACCCGCGAGGGTTCCGCCTCAGTCGCGTCCATGGGGGTTGTTGCGCGCCCCTAGCTCCTGAAGGGAATGTTGTTCGGGTGGAGTGCCTACCGGAGCTAGGTGGTGCCTATCCAGCTCACGCAGGACCCAGTAGGTTTTTAACCTCCAAATAAAACTATGCTATACACTTATTTTTATTTAATCAAAAACCTAAAAACACCAAAACTAACTTTTTTTCAAGAGCATCTTCCATCTAGGTGAAAGTATTTTTAAGAAAATATCAGTGTTGTGAGTTCAACGGTGTCCTCAGATTTCATTTCCATGCACCGGTTCAAAGGTTATACAAACCCGCTCATATGTTTTCTGAATGTACCTCAACAAAACATCAGAAATTGATTCCGGGCACACCGGGCCTTGGAATCAAGCGCCGAAAATTTTCACAGATTCGTAATAATCCCATGTATTTAAGAAAAAAAATTCCTCGGAATTTCTATGTATTTACATGCTTCCAATCCAAGACCATGGATAAATCTGAGATATTGGTATGGGGGGACAGAAATAGTCACCCCACCAATATTTTCTGAGATAGAATCTAGACCCTAATAGGGGGCTGCACGAACTCTCTAATAAAAAGGGTAGAATTCCATTCAACGTTTACGAACGAACATACATGAGAATAATAGAGGGTCTCTCCTACATAAGAACCAACCATCATTACCGCCCATCATGGGCCGACACAGAAAGACCACAAAATTTAAAAGGTTGGGTCGGTTGCATGGTTAGTTTGCATGGTTTGAGAAACCATGCACTAACGATGGGGATCATTATTTCTGCAAGGCTTCCTAGCACATGACCACTATTAATCTTGCACAAACTATGTTCTTGGCCTATCTATCCAAATATTCCACCATTCTCCAAATACTAAATGGAATCCAAAGGGGGATGGAATGACATTAGGTGATGACATGGGTACAAGGCCCTCCACTTATTTCCACCGAATAGGAATAATATAAGAAAAATGATGAAACCAGTGGTTTAAACTCTTCCTATTTTTAATACTAAGGATATGAAATTGTAGAAGTGTTTAAACGACCCTTGGATTTCCCATGAATATGAGCCAGTTTTTCTCTGAGATTAATGGCTGGAGATCAAGTGATTGAATCATCTTCAACCTCAAAATTAGGCTTTAGAAACCCATTGAATGATAATTCTTCTTTCAGTTCCACAAAAAACTATACTGCAATCCCCGATAAGATTTCTAAGCCATAACACATTCCAAACTCACATTACCCTAACCTGATATTTCACTGAAATAAGGGCTTAAAAGATAAACACACATCACACCCTGTTTCTTCAGGTTAGAAACAATAGAAGTAATGAACACCTATACTCCCCTTCCTCTAAAATAGATGATTTTAACGTTTTTCTTAGGGATACATTCTCCCAACATAACAGAGACTCTCATAGGATTTCACGACTTTCACCTTTATGGTCAATCGAGCCAATAACATAATAAGGTGTCACCGAACATGACCATTACGACTGATATAAACAATGCGTGGAGAAGGACCTTATACAACATCCCAAAACAATACATAATTCTAGAAAGTGGCCACACTACCCTCTTATGACCAGATTTCCCACACATGTAGTTTAACATGAACACCTTCTAAGAGAGTAGGATGGACCAAGAGGACCTCTTAGACGCAATCCAGATACTCATCCATTCTATCAACCCTAGACCACTTCCACCTTTGTAAAATTATGAATGTTAAGAAGCTAATGTCTCTTTCAACCTTCCATGATCACTCTCCCACTATAAGAGGATACACCTAAATGTGAAAGGAAAGGGTGTAGACTCAACCTAAAAACCTCAAGAAAAAGATTCCTTATATTGATCAACTAGAGGGTCTTCAAACGGAAAAACAATCTGGGTTGTACTTCAGTTGAGCAGTAACCCTTAATGGGGAGTATCTTATCCAATGATTGAACCCAACGACCCAACCACGATGGTCCATTGGTAAAGATATACCAAAAAATAGATCCAAACACATAATGGGAACCACCTTAAAGGCGTCCCAAAACATTTCTTTGAAGAGACCACTAACCGGCCCTTCAACACAGATTACCGAAATACACAAGCCCAAAAAACAATTCAAACAAGATGGGTTCTTGGACTCAAAACACCCCACAACATCAACATTTTAAAAAACACATAAAACACACCATCCCAAACTAGTCATCAAGACATCATGTTTTTCCATTAAGAAACATCTTTTTAAAATAACCGGTTGAACGGTTAGTGTACCCACCAATGGTAGCCCATGGGTCTCACACATGCATGCTTATGTGCCACACTGGGCACCCTCCTCATATCCATCGCCAAACTCATCTAGTCATACCATTAACCATCCACCATCCCATATAACCCAATGCATGTGATCGCTCAAAAAAATACCAATGGTTAAAAAAACTCATTAGACTGTTCAAAACCAAAAAAATCAAACAAAACTCTGTTTTTCTCAAAACTACTAACAACGAAATTGAACCAAAATTACCGCATTAAAAAACTTTTCAGAAAGGCACAATCATTCCAATGAAATGGGCTATCGTGTAGGCCCAACCCCTTAAATAAAAACTATAATCCTCCATGATTATAGATCTCTAAATGGTCCAAATTAATTTTTTGGTGTTCCTAGGTCATGGGACGACATGTTGGAATTCGAATGGATGATAAAAGTTGCAAAATGAAGGAGTTATAAAGGAATCAAAATTTATTTTTAAATCTAGAATTAGGCTCACGTTTTTTCCCAATTCATGATAACTCACTCATACCTCCGTAAAATATTGGGAAACCCCCAAAACAATACATGAATAGAAATTAAATGAAATTTTATTTTAAAATAAGTCATTTATGTGACTTGAACTGTGTCACTCATTTCTATGAATAACATTAATGATTTAATATAAATGAATATAAACTGAATATATATTATATTTAAATCATTTTAAAGAAATTGTTAATAAAATAATTATAAATATAAAATTTCCAAAAAAATCCAAGCCAACACATTCACAAAAAATGAAGCAGTTATTAGACTAAACCTGATTTTAACAATGATTTATTGATAAAAGGGTAATTGAATGTAAGATGAAAATCATATATAGTATCATAAGTATTATTTTTATTCATAAATTTTTTTATAATAAAAATATATGTATTATAAAGTAATTTTTAAAATTTAAAAAATGAATTCCATACTTAATATAAGGGATTTTTTTCTCAATTTGTCTTTTTTGTGACATATATTATTTTATGGACCTCTAATATTTTATGAGGTGTATATACAACCCATTAAACATGTAATGTCATGAATTTATTTATTTAAAAGTTAGTATAGATTTAATTTATTTTTTTCTTAAATGAGGCTTATTATTTAATGTTACTAATGTGGCATGTTTTTTGTTACAATCTCACTGTTTATCAGGATTGCTGATGATTATCATTCCAATAATGAAATAATATGATCTATATCTTAATAAACTCATTTATATTGGTATAATATGTTTATTAACATATAATATATGTTTTATTTTAATTTTCCTCTCTTAAATAATTAAATAGATCAAAATATTATGTTTACGAAAAATGACCTTTATTTTTATCAAATTAGAAGAAAACAATTTTCATCCACATCCATGTTTTTTACAATTGTTTTAATTATTTCATAATTAAATAAATGATTTATGAAATAAAATTTAAATTTTTTTAATTTTTTCAAAGTACTTTCAATGGAATCATCCTGTAATTTTCCAAATTATACCCATTTGAATTTTATAGAACATTATAAAGTAATATATTCTTTAATGTTTGAGACATAAACAAAAATTACAATAATAATTAAAAACTAATTTTTCTTAAATATTCTATAATAAATTTTAATGGTCATTTTCTATGAAAATTATTTCTGAAAATGTTTTATTTTGTATTTTTTCCAATGTGGAATGTAATCTTTTCTCATGAATTTTTAAATGATCTTTACATATTCCTTTTTAATTTTTACATGTTTATTATCAAATAAAAGGATTTGAAATTGATTTATTTTTAAAAAAATAATGTGGAATGGTTATTTTGATCAAAAAAATTTCATGTGATATTTCAAAATCATTTTCTATCTATGATTCCATTATTTTAACAAACTAATTATTTTTTATGGATATTATCAAATGATACCCATTTTATTCATTTTATGTATTGTTTATGAATATTACTATGAGATTTCCTTGAATCTAATTCCACTTGAATGAGTTTTCTATGATAAACTAGTGAAATCATTATGAAAACAATTTATTTTCTAAATGTTATGTTATAATGGATATTTATGAAACACATTATATATCTTGGTGTATGATATGAGGAATTATTTATAAAAGAGAATTATTTTCCGGGTTTTTAATATGATGAAGGTTTCATGATATTTGAGATCTTATATAGATATTTTATATTATGTGATGGGTGATATATATATATATCAATAAAGCATTAGCTAAATATTGATATCATATAAGATAAATTGTTCTAGAATAGAGAGGAAACTTATTTCTATAATGTATATTTCCATTATAAAAATACTTAGAGTAAACCATTACTACAGTGATGGTTTTGGGAGTGAAACCCTTCCCCTATGATATCCTTTTCAATGAAACATTAATACTATTAAAATGATTTTTTATGTTTATGTGTATTCCACAATTCGATGTCTCATATCGATGTTATTTTATCATGGTAAGAAACCATTTATTTCATTATGATTCATATATTATAAAATGCAATTTTTTATTACACAAATGAATATTTTTATATTTTATATGAGGGGTTTGGTTTTTTATATATTAAGGTCATATTCTAATACACTTATGATCATGTCATGTTAAAATTTTCCCTTTTTAACCAAAATGACCATCTGAGATGAACATTTCATATGGTTTCCCCATGGTTGTGATGATATTTCTTACGTGTGACATGTATATAAAGGGTTATATTTATGAAGAAATAATTGGGAGGCAATATAGAATAGTTATCAAAGACGTTCTTATGATTCCATGTTCCTAAATTCAGTATAACTTTACAATCTCGAGATATTATTTTTTCACTATAATTAATATTCATCTAAAGGGATGTGATATCTATGAATGAATGTATTAAGTCACTATAGTAGGTATAATAGGATTTGTTTAGTTTTCAGTTGGAATCTAGAATGAAAAAACTCTAGTGATATCTCTAGTGATATTCCTATTGACAAGTCTAAAGATAATTCATTTTGTATGAAAATATCAAGAAATATTAGTGATGGGTATAGATAGGGGTTTCTATGAAATATGTCTCTTTATGGATAGATCATGTTGATTTGGTTATTAAACACACGTTCCTATGTGTAACAAATATTAAAGGGAATTTTTGGATTAACTCGTGTGTTACATGGTACTGAGAGGGAGACTTACAATGCACCTAGATTGAAAATCCTTAGGATATGCCTTCAAAATTAAAAAACTCATTATTAATAATCATTAAGGAATAAAATTAATGATGACTATGATTGACCCATGAAAAACCTAGTACGTTATAGGTGGAATATAAATTTTAATTATTTCAACATACTATAAATTATTTTTCATAATTATGAAAAGTGTTTCTTCGACATTAATTTTTTCTTTAAGTCAATGTAAGAAACCTGAATGAATAACGTTAATAATAATTTTGATAGAATATGAAATGATTTTCATCTAGATAAACCAAATTTTATAGAATCTAGAAATAAAAAATTCATTTCTATGCCCAAAAAACATTCTCAATCTATGAATCATGATGAATTTAAAAATTAGAAATGGAGGGAACGGTAATCTATTGAGTGGTTCTTGTGGAAACAATCAAGATCATTAATTGGGTATTCGGACCCACTAATGGATACATGATGGATAATCTCCACTAGGAAGATATTTCTTGTCCTCTAGTTCAGAGAACATGAATATGTTATCCTAAGTTTTTATCATTTTGAAGTTGAAGAATATTAATTTTTGAACCATATAACTATTATGAGGCATGAGGATGAAATGGAATCTATAGAATGTGATGCGTTTAACAAGATATTAACTAGTACGTAATTCACTAATATCCTATGTACAAATGTACAGAAGTAATTATTTAATATAAATATAAATTATGATAAATCTATTGGGTTATATTATGATAATTTTACAAGGATTTCAAGGTATGAATCTAATTTAATTACCATACTTGAGACAAAAATTGAATGATTATTCGTTGGATTTTAAACATATATTTGAAAGGTGTAATACATAAGATAATTTAGTAGCTATAAAGATATTTTATGATTTTTACTCTAGGTTGAAAATGAAATTGAATATTCCCACTTTTCATGTGGTTTTGATATTAAAATAATCATAGAGAAACATTAAAAATTGGGTAAATCACATAGAGAAACAAGTTCCTACCATATACATGATATAAATATGGAAATAAACATAATGGTTATTGTTTTAATAGAATAAAGAGGTTCATTAAACGTAAAAGGTTGGGTAATAATGCTCATGAATTTCAAAAAATGTTAAATGGAGTAGATAATCTAATGTGAAATAAGTGGACGACAATTAATATACCTAAAAATACTTAATTCTTCAAGTGTAAGGATTTTTGGAATTATATGAATCTATTCCCCAATCCAAAGGATAATGAGAATGATAACCCAAAAAACCTATGACAAAAATTGAAAAAGGGAAATTTTCTTCGATCACAAAAAATAAATTAAATGATGATAATCCAGAAACACTTATCCTCCACATATTATTCAGTAATTTCATTTTTGATATTCTATGAATGGTACCAATAAAATATTAATGTTCATACATTAGTGGAAATAAATTTGAGTCTAATTATTAATTATCTACATATAATGGGATTATAGAGTAATAAAATAACAATTTATATTACATCAATTCAAGAATGAACTCAATAATCCGATAAAAATGTTTTTTTATAACAAAAGAGCTCATATAAGCAATAAATAGTGAATTATATTTTTGAAACATATAAGTCTATATGTAAGATTAAATTAAGAGTTATCCATAACAACATGGATTTATGTGTTTATGATTTATCATAAGATTCAATTTCTTATACACTACTTCAAAGGTATCATTTGATGGGTGTTTTTTAGTATTAATAACAATTGAGATATATTTAATGAAATAATACCATTTTGTTTTGTATATGTTTTAGGGGAAATAATTATTTGAGGAGGAATGAAATTAAATTTAGTAGGAATATGACTAATGTTATTGGGAACCATTATGGTTTATCTTATCTATGATTTTATAATAATTGTGGTTTATTTGAATATAATAATTTTTTAGCAAATATATTAATACTTTTTTAGATAAAGGATTACTCACAAGATGAGGGACTATTTATCACATTTGTTATGTCCTTAGGGATTGATCCCACAACTGAAGAATGAAAAAGCTATATCTTATACCACAAGAATATCTTAAAGAGTACCTTATGTGGGAAAATATTAATGGATATATGAATGTGTAGGTATATTAGTGGATGGTATGTCATCTTGTTAATGTAATGATACAAATGATTAAGGGAATTCAAACACCATTATCCATACCAAAATGGAAATGTAGAAAACCCACTATGGGATTTGTCATCGAACTACCCAAAACATATGAAGAGAATAATGATTCTTCGGTTATTTTCTATTGAATTATGAGTTCATAAAATTAATCTCTACTCGGGATTATTTCATTATCAATATGATTTGAAGGATTCAAATCAATGAAATAAAAATGTTGCATGGAGTTTAATACTTATAATCCAAAAATGTTATGTCCATATTAAAACCTTATAACCTATATGGTTTTATATTGACTCTTTTAGATGAAATTTGGAATGTGACTAATGTAATTACACTTTATTCTTTTAAATAATTAAATGTGTTCCATATCCCCCACTTAAACAAGGCCACCCACACTCCTCTCCTATTCACACATAAAAAACACTTTGTTTCAACCAATAATAGTAGAAATATTTTACTAAATTATCATAAAGCCTACTATAAACCTTATTTATTTTATAAATCCCTTCATAAGAATGAGTTTCATATTAACCTAAAGTGGCTCTCCGAAAAAGAGTTAAAATTATTATACATGTGTTTTTTTATTTATTCCCCCACATCCTTAATATATTATTAAACAATGATAATATAATAAACCATGTATATTTCATATAAATAGATTTTATTATGTTAATGGAGTGGTTTAATACATTAACCTGTTACCCCTACTGGGAAATGAAATCGTTGATTTCGATAATGATGGACAACCACCTCACAAACAGATGTTATTCGTTTTCCATAACCACATCTCACTACATTATATAAATTTGGATTTATTATTTATACATTATTTTCATAAAATTATTAATCTTTATGAATAATTATATCACATATTAATTCTTATATTCCCTTATTAAGGGATATGGAAATGTCTCTCCTTTGTAGGATGGACTACCACATCGCGAAGCGATATGATTAATTTTTCACTAATGATTTCCATTGAATGTAGTAAGGCATAGATTAATGAAAATATAAAAAATATATATTATTTATTTATTTAATAGATATATATTATTTAACATTCTTTCATTTCATTCATCGGGAAAATGGAAACATCATTCATGCATACGTATGACCTACTCTTTCCATGAACAATGTAACTTTGTTATATATATGTAAAATTAACTGATTACTCTAAATACATATATAATAAATATATATAATATATATTATGGATAAATTTATGGATATCATGGAACCATGACCAATATAAAAGGTATAATACAAAAAACCAAAACATACATAAACAATGAAGTAGTTATTGCCCTAAACATGATTTAAACATGGAATTATAATTAAATGGGTTATAAAAAGTCATAAGTAAATCATATAGGGTATGATAAATATGATTATGGTATTATAATATATTTCTAATAAACATATATTTTTGAAATATGTTTTTTTAACATGTATGAAGAAGGTGGAGACATAAGGTAAGGGATATTTGGCCAAATTTTTCTACGTTGGGTTATACGTTATGTTGTGAGCCTATTATCTTTTTTGAAGTGTATATGAAAACCCTTTTAAATTTAATATATTTTATTTTTTATTATCATGATATTCGTTTTTTCATTTTATGTTATTCTTTCATTGGTAATTTGATTTAATGTTTGTAATTTTTTTAAATTTTTATTTGATAATCTCATAGTTTATTAGGATTAGTTATGATTATTCTTAAAAT
This sequence comes from Viscum album, assembly GCA_963277665.1. Taxonomy (NCBI): domain Eukaryota; kingdom Viridiplantae; phylum Streptophyta; class Magnoliopsida; order Santalales; family Viscaceae; genus Viscum; species Viscum album. The sequence goes on from CAUJRU010000207.1 coordinate 789,266, forward strand.
GATGAAATAATATGATGTTTCTCTAAAGGAACTAATTTATTTTCTTTCACCTTTATTATTTAGGGAGAATACATATTTTCCTTTCATCTTCATCTCTAAAGGGATTAATGTAAAAATTTTAATGTTTTCAATTGAATTAGAATTATTTATATCATTGGTAAAAAATCATTTTCATCCATATCAATATCTTTTAAAAACATTTTCAATATTTTTAAAATTTTATAGAGTATTAATTGTAGAAATGTTTACCCATTGTTGAAATCTTATAATGTATTTAATATAAATATTCATTTTTTTCCAAATAAGGTTCGTATGGATTTTACCAATAATGGGAAAGGAAACTTCAATTTAACTTATATGAAAATTATAGAATTCCCTACCCCTATCAATACAAAATGTTTTGAATATTCCATTATAATTTAGAAATGTTATTTTCAATGAAAATATTTTTATATTTTTTAATGTTATTTTTTTATAACATGGAAATGATTTTTTCCCTCATGAAATGATTTAAATGATATTAAAAAATTATTTTTTTGTATACAAGGTTATATTCAATTAAAAGTTTTTTTAAAAAAAAATTATGCTTGATTTATTTTAAATTGGAAATTCTATTTTCTTCATTATATGATTCATGTTTTCTTTCAGAATCATTTTCCATCTAGAATGACATCATTTTATATAACTTATAATTTATTAGAGATATGATACAATGACGCATTTATTATTCATTATATGAATTGTTTTTCATTGCGATGATAAGAAGTATTGGAAACCAATTCCATTTCAATAGGTTTTTATCTAATGAAATGATGAAATGTTTATAAAACATGTTTTTTTTCATAGGCTTATGCTATGATTAAATGTTTATGAAACCCATTAATTTTCACGGGTCCAAATATTATGAGTTCTTCATGAAACCCATTTATTTTACAATTTTCTAATAATATGAATGTTCTATGATCATGTGGAGCATGAATATATGATATACATTATATGAAATATGATACTTATATCTCCCTACAATTCATTGTGTAAATGTTTAAATCTCACAAGATAACATTGACATGGAATGTGGAGTAAAACCACGTTAATAAAGTATTTTTTCTGACATTGATAGTCTTGGGAGTGAAAATTGATTACTATGATGGTTTAGGAAGTGAAATAATTCTACTATGATAACACTAGTAATAAAACATTACTTAAATTCGAATGATTTTATATAATTATGTAGATCCCCCAGGCGAACATCACATACCACTTTTATGCTCCTATGGATCATGTTATTTGATTTCATTATGATTAATGTCTAATTAAATATCAATTTTATTCCATTAATCCATATTTTTATCTCTGATAAATATGGTGTGAACTTTATATGTTATACTGAAGTTCTTATACCATTATGAACAAATTATGTTTATGTATTTCCCTTATTTTACGTTAATTGGATTCCAAGATCTCCCAGTCTTATATTATTTTCCACAGTTATGATGATTTTTACTACCTGATAAATGTCTACGAGTGGTACCAGTTAAGATAAACTATGTGGGACATGATTTATAATACTTATGAAGAATATTATTATGTTTCTATATATTCAAAGGCACTATACCTTTACAATCCTCACATGTTTGTTTGTTTAATTTATTGAATAATCATCTAAAAATATGTAATATCTATATATGAATATCCTAAGTGTATATATGATCTAGATAATTCCTAGTCAAGGAGAGAATATTTCCCATGAAATTATCCCCACCACACTTCATGGATTGGGTTTCTTCTTATGAAATGAAAACACCTCCATTTATAGAGTCGGCTTTGGATGGCTATTATTCTATAAAATACTTCACCACTAGATAATATTTTTTTAGTACATTGAAATATTTTTGTATAGCTTTATATAAAATATTCTTGAATAATTTCTTAAACATCATTCCATAATATTTAAAACAAACAATAAGAACATTGAATCATATGAGTCATTTTATAGAACAATATTTTAGGAAACAGTCATCTTAAAATAATCCACTAACTAATGATTTTACATCCTATGGTGGTGAATTTAATGCATTAATATTTATTCTAAAAGATTCATTTCTATTTAAAAATAATAATATATACATTCAATGGATTAGTTTATTTTATTTGTGGACTTTGTTATCATTTCCCAGAGTTATCCTTACATGATAGTAAAGTTACTCTTAGACATTAAATACTAAGGAAGTTTTTTGTTTTCATTTATATTTAACTCTTATTTACAATATAAGGAAAATAATGATGATAATTATGTTGATAATATTCTAATGAAAATTATTTGAAAGACTCTCGGGTATGTCAAAGATTACTCTAATGTATAAAATACTTTTCAAAATTCCATCAGTATTGTAAAAACCTAGTAATATCAAAAAATTCTTAGAAAGAGGTCATATCCTATTCAATTCATCCATGGTTTTCTCTAACCATTATATCTCAAATCAAAACAATTACTAAAAGATCAAATTAAAAGTCAATAATATCAATTGGTTATTACCTATAATTGAAATCAAATATAGTACTTCTATAATTACATTGGTTTTATGAATTCCCCTTTTGGACTTATTGGAAAAATTAAAAAATAAAACTGAGAGCCATTAAATGAAAACCCTTCACAATGATAAGTGTCAAAAAACTACAAAAGTAAAAAAACAATGTTTTTAGAGAATAAATTCTCCCGATTAGAATAAATTCATGCCGTAGTGACATAGATTTTCTCCCCCTCAACCAACAAAGTGAATTAGCTTTTTTCCCCATTAATAACCACTACATTAAAGTCGTGAATAATAAAGAAATAGTTGTGTACCATTCTACAACCATTTAAAAATAGGATCCAAATAATGTTTGGGGAAGTCCCATATATCCACAAGTGATAGAGGGAGGTCGAACATGATGTTTTAGTATTATCCCCATAATTATCTATATTGTAAATTCATTAGTAATCATATATTAAATTTTTTCTTTTCTCATTATTATTCCATCATCAATTCCCTAATTTATATATTTTTTTGAAGAAATGGTATTTTTTATTAATATAAATGGATATGTAATATTGGATTGTATTTGTAGACATACCAGTGATACTTTGATAATAAAACAAATCCGTAATTTCTTGATAAATTCTACTTTCACATATTTTAAATAAATTTCATACAAATAATTTGAATATAGAAATGTTTTTAAATAACAAATTCAATATTAACTTTACCAAAAGTCACTAAGTATTTCCTTTTCTTATTCAACATTATTCCCAAAAACAAACCCCATATGAGGTGGATTTTCTATAACTCCAGCATCGTTCACAATATATATATTAGAATCAAGACGATTCATTTTTTAATATTATTTTATACATTATACCACATCTCAATAGTATATTTATATACTCGAAAATTCATTTAGTATCCAGGAAGTGGGATTTAATTGGATAACATTTTTATCATTCATAAATAAACAAAGAATTATCGATTTACAATCATATGGATTTTAGATAAGGAACTTTTCTAATTAAATTCTTTATCTCGTTTTGATTGAAAGTAGTTCTTATTTCAACTTTTCTAATTTTTATACAAACTACAATGAGTGTCAAAAATGAAGTATGTTCTTATAGGTCAAATTTATTCCATAATTCTCTTGCATATTATTCTTTGGATGAGAAAATTATTTCCCCCTTTTTTTTACCGTAATAATATAATGTAGATCATTTCACCTAGAATATACATATCCATATTCATTTTCATCCATATCGAAATTTTTCACAAGAATATTCTTTGTCACTCATAAAAATTACATCATCATCCTAAAGTTTGAAAATTAATGTACCTAAAATTATCTCTTAAAAATTTATGTTCATGTTAATAATTGATTATGTGGAACTTATTTATTTCAACCAACTATCTATTTTAGAGTAGTAGATCATAAGATCCACCTTCTTAAAAAACAGATCCATTTTTAAGCAACATAAAATTTTGTAATTTGTGTCAATAATGAATCCTTCAGGATTATCAATAAAAATCACTTCTCTTAAGTCATTTTTAAGAAACATAGACATCAAATCTATATTATATAATTCACGGAGTCTTTGAGATTTTTTATTTTGGAACATGTTAATATTTTATGTTAAGATACAACTGGAAAATTACATTTGAAACCAATGACATCCACATGAGAAAAATCTTTTCACACAATTGTGGAATTATTCTTATAACAAAAAAAAATTAATTTAGATATTATCTAAATACACAATTGATACCAATACAATATTTTACTTACAATCTTGTAACAATTTAGCAATATCATTCTTCAAAAGGCGATCAAAATATTTGTTGATATACATTATCAACTCTTTATTGTCAACATTGTATATCACTCATTGATGTTATGCATGTGAAAAATTGAAATTGAAATTTTCAATGTTAGTTTTTAACATTTATAGACAAGATTTTGTCTATTTGGAATAAAAAATTGTTCTCCATCATTTATTTCGACCTATAATACTTGAATTTCACATCCCACCATCTTCCACCTACTTACTAGATTAATCCTATTCAACATAAAAAACTACTTGTTCATTCCCTTGTTATTTTATAGAATTATATCAAAAATTAGTCTTCCATATATTTATTAATTTAAGAAATATATATAAATTTTTACACCTTAGTTATTTTAATTTTCATTATTATTATCTCCTAATAATGTTCCATCTTTTTTGAAGTTTTATTTCCTTAAGTGCAGCCTCTACCATTAGATATATTTTCCGTGAAGTCCCCTCTATCACATTTCTACTCAAATATTCAAAGATACTAACTCACTAACATCATGATAAATGGAATATATTCTAATTTTATTTACAAAAATAATATGATTATTGTCAAACTATATTTAATTTGAATTTATGTTGGAATTTGTTCCTGTCAAGAATAATTTTAATATTTGTAACGAAGTATATAATACATATTTTAAAAATAATTCGGATAGTTTGTGTGGAATTGGAATGGTTATCTTAACATCAAATAGAATATTATTCCTTTTTTTGAAACCCTATATTATTTTGAAAAATAAGGAATAATGTGTTGATGTTTATTACAGACCTTGGTAAGATAGGATTCAAAGTAATTAAAAGAATATTCCATCCAATTATTTATCATCAATAATTTTAAAGATACCACTAAATCATTATCAAACTATCTTATAATAATTTTGAACATATCTACTACATTATATTTTTGTTTTTTAAACAATATATTGGTCATCCATGTGAAATCATAATATTTTTAATAAAGGTAAGATCACTTCTACTGGATTATTGATTCATAAGTCCATATAAATCAAAATAAATGATAAAAAGTGGCTAATAAGAAAAATTTAAACCATTTTATGAGCTCCATGAACCAGATTACCTTTTTAAAAATTCATTTAAAAACGTTTTCATTACCAATTTAGATGTTAATGGTCTATCGCCACATCTTACATAGAAATTTTACAAAAAAATATTTTTAAAAGAAGGATAATTATTATATTCAATCATTTTTTTCATCATTGGAAATAAATTAACAAGAGATAAAAAGATCAATAATATAGAAAAAATTACCACAATTTAATTAACCCATAGTAATTATTCTTATTTATTTTGTGCTATTGTTAGAGAAAAGCCTCGATAACTTGGTACTCTATTAACTGAGATGAAACTGACATAGTATGATGGGTGTTGTAGGTTCACATGTATTAGTGAATAGTTCATAGAATCATGAAATATAAATCTAGGAAAAAAATTTCAACATAAACAATGGAATAAATAGAAACATATTAGTATTCTCAATGAAAACACAGAAATTATACAATACTAGAAGTCAAGTGGGTAAAACAAAACCCAAATAGTAAATTACCAATATACTATACGAAAAATTTAAATAGAATTATTCTGAATTAAAACATCACTATATAACCCAAATTATATACAACAACCACTACCTAAAAGGGGGTATCTCCCTTGTTTCAATCATCGTAGAAGGAAATATTATTACACCTGAAGGAAAAGATATGATTTGAGAAAAAGACCATTTGGATCTCACCAAGTGTTCCATAAAATATTCTCTGTCATAGAAAGCCAATCATTCATTCAATTTAAAATAAATTAGCCACAATGATAAAATTTAATATTTTAAAAAAATCATGGTTTTCAATTCTAATGAAAAAAACATTTTAAAAAATGGAATAAATAAACATTTGATATAAAACGATTCTTATGAATAACTTGGCATGAGTAAAGAAGTTAAAAATCAATAGAATTTATATATCAGTATAATAGAAACATTAAACATGGTCATATTCTAAGAGGAATGATAGTCCCAAGATATGGGATCCACACACATCTAATATCAATGATCACTGTAATGTACACACAAATCCCTTATACACTGGCAAAATGGGAATCATCAACATCTCGTTGTTGATATGATCTTCCTACTAGGTTTTTCATAGTGTTTTAAAGCATCAATATATTTAATGTAAATTCCAATACTTGCATGTCTGTCCAAAATAAACACCAACTACCTTGGATTTCATGTGATAAATAAAACAACCAATAATAGAAAAATCATCTCAAAACTATTTAATATTATAATTTCCCCAATTTCAGTTTTAATATACCCATTTCAATTCAAAAACCAAAACATGGGTTTTTAATCAATTATTACCATTTTCAAGATAAAAATAATACTATATTTTAATCAAATCAATTTAATAATTTTTATTGAAATCAATTTCATAAATAAATTTTTCATGTTCCAAAAAATTCCTAATGCACCCTAATTTCCAATTTCATTTTAATTGGGGTTTTTTACCAAAATAAATTCCAAATATATTCAAATACCTATATGAATTGAGTTTAATTTTCATAATTAAATTGAAATATATTTAATTGAGATATGGAAAATCAATGATTTATGACAAGGGAAATATCATTGAATTCCCCAATATCTATCATGGAGATCGCGTATCCTAGCTGTTGAAGAGAATTTAATTAAAAACACTAAAAATGATGATTGAGGAACCAAAACAAGACTTAAGATGCCAATAAAATGATTTTATATCTATAAACACATATATTATCCAATATAGACAATCATGTATAGATATAGAGAGATAAAGAGTGGTAATGAGATAATATCTCTTAGTAGAGAGGAATCAATGGAAATTCTCCAAGAATCGATCCACCTTAGATAAGGTTTAGTGGACACAAATTGGGTTCTTGGGTGCTCCTAAGTCCTATGATGACATACAATATTGATTTATGGCTGACCATGGGTTCTTATGGAGGTTCACAATTCTTTAATATAATTTTACAATTTTATGGAATTCATCACACATAGTTTCCAAGAGGGGGACACACGGTATGTCAAACTTTGTTTCCTAACTATGTACCCTGCTAATGGAGGTCCAGTTTCTAGTAGGTGGGTGCACAGATTGAAAACCATGGTTGAACCATGGAAACCCCAAATATTTTGGTTTCCACAGTTTCCCCTATGTAGGATCATAGTTTGGTAAAATTGTGGTCGAACCATGCAAAACCCCTAAAATTACAGGAATTTACAAATGTTCACCTGAAGAACCTCAAAATGAGACCCAACTGAAGAATGATAAAAAATATGGTTGAGGAGTACCTAAAAATAGTAACATAATGTTTCAAACACCAATGATAGAATATGTATGTTCCCAAAATGGCTGTTAAGAAGTCTCATTGTCAAAATGATGAGGACACTACTCTCTTATCAGTACCTCTCTCTCTCATATCACATGTGTATCAGAACCATGCTTCCATATAACTGAAACAAATGTTGTTATCCCCCCATTAATTACCATGGTTTCAGAATCAACTATCATGAATGATGCTTAGTGTTAAATAAATCACATTCAATGTCATGATCACTCTATCTCAGAGAATCATATTGATCAGAAAGATACTTTCATAGCTATGACACATGAAAGACATTACTTATTGATGTCGATTGTGGAAGAATTTCTAAACGGTAATACACTTTCTACACTTTCTCATAAACATTAAAAGGTTCCACAAAATGAGGATAAAGAATCCTTTTCCTCCCAAGCCATCAAGAATAAAAAATTGGTGAATTTTTCAAGGAAAACTTTTCACTAAATGAAAATTCCAAAGGTCTATAGAGATGATCAAAATAAGATTTATACTAGCTCTTTTTCATCAACATTTTTTGATGCCTCCAATCAAACATTTGTGTTATCAACTCAACCAAGATCAGGGAAACTAATGTACATTCACTAATTCATAACAAAAAATTATATTTATAAGGCCAATCATATAAGGTCTCAAAAGTTAATGTTCTTATCATAGAATGGTAATAATTTCTACACGAAAACTAAAATATACCCAAATGGGCATCCCATGCATCAAAAAATAAAATAATTTAGGCATGAATCATAACATTAAGAATTTGTGTAGATCTCTCTATCTGTACATCCATTTTCTAATAGTATGATTTACTCATATAAACCATCGATCCTTATGACTCCTTAAACCCTCTCCAAATGAGAGAACTAAAACATGGAACTTTATTAGAGTCTATAATAGATGGAACTTTGTCAAAATGATAAATCACATTATTATAGATATTTCAAAACATCTATGCTTGGGTTGCATCACAAATTGGTTAAAAGTGAGATGATTTAAAAATTTAATTTATCACAACACAAATAAAAAACTTATTCCACTTAGAATGTGGATACCAAACCACAGTGTCAATATAAATCTCATCCCTCTTCTAAGTCAACACCAATAGTTGATGGAGAAATACTAAATGTCTAGTGTTCTCTTTGTTAATAGTTTAGAACATATTACAATGAAAGGCAAAATTAAGTATCCATTTAATCATACATGGTATGAAGAATCTATGACATATATCATAGAACATATTCTTTGTTCCTGGGTGCACAACCAATGAGAAATTATATAAATCCCCCAAGACATATTTTCTAGAAAAAAATGTACAAAAAAATGATTTCAGAAACATATGACACATTCTGTTGAGAATGAACATTCATCAATGGTATCCCCACAACAATGATTGTTCCTAATTACATATAATTCATCATTAAGTTGATATTCCTGAAGAAAAATTTAATGAAAAGAAAATGTCAACTGAACTTAAGACAATGAAACCCCAACCCCACCTTCCCTAACAAAAAAGTGAATATGTTCAAAAATATCAACCAGGTTATGCTATTTTAATGTTTCATTCATCGAACAAGTCAAATATATCTTTATATATACATCATAAATGATATTCACATTTTCCATGGTATAAGTGACATCGAATTAAAATGTGTTTTGTATTCCACCAAACTCCTCTAGTGGAGATTCAAATCTTATTCAAGGAATATATAGCATAGGATTTTGGGTTATAATAACTGTTAATCCTTTCCTAAAACATTAATCCTTCCAAATATTAATCCAATGAATCATAGAATCATGTCCATGGTTTTGAGTTGGATAATTAATCTTGTGTTTTCTATGTTATTGAGATCCAATGATAATGACGTTATCACATTTCATAAGAACACATCCTGAAACTGAACATGATGTGTCACAAAAGACCACATAGCCATGCCTGAACTCTAGAAGAGTCATCAGTAGTAAAATAGTCATGAGATGTTTCATCTCAATAAACATTTTTTTAAATATATCATCTGAAACAAAATTTACTCCCTTAATAGATACATCATTAATTTGAGAGACCAACTTTGAGAAATCCCTTATGAACAATGGATAATATCAAGATAATCCCATGAATCCCTGAAGCTTGAAAACATTTATTGGTTCCTCCCATGTCAATATAGATTTTACCTTTTTAGGATCAATTGAAATACCATATTACAGCACAATGATCCCAATAAATCCAAGTATATATTTAAATAAATTATATCTTGACATAATGTGGTCGAATTTTCAATAATTCTAGAAATCTTCATAGATTATGCATACAATCTACTTCAATCAAACAGTGAACATGGATTTCATCCTCAAAGACCATCATTAATGTGTCAAGATAAATATGGTAGATCACATCCATTAAATACATGAATATTATAGGATAATTGGATAGATTATTTTACTGATTGTTTTCAGGATGTTGGACCCTTTTATTATAAACTTGTGAAATCCTGACCGATAACCAATCTTTGAAAACCAATTTTATTTTTTCAACTTTTCAAATAAATCATTAATACCTAGAAAAAAATTCTTTATAATTATACTTACTCGATCAAGTTTTCATAAATTTAAACCCAAGTGTAGTGTTCCATTCGCTTTATTAGTGAAGAGAACTTGCACTCCTCGGGTTAAAAACTCAGGCATATAATGTCACTCATTAACAAAACCTCTAATAGAGTATTCAATTCAAAAACATTATCTGGTTATATTTTGTAGGATGAAAATGATACTGGTTGAGTACTTGGAACTAAATTAATTATAAACTGTACCTCTCATACCATTGTGAAACCAGATATGTTTGAAGTAAAATGTTAGGAAACCTGAGGAAATCTGTAGGGAGATCGCTACTCAAAGATATCCATTCTAGATAAATGTAAAACTTTGATGTTACATTCCCCTACAATTTATAAGATTATTTAGATCTACTTGAACTTAGGTCCCATTCTACTTGAAAGATATGACACACCTAATCAGGTGAATTAAATGACACCCCTCAATGATAACATTCAATGGAATCTTTATTAGCAATGATCCAATCCCTCTATAGTATTTCATAAATAGGTTACTTGTTGAGAACAAGAAGTTCCTAGATAATATATGTCTCAGAAAAAGTGAATACATATGTAGGATAATGGAGTTCCTTCCCTCTTATTGATTTGAGGGGTGTAGTAATATTCATCATATAATGTAAAATCTGTTTATGGGAATATAGTAGATTCACAATAAAAGTCAAAATGAATGAATATGATGCACCAATACCAACAAAATAAGTCATTAAAGATGAATAAATAGTGTCAGTACCTATCATTTTCATTGGACCTGTATTTTATTCTTTTTGAGACTCCTCTACAATATGAATATGCCTTATTCCAAATGCCTTTGGTTTGAATCCATTATTTCATGATGAAACTTATATCAATATATAAATTATTGTTGATAAGGATCAAATTACACTACATGATGAAAAATAGATATGATGAATCCTCTATAAGTGACCTTCAAATCTACAAAACCCATATCTAAAGGGTACCCTAGAGAAAATCTGTTTTTAGTGCCCTTACATTCCATACACGTAGACAATCAATCGGCCTTTTCCCTGAACTGTAGTTGGACTCAATGAATGATTCCATCATGAACCTCCATTAGAATAATAACATGTTCTCTTTCCTTTTAATTAACTCATAGAACTACACTAAGATAGATAGGTACTCCCATCAACCCTAACATACCAGCCAAATCAATATCAACCATCAGTGCTCTATTTAAAACATATGAATAAGAAGAAATATCCATTAAGAAAACAAGAAAACGAATATCAGATCTATGTACCATATTAATTAATTGACTATTTATCTTCTCATTTGATACTATATTGGGTAAAAAATACACAATTCTACTGAATAAATTTTTATATTCATTCATGGTCCACTCATCCTTATATGGTTTTAAAAAATCAATAGTCTTATCCAACAGAATATTCTATAGGTACATCTTTTTGGTGAAATGAAAATTAAATTCCTTACACTCTAATCCATCATGTGTCGTCACCAAAACCATCATGTCCAACAATCTTTATAAGGCCCCAGACGTAAACCATACTTAATATTGAATTAAATGAATAATTCACATTGAGGATCTTTTCAGGTTTAGAGTTTTAGAGAATTAGGACATAACTAGTACATATCTAAAGAATACAAAGTAGACACTTCTACTAAGATTCCATAAAATAAAAAAACTCTTAAAAAGAAACATGTCTAGTTCCATGTTTTATATAGCATGACTTTACCTTGATCCCATCCTTGACCCTATTCCACATTAATTCTTGTGAAAAACATTTCAATAAAACTTGGGGTGAGCATAAAAATATCAGTAAGGGATACACAAAGAATGAAAACTTTTAGTTTTTCCAACATCAAGTAAACCATGTATACTTTATCAAAGTAATACCTTCACTTTAATGAAGTAGTAAAAAACTCTTCACTGAATTAAATATCATTACTTACCTTTTTGTAACCAAAGGATTACCATAAAACCCATATAAAGAACACATAACATATATAAAGGTAACTTGGGACATAAACATACATAAGTGGAATAACCATACGGTCGACTACCACACATATCACTTAATAGAATAGCCATACAGCCAACTTCTATTCATACTTAATGGAATATCCATACGGCCAACTTCCATACCCAATGCATTGGAGGTTATAACGTAGCCACCCGTCCTGGTATTTCCAGCACCACCCGTCATATGGTTTATCACGTAACCACCCGTCAAATGTCCAAGTACCAATATAAAATCATAAAACATAAAACCAATATAAAGGAATGATAACATTTCCACATTTAAAACACAATATATCATTTAAATATATTGACATAATAGAATCCTTTATCAAAAACATTTTCAATACCAAAATACAGAAAAGAGTATATGGTATTTATTTTATTTTAAAAACATTACGGCTTGTTGAGGAAGCCAAAGACCAAATAATACTCGCGGTAGTGGAAAAGGTCATTGTCGCCGCGTACGTTAAAAAAACATTCCTTTTTTTCATTTAGTAAAATGCTTCTTAGAAAAAGATTACTTTTGTATATAAGTAAAAGTCAAAGGGGGGTTATACACCGTATAAAAGAATGTTTTGTATAAAACGAAATATGCCTCAATGAAAGGAGATTGAGACGAAGTCCCTTACAAAGATCATTTTTTTATAAATAAAATAGATCTATTATGTGTATTCACTATAAGTACACATAAATAAAGTACCAATACAAGATAGTACATAATAATATCATAACATAATTGGAAAGTAGGAGATTAACCCAAAGAATGGAAATTGGGTTAAGAAGTTCCCTTACCTCAGGTCCGACTTGACTCGATCGTTCTTTAACGTCCTGAATAATAAACTTGAGTTAATTTCTATTTTCTTAAGAACCTTTTTCGAGTTCATTATTTCTTTTATATCACTTATTTCCATGTTATAAACATTACGTAATCATTTAAGTTAAAAATGTTTGTTTTGTCGATATTTGGTCCTTAAGTCGAAAGTGGACTTCTTACGATTACATGTTGTTCGTGTGGTCAAAGGTTCATTATATCCAGAATGAAATTCCTGATTTTGATATCATATATATCATATATATCTAGAATATAAATGTATTTATAATATCACATAATAATTTAGAGGTAAGAAATGAAATGCACAGTTCATGGAGACGGTAAGTTGTACGTACGCATGAACGCTACTTTCATTTCTTTGTCATATTAATGGAATTAAAACTAAATGAGAGGTATGTATATTTTAATTACAGAATTATATTAATCATTTTGATGTATCATTCATCATATATATCCATTATATACAAGTACTTTTAATAGTACATTACATTTGGGGATAAGAAATGAAATGCACCGTTCATGGAGATAGTAAGCCGTCAGTACGCATGAACGCTACTTTCATTTCTATTTCATATTTTTATGGAATGGAATAATAATGATATATAGTTATATTATAATTCCATTATAAAATCATATATAATAACTTTAAATCCATCCTTTACATGTCCAACATATGGAATTAACGAATCACATCACTTTGAGGGGGCGGTAGTCCGCACTTCCTTAAATGAAGATATCGTGTTTACCCATAATGGAAACCATAAAGGTATGCCCAAAATGAAAAACACAGAAGCTTAAGGAAAACATAAAAATATTATATATCATATATAAATATAGTTTCATCTTAATGGCCTCATTTGATTGTGTTAAAATAATGTTGAACAATCATCGTTTCGGGAGGCAGAAATTCACCATCCCCATAAACAGAATGTTCATTAACCATTAGATGTAGGTGTGTGTAAGTGTAGCTAGAATCCTTATAATAACAACATCCTAGTATATTGAAGATACTGACTTTGTTACAAAATAAATTAATAAAAAGAGTTTAGGGGGTGGGAGAATCAATATAAAACAAAAATACTCAAGTGAAGTCATTACCTTAAAATCGGGTAACTCTCTTAGATTTGAGCTCAAAGGCTTCCTTGGGAAGACATCTGCCCAATGTTAGGCTTCAAGGAGTAATAGAGGGGTGTGGAGAGCCAAAATAGGAAGGGTTTGGCCAAGCCAAAGGCTTTGGGAGTGTGGGTAAGGAGGTAGAGGTGGGGGCCTTTTATAAGAGTAGAGGAGGGGCACTCTTGGAAGGTAAAGAAAAGTCACTTTATTTTAAAATGGTATTCTGGTTTAAGAGGTCTCACATTGATGTGTTTCTAGGATAAGGTGATTAGGGTTCGAAATCCACCCATCCAATAGGTTTTGGCCATGTGTAGGTCTTAGATTTTACATTATCTTTCCATGTTATTTAAATCATTAAATACTGAGGTCATCGTTGCATCATCATGATGACATAAATAATTTAAATTATTTAGTTTCTAAAAATTATAAAAAAATATCATGGTTTAGGAAATGTTTTTAACTTTCTAATTAATATTTATAGTCAAAAATCGGATTTGTATAACCCCATTTAAAAATTGTTTTAGTAAAACAACCCATGTTTGTGACATTTTTATTTTAACATTAAATAAAAAGGTATTATTGTCATTTTCAAACTAAAGTGGATCCATGGGGTCCCCATGTTGACCCATGGATTTTCTTGGTCTTCCATGACATATCCAATGTGGTTAGGACATGTGTCAAGTTCATTTCATTTTATTAAAACATTATTCTTACCTTAAACTACACTAATTACCTCTAATCGCGATTAAGAACTTAAAAGTTACTATTCACCAAAAAAAAATTTAATCTCATTGAACCACATTTTACTTCTTAATGACAACCATGTATGTCGGATTTTTGAAATTCAAAACACAGAAGTGGTAAAATTTCATTTAAACAAAAAATCAGTTTTTATAAGTACCACTTAGTGGTTTCACTATTCATCAAAGATTGAAGTTTTTCAGAAAAATACCAAAAATTCACCCTAAGCTATATTTGATATTCAGAATTCAAAAATTAAGTCTATTTTACAAAATTCAAAACATATAAGTCAAATTAATTAATTTAATAACTAATTCCCGCTGTCATGACAAATAGCGTGTTTTTATGAAACAATAAGTATCAAAAGATTGTCACTAGTTTAAGTCTGATTTCAAAGTAAAATTAATTCCAACAACCACAATTGGATTTAATGGTAAAAATATATTCTAATTTAACTTTAAAACCAATTAAAAAGATAATATAATCATATAAATAAATTATATTAAAAAGAGGTTTTGAATTAAAATACAACATTTTACACTATTCAATACAAAATGAACTTTATCGGAAAGATACCAAAAATTTACACAAAGTAAATTTTGATGTCCCATTTCTAAAGAAGAGTTATATTTGGTCCAATAGAATTTATAATATCGATCAAAACTATATTTAATTACGGTTCGCCGTCAAAAGGTGATAAGTGGACCTTTCGTGAAAATTATAGTATATAAGCCTAAAATTGAATTCTTTTCGTATTTTAAGCCTTTATCCTTTATTAGATAAATGTAAAAACATTTAACAAACATATATAATCATATTGTAGTTATTTCTATCCAATCCCGCCAGTACAATGGCTGCGTGATAACTAACATTTAAAATAATATTATTTTATTACTAGTGTGCAACGTAAGTTTTCAAAGGAACTCATCGTTGCGTATCGGGTACGTTATCGAACATAGAAAGCCCTTTAAAGTAAAATTAATATTTAATTCGTAAATATTAATAAATACGAAAATTCTTTATTCTTTATTTACCTAGGATGTTACATCCTTCCCCCTTTTGGGAATTGCGTCCTCGCAATTTTATTCACTTATCAAAATAAGTTGAGGTATTTATCCCTAATAGCATTTTCATATTCCCATGTTGCCTCTTTAATCATATGGTTTTTCCACAAAACCTTTACCTGATGAATCACCTTATTCCATAACACATGCTCCTTGTGGTCATGAATCTGGACCGGTTGTTCCTCATAATATAGGTTCTTTCCAGCAGAACTACCTCTGGACTCAAAACATGAGATGGATCTGGCATATACTTTCTCAGCATCGAAACATGAAAAAAATTGTGTACCTGAGATAAACTCGGAGGTAAAGCCACTCGGTAAGCAACTGATCCAACTCTCTCCAGAATTTCATATGGTCAAATGAACCTTGGACTCAGCTTTCCTTTCTTCCCAAATCTCATCACACTTTTCCATGGAGAAACCTTGAGAAAAACATGGTCACCTACCTCGAAAGATAGATCCTTCCTCCAGTTATCTGCATAACTCTTCTGCCTGCTTTGAGCTGTTCTCATTGGTTTCTGAATCAACTGATCTTTTTCTTCCATCTCTTCTACCAATTCTGGTCCCATCAGCTTCCTTTCACCCACATCATCCCAAAATTCTGGAGTTCGACAAAACTTCCCATATAATACCTCAAATGGTGCCATCTGTATACTGGAATGAAAACTGTTATTATAAGAAAACTCAACCAAAGAAAGATGTTGGTCCCAACTTCCCTGATAATCCATCGAACAAGCTTGTCGCATATCCTCCAAGGTCTGAATTGTTCGTTCTAACTGCCCATCTGATTGCGGATGAAAAGCTGTACTAAAATTTAATTCAGTACCCAACGACTTCTGAAGGCCTTTCCAAAAGTTAGAAGTAATCCTGGGATCACGGTAAGATACAATGGAGAGATTAAATCCATTTAACCTGACTATCTATTTATGATACAAAAGGGAAAGTTGATCTAGGGAAAAATTATCTCGTATGGCAAGGAAATGAGCAGATTTAGTCAAGCGATTAACAATTACCCATATTGCGTTATTACCTCTAGATGTCTTCGGTAATCCCACAACAAATTCCATGGATATATTCTCCCATTTACACTCTGGCACTGGTAAAGGCTGAAGCATCCCATTCGGTAACAGCCGCTCTGCTTTAACCTGCTGACAAGTCAAACACATCATAGTAAAATCAGCAATATCTCTTTTCATTCAATCCCACCGGTAATACTCCCGCAGATCTCTATACATCTTAGTACTGCCAGGATGAACTGAAAACGGAGAACAATGAGCTTCACATAACAACTCTCTCTTCTACTGTGAATCACAAGGCACACACAATCTCTTCCCAAATCTCAAAACACAATCACTATCAATGTTGAATTCATGCAACTTGCCTTTCTGAACCAGCTCTATCTTTTCCTGCAACTCACTGTCTTGCTTCTGTGCTTGCTTGATTCTGTCTGATAGAGAAGATCTCACTGATACCTGAAACAAAACAGAAGGACATCCTGCACCAACAACTTCTAAGCCAAACTTCATCAAATCCTTAACCAAAAGATCATGTTCCAAACGCAACATCATTAATGAAGCATTACTTTTTCGACTCAAATCATCGGCCACTTTATTTGCTTTTCCCGGAAGGTAGTGAATTGTACAATCATAATCCTTGATTAATTCCAGCCATCTCCTCTGTCTCATGTTCAATTATTTCTGAGTGAATATATACTTTAAACGTTTGTGATCAGTAAATATTTCACACTTTACTCCATAAAAATGATGCCTCCAAATTTTTAAAGCAAAAACAACAGTAGCTAATTCCAAATCATGTGTAGGGTAATTTACCTCATGAGTTTTCAACTGACGTGAATCATAAGCAATTACCTGATCATTCTGCATAAGGACACAGCCAAGTCCCTTCAACGAAGCATCACTGTATATAACAAACTCACAATTACTGGAAGGAAGTTCCAAAATTGGAGCATTAACCAATATTTTTTTCAACTCCAGAAAACAATCATCAGATTCTTTTGTTCAGATGAACTTAACACCCTTACAAGTTAGCTTAGTCATTGGACTAGATAACCGTGAAAAATTTTCAACAAACCTTCAATAGAAACCTGCCAAACCACGAAAACTACGGATCTCGGTTACATTTGTGGGTCTCGGTAATTCTTCAACAACTTTTGTTTTAGCATGATCAACAGTTATGCCATCTTTTGAAACAATGTGACCTAGTAAAGAAATTTTTTGTAACCAAAACTCACACTTGTTGAATTTTCCAAATAGTTTCTTTTCTTTTAAGGTTTGCAAGATAACCCTTAAATGTCTTTCATGATACTCTTTACTTTTAGAAAACACCAAAATATCATCAATAAAAACAACTAACACTTATCACCTGGTTCAACTGAGCCATCACTACAACAAACTGTTTAGTTCCGATTCTGACCATCTCATGATATAGATTTAAAAGGTCATTTTCTTCTGTATTCCTTCCCAGAAAATTTGTTTTGTTTCCTCTATGAAAAACCATTCTTAACAAATAAATACCTTAGGAGAAGCAACATGGTAATCTTCAAATTCTATATCATTTCAATCACACCATAAATTAATTAATAATTTAGTAATTTTATAACTCCTAAAGTTGTCTAAACCGACCTCTGATACCAACTATAAGGCCCCGGACTTAAACCTTAATTAATATTGAATTAAATGAATAATTCACATTGAGGATCTTTTCAGGTTTATAGTTTTAGAGAATTAGGACATAACTAGTACATCTCAAAATATTACAAAGTAGACACTTCTACTAAGATTCCATAAAATAAAAAAAACTCTTAAAAAGAAACATGTCTAGTTCCATGTTTTATATAGCATGACATTCCCTTGATCCCATCCTTGAACCTATTCCACATTAAGTCATGTGAAAAACATTTCAAAAAAACATGGGGTGAGAATAAAAAGCTCATTAAGGGATACACAAAGAATGAAAACTTTAGTTTTTAAAACATCATGTAAACCATGTATACTTTATCATAGTAATACCTTCACCTTCATGAAGTAGTAAAAAACTATTCACTGAATAAAATATCATTACTTACCTTTTTGTAACCAAAGGATTACCATAAAACCCATATAAAGAACACATAACATATATAAAGGTAACTTGGGACATAAACATACATAAGTGGAATAACCATACGGTCGACTTCCACACATATCACTTAATGGAATAGCCATACAGCCAACTTCTATTCATACTTAATGGAATAGCCATACGGCCAACTTCTATACCCAATGCATTGGAGGTTATAACGTAACCACCCATCCTGGTATTCACAACACCACCCATCATATGGTTTATCACTTAACCACCCGTCAAATGTCCAAGTACCAATATAAAATCATAAAACATAAAACCAATATAAAGGAATGATAACATTTCCACATTTCAAACAAAATATATCATTTAAATATATTGACATAATAGAATCCTTTATCAAAACCATTTTCAATACCAAAATACAGAAAAGAGTATATGATATTTATTTTATTTTAAAAACATTACGGCTTGTTGAGGAAGCCAAAGACCAAATAATACTCGCGACAGCGGAAAAGGTTGTTGTCACCGTGTACGTTAAAAAACATTCCTTTTTGTCATTAATTAAAACGCTTCGTAGAAAAAGATTCATTTTGTATAAAAGTAAAAGTCAAAGGGTTTTATACACCGTATAAAAGAAAGTTGTGTATAAAACGAAATATGCCTCAATGAAAGGAGATTGAGACGAAGTCCCTTACAAAGATCATTTTTTTATAAATAAAATAGATCTATTATGTGTATTCACTATAAGTACACATAAATAAAGGAAAAATACTAGAGAGGACATAATAATATCATGACATAATTTGAAAGTAGGAGATTAACCTAAAGAATGGAAATTGGGTTAAGAAGATCCCTTACCTCGGGTCCGACTTGACTTGATCGTTCTTTAACGTCCTGAATAATAAACTTGAGTTAATTTCTATTTTCTTAAGAACCTTTTTCGAGTTCATTATTCCTTTTATATCACTTATTTCCTTGTTATAAACATTATTTAATCATTTAAGTTAATAATGTTTGTTTTGTTGATATTTGGTCCTTAAGTCGAAAGTGGACTTCTTACGATTACATGTTGTTCGTGTGGTCAAAGGTTTATTATATCCAAAATGACATTCCTGATTTTGATATCATATATATCATATATATCTATCATATACATGTATTTATAATATCACATAATCATTTAGAGTTATGAAATGAAATTCACAGTTCATGGAGACGGTAAGCCGTACGTACGCATGAACGCTACTTTCATTTCTTTGTCATATTAATGGAATTAATACTAAATGAGAGGTATGTATATTTTAAATCCAGAATTATATTAATCATTTAGATGTATCATTCATCATATATATCCATTATATACACGTACGTTTAGTAGTACATTACATTTGGGGATAAGAAATGAAATGCACCGTTCATGGAGACGGTAAGCCGTCAGTACGAATGAACGCTACTTTCATTTCTATTTCATATTTTTATGGAATGGAATAATAATGATATATAGGTATATTATAATTCCAGTATAAAATTATATATAATAACTTTAAATCCTTCCTTTACATGTCCAACATATGGCATTAACGAATCACATCACTTTGAGGGGGCGGTAGTCTGCACTTCTTTAAATGAAGATATCGCGTTTACCCATAATGGAAACCATAAAGGTATGCCCAAAATGAAAAACACAGAAGCTTAAGGAAAACATAAAAATATTATATATAATATATAAATATAGTTTCATCTTAATGGCCTCATTTGATGGTGTTAAAATAATGTTGAACAATCATCGTTTCGGGAGGCAGAAATTCGCTATCCCCGGAAACAGAATGTTCTTTAACCATTAGATGTAGGTGTGTGTATGTGTAGCTCGAATCCTTTTTATAAAAACATCCTAGTATATTGAAGATACCGTATTTGTTACAAAATAAATGAATAAAAAGAGTTTAGGGGGTGGGAGAAGCAAAATAAAACAAAAAGACTCAAGTGAAGTCATTACCTTAAAATCGGGTAACTCTCTTAGATTTGAGCTCAAAGGATTCCTTGGAAAGAAATCTCCCCAATGTGAGGCTTAAAGTAGTAATATAGGGGTGTGGAGAGCCATAATGGGTAGGGGTTGGCCAATCCAAAGGCTTTGGGAGTGTGGGTAATGAGGTAGAGTTGGGGGCCTTTTATAAGAGGAGAGGAGGGGCACTCTTGGAAGGTAAAGAAAAGTCACTTTATTTTAAAATGGTATTCGGGTTTAAGAGGTCCCACATTGATTTTTTTCTAGGATAAGATGATAAGGGTTCGAAATCCACCCATTCAATAGGTTTTGGTCATGTGTAGGTCTTAGATTTTACATTATCATTCCATTTTTTTAAATCATTAAATAATGAGGTCATCGCTGCATCATCATGATGTCATAAATAATTTAATTTATTTAATGTCTAAAAATTATAAAACAAATATCATGATGTAGGAAATGTTTTTACCTTTCTAATGAATATTTATAGTTAAAAATCGGATTTGTATAACCCCATGTGAAAATTGTTTTAGTAAAACAACTCATGTTTGTGACATTTTTATTTTAACATAAAATAAAAAGGTATTATTGTCATTTTCCAACTAAAGTGGCCCCATGGGGTCCCCAAGTTGACCCATGGATTATCTTGGTCGTCCATGACACATCCAATGAGGTTAGTACAAGTGTCAAGTTCATTTCATTTTATTAAAACATTATTCTTACCTTAAACTACACTAATTACCTCTAATTGCGATTAAGAACTTAAAAGTTACTATTCACCAAAAAATTATTTTAATCTCCTTGAACCACATTTTACTTTTTAATGACAACCATGTAAGTCGGATTTTTGAAATTCAAAACACAGAAGTGGTAAAATTTCATTTAAACGAAAAATCCGTTTTTATAAGTACCACTTAGTGGTTTCAATATTCATCAAAAATTGATGTTTTTCAGAAAAATACCAAAAATTCACCCTAAGCTATATTTGATATTCAGAATTCAAAAATGAAGTCTATTTTACAAAATTCAAAACATATAAGTCACATTAATTAATTTAATAATTAATTCCCACTGTCATTACAAATAGCGTGTTTTTATGAAACAATAAGTATCAAAAGATTGTCACTAGTTTAAGTCTGATTTCAAAGTGAAATTACTTCCAACGACCAAAATTAAATTTAATGGTAAAAATATATTCTAATTTAACTTTAAAACCAATTCAAAAGATAATATAATCATATAAATAAATTATATTAAAAATAGGTTTTGAATTAAAATACAACATTTTACAGTATTCAATAAAAAATGAACTTTACGGAAAGATACCAAAAATTTACACAAAGTAAATTTTGATGTCCCGATTCTAAAGAAGAGTTATATTTGGTCCAATAGAATTTATAATATGGATCAAAAAAAATTTTAAAGACTGTTCGCCGTCAAAAGGTGATAAGTGGACCTTTCGTGAAAATTAGAGTATATAAGCCTAAAATTGAATTCTTTTCGTATTTTAAGTCTTTATCCTTTATTAGATAAATGTAAAAACATTTAACAAACATATATAATCATATTTTAGTTATTTATATCCATTCCCGCAAGTACAATGGCTACGTGTTAACTAACATTTAAAATTATATTATTTTATTACTAGTGTGCAACATAAGTTTTCAAAGGAACTCATCGTTGCGTATCGGGTACGCTATCAAACATAGCAACCCCTTTAAAGTAAAATTAATATTTAATTCGTAAATATTAATAAATAAGAAAATTCTTTATTCTTTATTTACCTAGGATGTTACATCCTCCCCCCCTTTTGGGAATTGCATCCTCTCAATTTTATTCACTTATCAAAATAAGTGGGGGTATTTATCCCAAATAGCATTTTCATTTTCCCATGTTTCCTCTTTAATCATATGGTTTTCCCACAAAACCTTTACCTGATTAATCTCCTTATTCCGTAACACCTGCTCCCTGTGGTCATGAATCTGGACCGGTTGTTCCTCATAATATAGGTTCTCTTCCAGCAGAACTATCTATGGACTCAAAACATGAGATGGATCTGGCATATACTTTCTCAGCATCGAAACATGAAAAACATTGTGTACCTGAGATAAACTCGAAGGTAAAGCCACTCAGTAAGCAACTGATCCAACTCTCTCCAGAATTTCATATGGTCCAATGAACCTTGGACTCAGCTTTCCTTTGTTACCAAATCTCATCACACTTTTCCATGCAGAAACATTGAGAAAAACAAGGTCACCTACCTCGAAAGATAGATCCTTCCTCCAGTTATCTGCATAACTCTTCTGCCTGCTTTGAGCTGTTCACATTAGTTTCTGAATCAAATTATCTTTTTCTTCCATCTCTTCTACCAATTCTGGTCCCATCAGCTTCCTTTCACCCACTTCATCCCAAAATGCCGGAGTTCGACACCGCTTCCCATATAATACCTCAAATGGTGCCATCTGTATACTGGAATGAAAAATGTTATTATAAGAAAACTCAACCAAAGAAAGATGTTGGTCCCAACTTCCCTAATAATCCATCGAACAAGCTCATCACATATCCTCCAAAGTCTGAATTGTTCGTTCTAACTGCCCATCTGATTGCGGATGAAAAGCTGTACTAAAATTTAATTCAGTACCCAACGACTTCTGAACGCCTTTCCAAAAGTTAGAAGTAAACCTGGGATCACGGTCAGATACAATGGAGAGAGTAAATCCATGTAACCTGACTATCTCTTTATGATACAAAGGATAAAGTTGATCTAGGGAAAAATTATCTCGTATGGAAAGGAAATGAGCATATTTAGTCAAGCGATCAACAATAACCCATATTGCGTTATTACCTCGAGATGTCTTCGGTAATCCCACAAAAAAGTCCATGGATATATTATCCCATTTACACTCTGGAACTGGTAAAGGCTGAAGCATCCCATTCGGTAACAGCCGCTCCGCTTTAACCTGCTGACAAGTCAAACACATCACAGTAAAATCAGCAATATCTCTTTTCATTCAATCCCACCGGTAATACTCCCGCAGATCTCTATACATCTTAGTACTATGAGGATTAACTGAAAACGGAGAACTATGAGCTTCACATAACTACTCTCTCTTCAACTGTGAATCACAAGGAACACACAATCTCTTCCCAAATATCAAAACACAATCACTATCAATGTTGAATTCATGCAACTTGTCTTTCTGAACCAGCTCTAACTTTTCCTGCAACTCACTGTCTTGCTTCTGTGCTTGCTTGATTCTGTCTGATAGAGAAGATCTCACTGATACCTGAAACAAAACAGAAGGACATCCTGCACCAACAACTTCTATGACAAAGTTCATCAAATCCCTAACCAAAGGATCATGTTCCAAACGCAACATCATTAATGAAACATTACTTTTTCCACTCAAATCATCGGCCACTTTATTTGATTTTCCCGGATGGTAGTGAATTGTACAATCATAATCCTTGATTAATTCCAGCCATCTCCTCTGTCTCGTGTTCAATTATTTCTGAGTGAATATATACTTTAAATTTTTTGATCAGTATATATTTCACACTTTACTCCATACAAATGATGCCTCCAAATTTTTGAAGCAAAAACAACAGCAGCTAATTCCAAATCTTGTGTAGGGAAATTTACCTCATGAGTTTTCAACTGACGTGAATCATAAGCAATTACCTGATCATTCTGCATAAGGACACAACCAAGTCCCTTCAACGAAGCATCACTGTATATAACAGACTCACCATTCTTGGAAGGAAGTTCCAAAACTAGAGCATTAACCAATCTTTTTTTCAACTCCAGAAAACAATCATGAGATTCTTTTGTTCAGATGAACTTAACACCCTTACAAATTAGCTTAGTCATTGGACTAGATAACCGTGAAAAATTTTCAACAAACCTTCAGTAGTAACCTGACAAACCATGAAAACTACGGATCTTGGTTACATTTGTGGCTCTCGGCAATTCTTCAACAACTTTTGTTTTAGCATGATCAACAGTTATGGCATCTTTTGAAACAATGTGACCCAGGAAATAAATTTTTTGTAACCAAAACTCACACTTGTTGAATTTTCCATATAGTTTCTTTAATTTTAAGGTTTGCAAGATAACCCTTAAATGCCTTTCATGATCCTCTTTACTTTTAGAAAACACCAAAATATCATCAATAAAAACAACCAACACTTATCACCTGATTCAACTGAACCATCACTGCAACAAACTGTTTAGTTCCGATTCTGACCATCTCATGATACAGATTTAAAAGGTCATTTTCCTCTGTATGCCTTCCCAGAAAATTTGTTTTGTTTCCTCTATGAAAAACCATTCTTAACACAGAAATATCTTAGGAGAAGCAATATGGTAATCTTCAAATGCAATATCATTTCAATCATACCATAAATTAATTAAAAATTTAACAATTTTCTAACTCCTAAAGTTGTCTAAACCGAACTCTGATACCAACTATAAGGCCACGACCTTAAACCATACATAATATTGAATTAAATGAATAATTCACATTGAGGATCTTTTCAGGTTTAGAGTTTTAGAGAATTGGGACATATCTAGTACATCTCAAAAGATCACAAAGTAGACACTTCTACTAAGATTCCATATAATAAAAAAAACTCTTAAAAAGAAACATGTCTAGTTCCATGTTTTATATAGAATGACTTTCCCTTGATCCCATCTTTGACCCTATTCCACATTAAGTCATGTGAAAAACATTTCAAAAAAACATGGGGTGAGTATAAAAAGCTAAGTAAGGGATACACAAAGAATGAAAACTGTTAGTTTTTCAAACATCAAGTAAACCATGTATACTTTATCAATGTAATACCTTCACCTTCATGAAGTAGTAAAAAACGCTTCACTGAATAAAATATCATTAATTACCTTTTTGTAACCAAAGGATTACCATAAAACCCGTATAAAGAACACATAACATATATAAAGGTAACTTGGGACATTAAATACTTAAGTGGAATAACTATATGGTCGACTTCCACACATATCATTTAATTGAATATCCATACAGCCAACTTCCATACATACTTAATGGAATAGCCATACGGCTGACTTCCATACCCAATGCATTAGAGGTTATAACGTAACCACCCGTCCTGGTATTCACGGCACCACCCGTCATATGGTTTATCACGTAACCACCCGTCAAATGTCCAAGTACCAATATAAAATCATAAAACATAAACCGAATATAAAGGAATGATAACATTTCCATATTTCAAACACAATATATAATTTAAATATATTGACATAATAGAATCCTTTATCAAAACCATTTTCAATACCAAAATACAGAAAAGAGTATATGGTATTTATTTTATTTTAAAAACATTACGGCTTGTTGAGGAAGCCAAAGACCAAATAATACTCACGGCGGCGGAAAAGGACGTTGTCACCGCGTACGTTAAAAACATTCCTTTTTGTCGTTTAGTAAAATGATTCATAGAAAAAGATTCCTTTTCTATAAAAGTAAAAGTCAAAGGGGTTTATACACCGTATAAAAGAAAGTTGTGTATAAAATGAAATATGCCTCAATGAAATGAGATTGAGACTAAGTCCCTTACAAAGATCATTTTTTATAAATAAAATAGATCTATTATGTGTATTCACTATAAGTACACATAAAGAAAGTATAAATACAAGATAGGAAATAATAATATCATGACATAATTTTAAAGTAGGAGATTAACCCAAATAATGGAAATTGGGTTAAGAAGTTCCCTTACCTCAGGTCCGACTTGACTCGATCGTTCTTTAACGTCCTGAATAATAAATTTGAGTTAATTTATATTTTCTTAAGAAACTTTTTCAATTTCATTATTCCTTTTGAATCACTTATTTCCATGCTATAAACATTATTTAATCATTTAAGTTAATAATGTTTGTTTTGTCGATATTTGGTCCTTAAGTCGAAAGTGGAATTCTTACGATTACATGTTGTTCATGTGGTCAAAGGTTCATTATATCCAAAATGACATTCCTGATTTGGATATCATATATATCATATATATCTATCATATACATGTATTTATAATATCACATAATCATTTAGAGTTAAGAAATGAAATGCACAGTTCATGGAGACGGTAAGCCGTACGTACGCATGAACGCTACTTTCATTTCTTTGTCATATTAATGGAATTAAAACTAAATGAGAGGTATTTATATTTTAATTCCAGAATTATATTAATCATCTAGATGTATCATTCATCATATATATTCATTATATACACGTACTTTTATTAGTACATTACATTTGGGGATAAGAAATGAAATGCACCGTTCATGGAGACGGTAAGCCGTACGTACGCATGAACGCTACTTTCATTTCTATTTCATATTTTTATGGAATGGAATAATAATGAAATAGAGGTATATTATAATTCCAGTATAAAATCATATATAATAACTTTAAATCCATCCTTTACATGTCCCACATATGGCATTAACGAATCACATCACTTTGAGGGTGCGGTAGTCCGCACTTCCTTAAATGAAGATATCGCGTTTACCCATAATGGAAACCATAAAGGTATGCCCAAAATGAAAAATACGGAAGCATAAGAAAAAAATAAAAATATTATAAATCATATATAAATATATCGTCATCTTAATGGCCACCTTTGAAGGTGTTAAAAGAATGTTGAACAATCATCGTTTCGGGAGGTAGAAATTCGCCGTCCCCGGAAACAGAATGTTCTTTAAACATTAGATGTAGGTGTGTGTAAGTTTATCTAGAATACTTATTATAACAACTTCCTAGTATATTTAAGATACTGGAGTTATTAAAAAAGAAATTAATAAAAAGAGTATAGGGGGTTGAAGAAGCAAAATAAAAAAAAAGGACTCAAGTGAAGTCATTACCTTAAAATCGGGTAACTCTCTTAGATTTGAGCTCAAAGTATTCCTTGGGAAGACTTATGCCCAATGTGAGGATTCAGGGAGTAAGAGAGGGATGCTGAGATCCAAAATGGTCATGGTTTAGCCGAGCCAGAGGCTTTGGGAGTGTGGGTAAGGAGGTAGAGATGGGGGCCTTTTATAAGAGGAGAGGAGGAGCACTCTTGGAAGGTAAAGAAAAGTAACATTATTTTAAAATGGTATTCGGATTTAAGAGGTCCCACATTGTTGTGTTTCGAGGATAAGGTGATAAGGGTTCGAAATCCACCCATCCAATAGGTTTTTTCTATGTGTAGGTCTTATATTTTACATTATCTTTCCATTTTATTTAAATCGTTAAATAATGAGGTCATCGCTGGATCATCATGATGTCATAAATAATTTAATTTATTTAATGTCTAAAATTTATAAAAAAATATCATGATTTAGGAAATACTTTTATATTTCTAATGAATATTTATAGTCAAAAATCGGATTTGTATAACCCCATGTAAAAATTGTTTTAGTAAAACAACTCATGTTTGTGACATTTTTATTTTAACATTAAATAAAAATGTATTATTTTCATTTTCCAACTAAAGTGGCTCCATGGGTTCCCC
The DNA here is from genome assembly GCA_963277665.1 of Viscum album. Classification (NCBI taxonomy): domain Eukaryota; kingdom Viridiplantae; phylum Streptophyta; class Magnoliopsida; order Santalales; family Viscaceae; genus Viscum; species Viscum album. Next base: position 817,983 of record CAUJRU010000207.1, read on the forward strand.
ATGTTGACCCATGGATTTTCTTGGTCGGCCATGACACATCCAATTAGGTTAGGACATGTGTCAAGTTCATTTCATTTTATTAAAACATTATTCTTACCTTAAACTACACTAATTACCTCTAATCGCGATTAAGAACTTAAAAGTTACTATTCAGCAAAAAAAATATTTTAATCTCATTGAACCACATTTTACTTCTTAATGACAACCATTTATGTCAGATTTTTGAAATTCAAAACACATAAGTGGTAAAATTTCTTTTAAACGAAAAATCAGTTTTTATAAGTACCACTCAGTGGTTTCACTATTCATCAAAATTGATGTTTTTCAGAAAAATACCAAAAATTCACCCTAAGCTATATTTGATATTACGAATTCAAAAATGAAGTCTATTTTACAAAATTCAAAACATATAAGTCACATTAATTAATTTAATAATTAATTCCCACTGTCATGACAAATAGCGTGTTTTTATGAAACAATAAGTATCAAAAGATTGACACTGGTTTAAGTCTGATTTCAAAGTGAAATTATTTCCAACGACCACTATTGGATTTAATGGTAAAAATATATTCTAATTTCACATTAAATCCAATTAAAAAGTTAATCTAATCATAAAAATAAATTATATTAAAATGCGGTTTTGAATTAAAATACAACATTTTACACTATTCATTAAAAAAATGAACTTTATCGGAAAGATACCAAAAATTTACACAAAGTAAATTTTGATGTCCCGATTCTAAAGAAGAGTTATATTTAGTCCAATTGAATTTATAAGATCAATCAAAACTATATTTAATGACAGTTCGCCATCAAAAGGTGATAAGTGGACCTTTCGTGAAAATTAGAGTATATAAGCCTAAAATTGAATTCTTTTCGTATTTTAAGCCTTTATCCTTTATTAGATAAATGTAAAAACATTTAACAAACATATATAACCATATTTTAGTTATTTCTATCCATTCCCGCCAGTACAATGGCTACGTGTTAACTAACATTTAAAATAATATTATTTTATTACTAGTGTGCAACGTAAGTTCTCAAAGGAACTCATCGTTGCGTACCAGGTACGCTATTGAACATAGCAACCCCTTTAAAGTAAAATTAATATTTAATTCGTAAATATTAATAAATACGAAAATTCTTTATTCTTTATTTACCTGGGATGTTACAATCTTCTGTGTATCTCTTCTATCATGAATGTTTTAGAGTTCACCTTGATTGAATCGGTCCTTTCTATGAACATAAAAATATCAATCCTCCTCAAAAAATCCAAATAATATTATGGATATTTTGATCGTTGAAATAATTTTGTATATGAGAAATGGAAATATAGACCATGATTTCATGTATCATCTCTATGTGGTTATATAGATTGATCCTGAATTGGAATTCATTCAGGGGCACGTCCTGGAGCTTTTAAAGTATGCACAATAGCTACAACTCGATTGTGTTCTACGGGGGGATTTTCTTTGTTGGAATCATCACCATCTTCCTCCTAGATCTCAATCAAAGATTTTCTCAGAGTCACGATTCTACATAACATAAAATAAAAAAAATTAAACACATAATAATATTTTGTAGAATAGTAATTGATCAATACAAATAGTAAAATTAGTCCCATTAGATAAGAAAAAATATTTGTATTTTAACAACCTATATCAAATGTTGGGAAGGACATGAACTAAAACTTAAGATGTATTTACAAAACATCACATGGTGACATAATTTTTATTACAATGAGATATTGATAGAAAATAACTAATAACTACTTTTTAAGTCCCAACATGATTTCATACATCATACTAACATAAAAGAGTGACACACATCCTTAAACGTTGATACCGCATTGTTATGAAACAACCCAAATATCCTAGTACTATACTAACTATTCCTGAAATAACATGACTAATAAAATGTTCTAGATCACCATAGGTTGTCTTCAAGATCAATGAACCAGATAATATAAAGATGGGAACATATTTTCCTTCTAAACTGAGAAAAAAACATAAACATATAAGTATTCTCAAAGAAAATCCCAATGGATGCAGTACCATATGTAAAACTGTTAAAATACACAAGAAGTATATCACCAAAGTATGAGAAGAAAAAGATAATCATCCCAATTCCCAATGGATACAAACACTCCAAAACACAAATGCTAAAATTAACAACCACCACCAGCAGGATCATTCCCTTTGATTGAGCCCGGAAGAATGAAATCTAGAAACACCAAAAGGAAAAGGTAGGGTGTGATCTAAAATCCAATTAGGGTCTCACGAAGTCTTCTATAAAATATTCTATAGTATATAAACCAAATCATGAAATACATTTAAAATAAAACTAGCATGTGAGTAAATTTTCCTATAAAAATACTCTTTTCATGTCAAATAATGGAAACATTTCATACAATGGAATTAATAAATATTTTATTTACAATTGTTCATAAATATACGATGAATGTGTAAAAAATTTCATGATAAATTATGTATATATCTAAGAACAATATAAATAAGAAAAATGGACATCTTACAAGGGGTATGATAGTTATACGATGTCAAAACATCACACATCTCATATCGTTGATCACATTAATATGCACACATGACCTTCAAACGGTAGCCAAAGATGACTTATCAATAACCAACTCGGGATAAGATCTTCCGAACTAGGATTTTTTTAGAGTTGTAATGACCCAATATTTTTTAATTAAATTTCCATTCTAATTTTTTTTCCCAAATAAACAATTTACTACCCATTCTTTCACGTTCTCATTAAACAAATAAATAATGGGAAAATCTTTTAAACTATTTAAAATTAAAATTTACTCATTTTTTGTTACAATATTCTTATTTTTATTTAAAAACAAAAACAAACACTTTTAATCAATTCATTAACTTCTCAATATAAAACAAAATTAATGTTTCTGGTAAATCAATTAGATAGATTTTCTAAAAATCATTTTAAGGAATTAATTTCACAAATTCCATCGAATTCCAAATACACCCCAACAACCATTTCAATCAGAAATGGGTTTTTTTCTAGAATGCACATGAAGTAAAATTATATCCCAATATGTATCAAATTGGATTTCTATAATAAAGTTGAATGAATTTTAATTTTATATAAAGAAAATCAAGGGTATATAACATGGAAAATCTCTATTGAACCACCTACCATTGTCAGGGAGATCACAAATCATAATACCTGTTATGAGATTTGTTAGAAATAAATGCCAGTGAAAGAGAATATGGAATAAAACCTAAATTCAAGATCCAAATAAAGTGAGTTTAGATCCATTAACAACCAGATCAGATAAAAACTATAAATAGGATAGACATAGATATTTTTAGATAAGCATTGAGTGACAATCTATTACCAGAGAATAATTGAATGGACTTTACCAATATTTGAACAACCTCAGGATAAGTTTCATTAGAATAAAAAATGGATTTGTGTAATCTCCAATGACTAGGGAATAGTTCCAATACTAGTTTAGTTATGAGTACGGTATAATATTGTGGTTTGTGAAAATTTAATATAATTCCCATATTTTTAAAAAGTTCACATACATTGTTTTGTGGAGGAGGCACTAGTGCAGAAAACTTTATTTACATCACCATTTTTCACGTCGGTTATATATAACCGACTTGAGAATCTGTGAAACATGGTTTTTTACGTTGGTAATTTTATAACAGACGTAAAAAATGTGTTGAGTAGCTTTTTAAAATCGGTTATTTTAATAACCGACATTACAAATCATGCGTGTTCGGTTTTTACGTCGGTTATAAATTAACCGATGTTAAAAATCATAGCGCGGGGGTTTTCTACGTCAGTTATTTGTTAACCGACGTTAAAAACAAGATATCTAGGTGTTTTTTACGTCGGATATTTTATAACCGACGTAAAAAACCAAAGCGCGTGGGGTTTTTTACGTTGGTTATAAAATAACCCACGTAAAAAACCCCCCGCGCATTGGATTTGTTACGTTGTTTATCTTATAACCGACGTAAAAAAAGAGATATATACGAGTTTTTTTACATCGGTTATTTTATAACCGACTTAAAAAAACCAAAGCACAGGGGGTTTGTTACGTCGGTTATAAAATAACCGACGTAAAAAAAGATATATCTATGAGTTGTTTACGTCGGTTATAAAATAGGCAACGTAAAAAACCAAAGCGTGGGGGGTTTTTTATGTCGGTTATAAAATAACAGACGTAAAAACCCAAAGTGCGGGGGGGGGGGGGGGGTTTACGTCGGTTATAAAATAACCGACCTAAAAAACCATAGCGCGGGGGGTTTTTTACATCGGTTATAAAATATCCGACGTAAAAAACCAAAGCCCGAGGGGGTTTTTTATGTCGGTTATAAAATAACTGATGTAAAAAACCAAAGTGTAGGGTTTTTTACGTCAGTTTTAAAATAACCGACATTATAAATTTAAAAATTAGTTTGTAACGTCGGTTATTATATAACCGACATTATAAAACAGTTAAAAAATTAAAGCCCCGTGGACTGTCATTTACGATTTTTCGATCGACAGTCCGCCAGCTTGTCTCTCTCACGTGGTAAACCCTAATCAGCTCGTCGATCGACCTGCGTTAAAATCATTTTGGCTTCATCTTTTATCATCTTTACTCTCCTCGGATCTATCATCTCAACTCGCAACACTCAAGTAAGCCTTCCACGAATTTATTTTGTTCATTTTTTCCCAGATAGTTTATATTTATGTTTTGCGAATTTTTTTGTTTAAACTAGGTTAGATTCTTCTATTTAGAACCCTATTACATCTTTCTGAATATCGTTGGCACCAAATAGTCATTTTTATCTTGAGTGTCTTGTTTTTTTATTTCTTTATAAAACAAATTTTGATATATTACCTTGCATTTAATGACTCAAAATCCTCCTATGTTGGAAACATATTTGGCATTATTTATTGAAGGACTATGACGCGATTAAGGAAAGATTTGGAATATTTCCGGATTTGACCGGTTTGAATTTCATTATCAAAAAGAAATTTGAGGTATGGTTGATTCATCCATTCCTTTTATCCTATATTTCATTAAACACTCAGGTTCATCGACCAATTTTTTAGTTGGATAACCAATAATGTTTATGTGATTAGAGAATTAAAAAAATTCTCATCATATATAGTGAATTGTCCTTGTTGAGTGTCTTATCATAGTATAGGAATCAATTATCCATATTGAAGATGTCATTTTTTAGAAAACAAAAACCATTAATGTAAACCATTTGTCATTCATTAATTGAACTAAAATAAATATTTACAAATGAGTTATAATGGAACATAATAAAATAAATATTTAACATTCACCCTCATAGAGTGTAATAAATCTATGATAAACCATTTGTTTTCTTTAATGGAAATAAATTCACTTTTACCCACTTTGTATTTTTAGAAGACACTAAACTCCCTTATAATTTCACCCTTCTGGGAAGTATTAAACATCATTATATCCCATTAAAAAATCTAAATGTCACAGAAATATCGTGCATCCATTTTGTCTTATAGGACTCTACTATAGATAAGTATACCATTTTTTATATTATTAGTTATGATAAACTCTATCATAACATCATTAATATATGTTTATAAAAATGGGAATATCACAATTCTCATGATTTTAGTTGAGAATAATGATAATGTTTTTTATTAATGATGATATAGACAAGGGTAATTTTACAAAAAGAATGTGAACTTGAATAAAGAATGTTACTTATATGTATTTCACAAGATTTTTTGATTTTATGTCACAAAACTAATTGATGATCGAATACAAAAAATAATTCCACCACCAACCAAAGTGAAACCAGTGTATTGTTCTATTTTGGAAATTCAGGATTCAATCAATGAGATTGTGATTTATTTATTTTTTAGAGTTTCTGAATCAAGATACTAGATTTCATTTCGAATGGGTATTTGTTTGTTTTTTGATGTTTCACGATTTTATTTGATGTAGGTTTTTCTTTTTCATGGATTACTTCATAAAGTGGTCTCGGTTCAATTTGATTTTGTGTTTCCTTTGACACCATCCCACATCAATGACTATGATCTCTCATTGCCAGTTTTTCTCTAATTATTCTCTCATACACCTTTTGGATTTCATGGTTGATTACAAACATATTTATTCAAATATTTAAGCTGGATTATATGCATTTTTTAGGATTATATTGTTGTTTTATGCCACTTTATTTATTATTATATCCAATACTATGACCCTTTCTAGTAAGAAAAATTTCATAAGAAATACGATTGGACTCTTCATCATATTTCATGAAACGTTTTTAATAATATCACGTTTTTTAAAAAAAATATGTTATATCAAAGATGTGGAAACGGGTGGTGTCCGTGGGGGTGTCCAAGGGGGTGGGTGGGTGTGAGTGGCTGCCACGGGGGTGGGGGCCTGTCCAGAGGGTTTTGGGGGTTGTCCGGGGGGTGGGGGATGTCCATAGGGTTGGGGGGTGTCCAGGGGGTGTTCAAGGGGTAGGGGTGGGGTGGTGTCCAGGAGTGGTGGGGAGCTGTCTAAAGGGGTGGGGGCTGTCCGGAGGGTTGGAGGGTTTCCAGGGGTGGTCCAAACGGGTGGGTGGGTGTGGGGGGTTGTCCAAGGGGGTGGGGTCCTGTCTAGAGGGTTTTGGGGGTTGTCCGGGGGGTGGCGGTGATTCTCAGGTTTACTCCATTTTCTCCAATTTTCTATCAACTATGTAGGCGGCATGAGTTTCTTTGATTCAATTAAATTTAAAACTGTTATATCTAACTATATTTTGTTTTAAAAATAATATTCAAGCATATTTTCTTAAATACCCATATATTTGTTTTATATTTTAAATTGTTTTACATTCAAATTATGATTTTTTTCATATAAACACATATTTGTCTTATCATAAAAATATATATTTTTTGTTGATATTTGTTATAGGTAATAATGAGTCGAAGTTGGATTATAGCACATGGAATGAGAAATGAAATTGAGGAAGGTGTTGATGCCTTTTTGGAATTTTTAAAACGAAATGTTCCAAGTAGTGACATTTTTTTCTGTCCATGCCTGAAATGTTTGAATATGATGAAGTTGAAAAGTAGAGAGATAAAAGATCATCTGATTTGTCATAGTTTTAATCCGAGTTACAGCCCTTGGATTTGGCATTGTGAAAATGGATGTAATGTCACTGATGATGATGATTCGCAAGATGGTAACTCCGATGGAATTGAAGAAATGATTCGCGATATTGTAGCAGAACAAATTGAGATAGAACAAACAGTTTCATGTCTATGTGGTGATGCTGAAAAACCATTATATCCTGGTTGTACAGATTTTACGGTTCTGTCAGCGGTGTTAAGATTGATTAACCTGAAGGGGATACATGGATGGAGTGACAGAAGTTTTACAGAGCTGCTACAATTGATGAAAGACATTCTTCCAAAAGATAGTGATCTTCCAGATTTACATTACAAAGCCACGAAAATATTATGCCCGATGGGATTGGGATACAGGAAAATGCATTCCTGTCCGAATGACTGCATTATATATAGGAAGGAATATGAATTTTTGTCAGAGTGTCTTAAATTTTGGATATCACGGTATAAGGTGAAAGAAAAATCACAGGCTGGTGTAGAGATTACAAATCTCCCTTCAAAAGTATTTTGGTATCTTCCTATAATTAATCATTTAAAAAGTTTATTTGCTAATTCACATGATGCAAAAAGGTTAAGATGGAATGTTGACGAGCGGGTATGTGATGGAAAAATACTTCATCTAGCTGATTGTCCACAATGGAAGAAAATTGATGCGTAGTATTCTACATTTTGAAATGAAATTAGAAATCTCAGACTAGGGTTGTGCACAGATGGAATGAATCCATACCGAACCCTCAGTAGCACACATAGTTCATGGCCTGTTTTATTGGTAATTTACAACCTCTCTCCTAAAGTTTGTATGAATCAAAAATATTTCATGGTAAGTATAACGATCTCTGGTCTAAAGAAACCCGGTAATGATATTGATGTTTAATTGTCACCGTTGATTGATGATTTGAAACTGTTATGGGCTGATGGTATTAGGGTGTATGATTCTTATAAAATGGAATATTTTCAATTGCATGCAGTGCTTCTGTTCACTATAAATGACTTCCCAGCGTATGGAAAGTTTTCTGGATACAATGATAAAGGGAATAAATCATGTCCAATTTGCAAACAACAGACGCCATATTGTCAATTGCATCATCGGAGGAAAACAGTGTACATGGGTCATCGAATGTTTTTGCCTATGCAACACCCTTATAGAAGACTAAAAAAGGCATTCAATGGCTCACAAGAATTTTATACTACTCCAAAACCTTTATCCCCTGATCTGTATTTTGAGAGGATGAAAAACCATGATGTGACATTGGGAAAGACACAGAAATCTGGTAATGATAGACATATTTGGAAGAAAGAGTCAATTTTTTTGATCTACCATATTGGAGGTATCATGAAGTTAAAAAAAAATATTGATGTCATGAATGTGGATAAGAATATCTGTGATTCTTTGATTGGAACATTGTTAGATATTAAAGGAAAGACTAAAGATGGGTTAAATTCAAGATTAGACTTACTATCAATGGGAATATGTTTGGAGTTAGCTCCCACTCCTAAAGGAAGACGAACATTTATTCCCCCGGATTGTCATACATTATCGAAGAGGGAGAAAATTAGCTTCTATCAGTGTCTTCATGATACCAAAGTGCCTCAATGTTATTCTTCTAATGTAAAAAATTTTGTCTCATTGAAGGACTTCAAGGTGATAGGTATGAAATCTCATGATTGTCACGTCATGATGCAACAAATTCTACCAGTTGCATTGCGTGGAATATTTCCCATTCATGTCAGAAATACTATAATGAAGTTGTGTTATTTTTTCAATTCAATTTGTAACAAGGCGATTGATGTGAATGCTTTGAACATTTTGGAAAATGATGCAATTTTTATAATTTGTCGATTAGAAATGTATTTTCCTCCAACTTTTTTTTGATATAATGGTGCATTTAATGATTCATCTGGTTCGAGAAATAAAGCTTTTTGGACCTGTATATCTTCGATGGATGTATCCTTTTGAAAGGTATATGAAAATATTAAAGGGGTATGTTAAAAAACTATATCGACCTAAAGCCTCTATTATTGAAAAGTATATTTTTGAGGAGGTAGTAGAGTTTTGTACAAGCTACTTGGCTGCGGCGCAACACATAGGTTTGCCTCCATCTCACCATGAACGAGTTAATAATGAGGGAAAGGGGATTTGCGGCTTGAAAGTCAAATCATTGTCAGCTGAAAAGATGAAGATGTTAGAATCATACATCTTGAATAACATAGATGATGGTCAACCGTATATCACATTGCATATTAATGAGTTGAAATAATGTCATCCAAAGAAGAAAGAAATGTGGATTTTGAATGATCGCAACCAAACTTTTTTGTCATGGATTTAAAAGACTTTGCTTGGTAAATCAGATGTATCAGAGACATTAAAATGGATAGTGGGTGGTCCATGTTTAAATGTGATAACATGGTCCGGTTATGACATTAATGGTTATACATTTCATATGAAAGATCAGGACAATAGAAGTGCAGTTCAGAACAGTGGTGTATTGGTGTTTGCAGAAGCAATGCATTTTTCGAGTTCTAAGGACAAAAACCCAATTTCTACATCAAGTGAATATTATGGAGTGATTGAAGTCATATGGGAGGTTGATTACTTTAAAATTAAAGTTCCCGTTTTTAACTATAAATGGTTTAATGGTAAAAATAGTGTCAGACACGATGAATTTGGAATGCCACTTGTTAATCTGAATAGATTGGGAGACACGGCCGATTCATTTATAATGGAAACACATGGAAAAAAAAATTTCTATGTACTAGATCAATCAGATATGTAGTGTCATGTTGTTTTACAAGGGAAAAAACAATATGTTGGTGAGGAAAAAATTGATGAATATGCTGATTTATGTGAGATCCCTAATTCTATGGAAAGATTAACAGAACATAATTATGATCATGTTGAAGACATAGTTTGTTCCATAAGGAACGATCACGACGAAGGAATTTGGGAAAACAATCCATTTGTACATTCCTAAAATTACAGGTAACATATGATTATTTCTTTTTTACATTTATTTTTTCCATAAATGTTAGATATTGTAAGTTTTTTATTTATTAAAACATGTTTTAAAACAAAATAAGTATATGTTTTTGTTTTTTTAAGTTTGTTTAGTTTAATTTATCATGTTTATAACCATTACATGAATTATATATCTATTATTTTTGTTCACTGACAATTACTTTACCATGTTTACCAGGTTTACCATTTTTACCATGTTTACCATCTAGACCATCTTGACCATCTTCACCATCTTTACCATCATTACCATTGTTTCACATTCTTACCATATTACCAATGATTACTATTATGTAACTTATTACACTTTTCAATTTTCTGATTACATTAGTATTAAAATATTTGAATTTGTATATTTGTGAACTGACGTTTGTTTTTTTGATTTGAAGGTTAATGACAGATCATTCAGATGATCAGCCACATGATTCTGGAGAGGAGCATATTGCTGGTCATACCTATGGGGATGAACATTCACATGCTACTATTAAGAAAAAGAGTTCAAAGGTTGGTAAACGTGGGTGCACACATTTACCAAAATTATCACATGCCCGTATGCAGGATCAGAGGATAGTCGTTGAGTTTGATGATGATGATATTACTAGAGATCCGAATGCAAAATATTTTAATAGTTTTGCTGCAACTCAGGCTAAGAGCAAAGTAAGCATTCTATATGATGATTGGAGAAGTGTGGATAAAGCGATTATCTCTCAGTTGTGGGAGATGATTTTGGTAAGATCTTTTGTCATTCTTTGACTATTATTTTAATGTTTCTAGTATATATAATATGTTTAACCTCTTCTTTATCAAATGAAATATGATATTCCTGACACTGGAGGAGTCAGGAAGAAATGCTTATCGTTGGCTTCCAGGAGATGGAGGGATTTCAAATCAACCCTCTCATCTGATTTCATTTATGGTCATAGGAGTCATGACAATCCATGTCGTATATATCCTTTTACAGATGAAGACACATGGAGACAGTGTTTTGAAAGTAGAAGAAAAGAGTCTTCAATCCTTGGAGAGGTGGACCCTCCATCCCCTCCATCTAGACATGAAAAATGGAAGAGATCTTGGAGGGGAAAAAGGGCAATATCTTTCGGAAGAAAAGAGAATCGTAGCTGAGAGGATTTTAAGATATCTATTTTATTTATTTAATTTAACTATTTTCTTCATATAATTTCAATCATTACAGAAATGTTCAATTAATTAATAAATGACTCTCTTGAGGAGCAGAGTTCAGAGGGGTCATTTACAGCTACTGGGAGGGAAGATATTTTATTTGCAGCATTGGGAAGGCCCAAACATCCTGGTCATGTAAGAGGATATCCGGAAGGTGTATCGGTAAGAAAAGTGTTGCCACGTTCTTCAAATTCTAACATTGAGGGGGTTTATAAAAAAATAGAATCCTTGGAGGCTGAAGTTAATAATATTAATGCGATGATAGAGGACAATATTAGAGAGTCGGTGCAGTCTATGTTTGCAGAAATGCAAAGACAATTTCAGACTGCAGCTCCCACTCCTCCACCTCCCCCTGCAGACCCCATTATTTATCCTCCACCTCCACTAGTAGCTCCCACTCCTCCACCTCAGCCTGCGGATCCCATTTTTTATCCTACGCCTCCGCCGCAGCTTCCTACTTATTGCGAGTTGTATGTTGATGATTATCAACATAATATAGTATCATATGGGTTGGTATATTGTATAGGAGATACAGTTCATCATCAACAATTAGAGGTTGAGAATCAGAGGGTCTCTGTAGAGGATATTATAGATAGATCAGCCAGGGTACCAATACCTACAGATGAGGTGGCGACAGTTGGACAGAGTATCGACCATTTTTTAATTTGGCCATTCAGACTTCTTCGACTCATTACCATAGAGGTATGAATATTATATCTTTTATTTTATTTTTTTATTAAAGTTGTCTTATCATTTTAAAACTAAAATATTTTTCAATTTTTTTACAGGAATACTTCAAAGGTAAAGAAATACTGTATAGACAACAATAAAGACAAATGGCTATGACATCAGATACAGATTCAAATGGTCTTGATAGATTATCAAGATATTCATATTTGTTTTCGGGTTATTATTAGTTTCCAATGGAAGACCATGTGTGTGGAAGTGAAATAAGAGTGGGGATTATAAAAACTGATATCATGGAGCTTGTTACTGGAGATATGTTTGGCATCAACTTGGTGAAAATATTTTCCATGTAAGTCTTAACACCTTTTCCCTATGTTATATTTATTAAAAATGTATACTTATGTATGTTTTGTATTAGGTATCATTATAAAATATGTGAGAGGAATGAGTTGACAGAAGTATATAGATTCCTGGACCTGCAATTGATTTCCCCTGAAGCATGTGCATTGAATGAGGAACAAAGAATGGTTTATATTGCTAAAAGATTTGAAAAGAATATAATCACACAATGTTGGATGATGCCTTTTTGTGAGATGTATGAAACACATTTCTCTTAAAGAGTTAATTAACTTTTAACATAAAAAACCACTAACGTCAAATTTCCTTTTATCAGTGATCATTGGATGTTTTGGGTTTTTTTCCCAAGGGAGAAAGCCCTTTATTGGATATGCTCTGTCCATGGTGATTTGCGAGAATGTTTTAAGAATATATTGGAAAAGTAAGTTTCAATTTCTCAATAGTTTTATATATTATAATGAATTTTAAATTTACCCCATTCGTATTATTTTCTAACAGTGCATAGGCCTACTTTCGAAAAGACACAACGAAAAGAAGTGCAAAGATCAAATATGTAAATACGAAGGTAAATATCCATTCATAATTTGTACTTTTTTGGTTTATTACATAAAAATAATATATTGAATTTACTCTCATTCAAACAGAATTGTCATGAACAACAAGGCCTCATCGAATGCAGATATTATATGTTAAGATTTATGTATGAAATAATAACAACTGGGATAGTTGTGAATTTTGACCTGGTACGATTTTCTCTTAAACTTTGGCATAAAATTTCAATTTTATTTATTCATTATACACGTTAAATACATTCTTTTTAATTTTTAGCTTTTTGATAACCCTAAAACCTATACTGCTGAAGACATCAAACACTTACAAGTGGAGTGGTCAAATTATTTTACAGGTTTGATTGAATTTTAGTTGTTTGTAATGTAAACTGTAATTTAGAATATTGTCATTATAATTGTGTATTTGGTAGTTGTTTAGGTTAGATTTAGTTTTTTTTAAGTTGACAGTGTATGTTTTGAATGTTATATAAGTGAATGTTTAATTTTTCTATGCTTATTGTTTTGGTTTACTTATAATGGGTTTTCTGGTATGGATTTGGGTTTGTGGGGGAGGGGTTCCAAGGGTGTGGGGTGTGTTCAGTGGGGTTGGGGGGGTGTCCAGCGGTCTTGGAGGGCTGTCCGGTGGGGTGAGGGGACAGTCCAGGGGGTGGCAGGGCTGTCCAGGGGTGTGGGAAGGTGGTCCAGGGGTGTGGGAGTGCTGTCCAGGGGTGGGGGTATACATGAGGGTGGGGGGGGGGTGTCCAAGGGTGTTTGGGGCTGTCCAGGGGTGTGGTGGGGGCGGTCAAGTGGGGTGAGGGGGTGCTGTTCAGGCGGGTGGGGGGTTGTCGAGGGGTGTTTGGGGCTGTCCGGGGGTCGGGGGGCTGTCCAGGAGTGTGGTGGGGGCTCCAATGGGGTGGGGGAGGGCTGTCCAAGGGGTATACATGAGGGTGGGAGCTCCAATGGGGTGGGGGAGGGCTGTCCAGGGGGTATACATGAGGGTGCGGGCTCCAACGGGGTGGGGGAGGGTTGACCATGGGGTATACATGAGGGTGGGGTCTGTCTAGGGGGTTACTTTTATATAGTATCAATGTACATGATTAATTTTGATCTACTTCTTTTTTTGTGGTATGATTTCTTGATTTGTTTTCTCGTTGATTCTGGTGGAGAGCAGATGACTGCATTAAATTTTTTTTAAAAAAATTGTGTTTATCACGTCTGTTATTTAATAACCAACATGATAACAGGCCTGGGAAATGTTTTATCACGTTGGTTATTTAATAACCGACATGATAAAATGCCTGGAAAATGGTTTATCACGTCCGTTATTTAATAATTGATGTGATAAAAGGCCTGGAAAATGGTTTATCACATCGGTTATTTAATAACCGACGTGATAAACCCCCTCCCCCGGTTTATCACGGCGGTTATATAATAACCGACCCGATAAACCCCCCACACCCCAGTTTTTTATGGTGGTTTTATAATAACCGACGTGATAAACCCCCCACCCCCAGGTTTATCACGTTGGTTGTTTAATAAACGACGTGATAAACCCCCCGGCTTATCACGGCGGTTCTATAATAACCGACGTGATAAACCCCCCGCCACCTGGTGTATCACGTCAGTTATTTAATAACTGACGTGATAGACCATTTCCCCGTCCTTTTATCACGTCGGTTTTTTAATAATCGACGTGATAAACCATTTTCCAAGCCTTTTATCACGTCGGTTGTTAAAGAACCGACGGGATAAACCCCTCCCATTTTATTTATCACTTCAATTCTAAAATAACCGACCTCATAAACATCGCGATTTTATTTTTTTGACATCAGATATTAAATAACCTACATCAAAAACATTATTTATAACGTCTCCCGTATTATCATCGGCTAGTAACCGACGTAAAAAATGAAAAATAACCGACGTAAAAAACGTTTTCTGCACTAGTGAGGACATACATTTTTTCATACTATTCTACCTAACCATGATCCCCCAAATGAGGTATATGTTTTCTACAAGGTGGGAATATGTTTTGGGAAAACAATGTGCAAACCATTCAACACACATAATGATTCAACCTATTTCTTAATTTTATCCAAATGTACCCCTAATCAAGGCCCAACAAAAGCTTCATAAAAAATAGAGTCAAGGAGTACCTGAAAATAGTAATAAGTGTTACAGTAATTGATGATAAATGTATTTTTATTGAAAATAAATTCATTTTAATCATTACATAGTTGTCTTACATTAAATATATAGGGTTTATTACTAACAAAAAAATTCACATCTTTGGATTTTACCCACTTAGATTATATCTCTGTTGTGAAAACACTTATAACTCTTATGGAATAGTCAGTCACAAATGTCACATCTGATAGAACATTTCCTTTTATGTTACATATAATTTTATTATCAAATATCATATGATTTAAAAAACAATATCAATAATCTATTTAATACATTTCTTCCTAGCATTCAATGTCACATTAATATTTAGAGATTTTTTTCTAACTATTTTTTCTTAATTGAACATTAAATTATTAGTGAGGATAGATATACAGGAACGATAACTGTTAATTTATTAGAAAAAAAATCATTAAAACATTTTAATTATTTATCATAATTAATAAATTATATTTTTAGTAGATAGATATTAGGATGTCATTTTTATATATTTTTGATTCCCTAATTTTTTACATATATTTTCCAAATAGATTCCATTTCATTCAATTTCACCCACCCTCAGATCAAGGGTAATCAAAAGGAGTAACCTGTTAAAAAAATCTGATTTCTGTCCAAATATTCCATATAACTAGTATTAATTTATAAATTTTTTTCTTCCATATTGATATGAATTATGTCTAGAAGTCTATTTCAATTATCTTAACAGATAATGGGTTTCGTAATATCTTCAGGAGGTTATTCATTTTGATCATAACATATCATTAATTATTGAAGAGGTTTGTTATACATTAATTTTATTAGAAAATAATTTTTTTTATAACATGAACTCTAACTATTAGAAAAAATAAAATAACATTGAAATTTTATAGGAGATTTTTTCTCATAACAACTTATGAAAAAATTCCCATCAATTAGATTCTATTCTTATTTAAGAACCAATGATTTTTTGAAAAAATCAATCAAAATACTTATATTTTTTTAAATCCATTACTCCTTAAATGTGTATTATTTTTGTATTACTATTTTAGTGTTGTTTTTAAGTTATTTCACAATCCTATCTAGCTCCACCTCTTACATATTATGTCATTTAATTTTTTAAATATTTTTTCCCTTCCATTTTAATAATATCTCTTACTCTATAATTCTTATTGTCAGTATCCTTTCTCAATAACCATTATTCATTCGTTATTTTTACAGTATTATCAAGGAAGTATTAATGTTCATACCAAGATAAGTACACCATGTTGTTTTATCACATACTTCATCTTCACTAGTTGTGGTTTCTTGATGTCTTTCAACATGAGGTGAGTAGATTATGAATTTTTTAGTATACACTTCCCCAAAATGGATACTTGAGGAAAAGTATCCTTAATTTTCATATTTCGTCATTATTTTTGTAAAATTATTTGGAAAATATTTATTTCTCTAATTATATATTAAGACTCCCATTTATGTTTTATAACATTTGTTGATGGTCTTTCTTCATTATCATCTTCCTCATACTTACCACATTTATTTTTTGAATATTCAACTGTTTGATCCCAAAATCATATATATTTAAAAAACTGTATTAGTATTTTATCCATACAATTTCATTTTACTTTCTTAATTTCATTTTATAAGAATTTTATAATTCTCTTATACTCTTAATCCTTTTAGTAGTCATTTTTAGATTCACTTGATTTCTCTTATTTTTTTCAATGAGATTGTGTTTTATGTTGGACTCAAATTACTTTTCTACCATCATCATATTCTTAAAAAGTGGAATATTTATTATCTCATATGAATGGAAGAAAGATTTATTTCTTAAATGGATAAATCATCATTATCTTTTAATGGGGAAATTTTAAAATCATACGAGGTGTAAAAGTTGTTCATAAACATATTGAAAATAATTGAGTTTTCCAATTTTAATATATAACCTATGATATTTTTTATTATATAATAAAATATAATGAATTATTAATAAATTATTTCATCATAATTCATTCTCATATAGTTAAAATTACTTCTCCATATTTATATCTTTATAATTTGAACCTTATCATTCCATTCAAAAGTTCTTTCCAATTTATTTTAAATCTCATTTCTTATTTGTTGTCCTGTTAAATTTTTATATAATTTTTATAATATGTAATGTATGGAAATAATTTAAAAAATCCTATGGAACATTCAACTTTTTTTAGTAATACACATTATAGGATA
Organism: Viscum album; assembly: GCA_963277665.1. Classification (NCBI taxonomy): domain Eukaryota; kingdom Viridiplantae; phylum Streptophyta; class Magnoliopsida; order Santalales; family Viscaceae; genus Viscum; species Viscum album. The sequence goes on from CAUJRU010000207.1 coordinate 835,311, forward strand.
TTTCTTCCATTTTGGGAATCATACAACAATATCATTTATGACTTCTCTACCAAGTGAAAGTAGATATGGTATCATCATATTATTCTTTAAATTTCAGTTTTTTATTTAAAATAATGGAATAATTATTAAATTCATTGAATTTAGATTATCCATATGCAATATAATTTGGATTAAAAAATATTGAACCTGAGTTCCTTGATACAAATTGATATACCTAAGAATGAAATGTTGTACTTTAAATTGTGTGGAGTTGGTTGAATCAATGAATCTAATGTTAAATTGTTTTCTTAAAATATATACTTGTTATTTATTATTGTACAAATAAATAAAATAAACAATTTTAAAAATTTAGAAATACTAAAAAAATATGATTAACCCAAGGCACATATTAACTGTACAAGCTTCACCACTAATGTGGTTGGCCACATCATTACTATGATCTGGCTAAATATGATTCATATACTTTCCACTAATTCCAAATATGATTACATTTGTATTTTTTAAATATCATATTGAACCCAATAATGTTTCCAAACACTTTTTACATATTATTGATTATACTGATTATTGGTATTTGATAAAAAAATAATTTCATATAGTGAAAAATATATTTAAATGACCCATGGATTTTAGCGCATTAACAAATAAGGTATTTTCCTTCACCTAAAAAACTATTAATTAAAATATATATTTTGAATCACTATAATACAATTAATCCATCTTATTTGTATATTATAATGGTTAACACAAGAGTTAAAATTAGAATATGTTGTGTTTTTTCATCTCAACGTTTCTCACGTTGACTAATAGGTTCTTTATGGTTGTTAGAGAATATGGTCTCCATATTAATTCTAGATAACTAATAATACTACTTATTTTAAATTTTTTATATATCTAGAATATTTATTTTAAATTATTTTTCATATTTTTAATATAAAATCACTTTTTTTATAATTTAATTCTTCATTATTTCCAATCCAACCAATCTAATAAGTTTATCTTTAAATACAAATGTTTTAATACCAAACCAAAATCCGTCAATGATAACCTCTTCCATTATAAAACTTATTAATTCCTCACAGTCACCATCAATCATCAGTTAATGTCCTTTTAAATGGACAAAAAAAATTCATTCACATTGACTCCTATGTATGCAAGAATAATATACAAAAAACATTTCAGAACAAAGTTGACTCTCTCATGAAATAAGTTATATATATCATTCATGGTTGTGTAATGAGATTCCAAGTATTTGAGTGATGATTTACTATGAAATTCTACCCCACAATAAATCATGATATAAATTTATTAAATAGAGTGAAAACACCTCAAACTCGAGAACAAAATTAGATTCCTATTCATCCTTAGTATACATTAATATATCATCATTATCTTCATGGTGTGAACTATTATTATTTATTTTTAACAAGAGCGCTTACTGAATTTGGTATTAAAAATCCTTTCTTAATATTGAAAATTTAAAACAATATCAAAGTATCAATATATTTTACTTCAATAAGTATGATCTAAAAATTCCTCAAATTCACAAATTTCTCTAACATACTCTTTTTAACAAATTTTAAACTAACTTTTATAGATCCCCAAGTTCCTCTCAAGGTATATTTTAATATTAATTAAAATATTCTTATCCATTGAATAACATAGTTTATTTTCTAGTATTTTTCAAGACATACTCTTATGCCGGAGTAATTTCACTCTTATGTATTAAATTCTAAGGTATTTATTTGAATTCATTTCTATATGACTCATACATTCCATTAGAGGAATCTTATATAGATCCCATGTTTTTGAATATTCCTCCTCAAATTGATTCAGTGACTCTTTTATATGATAACTTTTCTCTTATTTATAACATACATTGACATATTATATCAATATTATACAACCTGTATGTTTATTTTTAAAATTATATTATATAATATTAAATTATTCTCTTGAATTATCAAAAAATTATTACCCAACTTAAATAAATTTTTAACAACTAAATGGAATACTCAATAACATCCAATTATTCTTAATCTGGATTGAGAAAATAAAATAAATATAAAACACCCTTTGGTTCTTCAATATAAAAATGGAAACTCCTTGATGTGTTACATGAATTGTATAAATTATACACACCATGAAATCCATAACAATATATATTCTATGATGATGTTCTATACACAAAATATAATTAAACCTCATATTGATCCTCATGACATGTTATCATTGTCACATTATGCACCGTATATGATTGAACAAGGGTCCTGACATGTATTCTATGATCACACACCATGTAGAAATTCCACACAACCAACTTTCTTCACACCACCATATATGATATTTTTGTGTTCTTAATTATTTATTAGATAGTTATTGGTCATGTTAATTTGAAATAACATGTTGTACCAAATTTTATAAATACATGGAAATTATGGAAAAGGAATGAAAATAAAAATTTATAGAAATTAATCAATCAAATAAAAAAAATTAAATAATAATGCGTCTACATTGAAACCTATTGAAGGTTTTGGGGTTAAACATAGGTTGTTTTCTTGATATCAAATTATGTTTTAATTTTTTCAAATATATAATATCCATAAAACCTCATAAAGAATTTCCAAGAATATTCTAGAGAGGATCATTTGTAATTAATTTTTTATTATGTTTTAATTAAAATTTCCTCACATGTGATATCTTTTAATGATTAAATATTACATTTCTATTGTCATATAACAAATTTCTTGGTTAATATAAGCATTAAATCCTCATGTTTTTATCCACAAATGATCTATAATTCCGTAAAAAATCTCTTTGTATTCAGTGGGCCAACATAATGAAATCTAGTTCTTCATGTTATTCACTAATTATCATAATGAGGGGAATCTCTTTTACTATCTTTTTATTATATGAGAGGGAGGGGTTTTTCACACTAGGTGTTAAGAATTTTTTTTTCTGGATAATAACTCTCATACAATGAAAAGATATAAATTGGATTATAGAAATAGTGGTAATATTTAATAATTTCACAATTTACTATATCAAATATTCATTTTATATTATTTCCCATGTCTAGTGGTAACTATATTATAACTATTATATTTATCGAAAGGATCTCATTTAAATGTATTTTGATAAATGAATAAATTATTAGATATATTTAAATGATACAAAAAATATATCATTTTTTAGCCCTTTACTCGGCCAGTTAATATTTATAGTGATGCTGGATACAGATGGAACTCGACTTATGTGGTTGATGCTGATAGAGACTCGACGGGTATAATGGATAGATGGAAGGTCTAGTTTTATCCTAGGAGGTGGCAGCTTGCGACTCTTGACTGTATAGGTTTTTAAATGTTTTAATTTTATGGTTTTGGGTTTTCCATTTTGAATTTTGAACTTCGTGGCAGTTCCATGGTTTTTTGAATTCTGGAATAGGGTCTTAGGTAGTTGGAATGTAGTTTCTAGTTTCAGTAAGTGATGTTCCCACATTTCTTAATGTGGATTTTTAAATTATTAAAAAAATGGATTAGAGGAGGATAAAAATTAGAAATAATTGAACTCATATTTCCCATAGTTAAATGTTTGGTGATTGAATTTATCTAATCTACATTAAATGAATAATTATTATTTCAAAACATGATAATTATAATTATTATAAATGTTAAATTTAATAGAAACTAATGACAATATATATATAAATATCATGTGACCCACTAAGAATATTTCAATGATTCATTTAGTGAAGTTACCCAAGATCCATGATTATCATCTACAATCATGTAAAATAAATCATAAATAATGATTTTAATTTATTAATGATTATAACCCTTCTATATATACTACTCTATAATATAATAGATTTTTCATGATATGTTTTCAAGAATAATTCTATATTATTTCATCTACCAATATACTTATTTTTATCTTTTTTGAGTTTTTAAAGTATACTCATCAATGATCTACCATATCCATTGATTTAATAAAATCTCTATTAAAATAAGAGAAAAATATTATTCACCTCCATTAAATCAGATGAAAATTAAATCTTTTACATATTGAATTAATTTCATTACACTTACGGTATTCCCCATGTATTCTACATAATTATAAGAATATATTGTGATATTTTTTATTCATAAATTAAAATACATGGTTAGAGATATAAATTAATAATTATGTAATATGTAAATGCTGATAAAATAAATATTACATAGTAATATCCAATGAACCACATAAAATATATAAATTATATTTGTTATTTTATCATCAAAACCTCTCTTTTTTAGATTTCAATGGGAAAACATTATGGGATGGTGTCTCAATATATTGTAATCCAACATCTAAAGATATAAAAACATCAATTTTTATAAAATAATTGTTTTATATAATTTTTAATATATGTTCATGAATATTATACTATTATTTATATGTTCTCATTATATAAAGGAAATATTATACCCCTATGATTTAAAAATTACTCTAAAGAAAACATCACTTTAATTTTATTTAGATTAAGAAGCCAAATTTGAGAATATAATTTCTAATATATATTTTTAATAAAAAAAATTAAAATTCATTATGTTATATACCACATAATTGAGAAATAATGTTTTCTATAATATGATAAATGAATTTACTTCACTAGATATGGATTTAAATAAACAAAAAGCATCATCATACAAAAACAAGTCTTCCATTACAAATCCCATTTGAGCCTATGGATGAAATTCTTTGATAACCACATTAATGGCATGAATCCTTTTCCACCCCTAATTATTTATGATTTCCATTGCATGTTTTCAATTTTTGGTGTGAGGGAAAAGATTTCATATAGGGATCATTCATTAAAATTTTAAACTATTCATCAAATGCTTAATAAAAAAAATCCATTTAATTATGTGGAGTAAATTTCATTAAGTAATCATTTAGAAAGAAATATATTATATTTAACATGATCGAAATGTAATTGAAAATTTGGAAAAGGGGGGAAATGATAAAAAGATTAAAGCATCAATCAAAAAATGTTTTAAAAAAGAATAAATTGGAAAAAGGTAATATAAATTCTTATTGGTTGATTACATGAGTTATTCTATAAAGAATTTAGTTATATAGAAATATTTAATTCTTATCCCATCACCATTAAGTTATTTCTCCTATGTAACTCTTCACTTTTTTGTTCTTGTAAATATCTATCCATTAACCCATGCATTTTTTGTTTCATGATTCATGAAATGTTTTTTAAATGGTTATGTTTCTATAAAATTATTCTCTCTATTATAAATTTTACTTCCATTCTAATGACATAGTAAAACGAATTAAAATTTTAAGTGCAATATAGGAAGATTATATATGTTTAGAGATAAAAAAACTCATATATTATCATTTTTAGTTGGTGAATGAGTGATACTAATTGATACATTTCACTCATTATGATTGGAGTGAAAGTTGTGTGATCAGATTGTTATATTATAATCATATGCATTGAAGGTGAATTTTTTTTACTTATATTTATAGTAAATATTTGTGCTCGATATCATTTTACAGTAGGTAACTAGTTTATATCCACTTGATTCGATAATCAAATATGATATTTATTATTAAGAAAAAATATATATTTTTGGGATTTTCTATTTTTTCTAAGGCACTTTACTAGATTAATTATGGGGGAAATGATATAACATATTTATAAATTAATTTTAATTGAATTATTTTATACATTTTTTATTGAAAAAAACATAATTTATAATCAATGATCCTATTTTGATCATAAAAATAGATGTAAATTACAGTTCATTTTTATCCAATTAACATGTATTTCTCTATTTTGATCATACATTTCATGTCCTTAAATTAAATTCATTGGTTAATATTTTCTTAGAATATTTCAACTTTTTTTACATATTTCAATGAGGAATTTTGCAAGACTAGTCATTTAAATGACCATATGGCTCACAGAAGTGGTCTTAATGAATCTATCAAAAAATATGGAATAATAGTATCGATTTAATTTCTATAAAAAAAATATATAAATATAAATGTAATAAAACAATACCAAATGAAAAAACAGATTCCAAAAAAATGGGAAAGTATGATTAGCCCAAAGTAAATTTAAATATAGATGAATCCATGGAAGAAATGAAGACCTAAAATTCTACTAAAACATGGATTATAATTCAACCTTTTTTCAACATATCCCAACCCCTTGAAAGATGAATTTGAAAATTTATATTGAAACATATATGTCCTATAAAAAATTAATCTTTTTTTTTGGAGGAAATTGAGAAAAATTTATAGATATATGTGTGCTCACATTTTGGCAACATAAAAATTTAAAATACTATAAAGAAATAATTATTTCTTAAAATAGACATATAATTGTCTAAAAACAACCAATTGCCATTAAATTTATTTTAAATATTGAAAAGATGTAGATAAAAAATTAGAGAATTTTTTATATCAAGATATCGTGACTATCAAATTTTTATGTTAACATTAATGGTCATTTTAGAGGGAAATAAACATCTGCATTGGGATATAAATACATGTTCATCTTCACATATCAAGGGGTTATAACTTTAGAAACATATGAAGAGATATTGGTATGAATGATCCTTGACCATGGTCTTAGAGGACCTTCTAGAATCTTATAATAAAATCAGATTGAAGTCTTTATAAATTAATTTATTTTTCATCTTTATTCATCTTTTCATTGTATTAGCATGTATGTAATACAATGTTACTATTTTGAGTTCAATTTATTTTTCATTACAAAATCTTATTCAGATATCCTTTCAATAGTTTAATTTTATTATTTTATATTTGACTAATTTTGGATGGAATCAATTTCCTAAACCTAATTTATATTTCACCACAGGCTTATATAATATAAATTCAATTTGTGTGTGTGACTAGGGATTAATGCTACACTCTTATTTCACATGTCATTTTTTACTTTTTAATCTCCCTAATAGAAAAAAAGTAATAGTTATTCACCATATCCATGGAATAATAAATAGATATTTGTTTGTGTTTAACGCTAATGATGTTAGATATATAGGGCGGTGTATTTCATGAATGTTAAATTGACATGGTGTGCTTATATTATTTTTTTTAAGGATTATAGACTAATATAGATAATTTATATATTTCATGGATAAGTTAAACACATAACCCAAAATGGTTAATTAACTATTTACTATCGATTGTATATATCTATGTGGGGATGTATACCCATGTCTAAGAATGGACTATACAAAAACATGATGAAATATGATAATACATCTAATGTTTCATGAGTTCTATTTAAATTTTCATTTTTTGCATTCTCAAAGTCATTAATGTATTATTCACCCATATTTTAAAATCACCCGAATTAATTAATATGTGTATAAATAAATCAATTAATAAAAACCAATTAAATAATAATAGTTATATAAATAATAAATACCACCCCATATTAATGTACAAAATAACAATTGATTCTAAAAAAATACTAACACTACTGATTTTTCTACAAGTGTGTATCTATAAAAATTGTATCATACCATTGAAACGATAATGGTTGATATGTGATATTCAACATTCTTTATCATTTTTCATCATTAATATTTTTTTTTTTATTTTTTAATATTAATAATACAAGATAGTAATTAATAATATTATATATATATATTTTTTTTGTTTCATAATATTATTGTTGAATAATATTTTTTGAGGAATGATAAATTTGAACGGTATTTTCTGTCATATTATTATAATCAATATTTTCTAAATATATTTCAATTTTGATGTGTTATTATATATAGTCTCAAAACATCATTTGATCTATACTGTTTCATTTGGTTTTTTTATAGTTTCTAGGGTATATTGTAGAGGGATATAGTGCTTGAAAGTATAGATTTTGAAATTTTTTAGGACAAATTGCGTGTTTTTTAGAAGATTCATGCCATATGTGATGGCTTGGGCTACGTATGGCCTTACAAGTCTAGTGATTTTTTAGGTTTTATAATATAAGATCTAAATTAACACATTATTGTGTTATACCATGATATATAATATTTTTAGTGATTCTTTTCTCATATGTGATCTATTCCCATTTTGAGGGATGCATATAATATTTTGGTGTTATGAGTCATGGTGGAATCCATTTTATTGGATATCATATTGAGTGGTTCATTGATAGTGATTTTATAAGAAATCATGTATGGTAAAATTATAGTTTTTGAATCCATTTCCCCTATATTAAATGGATATGGAAGTTCTTTACTATGGTGTATTTTAGGAGATATTGTAAATTTTGTGTGTGGAGAAACTATTTCATGGATTTTAGTACAGATATTTTTGAGTTTATTTCTAAATAACCATTTTTCTACAATTATTTGGTGAAGGTTAAACCAGTTTATAAAATGGGTGAAATAACTATGATGTTTGTGTGACAAAATCCATTTAAAATTACATAAAATCAATATTAAAGTGAACTGATGATATGAATGAATATTGTTTTGATTAACCATTCTATGGTATGAATACCTCATGATTTCATAAAAAATTTGTTTTATATTTACTTAATATTGTTATCATGAATTCCCTAAAACCCCAGAAAACTCTTGGATATCCTTGGGTTCTATTTTTCAGTTCCTAAAGGATCAATGAATATTGCTTCTTATGATCGGATTACATATTAATCAAAGGTAAAATTTCTTCTCTCTTATATTCTCTTCATCTATTAAAAATTACTCTCCATTCACCCTTTTAAAAATTAAATGGTAGGGGATAAATTTCAAATGATATTTTTATTGAATATCGATTCATGGCTTCGGTTTTTTCTATTTGTTAATTATATTTTTTTAGAAATTCATTGGTGGTGTGGTCATATTTCTTCATTTCATTATTATTTTAAAATAATTTAATATTTTCATAAGGAATGGGATTTAAAATATGACTTTAATTATCATTTGGTAATGTGGAATTATCATTTATTTTTATACGTCAATTAATGATATTGGATTGATTATAAAATATAATGAATTTGAATTGAAAGAATTAGAATGAGTATTTTCATTCAATGTGTTTTATCTGTTTGTGTTATTAATAATTCATTATTGCATGGATTGATCGATAAACCAATAACTATGATAACTTGGTTGATTTTGATGACTTTAAAATGATCATAATGTAATAATCACTCAAATATGTTAATTTAATGTTAATAGTAACATCTGGAATTGATAATAGATGTTATTCATGCTTGATTTCTATTAAGTACCACTATTTGTATTTGACTGTGTTAGATTTTCGTTATATACATCATTAAATATATATTATTATTTATTATCACTATAATCAATATTATTATCGTTATAACCTTGTTTTCATAATTATGGTTCGGATATAGTCGTTTGTTCTGGAATAATCCGAGGAGGTTGATGAGTTGTCCTGGTGATAGTGGGTGATGTGGTTGATATGAGATATGATATAATTGATGTTCGTTAGTAATGGGGATTATATCTATAAAATTGATATACTTTATAAGGATGATTTTGTTATAATTATTATTATAGAGTTATTTTAGATGGTTATATTTTTTATGAAATGATGTATATACATCATGTAGTTTTTTCATACTACCAAATAATATATAATGGAAAAAATATAAATTAATGGGAATGTATTGAAATGAATTTAAATGATTGATGTAATCAAATAATTATCGAATAATATGTTAGGGTGTATTAATGGAGTTTTTAGTAAATGAATATATGAATGTATGATTTGATTGAACGATGAAAATGTTAGGAATTGAACTAAAAACACATTAATTACCTCTCATAGCTTATATTCTTTGACACCGTATAGTGGTGTTTATCATTATGATGCTTCATTGGTCAATGTGGGATATAATTTTTGCGGGGGTGAGAGTGTTTCAAAAAAATGGTATAAATCCATTTAAAAATCATCATCCACTTCTTATTTTCCCCATAATTTCATTTCCCTCTAAGGTATCTAATTTTTTTATTAGAGCTCCATGATTCCTTCTTTAAATAACTAAAACATTATTTTACCAAGAATTATACATTGTGGTGTGATTTTAATGGTAAAATATTATGGAGAAATAGTTCCATCACTTAATCAATGGGGTTAGAGTATTGATAAATCCTGAAACAATCAACCTTATTTACCTTGTGGATATTCTCCTTAGATTTAACAATGAGGACGACTTGATATGAGTGTTTTCCAAGATCCCCATCTATTAATAAATTTCATCTTTTATATGCATATATGGTCTATAAATTAACATATAAATTATGGCCCAATGTCTAAAATGATTTGGGCTTTCCCTTTGAGTTTAAATCTTCAATTCCGAAACCCTTATATTCTTTTGATTATTCGACATACAATAGGGTAGTTTTTTATCATAATTGGATACATAATCTCTATTTTTATCCAATAAACCCTTATATACTCATTGATGATGTATTTTCCAATGAATTATTGTATTTCATATGGATTTAAATTAATGATTTTTATATAAAAAACATTAGGATCGTTTTGACTAATGATCCAATTTCTACTCATCTTTAAACTACTATGGAAACTTGCATGTAAAATTTAATTATCGAAAATTTGGGGGTAACAACTAACAATAACAAGACACCAAGGGCTACCTCGAAAGAAATAAAATCACATGATGAGGTTTATATGTATAGGGTTACTATAACAGAATGTCATTCAAGTACTAATTCTATTCTTACAGACTCTATAGTGAGGACGTACAAATGATCCCCAATGGAGGAAGTAACCCAATAAGTGTCTACAACCTATGTAGATTAGTATTTTTTTCATTATTTCAATGATACAATTCCAATATAGTTTATTCCTAACATGTCAGTTTTAGGATTGCAATTGGTGGGAGGTGACATTTATGGAAATCATAGAAGAATGAGAACATTAATACTGGACCTAATGAATAAACTACATATTTAATATGAATAGTGAAATAAGTTTAAGGAGATAAATAGAGGATCACTAGTCAAGTAGAATGAGGGATATAAATTATTTGGGCCTAGAAGAAATAAGAGTGATGACCGAATGATAAAGTAAAAGGTAGGACACGAATCAAATGACTTACAAATAGTATAAGATAGTGTTTCAAATGACATGGAAATATGTGTAAAGGATTCCTCTTATGTCTGATCATATATGAATGATTAATTTCAAAATTGATTATAATCATTGTTGGAAAATAAAAATTCAATAAAAGTATTATAGATTAGAGAGTTTACTTAGTGGTTATAGTTATAAGTAATTGTTAACTGTTGTATATATCAAAGAGGGGTGGGGGATAATCATATGTTCAAAACCATTATATAAAATTCCATCCATTATTTTTAATATTTTACCACTTTTTAATTCTAATCTATGTTAATAATTAAAATTCTTGGGATATTTTCTGTAACTAATAATAAACAAGAACAAACAATAAAGAATAAAAAGTAAATAGTAGTTCAAACTGTTTTTACAAGGTTTATCACATCTGAAGAAACCAATTTATTCTTATGTGAAGGATGTTCAATACATATATTTCCCACTAATAATTATTATGTAACAAAATTTTGTTTGAAAATGATTTTCATAAACAGAAGTGTTTACCCTGCACATCAAAGGGGGTTTTGTATCATCATATACCATTGATCACACAATATCCCATTGTGTTTGTTATTTACTTGAATCCCACGTGAATTTAGTCTTCTTAATTGTATAGAAACTCCTGAAATAATTATTTAGATATCATGCTAGCACAATATTCCAAAACATTAGCATATTTTAATCCCCTTCTTGTCTACATAGTGACTTTGAGTTCCTTTTGATCTTCTATCAAACTGTTAGAAAATTAGTATCTATTATGTTAACATATTCTCATATCATACTGATAATCATTCCAATGGTCTTTTCAACTTAATGTTAGAAGAATTTGGAAACAATGTCATAGAGACTCTATAAACAACTATTGGTTTCACTCCATCATTTTCTTATTATATTTATCATTTCTGCAGTAGTGAGTATCATGGGAATGAGTTTCTTATTTCCTATTCTATTTCATTGAAACAATATATCTGAATATTATAAATAGTCTTGATAATTATTATTTGATATAGATTTTTTTATTCATTCTAAACAAAACATAAAATTCATGTTGTTATCTTATAATGATAACTATTTGTTTCATGTATCAAGAGATATTATATGTTTTTCACCGAATATTGGTTTACCCAATAGTTATTTTAGAAAACTATCACTACCTCCCTCTCTCTAAAAAATTTTGATCCTGCATATATCATCTGGTTAGAAATTATATTTATTATATTTGTCATATGAAATGTACTTACAATCCTTATAGTGATTCTACCGTATTTTTTCTCAACATTATTTATATGGGTATCTCCATAATATTTAGTGAAAAAATAGAGTTCCCTTTTTGTTTTCCTTATCATTTTTATTCTCAAATAAATAAATATTTAAGATATATCAACATTAGTATCATGAATATTTTAAATAAATACTAAAAAAATCCCCATAGATATAAAATATTCATATTAATATGAAAACAATAAAACAAATCAATTTTTTAGTATGTATTTTGAATTTTCAACAAGATATTACTTCTCCTGGTGATATGATTAGTTCATAATTCCCCAAATTTAGTCACAATTATTTTTGTTATATAATAATCCATTTATAATATCATGGGAATCATATAAATTATTCTTTATTTGGATCACCAATATTGAATTTTAAATATTATAATTTTAAAATCAAAATATAATGCAACATTGATCTCTATTTATTCATCTCATCCAAATTTACAAATTCATAGAATGAATCATCGATTAAAAAAGAATCATGATGTTTATAATTTCAAATAACATTAAAGTCAATTGATTTAATTCTTATTTTTAAAAAAAATAGTACTCTAATATTTCATAAACATACACATGTATTTAATATGAAGTTTCTGGATGACAACTCAAAATATATTGTTAGCTCAACTGTAGGATGAAGAATTTAATCAACACATCAACTATAAATATATATAAATTCAATGAATCCCAACATATATAAATATTTTTCTAGTGTCTATCTTCTATGAACTAAAATAGGTTTCATTATATTATTGAATTTCATATCTCATAAATGACATGAAGTCCACAACTCAACTCATTGGTGTTCTAATCCTACGAAGTTATAAACTATATGATATATAGAAATGTATAAGGACCCAACCATAAATATAACATATTCTATTAAAATTAAACATGAAACCACTTTATTATATTACCAATGCTCCTTTATGTTTTTTTTCTTGATATTTAAGTCATAACTCTTTCATAAAAACCCATATATTTAAAAAGATTACACTTCTAATAAGAATATATTTTTATCACAATATATATATTATAATTAAACATGATTTCTTATTATGAAAATATTTCATGACTTTTAAAATGAATTATTCTTTTCCATCAACCATCCTTAAAACCAACAAAAAACATATTAAAATGTAGATTTCCCTATAGAGCTCATTAAGGTATCCCAAAGAAAGGAATGATATCTAATATCCGATGATTAAAAATAAATATTTTCTTTTTCAAATTTATAATTTGTTCAAAATAATCATTTTTCATACATGAGAAATCACTTTATCTACCCAAATATTTCAATAACCCATTGTTTATGAAAAAATAAAGGAAAAAATAAATATCATAATATTTTCTTCGAAAACATGAAAAAAACATGCTCTTATTCATAATGTTATACATATCACCCTTATAAATTAGAAAAATGTTATTTTGAAAAAAAATTAATTTATTTCATTTTCCGAAATCATAAGATTAACAAAAATCCCATATCAAGAATAGATAGACATATGGGTAACTTGGTAAAATATTCTCTATTTAACTCTTATAAATAGAATAATTTTATGGTTGATTTCTATACCCAATGCATTAGGGAGGAATTATAGACCCACCCATATTGGGATTGAAATATAACCACTAATAAGTGGTTAATAATATAACTATAATTAATCGGACTATCATAGAACCAAATTTAATCATATATAATATAAAAGAACCCAAAAAATCTTAACTCATAAAATATTAAAATTTAAAACATTACACTCATAAAATATTCTTTGCAATGATAAGAAAAAGTCCCCACATATTCAAATATATACTCTAATTAGAACACCGTTTTCCAATCCATAGTACCCAAAAAAGTTAAATATGAATTTTATATGAATATATCAGGCATTATTTTAAAGTAATATAAAAAATTGTTTAATAGAGGAAAAAAATTATTGTTAATGTAAATGTAAAAATAGAACGTTCATTTTGTCTTTTGTAATCAAAGTAACACATTTTGTAATAGGAGTCCTTCATTTAAACCATTTAATGAATGAAAAAAAATTATGAAAATTTATTTTTTATATAATTAAATTCTTACAATAATTTTAAAAACTAGGATAAATAATAAAAATTTTAGGAATGAAATAATTTAAATTGGATTTTTAAAAAATGTCTCGTTTCAAAAGTCTAGCCCATAACATATTTTCTTTAACATCATAAACCATAATTTAATTTTTTTACCTACTAAAAAACATATTTCAAATTTTTTACTACAATGTTTTATCTCTTATAGAGATATACATAATTATTTAATCATTTATGTTCACATCAAATAAGTTCACGATTTCTGACATATTGGTCAAAAATGAATTTGGTGTCTTGTCTATGGTTAAAGAGGTCATTATTCTATCAGTTAAAAATAATGAAATTATATTCAGTTTTAGACATAATAAATCTTATTAAAAACAAAAAATAATATTTTTTATGAATAAATAACTTTGTTATAATCCTATGGTTGGAAGGTAGTATTTATGTGTGGGTAACGTTTCCATTTTTAAATGGTTATTATGGAAAAAAGGTAAGTATTATCTTATATTTATATAATATTCATCTCATAATAAGTAACATATTATTTATTTTATAATTTATATATATACATATCATTCATGTTATGTGGTAGTGAAAAAAATATTCACATTTCTTAATTGACGTAGTTGTCCACAAGTACTCATTGACGACATAATCGTTTTTGGTTGAGCGGAATGGTAAGAAATTAAATGTTATATTATTCTTTTCATAATGAAAAAAATTCATGATTATCTAATTATTTCATATCTATCACATATATTATTTTACATTATCCTTTTTACCTTTTTTTTAAATTCATTAGTGAATAAAGAATAACATTGCTCCACAGTGCAGTAATCCACCATACCCTCGAGTGACATTATCATATACAAAATTTAATAAAAAGTAAGAATGCATGAATTATATCATAACACTATAATTATAATTATGTTATAAATATTATAAATATACATTGAATACATCATTAAATCTATCAGTAATAAGAGATAATGGAAAATAAATTAGATCGGTTTGTGATGCAGTTGTCTTTCGTACACATGAACTAAATTTTTTACACTTTATGAAAGATGAGTTATATCATGGTTGTTACATTAACAAAATGATATCTCAGTATATGTTAGATACCAGGGTTATAATTTTAGAATTTTTAATGAATATTTTATAGAGATTGAATAATAAAAAATTCTTAGTTAAGAATGACACAATTATTTAGAAAAATTTTTAAGGATTACAAATAATGATTGGTTAGACATGTTTTATGATGAAAAAATAAATCTACGATATCAAGGTACAAGTAAGAGAGGTACTTAGATAGGTATTGGATGATCAAAATGTAGATACCGTGATTTTTTATATGTCTTGTAAATATGTCATTGAATATTTGTGGAGCCACATGTAGAGATTTAAAGTTGTTACATGGACCGGTGATCCTAAAATTAAATATAAAAGATATTTCAAAATTTTATTATATCAGACAAAAATATTTTTTATAGAATAAGTTAATATTACATAGAATGGATTATTGGATCAGAAATCATATAGTATTATTTATTACGTAGCATGGGGATTACCCTAGGAACAACCTAAAGTTAGTTGGAATAGGATGTCAGATAGGGGAAACTTTTGGTGGTTGCATTTAATTAATTAATTTGTTTGTTTTTTTAATTTAATTAAATAAACCAATTTAATAAATATATGATAACCTTTAGAGAATCATGAGGGTAAGCCATATAATCCAAGGATCTTTGAGATGATATTTCACCCATTCATCATTTGGGGATTGATATTGGATGATGACTAACCACGAGATAAATGTTAATCGAAGAAGAATGACTACAAAATGTATTCTACATCCTTGGTAACCTTGTTATTTTCCAGAAATGATACAATATCAATTTTGGACTAATAAATTTTGGTCCCCCTGCCCCCCATGATTAATTTTTTATGCACAATTTATATCTTCTTTTAATATACAATAGTTTTTCATCACATTAGCCCTGTAATTTATTGATTATCATCATTTTTATTCATTAATCATTCTGAACAAAAAATTTTATAACTAACCTAAAAAATTACTAATGTTCATTACATAATGTTTTATTTGTTCTGTAAATATTTTTTCTTCACTCGTTCATTGAGGACATTTATTTTTGATGATGGTTGGAAAAATACTAAATGATAAGCTATTGCAGAATCAATCCTTGATGCAATGGGTCGATTTTATGGATAAAAAATCATTATTGAGAGCATTATTGATGTGAGATATTATTGAGGGGAATTAAATATTATATTTATGATTCTCATTACCTGTTTTTTCATGTGGTGAAGGTGAGGTGTGATAATGATTGATTTGTTGTTAGATCGGATGGTTGGAATCTGGCCGTATTCGATAACAAGACTCAGTCACCATTTATTGGGGGTATATGGGAATTTAATTAATAATTTTTGTTCGAATAAGTGAGAGTGGTGACTGTGTCTCTGTTTATAAGAGGGAAGAAACTGACCGGAAATGGTGGAAGGTTACAAGTACTTGAGTTTGTGGTCCTTGGGTCATTGTGATGCACAATGCAATGGAGGTGGTGCAATTTTGGGAAACTATGTTCCAGGAGTGGTCATGTGGATGAACCACTATATGAGTTGAGTATTTAATTAGGGATAAAATGTTTGAATAGTGTAAAAACCCAAATCTTTTTTAGGTATTTTTTTCTTTTCTTTTTTTTTTGAGAAAAAGGGAATTTTTTGGATATTTTTAGAGTACACGATGTGAACCTAGTTACTGTGGGTGAATGTGCACTAGCCATGTAATGACCGAGGACATGGCCAAGTGTGGTGACCTGGAGACAACCTAATGCAGTGGCCAAAAAAGGTGAGTACGCGCTGTAACACCCCAGGTAAATAAAGAGTATGACATTTTAATATTTATCCATATTTGTGAATAAAATATTAATAGTACTTTAAAGGGGACTCTATCCACGATGGCGTACCCAATACGCAACAATGAGTTTCTTGGGAATCTTGCTTTGCACTCTAATAATAAAATAATATTATTTTAAATGGTAGTTTACGCCTAGCCGTTGTAATGGCGGGAATGAATAGAACTAACAAAAAATTGATTATATATGTATGTCAAATATTTTTTACTCCTTACAATAAATGTGATAGGATTAAAAATGCGAATGAATCCAATTTTAAGCGTAAACATTCCAATATTCTTTAAAAGGTCGATTAACCGCCTTTTAATGAAGAACCTCTTTTAAATCCACTTTTTGACAATTTTATAAGCTCTACTTTTCAAAATAAACATATTATTTATGATTGGGACATTGAAATTTACCTTGGGTTAATTTTTGGTATTTTTCTGACAATGTTCATTTTTCAATGAATAGTGAAAAATACTGCATTTTACATCAAAACTGCGTTTTCATATAATTTAATTATATGGTTATATTATCTTCTTAATTTGTTTTAAATTGTAATTATAATATATTTTTACCATGTAATTCAATGATGGTCATTAAGATTAATTTCACTTTGTAATTAGGCATAAATAAGTGCCAAACTTTTCATAAATATTGTTTCTAAAAAAACCGCTATTTGTTTTGACAACGGGAAGTTTTTTTAAATTAATATATTGAAATTTATGTCTTTGAAATTTGGTAAAATGGATTACATAATTGGAATCAGAAGGTCCAAATTATGTAATTAAGACTTTTGTTTTTGGACATTATGAATAGTAACGACAGTAATTATCTTTAATTATCTTGATTAATGAGTAATCGGGTAGTTATAGATAATAAGATAATATCATAATAATAATAAATGACCACAAAATGTTTCCTAAGGCTACTGGTTGTCTCAGGGACGACCATGGGATTCCTTGTTCCAAACTTGGGGTCCCCATGGAATCACTTTTGTGAGAAAGTGACTATTTATCTTTTTATTTTTAAAGAATGTTAAATGTAACAAAGAATGTATCACCTAAGTAAAATATTTTCAATTTTGTCTACATAAATGATCTTTTGGACTATAAGTATTCATTGTAATGATAAAAATATTTACTACATCAGAGTATTTTTTTATAATTTTTAGACATTAAATAAATTAAATTATTTATGACATCGTGATGATGCAGCGATGACCTCATTATTTAATGATTTAAATAAAATGGAAGGATAATGTAATATCTAAGACCTAAACATGTCCAAAACCTATTGGATGGGTGGCTTGATAACCCATATCACCTTATCCTCGAAAAAAATCAATGTGGAACCATTAAAATCCGAAACTCATTTGGAAATAATGTTACATTTTATATATTTCCAAGAGTGCCCCTCCTCTCCTCTTATAAGAGGCCCCCACCTCTACCTCCTTACCCACACATCCAAAGCCATTGGATCGACCAAACCCTGCCCATTTTGTCTCTCCAAATCCCTCTATAACTCCTTCCAGCCTCACTTTGTGAAGAATCATTTCCAAGGAAGCCTTTGAGCTCAAATCAAATGAAGTTACCCGATTTTAAGGTAATGTCTTTATTTGAGTCCTTTTGTTATATTTTACTTCTCCAACCCCCTAAACTCTTTTTACTCTTTTCTTTTGTAACAACTCCATTATATTCAATATACTAGGATGTTGTTATAATAAGTATTCGAGCTACACTTACACACACCTACATCTAATGGTTAAAGAACATACTGTTTCCGTGGATGGTGAATTTCTGCCTCCCGAAACGATGATTGTTCAACATTATTCTAACACCTTCAAAGGTGGACATTAAGATGACACTATATTTATATATGATATCTAATATGTTTATGTTTTACTTAAGCTTCTTTATTTTTCATTTATGGAATACCTTTATGGTTTCCATTATTGGTAAACATGATATCTTCATTTAAGGAAGTGCGGACTACCGCCCCCTCAAAGTGATTTGATTCGTTAATACCATATGTGGTATGTATAAAGGATATATTTAATGATATTATAAATGATACCATACTTGAATTAAAATACTATTATGTATCATTATGTTTTAATTCCATTAAATATGAAATATAAATGGAAGTAGCGTTCATGCGTACGTACGGCTTACCGTCTCAATGAACGGTGCATTTCATTTCTTAACTCTAAATGTTATGTAATACTATAAATTAATGAATATACTGGATATATATGATATATATGATATCTACATCATGAATAAAATTATGGATATAATGAACATTTGGCCACATGAACAACATGTAATTGTAAGAAGTCCACTTTCGACTTAAGAACCAAATATCGGCAAAACAAATATTATTAACATAAATGATTACATAATGTGTATGACATTTTAATAAGTAATATAAAAGTAATAATTAACTTGAAAAATATTCATAAGTAAGTAGAAATTATCTCATGTCTATTATTCATGAGATTAAAGAACGATCGAGTCAAGTCGGACCCGGGGTAAGGGATCCTACTCCTCTCTTTCTTTTTAAGTACAATATTTTATGTCATTCCTTTTAAAGCTCATCTTTCTTGTTATTGGGATGTTATTTTATACTAAAATTATTGTAATTTTTATGTTCAAATGATGAGAGACCCTATTCTCTCTAATCAATCCATTTTGGAAGTTTTGAGTGGCGCCGTTAGGCTGCCGAATTTTCGTAAGAGATATAACATCTCTCTTTCCTATTAAGTACTCTCCTTTTTGTCACTTATTTTAAGATTCTCTTTGTTATGATGGGGGATGTTCATTTATATTCCTCTCACTATACATTTTATGGTAATATTATGAGATACCCTATTTCCTCTCATCAATCCATTTTCGATGTTTTAAGTGGCGTCGTTAGGCTCCCGAGTTTTCGTAAGGGATTTTTCATCTCACTTTTATTCCCGTGATATTTATGCTACATTTGCCACAATTTCCTTTGATTGGTGTATGTAATCACTATTATTATACAATTTTTGTAGTATAATTTCATTTATGGGTTTTTAAATCTTCATTGTATGACCCTTCTTCCATGGGGTGTACGTTTCGAATGTTACCCAACTCGGTAAGGGGACCTTTCACCCTCCTCTTTTTAAAAGACTTATTTTGTTATGTCTTTTAATTCACATAATATTGTGTTGGGATATGTTATTTTATATCCTTATTGATGTAAATTTTATGTCCAAGTGATGAGATTCCCTTTTTATCTCTCATCAACTCATTTTCTGAATTTTGAAGTGATGCCGTTAGGCTGTCGAATTTTACCACAGGAACTTTTTAACCCAATTTCGATTTCTTTGGGTTCAACATGTAGTTATTGAATATGTCATCTTATGAATATGTGTGAATGACCTTTTATTGTTTTACACTTAATATCCACTTATATTGGGTGTATTTATATTTTTCACACATAATTTTGAGATTGAATTATCCTTAATTTAAGGATACCTTCTTTATAAGGGAATTCATCACATTTGACATTTCTATTGAGGCTTCAATGTTGTTATGAACTAATTCACTTTTATATGGTATATATAATGTCCTTTGGAATATTATATCATGAATCTATTTATTCTCATGATATTATAATGTTATGACTAAATTTTATTCCTCAATTATTGTATTCAAGTGTCTATAATTTTGGTAGAACCCCTTTATCCAAAATATCGCTTTAAATGTTTTAATTATTTGTTCTTATTAATATCCTTGTTTTCAAAATGGTTTTAAGGATTTATTTATATGGATATTAATGGTTTAAAATTATAAAATCTTCAAGGTGGTATGGGACACTTTGATTCAAAAATCACTTTATTAAATGTTTTAAAAGGTTTTGGAAATGGTTTATTTTTGAATGGATTCATTATTTCAATATACTAAAATGTTATATTGTGATTTAAATGTGTAAATGTTATGTTTCCTTTATGCATGTTTTATGTGATACGTTTATGTTATGGTTCTTGGGCATTGTTATGAAAACGGGTGGTTCCGTGATAAACTAAGGGCGTGTGAGCCCGATATAGCTCTCCAATGCATTGGGTAATGTGAATGAGTGAAACATTAAGGTTTATCCGAAGAGATTTAGGGAATATACTGTGGTGGGTATTCCAAACGTAACCAAGAGGGTTACTCCCTACGTAAGAATGTTATGAATGTCTAAAGTTACCTTTTATGTCTTATGATTTCTATGATTTATTCATGATTTTATATGCCTATGTTTTATGGGTAAAGTATGATTTCATTCTAATGTATATATGAACTCATGTTTCCTTTCCATATTTTTATAACTCTTACTGATATTTTTATGCTCATTCCATGTTTTTGAAATGTTTTCACAGGTCAAGGGAAAGGTACATGATGTGATGATAGTGTCAAGGATGTGTCAAGAAAGAATCTGTGTTTTATTTTAAATATGTTTCCGTTGATGGGAAGAATGAATACTATCTTTTATGTAACCACTTTGTTTAAATGTGGAATGTAATGCAAGTTTCATGATCTAATTCTCTAAAACTCTAAACCTGAAAAGATCCTAAATGTGTAATCTTGTAATAACTCAAGATTAAGTAAGGTTTAAGGCTGGGGCCTTATAGTTGGTATCAAAGGTCGGTTTAGATAACTTTAGAGGTTACGGTATTCTCTTAGCATAATTGACAGTACCATAATGGATAAGATTTCAGAAAGAGTCCTAGTTTTAGATAAAGTGAATGAGTAAGTATATCTTGGTGTTTATCATCCTCATTAGTATATGATGGTTTTTTTGATATACACACACTGACCTTTCTATTTTTAGAGAATGGATGGATCTAGCAGGAACCAAAGAGACAACAGGTTTGAAGGAAACTGTGGTGGTTCTCTGATTAAGATACTAGATAAAATGGGGGATTCAATGAGGAAACTCGTGGTTGTTCTAAAACAACTATCAAGGAGTCATGATCAACCACTTGAACCTTGGTATGATCTGTAATTCATCATGTATGAGATGACCAATCGATGAGGAAGTTCAGGTAATAATTATAAAGGTAACCATTAGAGTTTATATGATCCTTACTTTTGAGGTAATTATGGGTTATTATATGTTATGCTGGAAAATGAAAGGCATGATATAAACTTGAGTTTAAAATATGTTATGATCATTTTTGAAGATTTTATCTCTTTTTGGGGAATGATTTGAGAATTATATAGTTTTGGAAAAAGTACAACACGCTGACCGTGTGACAACCCGTCGCGTCGGACAAAGCTGCGGGAATCGAACCCACAACCAAAGTGAAACTGGTATTTATCGCCTACCACTGGACTACGTGAAGTCCCTGGTTAGTTTGACTGATTCTTTTTAGTAAGATTATTTTATGAATTAAGAGTAAGTTTATTTTGGGTTATCTATGGAAATTTATTAACCTATCATGGAGGATATGTGATTAGGTTAATTACTTTTCAATATGAGACATTAAGAGCAACTGATGTTGTTTGGAAATAAATGTTACGATTTAACTTGGAAGACTATGTGACCAAATCCTTAAAATATTTGGGTTTCAATCTTAGTTTTGTTTACATTTAATAATTTTATGGACAAATTGTTTATCGGATGGTCCTCGTTGAACTTTGGGTTTTGTTAGACAAATTTTGGAGATTAAGCATAGATTTTCTTTTTAAAGGGTTATCCTTTTCTGGATTATCTGATCTTGTACTAACCTTTTTGGTTTTGGTTTTGGTTAAAGTCTAAAGACATGGGAAGTATATAGTTCTCTTTGGTGTATTAGGTTATTCTCTATAAGTTGATTATAGTACTCTTAATGTGAACAAGTCTTCCTAAATAGTCTTCTTTTGGAGAAAATATGAGTTTGTGTAAGGAATCTAATAAAAGATGAAAGTCAACATGATAAGTGATTATGTTTCCTTATGAATAAATTCCTCAATAAAAAGTAACTTAAAACAAAAATGTTGTCTATTAACTTTTCCTATGGAGGAATCGAATACCGTTTAACCCATCACAAGTTTGTGATTTTCTTGTGGTTAACTTTCTCCTAGACATGTTTACTATCGCTCTCCATCAGAACACGACCCTTTGTTTTCTCCTCCATGTCCATGTTTTCCTACATTGAATCCTAGTATGGGTTAACTTGGGTGACCTTTGTACTTATCTTTATTTATTTTAAGGTGATTTTTTTTACCGACTCTTCTTTCGATGTGGGACGTTTAAGGATGTTTCCAAGATCAATTTTAAAATTGCGAGGACGCAATTCACAAAAGGGGGGAAGGATGTAACACCCTAGGTAAATAAATAGTATGACATTTTAATATTTATCTATATTTGTTAATAAAATATTAATAGTACGTTAAAGGGGACGCTATGCACGATGGCGTACCCAATACACAGCAATGAGTTTCTTGGGAATCTTGCTTTGCACTCTAATAATAAAATAATATTATTTTAAATGGTAGTTAACACCTAGACGTTGTAATGGAGGGAATGAATAGAACTAACTAAAAAATTATTATATATGTATGTCAAATATTTTTTACTCCTTACAATAAATGTTATAGGATTAAAAATGCGAATGAATCCAATTTTAAACATAAACATTCCAATATTCTTTAAAAGGTTGATTAACCGCCTTTTAACGGAGAACCTCTTTTAAATCCACTTTTTGAAAATTTTATAAGCTCTATTTTTCAAAATAAAAATATTATTTATGATTGGGACATTGAAATTTACCTTGGGTTAATTTTTGGTATTTTTCTGACAATGTTCATTTTTCAATGAATAGTAAAAAATACTGCATTTTACTTCAAAACTTCTTTTTCATATAATTTAATTATATGGTTATATTATATTTTTAATTTGTTTTAAAGTGTAATTAGAATATATTTTTACCATGTAATTCAATGATGGTCATTGGGATTAATTTCACTTTGGAATTAGGCATAAAAAAGTGCAAAACTTTTCATAAATATTGTTTCTAAAAAACCCGCTATTTGTTTTGACAACAGGAAGTTTTTTTAAATTAATATATTCCACTTTATGTGTTTGTAATTTGTTAAAATGGATTACATATTTGGAATCATAAGGTCCAAATTATGTAATTAAGAATATTTTTTTTGGACATTATGAATAGTAACGACGGTAATTATCTTTAATTATCTTGATTAATGAGTAATCGGGTAGTTAAAGATAATAAGATAATATCATATTAATAAAAAATGACCAAAAAATGTTTTCTAAGGCTACTGGTTGTCTCATGGACGACCATGGGATTCCTTGTGCCAAAGTTGGGGGCCCCATGAAATCACTTTTGTGAGAAAGTGACTTTTTATCTTTTTATTTTTAAAGAATGTTAAATGTAACAAAGAATGTATCACCTAAGTAAAATATTAGTAATTTTCTCTACATAAATGATCTTTTGGACTATAAATATTCATTGGAAATAAAAAAATATTTCCTACATCGTATTATATTTTTATAATTTTTAGACGTTAAATTAATTAAATTATTTATGACATCATGATGATGCAGCGATGACCTCATTATTTAATGATTTAAATAAAATGGAAAGATAGTGTAATATATAAGACCTAAACATTTCCAAAACCTATTAGATGGGTGGATTTCGAACCCTTATCACCTTATCCTCGAAACACATCAATGTGGGACCATTAAAATCCGAAACTCATTTGGAAATAATGATACATTTTATACCTTTCCAAAGTGCCCCTCCTCTGCTCTTATAAAAGGCCCCCACCTCTACCTCCTTACCCAAACATCCAAAGCCTTTGTCTCAACCAAACCCTGTCCATTTTGTCTCTCCACATCCCTATTTAACTCCTTTAAGCCTCACTTTGGGCATAATCCTTTCCAAGGAAGCCTTTGAGCTCAAATCAAAGGAAGTTACCCGATTTTAAGGTAATGACTTCACTTGAGTCCTTTTGTTTTATTTTACTTCTCCAACCCCCTAAACTCTTTTTATTCTTTTCTTTTGTAACAAATACAGTATATTAAATATACTAGGATGTTGTTATAATAAGGATTCGAGCTACACTTACACACACCTACATCTAATGGTTAAAGAACATACTGTTTCCGTGGATGGAGAATTTCTGCCTCCCGAAACGATGATTGTTCAACATTCTGCTAACACCTTCAAAGGTGGCCATTAAGATGACACTATATTTATATATGATATCTAATATGTTTATTTTTTACTTAAGCTTCTGTATTTTTCATTTATTTCAATCCTTTATGGTTTCCATTATGGGTAAACGCGATATCTTCATTTAAGGAAGTGCGGACTACCGCCCCCTCAAAGTGATTTGATTTGTTAATACCATATGTGGTACGTATAAAGGATATATTTAATGATATTATATATTATACCATACTGGAATTAAAATACTATTATGTATCATTATGTTTTAATTCCATTAAATATGAAATAGAAATGGAAGTAGCGTTCATGCGTACGTACTGCTTACCGTCTCCATGAACGGTGCATTTCATTTCTTAACTCTAAATGTTTTGTAATATTATAAATGCATTAATATACTGGATATATATGATATATATGATATCTAAATCATGAATACAATTTTGGATACAATGAACATTTGGCCACACGAACAACATGTAATTGTAAGAAGTCCACTTTCGACTTAAGAACCAAATATCAGAAAAACAAATATTATTAACTTAAATGATTACATAATGTTTATGACATGGTAATAAGTGATATAAAAGGAATAATTAACATGAAAAAGGTTCTTAAGGAAGTATAAATTAACTGAAGTTTAATATTTAGGAGATTAAAGAACGATCGAGTCAAGTTGGATCCGAGGTAAGGGATCCTACTCCTCTCTTTCTTTTTAAGTACAATCTTTTATGCCATTCCTTTTAAAGATCATCTTTATTGTTATTGGGATGTTATTTTATACTACTCTTACTTTAATTTGTATTTTCAAATGATGAGAGACCCTTCTCTGTTTCATCAATCCATTTTGGAAGTTTTGAGTGGCGTCGTAAGGCTGCCGAATTTTCGTAAGAGATATAACATCTCTCTTTCTTTTTAAGTACTCTCCTTTATGTCACCTCTTTTAAGCTCCTATTTGTTATGATGGGGGATGTTATTTTATATTCCTCTCACTTTACATTTTATGGTAATATGATGAGATACCCTATTTCCTCTCATCAATCCATTTTGGATGTTTTAAGTGGCACCGTTAGGCTGTCGAGTTTTCGTAAGGGATTTTTCATCTCACTTTTATTCCCGTGATATTTATGCTACATTTCCCACAATTTCCTTTGAGTGGTGTATGTACTGACCATTATTATACACTTTTTGTAGTATAATTTCATTTATGGGTATTCACATCTTCATTTTATGACCCTTCTTCCATGGGGTGTATGTTTCGAAAGTTACCCTACTCGGCAAGGGGGCCTTTCACCCTCCTCTTTTTAAAAGACTTCTTTTGGTATGTCTTTTAATTCACATACTATAATGTTGGTATATGTTCTTTTATATCCTTATTGATGTAAATTTTATGTCCAAGTGATGATATTCCCTTTTTATCTCTCATCAACTCATTTTCTGAATTTTGAAGTGATGTCGTTAGGCTGTCGAATTTTACCAAGGGAAATTTTTAACCCAATTTTTATTTCTTTGGGTTCAACATGTAGTTATTGAATATTTCATCTTTTAAAAATGTGTGAATGACATTTTATTGTTTTACACTTAATATCCACTTATATTGGGTGTATTTATATTCGTCACACATAATTTTGAGATTGAATTATCCTTAATTTAAGGATACCTTTTTTATAAGGGAATTCATCACATTTGACATTTCTATTGAGACATCATTGTTGTTATGAACCAATTCACTCTTATATGGTGTATATAATATCCTTTGGAATATTATATCATGAATCCATTTATTCTCATGATATTATAAAGTACTGACTAAATGTTATTCCTCAATTATTGTATTCAAGTGTCTCTAATTTTGGTAGAACTCCTTTAACCAAAATATCGCTTTAAATGTTTTAAATATTTTTTCTTATTAATATCCATGTTTTCAAAATGGTTTTAGGGATTTATTTATATGGATATTAATGGTTTAAAATTTTAAAATCTTCAAGGTGGTATGGGACACTTTGATTCAAAAATATCTTTATTAAATGTTTTAAATGGTTTTGGAAATGGTTTATTTTTGAATGGATTCATTATTTCAATATACTAAAATGTTATATTGTGATTTAAATGTGGAAAGTTTATGTTTCCTTTATGCATGTTTTATGTGATACGTTTATGTTATGGTTCTTGGGAATTGTTATGAAAACAGGCGGTTCTGTGATAAACTAAGGGCAGGTGAGCCCGATATAGCTCTCCAATGCATTGGGTAACGTGAAGGAGTGAAACGTTAAGGTTTATCCGAAGAGATTTAGGAAATATGCTGTGGTGGGTATTCCTAACGTAACCAAGAGGGTTACTCCCTACATAATAATGTTATGAATTCCTCAAGTTACCTTTTATGTCTTGTGATTTCTATGATTTATTCATGATTTGATATGCCTATGTTTTATGGGTAAAGTATAATTTCATTCTAATGTATATATGAAGTCATGTTTACTTTCCATATTTTTATAACTCTTACTGAGATTTTTATGCTCATCCCATGTTTTTGAAATGTTTTTCACATGTGAAGGGAAAGGTACATGATGTGATGATAGTGTCAAGGATGTGTCAAGAAAGAATCTGTGTTTTATTTTAAATATATTTACATTGATGGGAAGAATGAATACTGTCTTTTATGTAACCACTTTGTTTAAATGTGGAATGTAATTCAAGATTCATGATCTTATTCTCTAAAACTATAAACCAGAAAATATCCTCATTGTGTAATCTTGTAATAACTCAAGATTAAGCAAGGTTTAAGGCTGGGGCCTTATACGCGCCGTGTACTATTTATAAACAAGTTGTGAACATTATTTTGTTCATTAAATGGACATGAGCCTCATATAATGGACATAACATGATTCTTCCCGACCTATATCATCAAAGATCTTCAGTATGACCAGAGATCTTCTATGATCCTCAGACTCACCATCTATTATATGATTTGAACTCTGTCGGTTGCGTTGGAATTATATTGGTGAGTTCTTCCTTATTCTTGAACCTCATCTCCTGATTTCTCCTCTTTGGTGGGATATTATCTATATAACATTTTTAATGTTTTTGCAGATATAAGACATTCTAGGATGATTAAAGTCCTGAGATTAATTTATATCTATCTAACGATAGTGAGGTAGGTGGTTTGTGCCTTTCCATAGATAGTCTTTTAATTTTTTGTGCAAAAGTTCCCCATACAAAAAATGGTGTATTGTGTGTTTATGGTTTTTCGCCATTTTTGACTTTAATTCCTTGGTTTTTGGGATAGAGGTTGTTTGTTTTTTAATAGGGTTAATTTTTTCATTCTATGGAGGTTTTTCCCATGTTGGCTTGTTTTGAACGTTTGGTCCAGCATGCCTGTTAGGCTGCTCTACTTCACTTGCCTTGTATTGTTAGGAAGGAGTGATTATTATCTGACCAGCTATGATGTGTTTTAGATTGTTTAGGCAATTATTTATTGAGGTTTAATTATACTTCCATGTATCATTTGTGCATTACCGACTTACACATGGCCGTGAGTACCTAGTGTAGTAGACCAAAGGGAGAATGGACATTCAGGGCTTCTCCAGAGTGATTGTTTTACTGTTACATTGTGAGACCATATGGGAATAGAATTTGTGCTCCCTCAGAGTGACCTTAGTTTCCTTGATATAGGACACATTTTAAATTGGATGTTGATATCCTCCTCAGAGTGCCTATTAGTTACAGATACGAGACCACAAGGGAAATAGACGATGAGTTCTTCCTTAGAGTGTCTTTGTTAAAGCTGAACCATAGGGGTTAGACTATGTGTACTTCCTAGAGGGTTACATGTGTTTTTTTGAAATAGAGAGGATAGTCTATTATTACGTCCTAGAGGGTTACCTACATTTGTTTAGATACATACTTGATATATGAAATTGAATGCAATTGAATTTGTAGGACTGTGACTACGTGTACTTCCTTGTATAATTATTCATTTTGTTTATTTTATGCTTTATATATTCACTATCTGTTAGGCACAGATATTTGGGTGGTTTCCTACTAGGATTAGTCTCACACCCTGTTTGGGTCACAATTTTAGGCCCAAATAGATTATATTGATGCAGGTATAGATAAGGGAAAGCCCCCTTCTACATCAGGTACTTGATTGCTGTGGTGCTGGGGTGCATGGAATGAAGATGAGGATAGAAATGTTTTGGATATGTTTAATTACTTTTCTTTGTACTTTTGTTTAGTATTTTATTACATATTTGTGACTGGTTTGGATGCTTTCCAAGATATATGTATCTTTCATCATATATATTTATATGTGCTCAGTTGTTATTACTTCAAGTCTTCCACTGTTTACTGTTTCATGGTATTATAACTTCTTCCACTATTACTATCTATTTTACTTATATGGTTTTACACTTCTAATGAGGTCATAGTTTCCCCACACTCACACCTAAGTCCCCCAGTACTAGTCAGAATCCTCTAGCGTTCAGGGAAATGATCTTGAGTCCATGTGACCAACCGGGTACATGGCGCCTCTAGGTGGCTTCTGGAATAGGATGTTACAAAGTGGTATCAGAGGAGGTTCTTTTCTTCTTGACATACTATTTGGAACCTATATACATGGATAAGAATTAATAGCTACATGGTAATAAGCTATGCCCAGAAGTAGATAACCTGTGTACATGGAAAAATCAATTTTCCTTGTTATTTCAATTTGTTGGTTTGGCAATTATTACAGTTGTTTTGATTTCACCGTTGGGTGATTCACATGGTTTTTGCTATTATCGTTTATTAAATTGAGGTTCTATTTATTTTTTAATCTGATTATATGAAGGTATTCCATCTCATGCATCATATATGAACTTGTAAGAAATCGCATGTCATGCATACCTTCCATGCCATATTGGGGGAATTAGTGATTTTTTTTGTTGTGGTAGACATCATGTTAGATATGTATTTTTTGTGATAGATTCCTTGATTGAATACATGCATTTGATTGGGTATTTAATTGTGTATTGTTTTGATTAAATGAACTCGAAACATTGGTTTTTGAGATGTTATGGGCCCTTATGGATCAAAATTTGGTAGATCATTACCTTGTTATTTCTTATAAAGGACATGTATAAGATGAAAATATTTGATTTGTGGGGAGTATGCGCCATCATGAATGGGAATTCTACACCTGAATATTTGTTTTAGTGTTTTTTGGGTTCTAGAGTAGTTTCTGAGGCTTACTATCTGGAAGAACACAGAATACCCAGATTATAATGATGAATACCCACCATGTGTCCATCTTTTCGGGATGAAATTATTTTTATTAAGTACACATTGTGTACATTATGTACATTCCTTGTATTCTCTAACCATGTCACTAGTTGTGTGGGCAGAGACACAGGGTTGGGAAATATTTTGGGGACCACACCATATACCGGTTGTGCATGCCATGTTGTTTAGAACATGTGTCCACCCATGTGACTAAGGACACACATGGATAAAACATAGGTTATACACAATATGTAAACCTTGAACATGTCATGTAGTGTTACCCTTATATCTGTCTGTGTAGTGAACAACACAAGTCAGTGAAATATTTCTAGTACATGCCATGTCTGGAACAAACATGCCATGTAGCACCAGCCCTCTAACTGGTCTTCTATCTAACTACATGTGTCAGTGAAGTTCAACTGGTACACACCGTGTCTAGAACTAACACACTATGTAGCCTTATTCTAGGGAAACCATGTGGCTTAGCCTTGTAAGGGAACTTGGGAATGGGAAGAATATTGAAGTACATGCTATGTGATATGACAACATGCCATGTGTTTGGGGTGTTACATGACCAGGGTTGGCAGAAGTACAGGCCCATGTAAAGGATTGAAGGAACACATGGTGTAAGAATTTTACATGCTTTGTATCCATGTTTTAAAAAACATGAATTATTTATTTTTCATGTTAACTTCTTACAATTATAAGTTTTAGTCCTTGATAATCTTGATCTATGGTGTGCGCTTGACCTTGCATAGTCATGCCACCGAAAAAGTCCTCTGGCTGACTGATAATTACTGGGCAGTGATCAGACACTAGATATGACTGATCTGGGACTACCAGCAGATCTTCTAGTTGTTCCACTCTTGGCACCAGCTGTCATTCTATACCACTACCGGAATGGTGGGATATACCAACACTTTCATTCCAACGGTTTGAGAAAACTATTGGTATAGTTCATTTTTTCCAATGGTTTAAGGAAACCGTTGGGAAATCTCCCATTAGGACACTTTTTTCCAACGGTTTACTTAAAACATTGGGAAATATCCAATTAGAACACTTTTTCCCAATGGTTTCATTGAAATAGTTGTGAAATGTCCAACCATTACCTAATTTATCAATAGTTATACAAAACTGTTGGTAATGAATACTGTTCCCAATGGTTTTTTAAACTGTTGGGATAGTTTTCCTCTAAATACACAGAACCCCCAATTACCTGTCCACACGTGACTGCAGCCCTAACTCACTGTCTCTCCCAAAGGTATCTCATTACCCACTTTCCGAAACTCCTTTCATCTTTTTCAATCAACACTTTTCTTGTTATACACTGAAAATCATTAAGTGGTATCTTTGTTTTGATGTTATGATATTATGATTTTTTGTTTTTTGTTTTTATTTGGATTTATGAATCTATGATTTTTTTATGTTTTGATTTGGATGAATTTCTGTTTTAATTTGGGGTGGGGGAGGTGTGTAGATGCGGTGGGGGAGGATGTCGAGGTAGGGATATCCAAGTGGGGTAGGGGTGGGGCTGTCTAGGTAGGGTAGGGGAGGGGACTGTGTTGTCCAAATGTGGTGGGGGTAGGGATGTTTGTTTGTTTTATGTTTACTATTTTAATTTAGGGTGGGGGAGGGTGTCCAAGAAGGGATGTCCATGTGGGTGGGGAGGTTGTGCAGGTGGGGTGGGGGAGGGGCTCTCTAGGTAGGGTGTGGGGGATGGGTTGTCCAAGTGGGGTGACTGTAGGGCTGTCCAGGTGGGGGGTATGGGTTTTCCATGTGGGGTGTAGTGGGTAGGGGTGTCTAGGTGGGGGGGGGGGGGGCTGGGTTTTCCATGTGGGGTGTAGGTAGGGCTATCCAGGGGGGGCTGGGTTGTCCAAGTGGGGTGGGGGTAGGGCTGTACAAGTGGGGTGGGGAGGGTGTGTAGGTGGATGAAGCTCATAACTATAAACACTCTATAAATTCTGGAAGTATGAAAATGTATAGGGACATTCGTGATCATTTTTTAGTCGGATAACATACAAAGTGATTGATGTTTTTAGTCCGTTTTTATTTGGAGTTTCTTTTGATGCTGATTTTTCTTATTGATACCTATGATGGGAATTTATTTTCGTTTCTAAATCGGCTGGGACTCCCCCACCATGCACAGTGTATTCAACCTCTGCCATTATTTAATCATTCCGTTTACACATCCTATGCATCCTCTACCCTCATTTAATCAGTGAAATCAAGTAATTAATTCAAGCCTTTATTCACACTATCATGTAAGAAATTGAATGATATATACTCCTCCTCACATTATTTCTTACCTTAGATAGTGTCCAACGTATGGAATACGAGCTTTTGAATGCATCTGTTAACCAAGATCATATATTCAATTTCCTCCAAGATGACTGTACTAATATAACTTTAGGTTCAATTAAATATGGTTCTCATTGTACGGTGTATATTATTTGTATTTGGCCAATACTCACTTTTATGAGTGTGGGGTGCTTTTCACTAGCCATTATGGAATGTGTAGACATCCATAAAAATGTTAGATAAGTCACATGTTTAATTCAGTAATGTTGTTATCATTGACATTCTTTATTATTAATCTCAAATTTAAAAATAAATGTTTTTTTCTATACTTTATGAAATTAAATCTTTTTACAAGCCATGAACAACCTATTAATGTGGAAGCATAAAATGTATTCACCCATGGGGTGTGCTTGACTTGGGGAAGTAATTGGGTAATGAAAGGTACGACCATAGAGGTTCTAATAATGAGTATTTTAACATGAGTGAATGATTTGGCATGCCTATAAAACATAATGGGACCTGAGGCATGTGCCTCTTATAGACTTAATGAAAATAAATATAAATAATTTTAAATTTAATTTTTCAGTACTTGTTCTTTACATTATTTTAATAGTTCACTACATCGACTAGAAAATTATTCCTTTATCGTTTACTTAAATATATTTTTTATTAAAGTTCAACCATATTTAATTGTTTATGAAAAAATGGACTATATGAATTCTATTTACAGAATGGACATAATTTGGATGTATGAAACTGATCAGATCTCATGAGATTTTCAAAACAATTTGGAGAGCATTATAGATTATTCATTTCACAATGCTTCAGATAGTGGTCGCATACACTGCCCATGTTCCAATTGTGTTGGTAGACCTTGGTTGAGCCGTGAAAAAGTTATCTACCCCATAAACAAATATGGTTTTCAAGAAAACTACTTTGTGTGGTATCAAAATGGGGAGAAAATGAAATATCAAATTGGTGATGATCGAAATGAAAGGACCGGAATGAAGAATTAGTTAGATGATCGCTTTTCGTTTATTTGTCATCATGAAAAAGAAAGGATTTCGACTCATGAAGACTTTGATATGAGGACATATGATGCATCTAGTAAAAATGATGACATTGATAGGGTGAAAAAATTGAATGATGCGGCCACGACTCTAGTATATTGACAATGCGATAAAATAAAAAGGATGGAATTCTTAATCCGATTGTTTCATGGGAAAACTATGTATGTGATTTCTAATACTGCAATCAATTACATTCTTACCCTCTTAAAGGATTTACTTCCAGATGATACAGATATATCCTGAAACCACTATATGGAATGGAAGTTAGTTGAGGAACATTGATTTTCAAGAAAAAAAATTCATGCTTTCCCGAAATATTTATGTTTATTCTGGGATGAAACCACTGAACGAAATGATTGTATAAAATGTGGAACATCCTGCTGGAAGTCAAAATCTTATGGAACACTATCCCGCGTTCCACAGAAAGTAATGTGGCACTTTCCATTGATCCCCAGACTCCAAAATATTTTTATGTCTGATGAAATATCAATAAAAATGAGATACCATGATACAGAGAGAAAGAAGACTATTGATGAGTTGTTTTATCATGTAGATGGATTTTCATGGCAGAGATTTGATACTTGACATCCTGATTTTGTAGCTTATGTGTGTAAAGTGTGGCTGGGTCATTCATGCGACGATTTTAATTCGTTTGGGTAGAGGCTTACTTCGCACAGCACATGGCCAGTTTTATACACATTTATAATCTTACCTCATGGTTGTGAATGAAAAAACCTTTCACTTTCATGAGTATACTCATATCTGGTCCTTTTGATCCCGGCATTGATATTGATGTATACATGAAAACTTTAATAAAATAGTTGAATATTCTTTGGGATGTGGGTGTGCGCACATTTGATGCATGTTCGAAATAAATATTTCTGATGTGTGATGCGCTTATGTGGACGATCAATGATTTTCCAGCTTATGGAATGATGTATGGATGGAGCACGAAGGGAAAACTGTCATGTCCAGTTTGTATGAAGAATACACAATCCAGAAGACTGAAACATCGCTGCAGTTTCAGTTTTATGGGACATCGAAGACTCTTTTCAAAGTATCATCCATATAGAATGAATCTTCGAAGATTTTATAATACCATAGAGAATGATGATCCACCTCAGAGAATGTCTAGAACTGATGTGCTTAATGAATTCAAAGATTTTAGTTTTTCATTCAGGAAGGGTCAAATGAAATCTAGAAAGAGAAAGAATGTTTCCACTGAAACCTGTTACAATTGGAGGAAGAGTAGTATCTTTTTTGATTTTCCTTATTGGTCAACCAATTTTTTACGTCATTGTTTAGACGATATTCATATTGAAATGAATATATGTGAAATGTTGCTTTCGGTTCTTCTAAATTTAAAGGGGAAGAAAAAAGATTATTTACGATCTCGGCGTGACTTGGTGGATTGGGGAATCAGACCAGAATTGCATCTTGTGTGTATTAGTGAAAATAAATGGTAACTTTTATGTTCTTCTTATGTGATGACACATATGAAAAAAAACAATTTATAGAAGTATTAGAGACAATTATAGTTCATGATGGCTATTCAAGAAACATATCTAAACTGGTCAATATAAGAGAGTTGAAGTTAAAATCTTTGAAGACTCATGATTATGAGTTCCACTACATTAGTTGCTTAAAATAGAAATCTGTCATCTTTTGTCTAATAATGTAAGGGGGACTTTTATTCGGTTGTGCCATTTTTTAGAGATCTTTGTGATAAGAAGTTGTCCAAGTCATTCTTTCAAAAAATGTTGATAGATGCCCCATTAATTTTGTGTGAGTTGTAGAAAATATTTCCTCCATCATTTTTCACATGCATGCTCATATGACTATCTATATTCCCACTGAAATACTTCTTGGAGGACCTGTTTCTTTTCATTGGATGTATCCAACTGAAAGAAATATGTACACATTAATTTCTTATGTCCGAAACCGGAATCATCCCGAAGGTTCTATCGTGAACGGTTACTTGGCTCAAGAATGTATGGATTTCCACTCAATGTATTTGTCTGATCCTAATACAAGAATGAACAGACCAATGAGAGATGAAGAATAACATTGTGAGAAAATTGAACCCAGTTTTCCATCACTTCCTCAAACTGGAAGAATTCATGGATCATATACATTGAAGACATTAAGCCATGAAGAGCGAGAGATGTCACATCGAACAGTTTTGTTCAACATTGATTTTTTCGATGACTATATAAGGTAACTAAATTTAATATATATATCATACATATATATCTATTAAACTATTCATATTTCTTATCTACATGGAAAATAAAACAATGATAAATAGAAAGCATCATTCTTTATCTTTGAGAAGGATGGAGACCTTTAATAGCAAAGAGTTTTCTTCTTGTTTAAAATTAATAGTAAGAGTATTACTGTTTAAAATAATTATATCAATATTTAATTAAGTTTAATAGTCATTTATATTGTAGGTATTGAGTTTTTCTGCTGACTTTGTCTCTGAGGAAATAATAACCTTAGCTTTTGGTTCTAATACCGTGGTTCGTGACTATAAATCAATTGTTATCAATGGGTACAAAGTTATTGTCACTAAACGAGCAATGAACATGAGAACACAACATGATGGTGTTATAGTTACTACCACAATAGATTGGTATGCCAGTGCATCAGATAGTAGACTGCGATTTCAAAATGTGGTTTGTTATGGAGTCATTGAGAAAATAAAAATATTAGATTATTACTCTCGTGGACAAGTCACAATGATGAAATTCCACTAGTTTGATTCGAGGAAAAGACAATGCACATTTATTAATGATTGTGGATTTCGAGTAATTAATATGACTGACACTCTTGCTATTGAAGAACCATATGTGTTGGCATCAATGGTTAAAAAAGTTTTTAATGTCAAAGACCATCTTCGACCTGAATTTGGTGTTATAATTGAAGTAATTCCATGAAATATTTTTGATGACGGTGATGATGGAATTGAGCCTTTCCCTAGTGCCATTGGAACCAATCTATTTATTTCTTTTGATGACTCCATTAGATCAATTTTCAGAGTTGATTGTGAACTTGAAGTTTTGGTTGAAAATATATAGAATCATTCATCCATGTTCTCAATTATTTTGGTTTACCTCGAGTTGAGTTATTAAGGATAGTAATATTCAAATTGATTTAGTATTGATCACAAATATGTTTTAGCTGACTTGACCATTATGTAAATATTCAATGTTTATTGGTTGCATTTTTATTTGAATTTGATTTTTTAATTTCTAATTGATCTGTATTCAAAACTAGTCAAACAATATTTCTATCATAGTGAACATTACAACTTGTATGATTTATTAAATCCATTCAAGATCTTCTAAAACAATTGATAGCTAAATTTCCAATTATTCCCCCTATTCCCTCATATATTTAGTTTTTTGGGTAACACATTAGTTTCCCTTTTCTACTTAATTACATATTTGTTATCAAAATTAGGAAATGAAGCCAATTGAAGAGTGATGAAGTAAAAAATGATGGATAACAATCGTTGAATGGCGGAGATGGGCGGTCCACCATTAGTGCCTGCAGTGAGTACTTTTTTACAAATATATATATTTAATGAATATATAATGTCATGTGATTAAATTTTTTGTAAACTTTTTTGTAGGATCCACCTATATGTCGACAGTTATTTGCAGAGGAGCCTAGTAATGGTCCTAGTACTCAGGTCGGTGGTATGAGAAGGGTTCATACCAGAGGTGGATGAGCAGCTTCGTGTACCCGACTAGACCCTACCCCTCACACTGACATTTCATCCTTCCCACATTTTGATACTGGTGTGTCATTTGGAAAAAACATGATAATTAGGCCTCCCTTGTTTTCGCCACCTTTTGTATCATTTCGCCCATCTTTTTCATATCCCCTGATGATTCCCACTCCCCAGCAAGAATTCGTTCATACTGATGTCCCATATTCTTTTCCTTCTACTTCTATCTCCCCAGGATTCTATATTCCATCGTCTTCAACTCCTGTTCCACCACAGGGTGTTCTATCTATTTCTGTGCATCCATCAGCACTCGGCAATCAGGCTGACACAGGTATATTTATAGAACCCTAACAAATTTTATACCAATATTTATTTTCATTATAATATGTTTTGATAAAATATTTGTTTTTCATTCATGATAGATAAATCTACTGATAGGAGGCTGGGCGGGGGCATACAGGCCTGCATGCGGTGTGGAACCACCACACACAGGTAATGGTGGATTACAATGAAGACAACCAAATTGTTGAGAAAACAAGGTAGCAATGTCGGAGTTTTTTTGGCGATGCTTTCCAAATACTCTGACATCATTCCTGTCAACATGCTATCGTGGAGACAGTTGTCACATGAGGTCATGGATAGATCTTGGGTAGATATATGGGTAAAAAAAATTTGTATTTAATTCCATGTATTATTTTTGTATTTATATGAATTATTATTTTGGTGTCAGATTCGATTTAATTTTCCTGATGGTGAGGGTGCATGTCCGCCATGTCTGAAGGATTTAAGTGATATTTGGAGAGCCTACAATCATGAGTTGTATATTGGCTGGTGTGCTAGATTTGGCACTCAGTTAGAGGCGGTACCAGTCATGGATGATTGTCCTATAGAGCAGTATTGTCAGATGATTACTCATTGGACGACTACTTAGTTTATGGTATTAATTACATTTGATGTATTTAAATAATTACATTCATGTTTTGAATTAATATTATCCTTTTCATTATCTAATTTTATTTAGGAATCATATGGAAAAAATAAAAAAACCACTGATGAAAAAAATACCTCCACACACTAGGACGTACTATGATGCTAGATCATGAGAGGAATCTGGTATGACAATTATTTATAAGTTTTCTTTACGACTTATAGTTTATTTTGTTTCCTCAATTATTTAATCGTTTGCTAAAAATTTCATATAACTTCAGTTTTCAATGTCATTTTAGAGGAAAAACCTGAATATTGAAGGACGTGTGCTCCGAGAAAACTGTTTTGCTCGAGAGGACGGAAAAAGGATGGAAGTGTCGTCAATGAACCGACTCAGCAGAAGATTGTATGTTTTAAACTATTGATTTTATATTTTAATATCTATTTTGAAACTTAATAAAATATTTATATTTGTAACAGGCTGCTTTAGAGGCCCTCGATGCCCAAGAACGAGACAGTTTTGGGCCAACTGATCACTTACATCAGGTGTTGGGAGAGGAGCATTCTGGCAGGGTATGCTACCGACCTAGGATAGCCCTGAAGAACTGTTTTCCATCCTCAGGTAAGAGTTGTAATTCCACTGAGCTGTAGAAAGTTAGGGAATATGCAGAACAGGCTGACAAAAGGGCCATAAATATGGAAAAATAATCTTCTAGGGAAAACATTGCATTTATGAAATTTATTAATGTTCTACGTCCAACACTTCCACCAGAGGCCAGACCCATCTTTTGATGAATATATGTTATCGATACGTTATATATATGGTGCACCAGGTGGAAATTCTATAGGTGGTCAAGACAATTTCCAGCCTAACGATGTTGATAGCGAGGAGTTTGATGCGGAATAGGAGAGAGAGGAGGAGGGCGAGGCAGAGGAGGAGGGCGAGGCGGAGGGAGAGTGCGAGGAGGAGGGCGTTGATGAGGGAGGGGATGATGATGAGGACAATGATGACCAAGAGGATGAGTATGATGATGATGTTGATGTGGGACAAGTTGATCTGTTACATTTTTTACTAATATTACCGAGATTTTATGTTTAATATATTATAGTTGTTGGTTTTATCTTGACCTGTAGTATAGTATTGGAGTTGAGTTATTTTTATATATTATATATGTTCATGGATGTTGATGTCTTTTAGTGTTTGCGATGTATATTTAGCATGTTTTTAGAGTTTTTTTTGTTTGGGAACTCCTCGGACAGCCCCCCGGACAGTCCCCCAAATAGCCCCCCCCCCACCCTCCTCCTTGGCCCCCGAACAGCCCCCAAGACACCCCCCGAACACCCCCAGGACAGCCCCCTGACAGCCACTGGATAGCACCGCGGACATCCCCACAGA
Organism: Viscum album; assembly: GCA_963277665.1. Classification (NCBI taxonomy): domain Eukaryota; kingdom Viridiplantae; phylum Streptophyta; class Magnoliopsida; order Santalales; family Viscaceae; genus Viscum; species Viscum album. The sequence goes on from CAUJRU010000207.1 coordinate 875,607, forward strand.
CAACCCCATGGAGATCCACTCCACCATCCTCCCTGGACCCCGGACATCCCCCCGACCCTCTTATTTTGACTCTGGACAGCCCCCCCCCCCACCTCCTCCTTAGACCCCAAACAGCCCCCGGCCAGCCCCCCACCCTCCTATGTGGTCCTCGGCCAGCCCCCCGGACCCCCCCCCCCCCCCACCCTCCTCCCTGGACCCCAGATAGCCCCCCCCCCCCCACCCTACTCATTTGACTCCGAACAACCACCAGACACCCCCTAGACAGCCCCCCGAACAACCCCCACCCTCCTCCTTGGGGCTCGGACAGCCCCGCAGACAGCCCCCCTCCCTTTTCCCTGGACCCTGGACAACCCCCCCACCCTCCTCCCTCGACCCCCAGACAGCCCCGCACCCTCCTCCTTGATTTCACATGCCTTTTTTATTTCTATTATCATGAAATGTTATTTAGGATTATTCCATTTTTGTATGTCTTTAATTATAGGAATGTCTTGGTAAGCTTATTAGCTCATGCTCATAAAATGCATTTGATGATATGATTTAAATTGAATACAAAGCCTTGTTGTACATTCTCCATGTTATGTGAATTATGCCTTGTTAGATTGGGTTTACTTGTCAATTGTTAGGATAAGACATGGGTTACATTTTAAGGACTCATAGACAGACTCTTCATGCACAAGGAATTTTGACATGAAATTCCAGGATGAATGCTTTGGTTTCCAAGTGAGGGCTAGAAGGATGGTTTCTATTACTCGTGGGTGATATTGGTTCCTTGAAGATAAAACGAGGACACCTCTGTTTTGTAAGATGGTAATATTGTGCCTTAGGTGATACCTGGTCCCCTATGTGAGATACCTGGCAAGCAAGGCCGCCTAAATCTGAGGCACGGCGTGGCCGACACCACTCAAATTGACGTGTACGAGTCAACCCCGTCTAAATCCGAGGCGCGGTGTGACTGGTATTTAATGTGAAAAGATCAAATGGAATGTAGAAAACTGACCAATCACATTCGGATTCTATTAATGCTTTATCACAACGATCCATGGGTCATATGTGACGTGTACGAGTCAACCGTGTCTCAATCCGAGCCGCGGTGCGGTTGGGATCACTCTAAGTGTCTCTATTTTGTTTAAAATGGAAAACATTTTAAGTACATATGGAAAATAGACTACATGGATCATTATTGTGTTGATACTTTATCACAATGATCCATGGGTTATATATGGCTTGTACGAGTCAACCCCGCCTCAATTTGAGGCGCGGTGTGGCCGACACCACTCAAAGTGTCTCTCTTTTGTTTCAAAAGGACATCATTTTAAGTGAAAACATAAACTGGCATATAGAAAACCGACCAAATGCATTCGTATTGTGTTGATACTTTAGGGAAAAGATCCATGAGTCATTTGAGACGTGTACGAGTCAGCCCCGTCTAAATTTGAGGTGTTGTGTGGCCAGTACCACTATAACTACATCTATTTTTTTTAAAAGGACATTATTATAAGTGAAAAGAAAGAATGGCATACGTAAAATTGAACAAACACATTCAGAATCTGTTGACACATTATGAGAACAATCCATGGGTCATATGTGACCTGTATGATCCAACCTGGGCTCATTCTAGGTCATGGTGTGGTCGGGATCACTCTAAGTGTCTCTTTTTTTTTTAAATGGACAAAATTTTAAGTACATACGGAAAACCAAACAAACACATTTAGTTTCCATTGAAACATTAGGATAATGATCCATAGGTCATATGTGACGTGTATGAGTCAACCTTGAGGAATCCGTGGCGCGGTGTGGCCGACACCACTCAATGTGTCTCTCTTTTGTTAAAAATAAAATTCATTTTAAGTGAAAACAACAACTAGCATATGAAAAACTGACCAAAAAGATTATGATTGTGCTGATACTTTATCACAACAATCCATGGGTAATATTTGACGTGTATGAGTCAACCCCGCCTCAATACGATGCGCGGTGTGGCCAGCACCACTCAAAGTGTCTCTCTTTTGTTTCAAAAGGACATCATTTTAAGTGAAAACATCAACTGGAATACAGAAAACAGACCAAATGCATACGGATTGTGTTGATACATTATAAAAATGATCCATGGGAAATTTGAGATGTTTACAAGTCAACCATGTCTAAATCCAAGGCACTGTGTGGGCAGTACCACTCTAACTGTGTCTATTTTGTTAAAAATGGACAGGATTATAAGTGAAAATAACAACTGGCATACGGAAAACTGACCAAACACATTCAGAATCTGTTGATACTTTATCACAACGATCCATGGGTCATTTGTGATGTTTATGAGCTAATTCGGGGTCTATCTGAGTCGCAGTGTTGTCGGGATCACTCTATGTGTCTCTCTTTTGTTTAAAATGGACAACATTTTAAGTACACACGGAAAACCAAACAAACGCATTCAGTTTCTATTGAAACTTTTGGAGAACTATCCATGGGTAATATGTGATGTTTACGAGTCATCCTCGCCTCAATATGTGGAGTGGATTGGCCGACACCACTCATAGTGTCTCTCTTTTGTTTAAAATGGACTTTATTTTAAGTAAAAAACCAAACTAGCATACGGTAAACCGACCATATGGATTCGGATTGTGTTTATACTTTATCACAATGATCCATCGATCATATGAGATGTGTAAAAGTCAACCCCGCCTGAATTGGAAGCGTGGTGTGGCCGGAACAACTCAAAGTGTCTCTCTTTTGTTTCAGAAGGACATCATTTTAAGTGAAGACATCAACTGGCATACAAAAAACCAGTCAAACGCATTCAGATTATGTTGATACTTTTGGAAAATGATCCATGGGTCATTTGAGATGTGTAAGAGTCAACCTCCTCTAAATCTGTGGCGCGTTGTGTCCGGTACCATGGTAACTGTGTTTCTTTTGTTTAAAATGGAATGGATTATAAGTTAAAAGAACAATTGGCATACGAAAAATGGACCAAATGCATTCGGATTCTTTTGATACTTTATCACAATTATCCATGGGTCATATGTGACATGTATGAGCCAACCCAGTTTCAATCTGAGTCGCGGTGTGGCCGGGATCACTCTAAGTGTCTATCTTTTGTTTAAAATGGACAACATTTTAAGTACATACGGATAAGCGAAAAACACTTTCGGTTTCTGTTGAAACATTAAGAGAATGATCCATGGTCCATATTTGAGATGTACAAGTCATCCTCTCCTCAATACAAGGTGCGTTGTGGCCGACACTAGTCAAAGTGTCTCTCTTTTGTTAAAAATGGACTTCATTTTAAGTGAAAACAACAACTAGAATACGGAAAAACAACAAAACGGATTCTGATTATGTTGATACATTAGAAGAATTATCCATTGGTCATATGTGACATGTACGAGTCAAAACCGCCTCAATCCGAGGTGCGGTGAGGCTGGCACCATTCATAGTGTCTCTCTTTTGTTTAAAATGGACATCATTTTAAGTGAAAACAAAAAACTGCCATATGAAAAACTGACCAAACGCAATCAAAATGTGTTCATGCTTTAGGAAAAGTATCCATGGGTCATATGTGATGTGAACGAGTCAACCTCGCCTCAATCCGAGGCACGGTGTGGCTGACCCCACTCAAAGTGTCTCTCTTTTGTTTCGAAAGGACATCATTTTAAGTGAAAACATCAACTAACATATGGATAACTGACAAAACAGATTTGAATTGTGTTGATACTTTAAGATCCCTAGGTCATTTGAGATGTGTACGAGTCAACCCCGTTTAAATCCGAGATGCGGTGTGGCCGGTACCACTCTAACTATGTCTGTATTGCTTAAAATGGATAGAATTATAAGTGAAAAACACAACTGGCATACGGAAAACTGACCTCACACATTCGGATTCTATTGATACATTATAACAATGATCCATGTGTCATATGTGACGAGTACGAGCCAACTCAGGCTCAATATGAGTCATAGTGTGGTCGGGATCACACAAAGTGTCTCTCTTTTGTTTAAAAAGGGAAACATTTTAAGTACATATGGAAAAACCGACCAAACACATTTGGATTCAGTTGAAACATTAGGAGAACGATCCATGGGTCATATTTGACGTGTACAAGTCATCCTTGCCACAATCTGAGGCGCGGTGTGGCCGACACCTCTCAAAGTGTCTCTCTTTTGTTTAAAATGGACTTCATTTTAAGTAAAAACCACAACTAGCATATAGAAAACCTAACAAATGGATTCTGATTATGTTGATACATTAGAAAAATGATCCATGGGACATATGTGAAGTGTACGAGTCAACCTCGCCTCAATTGAGGTGTGGTCTAGCCGTCACCATTCATAGTGTCTCTCTTTTGTTTAAAATGGACATTATTTTACGTGAAAACAACAACTCCCATACGAATAACTAACAAAACGCATTCGTAATGTGTTGATACTTTAGGAAAACGATCCATGGGTCATATGTGACATGTATGAGTCAACCAATCCTTGATTCGAGGCGTGGTGTGGTCGGCACCACTCAAAGTGTCTCTCTTTTGTTTCAAAAGGACATCATTTTAAGTGTAAACATCAACTGGAATACGGAAAACTGACAAAACGCGTTTGGATTATGTTTATACTTTAGTAAAATGATCCATGGGTCTTTTGGGATGTGTACGAGTCTACCCTGTCTAAATCCGAGGTGCGTTGTGGCCGGTACCAATCTAACAGTGTCTCTTTTTTTTTAAAAAAAATGGACAAGATTATAAGTGAAAAGAACACCTGGCATACGGAAAACCCACCTAACACATTCAGAATATGTTGATACGTTATCACAATGATCCATGGGTCATATGTAATGTGTACGAGCCATCCCAGGATCAATCCGAGTTGGGGTGTGGTTGGGATCACTCTACGTGTCTCTCTTTATCTTAAAATGGACAACATTTTAAGTACATACAGAAAACCGTCCAGACGCATTCAGTTTCCATTGAAATTTTAGGATAACGATATGTGGGTCATATGTAACATGTACGATCCAACATCGCCTCAATCTGAGGCGCGGTGTGGCTAACACCTCTTAAAATTTCTCCCTTTTGTTAAAAATAGACTTCATTTTAAGTGAAAACAACAACTAGCATACGGAAAACTGACCAAATGTATTTTGATTGTGTTGATAAATTATCACAATGATACATGGGTCATATTTGACGTGTACAATTCAACCCCACATCAATCCATGACACTGTATTTCCGGAACCATTCATAGTGTGTCTTTTTTGTTTAAAATGAAGATCATTTTAAGTGAAAACAACAACTGACAAACAAAAAACTAACCAAATGCATTCGGAATGTGTTGATGCTTTGGGAAAACGATCCATGGGTCATATGTGATGTTTACGAGTCAACCTCACCTCAATATGAGGCATGGTGCGGTTAACACCACTCAACGTGTCTCTCTTTTGTTTCAAAAGGAAATCATTTTAAGTGAAAACATCAACTGGCATACAGAAAAATGACCAAATGCATTTGGATTGTGTTGATACATTAGGAAAATGATCATTGGGTCTTTTGAGATGTATACCAGTACACCCCATCTAAATCCGTGCTGCGGTGTGGCCGATGCCACTCTAATTGTGTATCTTTTGTTTAAAATGGACTGGATTATAAGTGAAATGAACAAATGGCATATGGAAAACTGACCAAACGCATTCGGATTATGTTGATACTTTATCACAATGATCCATGGGTCATATGTGATGTGTATGAGCCAACCCTGCCTCAATCCGAGTCGCGGTGTTTCCGGGATCACTCTAACTGTCTCTTTTTTGTTTAAAATGGACAACATTTTAAGTACATATGGAAAACAGACCAAACGCATTCGGTATCAATTGAAACATTAGTAGAACGATCCATGGGTCATATGTGATGTGTAAGAGTCACCCTCACCTAAATCCGAGGGGCGGTGTGGCCAACCCCACTCAATGTGTCTCTCTTTTGTTTAAAATGGACTTCATTTTAAGTGAATACAACAACTAGCATATAGAAAACCAACCAAACAGATTATGATTGTGTTGATACTTTAGAACATTGATCCATGGTTCATATGTGACATGTACGAGTCAACCCCGCCTCAATCCGAGGTGCGGTGTGGCCGACATCATTCATAGTGTCTCTTTTGTTTAAAATAGACTTCATTTTAAGTGAAAACAACAACTGACATATGAAATGCAGACCAAATGCATTCAGAATGTGTTGATGCTTTAGGAAAACGATCCATGGGTCATATGTGACGTGTATAAGTCAACCCCGTCTCAATCCGAGGCACGGTGTGGCCGGGATCACTCTATGTGTCACTCTTTTGTTTAAAATGAACAACATTTTAAGTACATACAGAAAACTAACCAAAAAAATTCTGATTGTGTTAATACTTTATCACAACGATCCATGGGTCATATGTGAGGTGTACGAATCAACCCTGCCTCAATCTGAGGCGTGGTGTGGCCGACACCACTCAATGTGTCTCTCTTTTTTTAGAAGGACATCATTTTAAGTGAAAACATCAACTAGCATTCTGAAAACTATCCAAACACATTCGAAATGTGTTGATATTTTAGGAAAATGATCCATGTGTTATTTGAGACGTTTATGAGTCAACATCGTCTAAATATGAGGTGCGGTTTGGCTGGTACCACTCTAAATGTGTATCTTTTGTTTAAAATGGACAAGATTATAAGTGAAAATAACAACTGGCATACAAAAAACATACCAAAGGCATTCAGAATCTGTTGAAACATTATGAAAACGATCCATGGGTCATATGTGACGTGTATGACTCCACCACGCCTCAATCCGAGTCGCGGTGTGGCTGGAAACACCCAAAGTGTTAATCTTATGTTTAAAATGGACAACATTTTATGTACATACGGAAAACCAACCAAACAGATTCTGATTGTGTTAATACTTTAGAACAATTATCCATGGGTCATTTTTGACATTTACGAGTCAACCCCACCTCAATCCACGGCGTGGTGTGGCCGATACTACTCAAAGTGTATCTCTTTTATTTTAAAAGTACTTTATTTTAAGTGAAAACAACAACTGACATATGGAAAACCAACCAAACGCTTTCATAATATGTTGATACTTTAGGACAACTATCCATGGGTCATTTGTGATGTGTATGAGTTAATATTGCCTCAATCCAAGGCACGGTGTGGCCGGTATCACTCCAAGTGTATGTAGTTTTTTTTTAAAATGGGCATCATTTCTAGTAAAACATCTAGTGTATGAAAAACTGATCAAATTATGAATTGAATTCTGGATTCCATATATAATTTTCATCTAAATATTAAATTTAATTATAAATGAATTATGTATGTTTATAATTAGGTTATGAATTATGATTTAATTCTGGATGTGTATAGTTCCAGGATGCATTATATTTCAAAATGTGTATGAATTTGTTCTTTATATGTATGTGTTAGTTGGTATTTATAGGTACAGTAATTGTATATGTATGTGTTAGTTTATTAATTCAGGTATAATAATTGGAAATGAGAGGGAATTGGAAATGAGAGGGAATGGACACCTACTATGTGCATGTTGTGCAAATTGCTGGCTGTTGTGCAGTTTGCACAGCATAGGCTATGCCAACGGTTTCAAACCGTTGGCATAGGATTCTGAGTATTTTTTTTACCAATGGTTCTCCATGAACCGTTGGTAAAAAACCATTCCAAATTGTTAACAAACTGTTGGGAAAGAATTCCTATTGTTGGTTTTCCCAACGGTTCAAGCCAAACCATTGGGAAAAATTATCCCAACGGTTGTGCCAAACCGTTGGGATAGGTTCATTTTTCTAACTTATCCCAATGGTTTTGTGTAAACCTTTGGGAAAAGCTTTCCCAACAGCTTACATACCAACGGTTTGCAGAACTATTGGTATAAGATATACCAACGGTTCTGCAAGACTTTCCAACGGTTCAGAACCATTGTGAAAATGTATGTTTCCTATAGTGGACACAGGTCTTGATGCACAGTTCTGAGAGGGATTTATGAGGGTTATGCAGATCTTCTAGGGATTACCACATCCTACCTCTTCTATGGCAGAGTTGATGTCTATTTTATAACAGTAGAATCATCCTACCTTCACAAAGGAAGGAGGACCTCATGCTGTAGTGTCATGGTTAGAATCCATGCTTTCAATCATTGAGCATATGGAGATGCTTCCAGAGAGGAGGGTGAAGCTTGTTACATATATTCTTCAGGATTCTGCCATGAGATGGTGGGATGTGATCTCACAGGACGTACACCAGCAGGATATGGGTTGGGAAGAGCTCTAGTGTGCCTTTTATGACTACTTCTACCTAGAGACCTTAAGGGCTGATCGAGCATGAGAGATCATGAGTATATGGAAAGGAACATTTTCTGTTATTGATTATTCTTCTCACTTTATATAGCTACAGTGATTCATGCATATTCTAGGAGGTGATGAGTTATTTCATACAAGGGAGTTTGAGGATGGTCTTAGGAACGATATCTGATTTTAGTAAAACATCTTCAAGTTGGATTCTAGTGCTTCTATAGTCAACTAGGCGCTAATCACAGAGCACAATCTGAGGGATTCTGGAGTTCTGAGCCAGGGAAGCTGGACAACTATAGTTGATATACCTCCTACTAGTATCAGGAAGCACCAGAGAATGCCTATGCGCAAAGATCCTAGGAGATGAGAGGCATCTTCTGGTATCCAGGTGTTGTGAAACCAATGTAAGAAGTGCAGGAATACGAGGCCACATTACTTCAGAGACACAATAGAGTGCTGATAATGTAGGAATATGGGACATCTTTAGCATTTTTGTCAGTTTTTCTTACCGGAAGCTAGTGATAGGGGTTCTTCTACGAATCCTCATTTAGGATAAGGAAATCCAAATTCTCATTAGTTATGGAATTGGAGCTCATCCAAACATTCATATCGAGGTGATGGTCGTGGCCGCAGTAGCCAGTTGCTGATACTTCATCTAGAACAGGGTGTTCAGATAGGGTTATAGGGCCATGGTGGATGTCAAACTACTGTAGTGGAGCAGACCTAACAGGAGCAGGATCTATAATCCTTAACATATTGAGGTACGATCCTAGTTGCCTTAGTGTTTTCTTCTACTATTTTTTATATTGGGAATTCCCATGGATATATATATATTAGAGATCCATGGGCTCTATATCCTTTCTTTGGCTGATATATTTACTCTAGACAGACTATTGGGGACAAGACCAACTAGTATACGTCAATGCAAGGAGTTCCCTCTTTAGGTTGGTGCATTTCACATCCAATGGGACCTTTATTTCCAAGATATGATAGTTTATGATGTCATTCCAGGAATGGACTAGTTATTACCCTTCCTGGAAGTAGCCAATTTCTATTGTCGGTGGGTGAGTTTCACATCACAAGAGGGTGGATCGTTTCATCATAAGGGAGAGTGGGAATTCCAAGCGACCAGAGTTGGATCCAAGCATCATTGGTTGGGAGGAGTTAATACCTAGATTTCTAGTCTATATCAGGATGACCTGGAGACTGCACAGATAGACTTTCATCCAGTGGTGGATCGTTTTAGGGATGTCTTTTCCGAGGAAATTTCAGGTTTTCCTCTTGAGGGAGTGGTGGAATTTTCTATCGAGATTGTGCTAGGAGAGGCACCAGTGTATATTCCTCATTATAGGATGGATACTCTAGAGTTTCAAGAGATCATGAAGCAGTTGTAGGAGTTGCAAGCAATGGGTTTCATCTAACCCAGAACTGCTCCATGGGGTTCTCTTGTCCTGTTAGCGAAGAAGGTGGATGATTTCCTCAGACATTGTGTAGATTATTGAAGGTTGAACCAGTTGACGGTCAGGAACAGATATCCCTTATCAAGTATTTATGATCTCTTTGATGAATTTTGAGGTGCCCAGGTGTTCTCAGATATTGAATTGAAATCTGGTCACTCTCAATTTCATGTTCGACCATCATATGTACCGGTTACAGCCTTCAAGAGTAGGTATGGTCTATATGAGTTTGTGGTTATGTTTTTCGGTCTCACAATTATGCCTGCATTTTTCATGGCACTGATGAACCGAGTTTTCCATCCATATTTGGATTCTTTCATGTTGGTCTTCATGGATGATATCTTTATGTAATCTCAGACTTTTCACAACCATTCCACATATCATGAGATCATTTTGAGTACATTGATAGAGCATCAGTTATACGATAAGATCTCAAAATGCCACTTTTGGATGTACCAGATTCACTTCATGTGTCATGTTATCTCAGAGACAAGAGTATTCGTAGACCAGGAGAATGTGAGGGAAATAGTTTCCTAGGAGCAGCCAAAAAATTTATTTTAGGTATGAAGATTTATAGGGCTTGCTGGTTACTAAATGTGTATTATACATGAATTTTCATGCTTAGCAGTTCCACTTTTGGGCCTGACTAAGAAGGTTATGAAGTAATTTTCGGTCAGATTCTTGCGATTCATCCTTTCAGGAGATGAAAGGGAGGTTGACATCAACAAAAATACTAGTATTTGTAGATCCATACAAGAGCTATACTATGTACTATGTTGCATCCGGTATTAGACTGCGATCAGTGCATATTCAAGGAGAAGTTGTCGTTGCATATGTGTCTCAGCAGTTGAGGCCAATGAGAGAAATTACCCGACACATGATCCCGATTTGGCTGCAGTTGTTCATACATTACGCTTTTGGAGACATTATCTGTTGGGAGTGAATTTTATGGTTTTGACTGACCAAAAATTTCCCAAGTATATATTAAATTAAGTGAGATCTATATTTGAGATAGAAATGGTGGGTTGAATACCTTCAGTCTATTGACATTGAGCTTCCCTACATTTCTGGGAAGGGAAAAACAATGGCTGATGCGTTGAGCAGGAATACTCAGGTATAGGCAGTTCTGAAGTCCAGTAGTGGGTGGATGATTATGGATCTTTTCTCTGAGATGCATTTGGAGGTTCACAATAGACAGTGGAAAACATTTCAATCTTATTTAGCTGTTACCTCTACTCTACTTGATTGAGTGTGAATGAGGCAGCTATCAGATTGAGAAGCTCAAGTCCTACAGAAGAGTGTTTCAGGAGAGGACCCTATTCATATATGGAATATAGGCGAGGATGAGATCTTGAACTATCATTGGAGCGTGTGGGTTTTATAAAATTATGTGAAAATCTGATTTGATAATTTCATTCCCCAATTTGGGAAGTTCATCCTAGTGTCACGAAGATGTATTGTGATATACACTATCTACATTCATGTCCAGGTATGAATATAGATGTTTCTTGTTTTTTAATGAGGTGTTCTACCAATCAGTAGATGAAACTAGTGCAACGGCGACCCACAGGGCTTTTGTAGTAGTTACCAATTCTCGAGTTGAAGTGGAACGATGCCGTGAGGGATTTCTTAATAATTTTTCTGAGGTTACCTCGAGGGAATAATGCAGTTTTGGTTGTCATTGATAGACTCATTAAGGATGCTCACATATAGCCGATTAAGGATACCATTAGTGTTGATGAGTTGGGAATGCTCTGCATTCGAGATATTTTATGTCTATATTGGGTTATACACTCAATTGTTTCAGAAATGGATGCACATTTTAATTCTCAGGTCTTACAGGGACTTTAGAGGGATTTGGGTACACAGGTACTTCTGAGTAAAACATACCATCCCCAAACAGATGGCCAGTCCGAGTGTATGATTCTGGTGATTGAGGACATGCTTTGAGAAAGAGCCATAGTCATTGGAGTTTTTTGGGAGAATCATATACCTCTTGTAGAGTATTTCTACAATAATAGTTTTCAAGAAATGATTCTGATGGAACCATATGTGGCTTTGTAAGGATGGCCATGATGACAACCCTTATGCTTGCTGGAGGTTGGAGAAGAAGCTATGCTGGGACCTTATCTTGTCTGGGAGACCATAGAGTAGATAGAGTTGATTTGGAAAAGGATTTCTACTACACAGTCATGACAGAAGTATTATGATGATCGATGGAGAATTCCTCTAGAGTTTGAGGTCGGAGATCAGGATTTCTTATGCATCACCCCGAAGATGGGACAGAGGAAGATTAAGACACAAGAAAAGAATTTTCCAAGGTATGTCGGGCCGTTTGATATTTTCTAGAGAGTCAGGATGGTAGCCTATCGGTTGCAGTTACCTTAGAGGTAGCGGGCTATGCATGATGTCTTCCACGTTTCTCAGCTATTACGTTACTTCTTTAACCTGTCTCAGGTTTTCCAACATGAGGAGGATGAGTTTCTGGTTGAAACCGTGTTCGATGAGATTCCTATCTGAATTGTTGATTAAAGAGTGGAGGTTCCCCATGGCTAGTCTGTTCCTCTGGTACGAGTGCTATGGCAGCACATGTGAGTACAAGATGAGACCTGGGAAACAGTGGCCGATGTACGATCACAGTGGACGGAGCTATTCGAGGTTTCTTATTTTACTATAAATTTCTACGTAAATTTAGGGACAAATTTATTTAAGGGGGGAATTTTGTAAGAACCCAGATCTTCTTTTTAGGAAGGTTTTTCTTTTCTGGTTGTTTTTTAGAAAAAGAGGGATTTCTGGATTTTTTAGGAGTACACGCCTTGTACTTTTAATTATACGCCATGTACCCGGTTTCCACAGGTGACCATGTAATGGCCATGTAATGGCTGAGTACATGGCCATATGTGGTGACCTGGAGTCCGCCTAAAGAGAAGGCCAGAAATGGCAAGTACATGCCGTGTACATTTTTTTATTAAATGGATTGGGGTCGCATATAATGGACAAAACACACTTCTTATCAACCTATATCAGTTACGAGCTTCCGTACGACCACATATCGCATCTAATCCCCCCAAATCATTGTACGTTTTCCGATTTGAACTCTTTTGGTTTCATTTGAATTGCATCAGTGAGTTCTTCCTTCTTCTTGAGCCTCATCTCATGATTTCTCCTCTATCTTGAGATATTCTCGATTGAGCATTTTGGTATTTTTTTATAGATATATGGATTTATAGGGTAATTTAAGGCCTGATATTCATGTATATATATATCTCCGGATGTCCAGGTAGGTGGTTTGTGCCTTTCTATAGATAGTTATTGAATTTTATGGGCAAAAGATTCCAATACCCAAGAACGGGGTATTGCGTGTTTATGGTTTTTATCCTGGTTTTACCTTCTATGCCTTTTTTGTTGGGATAGAGGTTGTTCATTTATGAATAGGGTTAATTTTCCCATGCTATGGAGTGTTTTCCCATGTTTTCTAGTTTTCACAGTTTGGTCCAGATTTCCTGTTAGGCTTCCTTGCTTCCCATTCCTAGTATTCTTAGGATGTAGTGATTATTATCTAGCATGCTATGATATATTGTAGACTTTATTTCCAAGTAGTTCTTGAGGTTTGCATTGTATTTCATGTATCTTTTGTGCCTGACTAACATACACAGGGCCGTGAGACCCTGGTGTAGTAGACCATATGAAGAATGGACATTGAGGGCTTCTCTAGAGTGTATGTTTTACTTTTACGTTGAGTGACCATAGTGGAGTCGACATTATACTCCTTCAGAGTGTTTGTAGTTTCCTCGATACAGGCCCCAAGTTTGAATTTGAAATTGAATGATTACTCATAGTTCTTATTAGATATAGATACGAGACTATAAGGGGGAATTGACGGCGATATCTTCCTTAGAGTGTCTTTGCTAAAGCTGAACTAGAGGGGTTAGAGTGTGTGTACTTCTCAGATGGACTCTTGTGTTTGTTTGGTTGAACCATAGGGGTTAGGTAGTGAGTACATCCCAGATGGATAACTTCATTTGTTTAGATGCTTACTTGATATATGAAAATGATTTCAATTGAATTTGTAGGAGTATTACTATGTGTACTTCCTTTGTTACTTATTTATTTTGTTTATTGCCTTCCATATATATTCACTTACTTTTGGTCACATATCATTGGGTTGTTTCCTACTATGATTAGTCTCACACCTAGTTTGGTTCATTCTTTTGGGCCCAAATAGATTATATTGGTGCCGGTATAGATAATGGAAAGCGCCCTTCTACTTCCGGAATTTGATTGTTGTGGACCAGGGGAGCATGGGACCAAGCTAAGGCTTGCGATGCTGTAGAGCTGTTTACATTTTTTTCAATGTATTTTGGTTATGTATTTTATTCCAGTATTGTGACTTGATTGGATTCTTTCCTAGATGAATGTATTATACATCATATATATTTTTATATACTCATATGTTATTACTTACAGACTTCCACTGTTTACTATTTTATGTTATTTTTATTTCTTCGGCTATTACTATCTATTTTAATTCCTCAATGTTACTTTTCCAATGAAGGCATAGTTTTCCCACTATCACACCCACGACCCTCACAGCTTTTTGGAAACCTCTTTCATTCGGGAAAATACACTTGAGAATATGTGACCAACCAGTTACGGGGTGCCTCGGGACATCTTTCAGAACTGGGATGTTACAAGTTGGGAATTAGAATAAAGAGATATAAAAACGATAAACTGAAATGGAATAAAAAAATAATAAATAGATAAGAGTTGTGGGCTTGGGATCCTATGTGTGATTTTGAGGGGGGAAGTTATCACATCAAGCCGTATTTTATTTATGTTTAATAATAACAATAATATTTATTATTATTATCATTTTCAGTCATGTAATATTATTTCTGATGTAATTTCTTCTTATGGAATTGGATTGATGATCCATCTAAGGAATTGGGGACCTAACATTGACATGGTTAATTCCAGACCAATGTTGGGTGCCTTTATTGAGTTTGTGGCTCTGGTAAAAGAGAAGGGAACATGGGATACTGTGGGAAATTTTGAGGGGGTATGGGATCAGATGGGATCATATTTTATTTATGAATTATAATAATAATAACAATAACAATAAAATATAGTTTAATTATTAGTTATTGTCATGAAATCTTATTTATCACGTATTTCATTCTAATGACATCAAATAGAGGATTCATCACAATCATTGATATCGTGATGTTTTTTGTGATAAATGTAAGGCCAATTTTTGTTTTATTTTTATAATTCATATCTCAAGGGAATTAAAACCAAATTAAAATACTAATAATAACATTATTTCCATTATTGTGAAATATTGTATCAGACAAATCTTCTTCATACATTGTCTAATTGAAGTACTGTCTACAGTATCATGACCCTGATTTTGAAGAAAAATATTTTAGAGAAATATAATATATTAACGTAGAATGAATATTGGGTGAAAATAGACACCCTTCGTGCATTATATATTTATATGAAATATTTTCAAAGGGTGTTTATTTGGGAATGTAAATAACTTATAAGATTTTTTTTCCTCAAATATCATAATGGAAGAATTTATAGATTACTTTATGACATGATGAAATATGTTATGAGAATGCAATATTTTTAGGAGGTATCCATTGAGGGATCTGATCATACTGGATCATTGGAGAGTGGAATCCCTTGATTCACTATGGAGTGGATCCTCTATCTACTGATTGGTACCCCATTATGGGCTAGGATATGGGTGGAATTTCTATTGAGTGACCCCCCCCCCAATGAACAAGGGCATATGTCCATTATCTACTATTTTGTACCCATAATGGAATGGGGTTAAATTACTCTATATATATAGTGTTCCCTGGTGGAAATGTATAAGAGACCCTTATCTATTGAGTGGTACCCACTGATTCATTGGGGCTTGAGTTCATTATACACTAGGTGGTACCCCTATGGAGGACTAGGGAGTAGGTTCTCAATCTTCTAAGTGGTACCCCTAGAGGCACCAGTTCATGGGTCCACTATCTACTTAGTGGTACCCACTGATGTACTGGTGTGTGAGTCCTCTACATTTAGATTATGTCCCCCCGACTGTGAGGTACAATGCTATGTTTTGGTTCCACATAGATATGTCTTCATATAAACTCATGAGATGTTAGTCATCAACGTAATGACCCAGAATTTTTAAATTATAATTGTTTACAAAATATATCTTGTTACATATTATATAATATTATACAAGTACAAAATAAATAAAAACTATTAAATTTTATAACATTAATATATATTATTAAAATAGTTTGATACGAAACCAATTAAAATTACAAACATTAAAAATTTAAATAGAATATAAAATAGAATAGATAAAATGGGAATATATGGATCACCCCAATATCCTAGAATCATCTCCCCCACCAAAAATGATATAGAAATGAAACCAAACCTTATTAAAACAATCATCTTTTTATAAAATAAAAATATAACCTTAGGAAGAGTTTGTAGTTAACTTTTAGTGAAATATTAGGGAGGAATTTATAGGGTATAAAGCTAAATGTGACCATTAGGATTTTACCATTATATGTCTATTGCAAATAATACTCATGGTTGACAAGTGTACCATTACAAATAGTATATTAATACAGGATGTGAGATATTCTATGGAATCATTACTTCTTCAATTCCAAAATATGTATTAAAAAAGTTTTTCGATTATTGTGCATTAAAATATCATAAAATATCATAAAAATTTCCAAAACTATAAGAAATTACTATGGTTATGCCAAAAATTATAGATTTTACAGATCTTATATTTCTAAGACATATATTTCTAAATTATAAAATAAAAATTATACATTTTTAATAAATACCCTACCATATCACTATTCCCTTTAACTCCCAATCCATCCTCCTTGATGTTCCAGTGATTTCTATCCCATGGAGTCCCCCCAACGTTCCATCCTAATGTTTTAGGAAGAACTATTCATGGTAAGGTAAAATCATCACTTCTATTTTTCATAAATGTTTTCTTTCTTGGTATGTATTCTATACACAAAACTATGTTCGTTTTTCACTTTATATTATACCATATGATCTTGAAGAGTCATTAATGATATAAATTACATTTCCCCTGTCATTCTAACCTATTCTAAAACCATTTATTATACCGGTTATGCTGCAGAATTTTCTTATCAAATTTACCTCTTTTAGATGAGAAATTATATTTTCATTATTTTTTTTAATATATAAACCTATATTATTTTCAATGGGTATTCAACAGGATTTATAAATTAATTTTTTATTCAATGATTTAAACATATAAAACTGACATTTCTTTTGGTGGGGTTGAGATGAAATGATGATCATGAGTTTAAGATCTTTTGAATTCCATTATTTTGATAATAAACCCATTAATTATTCTCCAAGGATTAATAATGGAATTATTTATTATGATCTATGTGGATCACATGAAATTATGATATATGTAGGGTGTTCATTGATAGCGATCCTATGAATTCGGTAAATAATTTATTGTTTGGAGATGAAATGTTTGAGGATACCTTGGTGATTAACTTTAGTAATTTTTAATTTATAAGACCATTATGATAAAAGATTGTGAAATTATTATGAAAAACTCATTTAAAGGTTGGATCCATCTTCCAATGTTATGATTCATGTCCCTAATATATCAATTTTTAATTCCATGTTGTTTTGAATCTTTTTGTTATTGATATGTCTCATGATAACACGCTTTTGTCACTCTTTCTTATTCCCTTTTTGGGCATCATGCTTACCCCATTAATTGATATATGTCCCCAGGATATGAGATTATGTAAAATTAAACTCGATTGAATCCATGAATATTTCATTCAAGTGGATTTAGAATAATGTTTTATGTATTCATTTATTATGTAAGTTGTTTCCTAGAACCAAAACATTAAAAAATGAACTATTTTGACAATGCAATGAAGAGTTATGTAATAAAATTTGTGGATTCCATAGTTATTATCAAATGAAAGTGTAGTTATTTGTGGAAATTAGGACTTGAAAACATTAGTATGTACCCAATGGAAAATCCTAAATATTATAAACTATGTTGGTAATTTTTTAATTATTATGTAATTGGTTTCCAAAAAAACATCCATGTATTGATAGAATATGTGGATTTTCCTCTATATCAAAATTTCATAGAGTTAAAAACTGAAAGAAACACAATGCTATTGAATTGATCTGGAACTGGTGCCGGAAAACTGTCATGGCTTCACACCTAGTTTTACTCTCCCATGGGATATGTTTGTTTAATCAAAATCTTTACATAAATCATTATGACATATAGTTAAAAAAAATTAATTATTATTATAAGTGATTAATAATATATTTAAGTATGTTGTTTTAATAGACAAAATAACTTTAGAATTACAACATTATTAAAAGATAAAACGATTCTCACTATGTTCTTATTGTTATATAAAAAATAGTGGTAAATAGGAGGAATAGAGTAAATGATGCGTGAAATGGACGACTCACTCTATATTTTATAAGGGAGGCTAGGGTGGAAAATTTCAAGAGGATAATGAATAACCTAACTCAGGTTATGAACAATAACATTTATCAAGTAAAGATACCAAATTCACCTCTAAGGTAAAATCACTCCATTGAGACATTTATAGATCAAGGACTAGCTTATCTTAGTGGATTAAAAATCCCATTGATTGTCATACAATGTATAATTTCTATATAAAAAACCATTTATATATTACATTTTTCAAAATAAGATGAATTTACCCTTGTAGTATAATTATTAGATATAGATTCCGATCAGTGGGGAACATTGATTAAATACATGAATCTAAGAGTTGATATTGATTTTATAGAGTGGGATGTGTTCTGGGGTATCTTTTTTCTATAATTACTTCTCCAATTTGATGCAATCAAAAATAGATATGGAATTAATATCATTGGATAAGAAGTAAAATCAATTATTGGGATTCTATGAGATAAACTCTATATGAATTTATCAATACAAATGTATATTTTTTATGAATCACGTGTTAGAAGTTTATAGATTTCTTGGTATACTAAGATCCCATCAGCAGAGAAATATAGAAAATTAAGACTATAAAATATATTAAGAGCTAGTGTGAAGTGCTATGAAGGTTTAATTCGACTATGGAGAGGGAAGTAGTCACATAGGTCAAATAAAAATAAGATACAATTAGATCCAATCTCAGGGAGGAACTTTGGTCATGAAAGAGGAAGTAGGAAAAGGAAACATTCCATGTGCGAAAAATGTGGGAAGACAAATTTAAGGAACTTGTTTTATTTGGAGAGGAAAGTGAGAAAAATATGGAAGAGATGGGAATATAGATCGGAACTATCAAGGTGTGGTGAACCCTCAAATTCTTAACACTAGAAAAAAAGGGAATATGGTGCAGGTCTAGTCTGAAGGACAATTCAAAAGATGTGGAAAGTCTAAAACAATTTCCTGTCAATTTCAAAATATATGATAATGGAAAACAAAAACTATCAACCTTATCATATTCCAAGGGAGAAATGTTATGAAATTTATTTCATTGAGGAAGAAGTGGAGGCTCCAAATGATGTTGGGGTAGGTAGTGTCATTTTTCTCCTAATGATAACATGTACTTTCAATTATTCTAGTTATACACATTCCATTATTTCACCCATGAATGCACAGAATTTGAAATCAATCCTAAACTACTACAAGTATAATTATGATTGAATCCTCATGTAAGGATTATCCTATAATCAATATTGTATAGAAACTCTGGTATTTTCTTTGGTGAGTAAATTATCATCACTAATATTGTAGTCATTACCCTTGTGGAATTATTAACAATTCAATAAATAGAGTGGATCTCAAAGTATAAAGCTAAGATATACTATAGAATAAAAGAAAACTTAGTAGTATATAATGGGAGACCTATATTCATTTTCAATGGATTGATATCATGAAAAGACCATTTTATAGAATCACCTCTTATAGCCTTATTTAGGTAGATGATCAGTGAAGAGGTAGAAAGAAATGAAACTATAAATAGATAGAACATCCCATTAATTCATGAATATATTGATGTTTTTCTTAAAGAGTAACCTGAACCACAACCAGAAATAGAGGATGAATTTTCCATCGAACTCTTACCTATATCCAAGCCTATATCAAAGAACCCATATAGAATGAAAAATATGGAGTTAGATAAATTAAATAAATAACATCATGATATTTAGGATAAGGGATTTATCTAAGTAGGTGTGTATCATAGGGGATCACATGTTATATTTATAATGATAAATGATTTATCAATGCAGCTATGAATTGATAATAGATATCATAACATGATAACTATGATGAAACATTACCCTATACCAATGATTTATTATTTAATTTTATAGCTTCATGGGTCTGAATTCTTCTCCAAAATTGACCTCTAAAATTGATATCATCCATTGAGGGTGAAGCAAGAATATATTCCAAAGACAGCCTTCAAAATAATATATGGACATTATGTCTTGTTATTCCCTTTAGATTGATTAATGATCCTTATGTATTTATTTATTTGAATAATATAATCTTTAATAACATCCTTGAAATATTTATTATACTTTTTATTGATGATATTCTAATATATTCGAAATTTCATGAGGAGCATGAGGATTATCAAAGGGTTATATTGAAAACACTGAGGTAGGATATGCTTTTTGGAATGTTTCAAAAATATTAATTATGGTTACATCATATTTCATTCATGTGTCCCATTGTAAATAATTATGGAATCTTATTTGAACATGTGAAGACAAATAAAAAATAGGAGTCCCCTCATGCCGTAAAATTAATTAAGATTCTTAGTTTACGTTATTTATTAGGATAATATTGAGGTTTTGGAAAAACATATCATGAATTTATAATCAGCTAACCATATTAACTAAAAAAGTGGAAAATGTTATAACAAAATAGAGTTAATGATGTTTCTATGAAAAAAATTATAGACTAACTACTAAACATATGCAAAAGATACCTTATGTCAAAGATGGATTCTTTATTTATATCGATAAATCTTTGAAAGAGATTGGGTGAGTATACATGATAAATTACCTGGTGATTTATTTTGCATCTAGATAGATAAATCCACTCAAGAAAAATTATCCTACACATATAATGGAGTTAGATGCATATATTTTTTCTCATATAAAACAGAGACACCATATTTTTCCAGAGTAATGTAATATATTCACAGACCACCATTATATGGAGTATATATCCAAAACAAAGTATGTGAACATGAGAAAAATGATATGGTTGTAAATTCTTAGATACTATGTATATTAAATTCATTATCACCCTAGAGGAGAAAACAAATTCATTGAACTATTATAACGGAAATAATCTGTTGTTCTGGTAATGACGAGGGTTCATGCAGATCCGCTAATCAAGGCCATAATAAAATTGGATATGGGAATCATAGGTGAAGATACATCATCAACCTTATCCCAAATGATTTCTAAATAATCATAACTAGATAAGATAAAAAAACTCTCAACTAGTGGATCATTTGATACAAATCAAGATAGAGTATATGAAGAATGGGATGTGTCCCGAGATCAATATTAATAAAAAAGGTCTGTTGAAATTTCATACAAGGCTATGTCTACCATCTATTATAATGATAAAGAAGGATCTGATGGTTGAAGGTAATAACCCTACATTCTCTATACATCTCAGAAAATGTTAAATGTATATGACCTTCATGATCAATATTATTGATACAATATGAGAAGGGAAATTGTTGAATACAATTAATGTTGCATGGTGTGTCGTCATGTGTATAAGGAATGAAAACTTCTTAAACGGGTATTTCAACCACTACACATACCAACATGAATGTGAGAAAATACAACTATAAACATCATCATGGGTCTCTCAATTTCATCCAAATGAATCAATTTGATATAGTTTATAGTGGATCTACTCACCATGACGTCCCATTTAGTCACTATTAAAGAATATTTCCCTCTTGATAGCCATCGTAGGATATACATAAAGGATATAGTGAGGATTCTTGGTGTGACACTTTCTATCATTTCTGATCATGATCCAAGTTACATATATGAATCCAAGATATGTCTTCAATATGCTCTAAATACTGAATTTTATTTTAGTATGGCCTATAATCCCCAAACTGATGGATAATCTAGAATAACAATTCAAACACTTGAAGACATGCTGAGAACATGATCAATGGAATTTAACAGAGGATTATATCAACACTAAACATTAGGAGATTTTTCATAAAATAACATCTTCTATTATATTATTCAAATGGAACCATATGAATTCTTATATGGGAATATATGTAGATCTAACACTTGTTGGGATGTATTTGGTGAGATAATGCTACTAGTGTCTGATCACGGTCATGATATAACAGAAAACGTTTCTTCCATAGAGAAACATATAAAGTATTATCATATTCTGAAGAAGCTGTAGGATGAAAACCGTTGAGGGAACATGGAGTTTGATGTTGGATATAATGTTTTCCTTCATATATCACTATATAAGATACTCATGTAGTTTATAATGAAAGGGAATCATATACTTATTAAATTGAACACGATGAAATCCCGGATATTTTTGAAGCAATCACATATTAGAAAGAACTTCCAACAAAACATTCAAATTTTTATGATGTTTTCCATGTATCATTCTTGAGGAAGTACAAAGTGGATCCCTAAAATGTACTGAATCTGAAGGTGATAAAACTGGAACATGGCCTCTCTTATGAGCAGCATCCAATAGAGATCATGGGCCGTAGCAATAAGGTTCTACAAAATAAGACTACCCCCCATGTAAATGTGTTGTGAGGGAAACACAAATATGAAGAAGTGATGTGGTAACTATAGGAGTCAATGAGATATAATTACCAACAGATTTTATCAATTGAGATATTGTGTTTACATTTCATGGATGAAATGTCCTAAGGGGGAAGAATCTAACCACCAAGATGTATTAAATGACAGCTATGTTTTGATTAAATTTTGTTACATAATATATAATAAAAAAACATACCAAATAAATAGAAAAAGAAAATTTGTTATCTATAATAAATATCATTACATTAGTCGTCTATAAAACCATTAAAAATCAAAACATGTAAAATGGATAAATAATATAAAATAGAATATTTATAATGGGAAAATAAGTATTATCTGAACATTCTATAATCATTACCCCCATTAAAAATGTTGTGAAAATGAAACAAAATATAAGTAAAACAACTAAAATCATAAGAAATGAAAATATGTCCATACGTAGAGATTTTATTGAATTTTGAGGTAAAGAATGAAGTGGTACTGATAGGGTATAAAGGGAAATGGGACCATTGGTATTCAACAGTTATATTACCAATGGTCCACATGACTATTTGACAATATGAACATCATAAACTATAACCATTGTGGAAAATTTTACCTATATATTTAGATTATATAATTTTTATTAAGAAAGGATAATTTTTATGGAAATGATAATCAATGGACTCAACCAGTACAGTCATTCCATTTAAAGTCCATTTATCCAAATTTAGGAGGAATGTATCATTAATAGGGGTCACTCTTATCTAACCCCAAGATGAGCTTCTGCAATTAAATCATGAAAACAATTTCCTATGATATATGTTCAATTTATTTGGGTTACCACTCAATTGATTTTAGCCCAGACACCCCATTATACAACAACCATCACAAAACTACTCTTTAAGGAAAATGAAGATGTAATAAGGGGTTATAAGTATATAAGATCGTTAATTGAAGTGTAATTTATATTTTATAAATAATATTTTTATTCCACAAATATGTTTTGAAAAAAAGTTTTTTTAATAATTTTTTTAAAGAGATAAACGTCATAAATTATTTTTTGGATGGAAATAAAATGTTAACCTATTTTTATAGAATATATATATAATTTTATAATAAACCCATGTATTATAAATAAAATTTATCTTAATCCAAATGTCTTATAAAACACCCTCTTATAAATATAAATTATTACAGAAATATAATGGCCTATGAAATTTTTTATAAGTGTCAAGAAACATGATTGTTCCTTAAAAATTCAATTTTTAAATAATTAAGTATTTTTTTATTTAAAATATTAAAGACTAATATTTTGAAAATAATCATTGAGAAATAAAAAATTTATTTGAAATTATCATGTCAAAATTAGGTCAGGGTGAATTTATGGTATTTCTCTAAAATAAATTTTATGAGTTAAAAAAATACGTTTCTGGGGTTTTTGTATTTTTTTAATGACATAATATTTATGTTATAATTATGTAATAATTATTTTAAGATGATCCATGACCTAAAATATTTTCTTTTATTAATAATCTATATTTTAATAAATTTTAAAAAATTTAGACAACTATATGTAAATATAATCATTTAAAAACAAAACTTTTGTTTTCAGAAACAGTACATTGTAGAAAATTTAATTTTTCATTATAAAAGAATAATTAGAAAAAATTTCAGTAATTATGGATTAAAAAATCATAAAATGTGACCCAAATGTCCAAAAACATGAGACAAATCCATGATTAAGCCAATGGATTTCAATTTTCCACAACCAAGATTTCCAAGACTTGTACTTGAAAAATATTAAATGATTTCTCCACTTTGGATACCCACCCATTTCCCAATTCCCCATCAATACCAATCCATTCACCATGATTATTTGGTTATTTTTCTTCTAAATGACCCCATTGTTTTTTCAAGCCCCCAAGGTCCCATACTATAGTTTTAGAAACAACACAACAAATTTAGTGAAAATTACCACTTATTTTTTCCATTAATGTTTCCTTTGTTGGTATGACTTTAAAATACCAATATATGTTTTTTTGTAAAATTTATATTGTCCAATTAAAATAATAGATTTTTTTATTAATGGGAGAGACTTTGACCATCTAATTTAACCCATTTCAAAAACCAAGTTTTATACCCGTCATGCTTCAGAATTTACTTCTCAAATTTATAACTATTACATGAGAAATTATTTTATCCTTTTTATTTTATTAACCAAATCAATTTCTATAAATTATGTACTAAAATAAATTTAAAAATATCTTTTTAATTTTTGGATTTAAACATACGAATCTGTCATTTTATTTCATGGGTTAACAATGACATAATGATCATTCCTTTTAGATATTTTGTATCCCAAAATTTAGATAAGAAACCCTTTATTTATTCTCCATGTGTTATTAATTAAATGATTTATTATGATATATTTGGATCAAATGAAATTATTAAATATGAAGGGTGATACATGATTGAACTCCTATGCATTGGGAAAAGAATTTTAACTATATATATGACTTGTTTTACAATTCATTATTAATAAGCATGATAATTTTTTATTTAATAAACCTTGGAAATAAAAAATTGTGATATTATTATGAATGTATCAATTAAATGTTATATCCAAATTTCGATGTTATCATTCAAGTTGTTATAATGCCTCTCTTTGGTTCCTTATTAATTTTTCTCATGTTCCTCTTGATATGTCTTATGATCACATGCCTATTTACCCCTTTCATATATCATAATTGGGGTTCATTATTACCCATTTCCATTCATATATGCCTATAGGATTTGAGATTTCGTAATAGTAAATTATGTTCAACCCATAAATATATATTTAAAGATTATTTAGAACAATTTTTCTTGTATTCATGTGTTACTGTTTCATCTGGAAATGGGGATGAACTTGATTTTTTAAGGTTCAAACATTCCAATCAGTTTCTAACAGGTTTATTTTGTCGAACCAGAAACACCCAATGATTATATATCCATTTGGACATACTTTCCAAAGGTAGGTGTTCATTAGATGTGGACCGAAGAGGCTTAAGAATTAGCATTGGTCGAGAGGATGGGAGGTCAGGCTCATCACACCTTTTTGGGGAGAATTATTTCCTACTCCGGGACTCTCTTATAGATTTATGTTATGTTCATGAATCCTTATTAATTAACTAAGTATGAAAATGTTTTTTCCCATAGATTTGGTAATCGATGATTGATATGAAAGGGAAGTAGAGAATCTCATATATATATTTTAGGTTCTTCAACGATGGACAATCATCTGTACGTATTATATATTCTAAGTCAATGGTATCCTTCAATACATTATATATAAATCTCTTGGTCATTATGATGACCATACTGATTTTAAAGCCACTCAGTGGGGCACTTTAATTTTATTGTCATTCAGAAAGATAGGGATTATTTCAGAGTTGGGATTGTACCCGCTGATGGGATACCTACATATCCTCGTTAAAAATGAATCAGAACCCACGTAGTTCGATAAGAAGGATATAGTTTAATGTCATATGGGATGGAAAAGAATTAATGAATGGTGGGATTGAACCTTAGAATGGATTCCTACATACTCTAATTTTAATGCAGATATAAAATTCCATGTAGTTCGGGTAAAGAAATACGGGGCTTAAGCACGGTTAACCGACCAAAAAGAGATGTCATGATTACTTTTACACTCTAAGCTCATGTAAGTCATGCTTGGTGTGAGAAATAAGATGTATCATTACACCTAACGATTATATCACGAAAGATTCAGTCACAAGAAATAATGTGGGGCTTACGTATGTATGACTTCCCATGTAGATGTTGACCTGGACTTACATCAAGAAATAAGCCCAGGGGAAGGGTCTATAATGTTATTTGTACATTATGGAGATTTTGAGTTTTAACCCGGGACATACTCCTAAGGAGGATTCCCAAATTAAAGGGGACTTATAACATAGGAATTCCTCTTGAGAGGGATTCCCAAATTAAAAGGGACTTATGATTGGTTTTCATTCCTGAGAAGGAGGCCCAAATCAAAATAAATTATGATTGGGGCTTACTTCTGAGGAGGAGGCGCAGGTTACGGAAAATTATGATTGGGGCTTACTCTTAAGTAGGAGGCCGAGGTTAAGGGGACATGTGGATTATTCTTTAGGAGGAGGATCTGGTTAAGGGGACTTATGACTGGGGCTTACTCACGAGAAGGAGGCCTAGGATAAGGGAACTTGGGGCTTATTCATAAGAAGGAGGCCCGAACTAGGGGAACTTGGGACTTACTCCTGTGGAGGATGCCCTAAATCAAATGATCATCTCATCTTAAAGGATAAGGTTATATAGATAAATCCTCGAATAGTAGTGACATAAAGCTTGTAAGTCATGAGGTTTTTTAGAGAGGTTCTCCCAGAATTCATTTCAGATAAGGAATCCAATAAAGGAAACATGAAATAAATGGATTTGAAAAGAGGTTTGAGGGATTATATTTTGAAGATGAGAGGTGAACGGGAGAAAGGCACACAAATGAAGTTGGTGCGCAATTCTTGAACGTTCAAGTGTACTTTCGCGACATGGTTTCACCGAAATGACGAAGAATATACAGGGATACTTGGGCGAGACTTAACTCAAGCCTTTTGTATTATCCAATGATGATTCCAAAAGGGTAGAGCACAATTTTCATTGAAAGGGTAGGACGATGTGCAAGTGATTCCATTTTTAAAGAGTTATGGACACTTAGGATGGAAAGTGTTGATGAATTCTAAACACTTATGCCTTATTATACTCCTTCAAGTCATCAATTTTTGTTAATAAGTTACCATAGATGCTTTCAGAAAACTTGAGTTGAAGACTTGGGAGACCAGAGTATGAATTTGAATTTTGGAAAATCCTTCCCTGAAATGGGGGCCCACATGGGATATTTATAGGCCACCTTGATCCTTGCGAAAAAAATTAAATAGGGTGGGAATGTGAGGCTTGTGATCCATACGTGGCGTGGAAGTGACTTGTGCAGCACGCAAGTGACTTGCACACCTCACTCTAAACGGGATCTTATTCCATGCCTTTGTCAATTTTTCTGATTTTCTTCATAGGGTGACCATATTTCTGCTTAAGGTATTCCCATTTTCCATTTTTTGGACTCAGTTGCCTAAAGGAGTGTAATAAGAATTCCACCTTTGAGTTGGATCCGAAAATGAAAGAGGATCCAACTCTGAGGTAAAATCCAAAGAAATGAAGGGTTTGTGGTGCGCATGTTCGGCATGCAGATTCTGGGGCGTGCAATTATGGTGCTCAGGTGGTCTGGATCGCCTATATATAAAGGCTCACACTCTCGTAAACTCAATCGGCTTGCAGCAACTTGGGAAATCATCGCATTATGTGATTCTGTCTTTGGTGAATCACCCTTCTGGATTATTTCGTGCTTCTATAGAAGGTATTTAACTTACGCACCATGACTAGGGTGAAAAAATATGCACAACCAGTTTGACTTACGCGCTATGTTGGGACTTGTGCACCTTAATTCCTTTTCTATTTTTTTGATTTACTTCATCAAAATTTTCACAAAACAAACTTAAATAAAAGTTTATTGTTGATCTTTGTGTAGATTCAGTGGCTCCCAGAAGAATTGGATCAGCTGATGAGTTGGCCAATAAGAGATTAGATGACATGATGAATGTCGTCGGCCATGACTATTATGTTATTTGCGAATGCACTCTCCCAGTTTTGGCCAATTACTTGATGAAATATCCTACCAATTTTCCACAGAGCATCTACATGCCTTTTTATGGCCATGGTCATCTGCACGGAGTCAATGTTCCAGAGGAAAATAATTATATCCGTCATTCTAGGTTTCAAACCTACACCAACTCCTCTTCAACAAATTTCTAAGTTGCAGGATCATTTTTCAATGATGGGACAGTGGATAAGGAATACAAAATGCATCACAGCCCATGTGCTCCAGATCTAAAGCCTCACATGCCTGAGCTGCAGCCGCATTGCTATCCCTCTATTTTCTGAAATTCTCATATGTACCAATCTAAGAGATGGAAGAAGAGTTGGGATTTCCATCCTAGAGGAGGTGTGAAGCTGAATTGGATGTGGGAATATTGGGTGCGACAAACCTGTACAGAGTTTGTCAAAAATCTGAAGGGAGCTACAATATATGAAGCTGTCTAGGCTGGGCAAACATATGTCTATAGGAATGACAATTTCGTGTTGGTGTCAATCAGCCATTGGATCCGGGAAACAAATTCTTTTCATCTTAATCATGGAAAAGTAGGAATCGGTTTGTGGGAGGTCTATAAGAATTTAGGGGCTCCAATTTTGGGATATATGTATGATGAATTCATCCTCCCCAAGGTGAACTAGAATGATTCGAAGAAGACTCCGGATTTGGCTCAAGAGTTAATGAAAATTCTCAAAACTCGTAAGAATACCACGACCATGAAAACCCACTCCAGAAAAGATATTCATCCAGTGGAGTGGAAGGACATGTTTCTGATTAACAAGATAGAGGAGGGAACTTCCTTCACTCGTGTTACTAGTTTCCCTAGAGCAGCAAAGAGGGGTAATCTGGGAACATTTTGGCCAACTATGGAAGCAGTAGAGTTTAATATGTGGGGGTATGAAGTGAACCAAAAAATTACAATGAAGACCCATATGGCAGGCGTTTTGGAATTTTGGTTCAGTGTTTAACTTTTACTAGTTTGGGATTTGAAATGAGGTGTGAATCTAGGGACCTTTGTCGTTGTAGCCAAGATGGCTGAAAGGAAGATGGATGGGTTATCCACCCCAGTTTTGGAAAAGATTCATAGGTGATTACTTCATATTTATATGGGTATTTCTCCTCTATGAATAGTGTGACCATTCCATGTTTTATTGGGATGGATCACCACCCACATCAGGATATATGCTATACAACGTGAAGTACATGTTACTGGAAGTTATATCCGGCCATCTGTTCAGGAATTTTCTAGAATTTCTCCCTTATCCCTAAATTCTAATGATATCAAAATAAGGCTGAGTATGTTCAGGGAGTATCAATTCTTTCCTTATGGAAATCTTCTAACAGGGCGATTTGTTGATGATGGAACAACCATCCTAGAGTTAAGGGAATATATTCTGGAATGTAGATATCATACACTGCCACAAGGATTTATGAGGAAATTATATGCAAGGCCTATGCTCCATAAATATTCACACACCAATTCAAATGTCTGCAGAAAATTACTGTATCCCCTCTAGTGCATGTCATGTTAGAACAACATCTGATGGTTGCTTGTCAACTATGGTTGCAGACATCTATGGAGAAGACTGGGGTGGTATTTCATCTACTAGCTGTTGATGTGGAAAGTCGATTGACTACATGGTATGCCAAGAGATGGGTAGTATCATACCCTGAAGGGGTACTGAATCATTCGGTCCCTCGGGTGGGGATAATGACAAGAACCATTAGGAAATAATATCTTCATTTGTAAGGTGACTCTTCATCACCCGGAGCTGATTCACTGGATTCCTCACCCAGAGCTGATACCCCAAATTCCCAATATGGGGATGATGAGGCTCAAAATGCGTCATAGTGGACTAGTTCCAGATATAATCCACCTACTAGAGTCAAGAGTCCTACTCCATCAACTCTTGGTGAGTTACATCATTGAGAAAATTTAGTAACCATTATTTTAAAGGGAAATCAGTTTCATTTTCTTATCCAATATCTATTATTGTAGGAGTGGGGAAGAAGTTGATGTCCCAGATTACAAGACCCTCGTCGTGGCCTTCTGGTGCATATTCTAAATATTTACAACCATTGGTGGTTCGTATATGGCAGAGTTTATATTATGATGTTGATACCTCCTGGGTGGACTTATGTGAAGACCTGCATATCCCTGGAGTGGGAAATCTCTCGGCTTCCTCTGACATCTGCTTTGACGACAACCCCATTGAAGTGAGGGCTTACATAAAAGAGATGGAAGTGATCATATATGCCACTAATGAGTCAATTATTGTCACTAAAAGGGTGAAGGAAATGATGGACCGTCGTACCACTGAGGGGATTGGTCCTTCATTATAAGAAGAGTGGAATTAATACATGGCTCTTGAAGATGTAAGTTTCATTTTTCCGATATTTTTATTTTCTTTGTAATTTAAATTTATTCAACGCATTGTTATTCAAGGAAATACACATTTTCATCCTTTAGCGTGTAATGGAAAGAACCACTAATATCCCTTCGTTGCAGTATAGTCCTGGTGGAACCACTCATGGAGCCATTGAATCTCTTCGTGAGATGTGAAAAGTATCTTCAGGCCAGCATGTCATGGATGAGGTGTTAGAAAGGGATTTATTAACTCTAATACTGGTTTTTGGAGATGATGAAACCAGTCCACCCAAAAAGGACAAGAAGCAAATTCATCAAAGAATGAAGACCATCGTCAAATGCTTTATGAGTAGTGGTACGTCTTTCTTGTAGTCATGAATCTTAACTTATGAAAAAGTTCTCAAAATTCTCGGGATTGTAGGGGCTTCTTCAGTTTTCACTTTACGGGAAAGGATTGACCATCCTTAGATTACAACGGAGGGTGATATATAATGGCATCATGTTCCTACTGAAATGTCTATTCCTAAAGAAATACTGAGATCAAATGAGCCGATGTCTCTTCCCAGCACCACTCATGTTTCTAATTCCAGGAGAGAAAATACATTGGGTAAGTTAACAATACTTCATAGAACCTCAAATGAGACAACAAATGAAATTCATTCTGTGATGTTTTAGGTTTGACACATGCACCGGAACATTTGGAATCCACCTAAGATGACCCCACAACAGTCTTTGAAAAAGCTATCGGGGGTCATAGATTGCTAGATGAAAGTCACGAAGTAGACATGTCGAGTCCTCCCACTAGTGATACTAACCTGGGATCTGGGACATCATTAGATAAAATGACGATTCTTGCGATGTCCTTTGATGAAATTTTATAACATGTTAATTTTACACCTGATTTAGATGATTTTGGAGATCTATTTATAGAATCAACTGGACGTGAGTTTCATCATTTGTCCTATTAATCTTCTCATGATTACACTTTTATCCATGTTTGGATAAAAAATGTACAGTTCCATCTAAAGAAACTACTGAACCAACAACATGTGAAAGGGGTGTATAAATTGATGTCAACCCTATTATTGCAGAAACATTGGCTCAAGTGGAACATAGCATGGTAGACCATCCTAAAACCCATATTGAAAATCCTATTGAAGCTATGAATGATTGGGAGGAGTCTTCACAAGTTACTGATATACTATTAGGTAAAAGATGATGATATTTGTGTCTTACTTTACCTGCAAGACAATCAATAATCATTTACTATCCTTTGAAATTAACCGTACTTTCAATTGACCAAACTGGTCTATCAACTTCAATGGCTAGATCTGGAGGTGAATTCTCTTCCTTAGCCCAAATAGTAGCAGAAGGTGATGTAACCAAGGTCCAAGAAAGAGTATAACATGGAACTTCATTAAGTGCATTAATCCCAAACTATGTTCCTCCCTATGATAGTGATGCCAAATCACACCCAGAGGTGGAAAAGGCTATCCAATTCTCACGTTTCAAGGCATGTCAAAATATGTGGAAGATAATATTTGTGGTTCCTCTTGAAGATTTTCCTTCAAAAATTCGAAGACATTCATCACTGATCAACATTTTGGGACATAGTGGTGTCGGATATCAGGAAATCCATGTCGTATAGAAAAAAGTAATTCGAAGGAGGGAGTAAGAGAAAAGGTGTCGTCAAGACCTGATCAGATCTTGATTGCTAACCAATATCGGTGAATATCAAGCTTTAGTGTCTCGAGATGAGGCTGATAATGTTGTAAATAAGAAGGAGCTGAAGTAAAAGATCAAGCGGAAGATTGTCTAGCAGTATCACCTTCAGCAAGATCTAGATGTTATTACTGGGGAGGTTGACCATATTTATAATTCATTGGATGAAGTCTAAGCGGATGGTATAAAATCCATCAATGATGCGAAATAATCACTTCATCGAGCTGAAGAGTGTAAAGTTGGTTGAGTAAATGAACATCAAGTGGCTAATGATGAAGCTCGAGATGATATAAAATAGATGAGAAATCAGGTTTAATGTCCTTTGTAATTTTTGAAAAAAAGGGAATAGACTATTGTATGTGGATGTTCTTCTAATATTGTTCATCAATGAAAAACAGTTCATTTTCACTCGTCTGTACCTTCATTTTCTTTATTATTGATCTTATTTTTATCTAAGCCAATGGGCCTAGTAAACATTGTTTTATTTTTAATAGGGTTATATAAAAAACCCCTGAAACATTGCTTCTTTTAATTGTTCAATATTTCCTAAATTATACAAAATGTACGTTTAGAAAACAGGGACTCGACTTTTGTTCAAAGTACCATTTACAGGTACCCAATTTAATGAGTACCATGTCTTTTGTTATTGTACATTTAAATTCATTCATGTTTGGAATTTAAAAAAGGCTAATATTTAAGGTCGAATAGATTTGACTGAATGGATGATATTGACTCAATTCTTGATAATTTGTTTGGAAACATATTACTATGTTCAAGTATGGAGGGGGAAAATTGTAAATTGTGACTTGAGAAATATTGTATCTAAGGAATGGCATGTTAAAATAGTTAAAAAGCATTAGAGGAAGTATTTTTTATCAATAAAGTTACCACTACTTGAAAATCCCATTATGGGTGCTAAATTATGCAGGGCCAACTTGGGAATATACTGCATAGTCAAATAGTAGTATCTTTTGGCTGACATGTCTATTATGTAGACAACTCATGCAAGGCCACCTAAGGGAAAATGCTGCATTGTTGGGAAAAAGAACTCTCATAAATTTGAAATTCTATTTCTAAAAGCAAAAGAATGTTTTATGGAGATTTAAATTTTCCAAATCATAGAGTGTTCATTTTGGAAAAAGGTACTTGAATATGGAGGGGATATTTCCAATCAAAATTTTCAATGAATTGAAGGAATGTGACTTCTACGAAGGACTGAACCAAACGTAGGAAAAAAGGTATATGTGGTATTAAATCTTATGAATAAAACTAGAGAAAGAAACATTATATGACATATGGTCAAGTGGTCCAGGGTTTTTTCATATTACCATGAACATATTGAGAAGGAGTAAAATGTAAACCATAGACTTGAATACTTTCAGATCACGAAAAATAGTATGGAACAAATATGTTAAGGATGGATGTTTTTTGGAGATCCCAATATATCATCGTTAACACCATTAGGGACAAATAGGATTCTCCTAAGAATGATGTTACCATTACTTGACAAACCCTTTGTAGAGGTTTAATTATGTGGGTCCAACTTGGGCAAAAGCTGCATAGTCAAATAGGATCATCTTTTGGATCACAAGTCTTTTATGTAGAAATCATATGCAACGCCACCTAAAGGCATGTGCTACATAGTCAGGTAAAAGAACTCTCAGATATCTGACATTTTTCAACTAGAATACATGAAAAGGGTTATGGAGACCTTGAATATTATTTGTATAATTTGTGGCTGGGTCCTGAATTGAGATTCTAGATGTCACTACTTATCTCATTAGGATGATAATCAAGCCATACATAGTTCTTGAAATAAATTTTTACATCATGCAGGACGTGAGCATGGAAGATCTTATTTTAGGGTCACAGAGCTAAGAACATAGTGAGGGAGACACATCGTGAATTTGTTATAAACCTGATGTGAATAAATACTAGGGTGTTCCATAACACACCAAGTGCTCCTAGGGGTACTTTTCAGCCATGGGACCGAACGTGGAGTTTGGGGTTAGGTCCAAAGGCTCGGGGCTGGACTCGAGGAATTCTCAAGCGTTCCTACGTATCCTATGAGGATGGGAATCAAGATGCATGTAGTTCTTGACATACCATTTGTTCATATTTGGTTTGTATTTATGAGGGGTAACAAGGAATTTATTGAAGTTATGGATGGACCCAAGATTAAAGCCATGGGTATCACTACGTATCTCATAAGTATGAGAATCATGCAATACGTAGTTCTTGAAATATGACATGGTTATAGACTATGTCAATGATGATTCCTCTTGAGTGAGGGTATCCGGAATTGTTGCAGTTTATTTTTCATACAGGACAATCGTGAAAATAGTTTAAGGTCATATGCATGGACCAGTACAATGCAGTTTAATGTCTTGCAGCATGGACAATGGGGGACTGTATAGTTTAACGACATACAGCTGGGAAGATGGGACATACATTGTTTTAACCTCATATAGGAAGAAAGTGAACCGATATGAATAAGACAGTTGACGAGGGATTCACGGATCAACATCATATATGACAGAGGTGAATCGATGTGATGAAAGTGGTTTTGGGATTCAACCTCAGGAGGTTGCCTAAGTACCCAGCCTAGGAGGCAAGGATCAAAGTTGATGTAGTTAAATTGAGAGATATTCAACGATTGGGGCGTACTTGAGGACAACAACACATATATGATGTTGGGACAAAACCATGGTTAGAAGCCCAAGGAAAATGTCATGTTCAAAGCTTACTCTAAGATCACGTGAGTCATGATCTGTGTGAGAAACAAGAGGCGGGAACAAACCTGACGATCATGTCTCGAAAGATGTGACCACGATGGATGGTGTGGCGCTTAAGCATGTTTAGCTTCCCGTGGCATGCACAGAAATAGGGTTTAAAAGAATATTACACATGCAACAATCACAATTTAATGTCATATGTCACAGACATGGAGAGAATCGCAGTTTAAAATCCTTCATCTCTAATGAGGCACAATATAATGTCATGTTGGAAAATAGAGGGGGCATAGTTTAATGTCATGTTGGACGATATAGGGGACAATGTTTGACGTCATGTTGG
This sequence comes from Viscum album, assembly GCA_963277665.1. Classification (NCBI taxonomy): domain Eukaryota; kingdom Viridiplantae; phylum Streptophyta; class Magnoliopsida; order Santalales; family Viscaceae; genus Viscum; species Viscum album. The sequence continues at coordinate 911,150 of CAUJRU010000207.1, forward strand.
AGGATAGAGAAGACATAGTTTAACGTCATGTTGGACAATAGATGGGGCTATGCAGTTTAATTTCCTAGAGCTAGAAAAATGGGTGTATTTTTGTTACAAAAAATACTTTTTCAATATTCATTCATTGGATGGAGTGGTAATGTGTTCTTCATCCATTGAGATTAATGAATAATCTCCATTGTAGTAGACCTAATGTATTGAGTAAGGTCCTTCCCACTTTAGCTCAAGCTTTGTAGGATTCATTCCCAGTATCATTGGGATTCTGATGAAAAATAACAATTCTCCATGAATGAATGAATGAAGACAAACTTTTTTATTAAAAGCTTGTGCTATTCAATTCTGATAGACTTCTAAATGGTGCAGTGTGCACAATCTATTTTCATCTAGTCATTCCAATTAATCCAATAACTTTTGAGATTGTTTGTCTGTAGATAACTGATCACAAATGGAAACTCTAAGTGAATGTTATTGGACTTCAATAGGCATGACTTCTTCCGTTCCATATAACAATTAATATGGAGTTGATCGTGTAGCAGTGCGAGTGGTAGTCCGATAAGCCCATATAGCATAAAAAAGTTTATCAGGCCATGAATTATTATCTATATCTACCATCTTTTGAAGTATGTTTGACAAAGTCTTATTGAAAGACTCTACCTGGCCATTGACTACTGCATGATACTCAGATGAATGGTTGGATCTGATATTGTATTCTTGATACAATTTTCTTACCTTGGATGAACAAAATATAGTGCCATTATCTGTCAATATGGTATGAGGAACAACAAATCTGGTAATTATGTTTGTATTGACAAAGCTAACAATTCTTTTAGTTCCATCTTCTTTTAGAGGTATTGCCTCTGCCCATTTGGAAAAAAGTTAGTAGCAGTAAGAATATACTTAAACTGCTGAGTTGTAGCTGGAGGATAATGTCCTACTACATCTATTCCCCATGTAGCAAACAGCTAGACGTATTTATCCGTATAAAGAAACTCTGGGGGTTGATGAATGAAGTTGTCACATAATCAGAATGAATGACACTTCTTAGTGAAATCAACACAATCTTTCATCATTGAAGTCTAGAAGTATCGAAGCCTTCGAATTTGACCAAAAAGTCTATGTTTAGACTGGTGGGCACCACAAAATCCTGCAAGTATGCCATTCATGACATCTATTATCTCTTCACCATCAATACATCTGAAGATAATTCCATCAAAACCTCACTTGTAGAGAATTGTTTTGGTGATCTGGGCTATCATAAAGAGTAAAATTGACCACACATTGCTCAACATGTTCTTTAACAGCTATATCAGGTGGGAGTGTTCCATTTTGAAGGTATCCCATGATAGGTGTCATCCATCATATAGTATGACCATATGGTTCAGAAATGGGACTGATTTCATTGATCTCTTCTATTCTGAATTGAATAAAAGGTAAAAATATACAGCAGTTGGAAATACTGATGACTGTTTCATCTCGATTTGGATCCTCTAGGGCTGTGGCTATATTAGATAGTACATGTGCATGGGAATTTTGTGACTGCGGGACATAAGAAAATGTTGGTTCTGAGGGAAATTACGCCATTAACTCACTTAAGTAATCACACAAAGGGATTAACTCTTCCTTTTTTATGGCATAATTCCCATTGATTTGATTGATTACTAAATCTAAATCACCTTTTACATTCAAGTGATTCACCTATGCCTAAAGATCCAATTCTAAGCCTATAACGAGAGCTTGATATTTTGATTCATTGTTTATATTTCCTTCCAACAATAAGAAGGAATAGGTAAGCACTACCTTTTTTGGGGAAATAATCACGGTTCCTAAACCAACATTGTTGAATTTAGGATCTTCCATTTTCCTTCCTATTGGACTTCTGGAGGCACCATAAAAGTAAATTTCCCATGTTTGATGATTATCTTTAATAGAGAATACTTCCTCATTAAAAAGTTCAAAATTTAAAGACGTATCTTCTACAGATGGGTGTTCAAGAAGGAAATCGGCCAGATCATTTCCCATTATTGCCTTTTGAGACACATACTGGATATCAAACTACTGCAAAATAACTTCCCACCTTGCCAGATGTCCTGTAACCAATGGGAGACTAAGGATAAATTTGAGTGGGTTATTGTGAGATACAATTGGACCTCATGATGTTGGAGGTACTATATCAATTTCTAAACTGAAAAGATTAATGCTAGGAATCATTTTTCAATACCTGAATATCGAGTTTCTACCTCAAGTATAGTCCAACTGAAATTGTAAAGGTTGTTTATTCCGAACATCATTCTTTTGGGCAAGGAAGGCACCCAATGATCGCTCAAAAGCTGCAACATAGAGAATAAGTGGTCTTTCTTCAATAGGTGGAATTAGTACCGGTGGACTCAAGGGATATTTCTTGAGGATGTAGAATTCTTCTTGACATTCTTCAGTCCAATGGTAGGAGACTCCCTTCTTCATTAATCTGGTGAATGGTAAACACTTTCCTGAAAAATTGGCAATGAAACATCGGATATAGGCCAAGTTTCCTTGAAGTCCTCTTAATTCCTTCAAATTTCTAGGAGGTGACATGTCAAGGTTTGATTTTGTCTTCTCCGGATCAACTTCAATACCACGATGGCATACAACAAAGCTGAGAAATTTTCATAATTTTGCCCTGAAAGCACATTTCAAGGGGTTCATCTTCAAATTGTGTTGTCGAAGTTTGTTGAATATGATTTCCTAATTGGCCAAGTGATCAAAAAGTTGTCTGGATTTAACCACCAAATCATCCACATAACATTCAGCAAATTTCCCTGAAAATGGTTTGAAGATATAGTTCATGGCATGTTGATACGTTGCACCTTCATTCATCAGGACAAAGGGCATTACCCCTAGAAAAACACAACATTAGGAGCTCTTAAGGCTATTTACTCCTCATATTCTAGGGCCATTCATATTTGATTGTACCCAGAGTAACAATCCATGAAGGAAAGAGATTCATATCCAGTTGTTGCATCAATTAAGAGTACTATGATCGGAAATGTAAAATAATCATTGGGACAATGAAAATTAATATCACTAATGTCAATGAAAACTCTAATTTGACCACTCTTCTTTTTCACAGGAATAATATTAGACAAAAATTTGATATATTAATCTTATATGAGAATGTTATCCATGATAATCTTATCAACTTCAGCTTCAATTTTGGAGGCATATGTTGGGTGTGTTCTTCTTGCTCCTTGCTTGAATCCTCAATGTTCTTCTGGAAAACCCAAATGAGGAGTGGAAACATAGTGATTAAGACCTGGCATTTCTGTATAATTCCAAGAAAATAAATCACGATTTTTCTTTAGAAATGAAGTATACATTTCTTCATCTTCAAGAGTCATGGATGCTCTAATTAAAATGGTGCATAGATCTTCTTTTGTACCCAGATTTATTTCTCTGAGTTCATCCCCAGTGGAAAAGATACCCTATTCAAATTCGGGAGGAGCATCCCTGAGATCTTCCTCTTCTTCTTCAATATGTGATACTTCTTCTATTTCTACTTGCATAGTAGATGACAAAGTAGAATTTCCATGGTTAGGGGAGAAGTTAAAATTTGAACATCTTGAAGAACAGGTTTCCATTTCTGACCCTATTGATGACGAAGGGTCTTCTTGGGTTGATAGATAAGAGGTGATGGATTGAGAATAGATATCATTTTTTTCCTTTGGAATTTCTATAACGTTTTCTGGACTGGTTGATGAATTATAGAATTATTGGATTTCAGCGGATGAAATGAACATAGCTCTATTTAAGCATTCATGACTACTCAGTGAGTCAACAATTTCTCCCATGTTGTTTGGCTTGATTTTCGTTATTGACATTATGGAAGTTTCCATAAGAGTGTTTGGATTTAGGTCTATCCTGTCAATTTGACTGATACGCAACACATAATCGGTACTCACATGTATTAATGCGTTTACTAGAATCTTTTACAAACCATTTGGAGCATTAATTTTGGTGACATCCTTTGCCATGGATTTTCCCTTTACCTCTATTTGATAAAATTCTTCCTCAATGTATTGAGATTCACACAATTTGAATGGGGATTTCTCACCATACAATGTCCCAATTTGACCATTGAAACAACATTTGAGATATTGATGGTATGACGATGTAATGGCCACATATTGATGTAGACAAGGTCATCCATGAAAAATGTTGAAGGTGGTGTCCTGACGAACAACCATGAAAACTGAATTAGACACAGGGTCTTCAAACTGAATTCTTGAGTGTTACCTCTCCCAAAGGTTCTTATTCATTTTTATCATTTCCTTGAAACATCAAAGTGGAAGGAGATAAATCAGATTTAGTGAGGCCCAATCGATGAACTATATGAATAGGAATGAGGTTGACTCTTGAGCCATTATCAGTGAATGATCGTCGGATGTCTATGTCATTGACTTTTACAGATAGATACAAAGGTCTACTATTTCCATGTACAACATCATCTTCAACTTCATCTATAAAAGATATAACTACATGGCATTCTGCATGATCATTCTCTATATGATAGACCTCAGCCGCTACAATTTTAGTTTCGAATTATTAAAGTCTTGAAAAAGTCTCAATAAATGCCTCCAAAAGAACTTTTGATAGATTTAAGGCATCCATAATTGATAAGTTTGTCGGTAATTGAGCCAAAAGTTTCATGATGACATACTTTTGGTTCAATGGTCTGCGTTTCCCATCATGAAAATGCAGTTTTGCAGGTGCCTTAGAAGTTGATGCTTTGGCAGTAGATGCATCTCGTATCAGGGTAGGAATAGGAAATACTACTGGCTTTGGTATATTAGACTGACTAGGTATATCTTTTTGTTGAGACGAAGAAGGTTTTATATATAACCAGTCCTCCAAAATAAATTTTTTAGGACCAAATCTGCCATGTGTGGAAGAACATTCTTGTTCTTGTTGTGCCAGCTGAAGGGATTTTGTAACACCATGAGATTTTATGAGATATATTTGTTTTAATTTCTTTCATATCATCTTTTGTATGCTACACCAAGATTATCTTGTGCTATACGCAACACCGTATTAGCTTACAGTATACGCAACACTATTCCTGGATCATGTTACACACAATTTCGATTTCGTTTGAAAGTAGTTATTCTACACAACATTGATTGTATATATATATATATATATATATTCAATGTAAATATTAAATATGGTTGGATTATGTTATACACAAAAACAAAGGAGTCTTGTACTACACGCAACCCTGACTTGGCATACATTACATGCAATCATGACCTTCCTCGATAGCGTGTGTTGTACGCAATACCGGGTTTCACTAAACAACAATATATAGTAATAATATTATTATGAACTATTTATTATGAATAGTACTAACTACATTTTGAATTTAATAACATTATTATTCATCTTACACATTTTCTAGAACATGGTATGAGAACAATATAATTTTTTCGGGTAAAATAGGTATTTTTAAAAAAATGCATTATTACCACCTTTTGATGGCATACCCACATTAAATTAATTTTTGAAAAGTATATAAGTTCAATTTGACACAATAAAATTATTCTTTTTAATCATGATATAAAAATTTAGTTTGGAAAACATTTTGATATTTTTCTGAAAAGTTTCTTATTTTGATGAATAGTAGAAATATGCTAAATTTAATTAAAAACAACTTTTTTCATCAATATAATTTATATGGTAAAATTATAATATTTAATGGTTTTAAAGAATAAATAAAATATATTTTTACCATTTAATATAATTTAAGTCATTATCATTAATTTTAAACTGAATTCATAAGTAAAAACATTTCAATCTTTTGCAACGTTTTAACTTTTAAAACCCGTTTTCTCAATAGTGGGATTAATTTTAAATTAAATACTAAAACTTTTGTTTTTTTAAATTAGAAAAATGGATTCCGTATTTTGAATCAGTAGGTCTAAATTATGTTTATAATATATTTTTTATTTTCAGGCATTATGAATAGAAACTACGGTAAATTTTATTTATCATAGTTAAAGGTAAATTGGGTAATTAAGGGTAAATATTATATTCTAAAATTACCCTAAAACTTGTATTAATATAATTTTTTGATTATAGTTTTCCATAAATAATACTTGGGTATAAATGGAATCTAATGGAACCCACTTTTATTTGATTTATACCTTTTATTTATTTTATTTAAAGGAATGTGAAATATGTCTCACTCAAACATTAATAATTAAATTATTTTTAATATAAAGTTATACAAAATATAAATTATATTATAAATATTAATTTGAAAGATAATATGTTTTTCTTTATCGTGGTAATTTATTTTTAATTTTTATGAAATATTTTATTACCTTAATATCTTATACATTAATGATGTAGAAATTATTTATTTAGTGAAAAATCAATAAAATAGTTTTTATTAAAATCATAATACCTATCAAAAAGACAAGAAACATGACCAAAACATATTGGTAGTATATATATACACCCTAATCATCCAAGTATCTATTGGTGGACCATTTGTAGACTTATAAAATAGATTAGGACATTTATAATTTTGTATTTTAAATGATGTCAATGATGTCACCTTCATAATTGAATAAATATAACAATTTAAAAGTTGTGATTTTAAGATGATAAATTCAAGTAACAATATTATTAATAAATTTATTGTATTTATATTTATCATAGTATTTTAGTTTTAATTTTTATGAAAATAATAAGTATATTAAATGACTATACAAAAATGATGTAGTAATCTTTTTATTAAGAGAACTATCAAATAAATGGTTTTATAAATATTAAAATAAACATTATATGAACTAATTAATGTTCTCCACTAACATTATAGATGAATATGACATGTTAGAAATATATCAATATTTTTTTTGAATATATCCTCTCTGTTTATTTTATTTAAATTCAAATAATTGAATAGTGTCAAAATTAACAATATTGTTATTTTAAAAAAATAACATATTATTAAAATGTTTAAAAATCACATAAATATTTAAAAATTATAATTTGAAATATATATGGTCTAAAATTTCATAAAGTACCCAATTATGGATAATTAAAAGGACATAATTAATTATTTATAACAATTTAAAATTTAGAATATTATTACCACAAATAAGATTAAATAAATTAAATAAGGATAAATCAAATTGATAACATTTAAAATAATTTGCCACCATGTATAAATTTTATTGGATGATTAGATTAAAACCCTAACTTACCTCATATAGTAATTTTAGTCACATTGGATGTTTTTATGTGGGGTTTGATTTTATTATAATTTATTATTTTCGAGGTTTCCAAATGTGCCCCTCTCCTCCCTTATAAAAGGGCACCTCCTCCCTCTCCTCTTCCCAACACTTTGTGCCTTCAAGCGCGTCCAAAACCTGACCATTTATTTTCTCCAAATTGCTAGAAACATTATGAAGGATCTTTTCTTCTCAAAATACCAACTCTAATTCCTTAATAGGATTCTTAAAAGAGGTGCGTCGAAGAAGAGGTAATCTCTTCTACCGAGTCTTTCAAGCTTCTTTCTTCTTCAACTTATTCTTATTTAGTTTTTTATTTATAAAGTAATAATATAATGATTAATAATATACTGATATTTTATCAAAAATATGAAACAACCCCATTTCACCTTCTATACATCCTACAGAAAACGAAATCACTGCACGTGTGTATGTACGGAATACCACCTCCACGATGTGGTGTAGTCTGTTTTTCCACCACCACCTTACAATGGATGTGTATAATGGTGTAAAGAATAACTATATTATAACATCATACTAATTCCAAGATATTATATCTTCCAATACAATTCCATTCAATAAATATGGGAACGATATTGTAACTCTTGCGTACGTACGGATAACCGTCTCCACGACGCGATGAGATTCATCTTCCATGTTAAAAATTCAAGAATGATTATAAAGTATATATAATAAGTAATCATAAAATATATGACATAATAATTCTACTGGATTTATTTATATATATATGTATGTCATCTAATTAATTCCATTCAATTCAATAAGGAAACGAAAACAACGTTCATTCCTGCGTACGGCCTACCGTCTCCATGAACAGTGTATTTCATTCCATTTATCGATCTATTATATATATGTATATTCTAAATATATATTAAATATAAATCATGTATTATATTCTGGAATTAATTAATCATTATCTTAGTAATCATATTAATAATTATAAGTCAAAACACGGACGATAAATGAAACGATTTTTCCCAAAACGCTGCTTTATCATGGAATTGACAAATGAACGGATAATATAAAGTCATAAGTGAATCATATATGATATCATAAATATTATTATGTTTCTATTACAAGTTAATAATATGTTTAAACCCACTATATAGAATTCTCGGTCACATACAGAAGAAATTGGACATAAGGTAAGGGATAAATTTTCCAATCTCGTTTTTATCCGAGAGTGTTTATTCTTAAGTATTTTCTGGGGTTGTATTTATCATTCATGTACCTGTTTTCTAAAAAGGGATTCATGTTTGTTTACAATACTTTTTATCCATTTTTACTGTTACTACATGTATTTAAGGAATCTTTCTTTTGTTTACCATACAAGGCACTTTTTGACTTTTCCGACAATAGTAGGAGAAGAATTTTTTTTAACATATACGGTATGAATGGATTTTTACGGTTTCATAATCCCTTATTTGCATGAGGGTTCCTCCACATTTTTTCATGATTATTTTGAACAAAATCCTTTTCTTTTAAAATTTCATGGAATTTTGTGAAAAGAAAATTATTTTTATGAAGAAAGGATATTTTCCTTAAGAATTCATTTCAAGTGTTTTATCAAAACTATTTTCCATCTAATAGGACATTAGTTAATGTGTTTATATTTCAAGTATAATGTCCCTATGATTTACATGGTTTCACTTTTATTATGATGAAATGATAACCATTTTTTTAAGGATTATGTTATGATGGGATGATGTTTATGAAACCCATTTTATACTTTGGGTAATGATGAATGATTTATGTTCATGTTGTGGCACAAGTAATAATGATTTCATTATGAGATGGGTGAGACCTATATCTCCCTCCAATGCATTGGGTAAAGATTTATATCTCATGATACAGACATGGTTGGAATGGTAAGTTAATTTGGATCAGTGTTACACGACTGGAATGAGGACTGAACTCGATTCCGAAAGGGACTTTGTCTACGATGATGGTCTTGGAAGAAATTCCTTGGATAATATAGAAATCATATCATGTCCTTAATGGTTTTCCAAAACTAAATGACTTATTCCCATTCTATTTTATGAAGATTGATGTTCCATTATGATTTATGCCCTATGTACTGCCATGTTTTATGTCATTGCTCAAGATTTTGATGTTTAAACATTATGTTCATGTTTTCATGTTCAAATGTATATGTTTTGTTATATTTTCTACATGCTTACCCTTACTGATAATTTGATCTCACCCTTTATATGTTTTCTTTTACCCAGGATATAAATAATGGTTTTTAGGTAAGAAAACAAAAGGGGAAGATCTGTATGGGATATGTTGAAGATCTTTCACCATGATTAGAATATTATGTTCTGAGTTTCCAAAGACACTAAAATATTACGATCCTTGAGTGTTGGTTTTTGTTATGTATTAAGTATTCCACAAATGTAATGTAATGTCAAAGTACGTTAGGTTTAGGGTCTCTATAGTAGGTATTAGAGGAAAGGTTTAGTTAACCTTTGGAAACTAGGATGCGAAAACTTTAGTGATATACCTAGAGATATTTCTATGGTATGTCTAGGGATGTCCCAAATGTTAAGTATTAGTATACGTTATAGTAATAGAATTACAGAAATTATCTTAGAATAAAACCTAAGATGTTAGATATTGAAGCTACTTCCCCTTTATTATGTTGTTTTCCTAGTATGATTTTCCCCGCACACTATTCTTTTTGGGTTTTAGAAAATGGTTTGAAACAGGAAGAATCATGATTATGGGGGATATAATGGATAATGGAATGATATTCTTTGTGAGCAATGAAATGAAATTGGATCTGGAAGTCCACATATCGTTATTCTGCCTTATATGAAATATCATAACATGATCAATAATCTCAACTTTGGTAACTTTCCTGACTCAACTAATAAGAGAAATATGGAGTTTCGTGATGATCATAGAGGAAAATAAAGTTCAATTTCCCCCATGTAAATCATGTGGGAAGAGGCATCAAGGAGAATGTTTCAAAGCAACTGGAAGATGCTTTGGGTGTGGAAAAGAAGAACACATAGCTAGTAATTGCAAAGGAAAAGGTTCAGTTAACACTATGGACAATGATAATGGTATTTCTAAGACATCGAAAATGGTTAAATGTTTTAAATATGGAATTTATGGGAATTATACAAAACAATACCCTAAGGGAAATGCTCATGATGAGAATCAGCATGGTCGTATGGGTAGTATTTATGTTGATGATGATGAAGAGAGAAAAAATGATATTTTAGATGAATGAAATGATGAAGCTTATTCAGTGGTTTAAGAAGGTAGTGGAATGATTTATGTTTATCAAGAGTTATGTTGTATAGGTAATGGTACTATGGAAAAAAGGAACATCTATGTATTGTTACACTATTGTTTTTACTAATGTATTTGAATGTATATGTTGAATGGTAAAGGTAACCATGAAAGGTTATTCAAATATTTTTGGATGGTATATGATATGTGCATAATGAAAGGATAAAAAGATAATTGCATGGTTGATAGTATTAATGAGCTCATGAATGGTATAAGGACAATGTGATATCATGGTTTGAGTATACAGATTTTTGGGATTTTGGTATGTGGAAAGAGTTAAATTTTAACGACATTGATGTTTTCACTAAGGTTCAGTGGGTATTAATTTTTCAAGATAATACATGATTAAGGTATTCACATGTTTGTAATTTTACTAATAGGATATATCGTATGACATTTGAGGGAAAAATAATGGTATTCACGTGCTTGTCATATGACCTTTTTATCAATCATTCTCTTTATACTATGAGTTTGGAAAGTAGTATTTTGGATAAGCCTAAAGATTGGAATGGATTATGTTGAACAGAAGTTAGTATTGTTTAAGGCTAGAATTTTTTTTTGATATTATTTATGGAATGTTAAAATTTTGTAGTTTAAGAAGAGGGACAACCAACAGAACGGGCAACAACCCATCACGTCGGACAAGGCTGTGGGAATCGAACCCACAATAGAAGTGTGACATGCCTTTATCGCCTACCACTGGCCTACCGGATGTCCCTGGTTAGTAGAAACTAGTTTCATTATATTAAGTGGTATGATATATGAAGTATAAGTCCATTTTAGGAACCATATGTGATTAATATCACTATAGATGGAATTTTGTATATTTAGTAACTTTTTCTATCCTTTTAGTTGAGACAAATGGAATAACCTACCATTCTATTGCATGATCTGCTAACACTTCACAGAAGACAAATTCAACTTCATTTCTTTAAGAGATGTAGTGGAAATTTTTCAAGGCACTAACAATGGTGAGATTGTACCAAAATAATGTAAGTATTTATTTTAATTAATCATCTTTAGGGAAATGATATTGAAAACCAAAAAAAATTTCAATGTTCCCTCATATCTGATGAATCAGATGGTACCTTAGGTCATCACAAATTTATGGCTTTGTGATTGTTGGCTTCTTAATAACCATGTCCTCTATCACTCTTTATTAGAACATAATGGTCATATTTTTCTTCCATATCCATATTTTCACCTATGTTCTCCTATGTGGAAACCACGTGATTAGTTAATTTGGTTAACCATTACATTTCATACTTTAGTTTTTTAAAGATAAGTTTTGGTATTCCTTTTTACGATGTGGGATTCTATGAAAGAAATTCTTATGTAAAAACCCATTTAGAACCTCGATGAATTTCGAGGGAGAAATTCATTTTAAGGGGGGTAGAATGTAACACCCACAAATTTTATGGGATATATTTGTATTAATTTCATTCATATCTTTTGTTGTACGATACAAAAATATTATCTTGCGCTATATGCACCATCGTATTGGCTTGTAGTATACACAACTCTATTCTTGGATTGTGTTACGCACAATTTCGAGTTGGTCTAATAGTTGTTATTCTACGTAACATTGATTGTGTGTTGTAGTTATACACAACAACAAAGGATTCTTGCACTACACGCAACCCTGACATGGCTTGCATTACAAGCAATCATGACCTTCCTCGATAGCGTGTGTTGTACGCAATACCGGGTTTCACTAAACAATGATTTATGGTTATAATATTATTATGAACTAGATGTTATTATTAGTATTAACTAAATTTTAAATTTTACAACATTATTATTCCTCTTACTCACTTTCTAGAACATGGTGTGTGAACAAAATAAATATTTCAGGTAAAATTATTATTTTTCAAAAAATGCAGTTTTACGGCCTTTTGATGGCGCACCCACATTAAATTTAGTTTTTGAAATGTTTATAAGTTTATTTTGACAAAATAAAATTATTCTTCTGAATCAGGATATAAAAATCTACTTTGGATAATGTTTTGTTATTTTTCTGATAAGTTTCTTGTTTTGATGAATAGTAAAAATATGCAAAATTTTAATTAAAAAAAACTTTTTATATTGAGATAATTTATATGGTTAAATTATAATATAGAATGGTATTAAAGTATAAATAGAATATATTTTTACCATTTAATATAAGTTAATTCCTTAGCATTAATTTTACGCTGAATTCATAAGTGAAAACATTTCAATCTTTAGCAACGTTATAACTTTTAAAACCTGTTTTCTCAACAACGAGATTGATTTTAAATTAAATACTGAAACTTTTGTGTTTTGAATTTGGAAAAATGGATTCAATATTTGGAATCATTAGGTCCAAATTATGTTAATATGCTACATTTTTTAGGCATTATGAATAGTAACTACCGTAAATTTTATTTACCATAGTTAAAGGTAAATTGGGTAATTAAGGGTAAATATAATATTATAAAATTACTCTAAAACATGTCTTAATATAATTTTATGATTATATTTTTCCCTAGATCATACTTGGGTCGAAATTTAATCTAATGGAACCCACTTTTATTTTATTAGGCCTTTTATTTATTTTATTTAATGGAAAGTGAAATATGTCTCACTCAATCTTTAATAATTGGATTATTTTTATTATAAGGATATAAAAAATATAAATTAGATTATAAATAATAATTTGAAATCTAAATTTTTTTTCATTATCATGAAATTTTTTTTGTAATTTTTATGAAATATTTAATTACCTTAATAACTTATACATTAATGATGTAGAAATTATTTATATAGTGAAAAATCAATAAAATAGTTTTTATTAAATTTATAATACCTATCAAAAGGACCATAAACTTGACCAAAACATATTGGTCATGTATATATATACCCTAATCATCAATTAATCTATTGTTGGACCATTTAGATCCTTATTAAATGGATGAGTATATTTATATTATTTTATTTTAAATGATGTCAAAGATGTCACCTTCATAATTGAATAAATATAACAATTTAACAGTTGTGATTTTAAGATGATAAATTCGAGTTAAAATATTATTATGAAAGGTATTATATTTATATTAATAATATGATTTTATTTTTAATTTTTATTCAACTAATAAGTATATTAAAGTATTATACAATAATGATGTAGTAATTGTTTTATTAGGAGAAATATCAAATAAATGGTTTTATAAATATTAAAATAAACATTATATGAACTAATTAATGTTCTACACAAATATTTTAGATGAATATGACATGTTAGTAATATATTGAACATTTTCTTTGAATACATCCTCTGTGTGGATTTTCTTTAAATTCAAATAATTGAATAGTATCAAAATTAACACTGTTATTATTTTATAAAAATAGCATATTATTAAAATGTTTAAAATTCACATAAATCTTTTAAAATTATAAATTGAAATTTATATGGTCTAAAATGTAATAAAGTATCCAATCATGGATAATTAAAAACACATAAGTAATTATTTATAACAATTTAAAATTTAGAATATTATTCCCACAAATAAGATTAAATAAATTAAATAAGGATAAATAAAATTTATAAGGATTAAAATAATTTTACACCATGTCTAAATTTGATTTGTTATTGATATTACAACCCTATCGTACCTCATATCGGAATTTGAGTCACTTTGGAAGTTTCTATGTGGGGATTGAGTTTATTATAAATTAATATTTTTGAGGTTTCCAAAAGTGCCCCTATCCTCCCTTATAATAGGGAACCTCCTCCCTCTCCACTTCAAAAAACATTCAGCCTTAAATCTTGGAAAAACCCTGACAATTTCACTTCTCCACTTCCCTAGAAAAATTCTGGAGGATCTGGTCTTCCTAAAATACCAACTCTAGTTTCTTAAGAGGAAGCTTAAAAGAGGTGTGTCAATGATGAGGTTATCTCTTCTACCGATTCCTTCAAGTTTCATTCTTTTTCAACTTCTTCTTATTTTGTTGTTTAATTATAATGTAATAACAAAAGTATCAATAATATACTGATATGTTATTATAAATATAAAACAACCCCATTTCACCTTCTATCCATCCTACGTAAAACAAAATCACCGCTCGTGCATACGTACGAAATACCGTCTCCAAGCCATGGTGTAATCTATTTTTCCACCACCACCTTACATGGATGGGTATAATGGTGTAAAGACTAACTATATTATAAAATAATACTGACTCTAAGATATTATATCATCCACTCCAATTCCATTCATTAAATTTGGGAATGATGTCATAGCTCGTGCGTACGTACGGATTACCATCTCCACGACATGATGAGATTAATTTTCCATGTTAACAATTCAAGAATGATTATAAAGAATATATAATAAGTAATCATGAAATATATGACATAATAATTCTTCTTGGTTTATGTATATATATATATATATATATATATGTATTTCATCTACTTAATTCCATTCAGTTCTATAAGGAAACAGAAATAGAGTTCATGCGTACGTACGACCTACTGTCTCAATGAACGATGTATTTCTTTCCATTTATTGATATATTATATATATGTATATTCTGAATATATATTATATATAAATATTTTTTTATATTCGGGAATTAAGTAATCATCATCTTAGTAATCATATTAATAATTACAAGTCAAAACACGGATGATAAATGAAACGATTTTACCCAAAACGCTGCTTTAACATGGAATTGACAAATGAACGGATAATATAAAGTCGTAAGTAAATCATATATGATATCATAAATATTATTATGGTTCTATTACAAGTTAATAATATGTTTAAACCCACTATACAGGAGTCTCAGACACATATGGACGAAATTGGACATAAGGTAAGGGATAACTTTTCCAATCTCGTTTTAATCCGAGATTGTTTATTCGTAAGTATTTACAGGGGTTATATTTATCATCCATATCCTTATTTTATAAAAATGATTTCATGTATGTTTAAAGTCCTTTTTAACCATTTTTTACTATTACTACATGGTATGTATGGAATATTTCTTGTGTTTACCATAGAAGGTACTTTTTAACTTTTCCAGTAAAAGTAGGTGAAGAATGTTTTTTAACTTATATGGAATGAACGTATTTTTACGGTTTCATAAAGCCTTATTTTCATTAGGATTCCTCTACAAGGTTTCATGATTATTTTCAAAAAAATCCTTTTCTTTTAAAATATCATGGCACTTTGTGTAAAGAAAATGATTTTGAAGAACAACTGATATTTTCCTCAAGAATTCATTTCATGTGTTTTATCGAAACCATTTTCTATCTAAGATGACATTATTTAATATGTTTATTTTTCAGGTATAATGTCTCTATGATTTACATTGTTTCAGTTTTCTTATGATGAAATGATATCCATTTTTATGGATTATGTTATGATGGGATAATGTTTATGAAAACAATTTTATACTTTGGGTAATGATAAATGATTTATGTTCATGTTGTGGAAAAAGTAAGAATGATTTCATTATGAGATGGGTGAGACCTATATCTCCCTCTAAAAAATTGGGTAAAGATTTATATCTCAGGAGATAGACATGGATGTAATGGTATGTTAATCCAGTTCAGTGTTACAGGAATGGAACGAGGAGTGAACTCGATTCCGAAAGGGACTTTGTCCACTAAGATAGTCTTGGCAGCAATGCCTTGGCTACTATGGATGTAATATCATGTGCATAATGGTTTTTCACAACTGCATGATTTACTCCCATGCTATGTTTTGATTATTTATGTTACATTCTGATCTATTCCCTACGTACTGCCATTTTTTATGTCATTGCTCATGATTTTGATGTTTAAACATTATGTTCATGTTAATTTGTTCAAATGTATATGGTTTGTTTTATTTTCTCTATACATACACTTATTGAGAATTTGAGCTCACCATTTATATGTTTTATTTTCCCCGGGATATAATGAATGATTTTTTAGTAAGAAAACAAAATGGGAAGATCTTTATGGGAGATTTTGAAGATCTTTCACCATGATTAGATGATTATGTTCCGAGTTTCCAAAGACACTAAACTATTATGATCATTGATTGTTGGTTTTTGTTATGTATTAATTATTCTGAAAAAGTAATGTAATGTCCATGTACGTCAGGTTTGGGGTCTCTACAGATTTTCCACCAGTTTCTGCCGTATCTATTGTTCTAGAAGGGGTAGGATTGAAATTGTGGCTTCTAGAATATTCAGGGCTTCCTCTATATCTTAGAACTTTGTATCTTCCTCTAATTAATATGTTCGATACAGGTAACATATGATCATCATGATCGAAACTGTCATTGGTAAAGGGATTCGTTAAATTAATCATGTTAACAGAACCAAATATCAATTTTTCATCTGATGGAAAATTCTACCTGATGAACCAGTTCAGGCTGTGCCATTTGGTATCCTAGTGCCTATGATTTTGAAGCATATGGAATAAAATATTCTAGTTTCAATGAAAACTGAGGATTTTACTGGAGCTCATCTTCTTCCATCAAATTACGTCACTTCTTTGAGGATTTTCCTCCTGATGAAGGGGGTTTTCTGTGGAAGAAATAACAGAAGACACAGTTAGATGATTCGATTATGTTCGTAAAATGGAATGAGTTTGGTTCATCATTTTCCTGACTATCCAATCATCATATATTTGAGCATTTTTACTTTTGACTTCGTGCCACTCTCTTTCTTCCTCTGGATCAGTAGCTGTACCACATGCTACCTGGGATGAAGAACTGTTAATTTTTACTTGTACACAGCCCACTATATTTTGTATGAGGTATTTGAATACAAAAAACTCTTGAATGGGATGCCCCAACATCTGATGAAATAGTAAATATTTGGGGAGGTCTTCATCTCCATCCTTGTTCGGCCTTTTGGGCCTTGGAAACTGAACCAGATTATTTTCTAAAGGTGAGATGAAGTAACCAGGAAATTATTCATTCCAAAAGGAATAAACTGTGTTATTTAAATCCTCAAACTATTTCTGCCTTTTATCTCCTTTATCATCTTGATGAGGCAGCCATTATTGTTGATGCTCAGGTGGTGGATCCCTTCGATATGATGAAGGTTGTGAAGTAGAAGCAGGTACATGTTCTTATTTAAATGTAAATGTAGCGGCATATGCCTTTCCTATTATCTGTACTAAAACTGATGGAATTTCATGAGTTTTACCCCTAGTCTGTGTAAGGGAGTCTTCTATTTTCTGAGCTATTGAAGTAAGTTCTCGAAACCCTCCTGTGTATTCTTCAGGGATCAATGGTGTGCATAATTCATCACGTATATTTACCACAATGATTGGTAGCAACTCGTTGTGAGGGATTGCAAAACATAAGAAATATGTCAATCCCTTCCAACGAGAAATAAAATTTGAAACTCTTTCATTTTCCCATTTTTACCATCGGTAAGATAAAAACGGTCATCTTTCGTAATGTTGAGCTAAATTGAAGAAGGATTTTTTGACAGAGATCTTCCCACCCAATAATTGACCATTATTTCAAACTTGTATACCAAAAAAAATCAGGTCACTTTAATGGCTGCATGAAACACCTCAACTTAAATACTTCTTGATATTGAGGAGTTCCCGTCATAGGATCACAACGAGAAACAAAATGGGTTATGTGTTGTTCTGGATTTCCTGAACAATTAAAAATTTGGAATGTGGTATTCACAAAATTTGATGGGGGAGGAACTACATCCACTCATTCTGGGTAACCTCTCATTCCCAATTGAAATGGTGCACATCGAATTTCCATATCTTCCAACCGAGCAGTTAATGACTCAATGGTAGTCATTAATGTTTGTGAAACATCTGGTTGAGATGTATTCTATGCAGTTATTGCAACTGGAACATGATCTAGTGCAATAACCTGTAAGACCACTAATGGTGGTGCTGATATCTATCTTGTGTATCCCACAAATATTGGTATATCTGGATGTACATGATTATGTCTTGATTGTGTACCCAATTTTGGGAATTTATTATCTGCATATGTAGTTACTAAAAATCATCTTTACTGAGGAGATCCTATAATATTTTCATGTTGAGGACTTTTCTGGGGGTACCATTCTGTAAAAATGCTTTTTCGAAGTAACTCCATGTTTCGTCTTTTCAACTCCTTAATTTACTCTTCTTAGTGTGAAAGTCTCTCCTCGAGTGAAATAGATTGACATTATCCAGCGAAAAAGTGAGATGCAATCTGACTTTTTTCCATTCCCCTTGTTGGACGCCATTCAGAGAGGGGGGAGTTGGTTATTTGAAGGCATACCTAGATTCTAGGTAAGCCTTTGATTTCAGGTATTCACACCTTCTTCATTTGTTTCTATGTATACAGCCTCCTGAACATGAAATTCTTCATCTGGTTCCATTGAGTAAGGCTCATGTTTTTGGGGATCACTGTCCACGACATTGATGACATTTATCGATGCATAAAGCATATTAGCCCTTCTATCAGTGTTTCTGTGATACATTCTTCTTCCACGTCCTTTATGAGAAATTTCCTTTTTTGTTGATCCCTCATGAACATCTTGATAAACCGTAATTTGGTGGGAATTTCATGATAATTCGACTATGCGTTCCTCTTGTGACTTCTTCCCTAATCGAGATAAGTCTGTCATTTACTGAGGAAGAGATTGAGAATTTGAAAAAGTCCCCAATCCAGTGGACTGGCTCTATTCCTTTTTTTCCTGCTCAACTCATCAAATCCTATCTATTGATCCCGAGGGTTGGATTAATATAGTCCCCAACCTGGCAAGTTGAGGTGGCTCTTGATATGCTACATCTGAAACATTCTTAAAGCTAACATGATTTTCTGGATATTAGTCTGGAAATTGGACAGATGCATCATTTGACATCCACTCAAATCACCTCGCTCAGATGGCCATTGGATTATTTCTAGCAGCACTGTCACCTAATGATTCACATGCTCTAAACAAGAAGCTTGTTCGATATTCTCATTTTCTTGGTGCAAGATTAATTCGACAACTTGTTCGTTATATTCCTGATTTTAGTAAGAACTAGTTGAGGCTTTTCCTTGAGAAAGCCTTTGATTACACACAAAACAAGTTATTTGTGGCCATCCATGTGCAATAACATTGCATGAAACCACTTTTGGTGGGATTTGTTTAGTGGAGATCATAGTGAAATGCAATGCTCCATGAACACCCCATTACCTGATATGAATTCTAGATGGGGCATTGGTAATTAACTGGCACAAAATTTTTAATTCACCGAGGCATGTATGTTGAATGCCTCTCTACTACTTTCCTACCTTTGGATGTCCGGAAAGTGAGAGATATGCCAATTCAATTTGGCGTTATAACCCTTCAATTACCTAACCAAGATTTTGATATTCATC
The DNA here is from genome assembly GCA_963277665.1 of Viscum album. NCBI lineage: Eukaryota > Viridiplantae > Streptophyta > Magnoliopsida > Santalales > Viscaceae > Viscum > Viscum album. Next base: position 931,095 of record CAUJRU010000207.1, read on the forward strand.
ATAAGGTAATATTTTATATTTTAAGTGACAAAGAGTTTTCCATGTGTGAGACGAATATCGTGAATACAATCTTCTATCAACATTTCTGGAATATCATACTGAGAGTCAGCCAAAGGAAAAAACATGATTGGTATTTCACCTTTCTCCAATTGTTTTCCCATATTCAGCTGTTGACGCTCCTTTCGTCACAGAATCTAAAGATCGGAAAAGGGAATATATCAGCTGAAAGTGATTCATCCTTTGAAGAAAACATCAAAAATCGATAAAGGCCTGAACAAAGGATCAACAACACATCCACCGCGCAAGTGATACCACTGCTGCGCAAGTATACTTGCGCGGCTACATTGGTCGCGCAGGTGACTTGCGCGACCTAATTGGTAACCGCCCGGTAACCGCCCTGGGTCTTCTTTTGCCTATAAATAGACCATGTGGGCCCCCCATTCGAGAGGATCTTTTTTCAGAAACTCGGATTGAAGCTCCCGATGCCCAAGTCTCTTCTCAAAGCTTTCGGAACACTTCTAAGGTAATTTCTTACCTAGAACGGAAGATCTCAATAGAAGAAGGAAGGCCTAAGTGTTGAAACTTATCAAACACTTGCGCGCCGACTTAATTCCTTCGATATAACTTGCGCGTCCCTTTTCTGGAAGAACCTAAAGGGGATTCTAAAGGGTTTTATCAAGAGTCGCTCAAGTATTTCAATTCTGATTGAAAATCGCGCAAGTACACCATGTGTCGCGCAAGTATACTTGCGCGACCAATACTTGCGCGCCGCCGCAGGAATTGCGCGCCTTTCAAGACTTGCGCGCCCCTATCTTTTTGGGTGCCCATCTTGCCCATTTTTCCCCTCTTCAGCCATTTCACCTTTCCTTTTTAAGATTCATACGTCAAGACACTCTTCAAAACCATTTATGGCATGAATTCTTGATTTGACTTTCTTATCTGAAAGGAATTCTGTGAAATCTCTCTCAAAGTCTAGTGATTTAAATATCCTTATGTCACTAAAATACGAGGAGTTCATTCATTCAACCTCATCCTTTAAGATGATAAAATCCTAACTTGGGTCTCCTTTTCAGGAATAATCCCCAGTTTTAAAACCTTTAATCTTGGGCATCTTTCTTAAGAATAAGCCCCAACCTCAAATATGGACATCCTCCTCAGGAGTAAGCCCCAAACCTTAATCCCTAACCTGGGTATCCTTTTTTTTAGGAATAAGACTCAGTCATAACCTTGGGCTTCCTTTTCAGGAATAAGCCCCAAGTCCCCTTAAACTTCTCTTAACTAGTCATAAATTACCTTTGATTTGGGTTTCCTTTTCAGGAATAAAACCCAATCATAAGTCCCCTCCTAACTTGGGCATCCTCCTTAGGAGTAAGCCCCAAGATTAGAGTATTCAAATCTCCATGAAGCACATATAACTTTATGGACCATGCTCATGGATTTTTTTCCCTAAAAGTAAATCCTAAACCTTCATCTATCTGGGCAGTCATCTATACATAAGCCCCAAACAAATTCTTATGATTGCATCTTTTATGGCACAATTGTCTAAATTTTATCAATACCTCTTGTTTCTCACACCGAGCATGACTCACGTGAGCTTAGAGTGTAAAAGTAATTATGACATTCATCTTTGAGCCATCAATCATAAACATCATACACCATTCCTCGAACTACGTGGGTTCTGATTCCTTTTCCAAAACAAAGGATATGTAGGTAGCCCATTTATGGGTTCGATCCCAACTTTGAAATAATCTATGTCCTTCTGAATGACGATAAACTTCAAGTGCCCCACTGAGTGGCTTTAAAACCAGCCTGGTCATCAAAATGACCAAGAGACTTTTATATAAATGTTTTGAAGGATACCATTGACCAAGAATCTCTAAACAAATATAGATGATTCTATATTGATGAAGAACCTAGAATACATATAAAAGATTCTCTAAATTTCTTGCATATTTAATCATTGATTGTTAAAACTAAAGGAAAGCTCATTTTATACTTGGTAATGTAATAAGGATTCATGAACTTAACTTAAATCTATAAAGAGAGTCCCGGAGTAGACAATAATTCCCCTCAAAAAGGTGTGATGAGTCCGACCTCCCATCCTCTCGACCAATGCAAATTCCTAAGCCTCATTAGTCCACAAAGTAATGAGTGTCTGCCTTTGGAAAGTAGGTCCAAACGGATGTGGAATCATTGGATGTTTCCGGTTCTACGAACAAACCCGTTAGAAACCGATTGGAACGTTTGAATCTCCCGTCCAGGAGGTCATCCCCGGATTCCGTGCGAAACAAAAATGGTGAACCCGACGTGAAACCTTAACCAAGTTAAAGTGATGTTCTTCTTATTTGTTAGGCCTCTTGGGCCAACAAGGCAATCATTGACATATGATCATCCAAAAGATGCAGTAGCCGGATTCATCTTGATTATGTCTGTTACATGGAACACGCACTCTTTTCTCAAGATCTTCTGTAGAAATGGATTTCCTTAAATTCACCCCTGTGAATACTACTGCTGTGAACACCTCTACTGTGAGGTCTGCTACTGTGAAAACCAATGCTGCTACTCCTGCTGGAACGTCATCCGCTCTGAGGATGACATCACCAACTCAGCATATTCAACGCTGTGTTTCTAATGCACTGGTTAAGGAGTACCGTCGCAACGGTACTATCCCAACTCTGGAGGCCGCTCGTCAAGCCCTCCAAGTTAACAACTCTACCTGGTCATCCGGACAACGGCGGCCAGCAATCAAGAAGCAAGCGGTGCTGACTACCGTCTCCAACCGTTTCGGGTCGTTATCCCTGGAACGCAATTTCCATTCACTCCCTTACTCCGAGGAAGTGAATGAGCAGGTCCCTCGGGGCCTTAATTCAAAAAGACAGGAGTCCTTCCCGAGGGCTCCCATCAACAATCGCCGCCAGACTCGTGCGGTAGTGCGCCCTCAACATGATGAAGGTACCGACTCCAGGCATTCCGCTCAGGTTCCTCGAACCCGAGCAGGCAAGATGAACCGCCAGAGAAGGAATCCGGTTAACAATAGGCATGTTGTCATCCCTGCCATCTCCGGAGAAGTCCACCAACCTAACTTGGTGGAAAACAACGAGCAAGCATACACACCTTCCCGTTTTAATTCAGTTGTCCAGCAGACTCGTTTGGCAGCATCAAGCCGATCCCGCCAGGAAATTCCGGCGGAGTACCATAGGCAGGAGCATACACCTGCTTATACATCATCAGTTAGTCAGCAGGCTCGTCTGACTACATATGATGGATCTTGTCAACCGCGTTTGGCGAAGTGTAATCAGCATGCACATACACCTGCTAATACTAATCAATCCTACCAACAGTCTCGCTTGGTAGCGCACGGAGAAGTCAGTCGGAAAGCCCCGACGAAAAACAGGAGGCAGACTAAACTCTCTGCCTCCACACTTGAGTACTGTCAGGATTCACTGACAGAAAAAGTAGGACAGGAGCAGGCACATACACCTACTCCAAGCCCGGAATGGACGTATATCCCTGTTCCGGCAGCTGAAGTCACCAAGCATATTTTGTCAATGGTGAAATAGAAGAAGCAAATTCCTGCTCATATTCTGGATGCTTGCCAGGATATCATAACATCTTCAGCATCATCTCAGGGACAGACACATAAATCTATCCCTAGCAGTGGAGTGACACATCAACAATTCACTCCGGAACAGACACACACATCTGTTCCAGTCCAAGAGGGTTATGGGGCATACTCCCCCATATCATACAGACAACCAAGTCAGGCACATACACCTGATTTGAGTGGAGATCGTCAGCCTAACCTGACCATCTTTCCTGATCAGGCACATACACCTGCTCAGAGCAATCACTTTCGTCATCATGTGGTTTCTAAAGCGAGTAAGAAGGCATCTAAGAAAAAGATCCGCTCAGCACAGTCAGGAGATCAAAGGCCAATCTGTAACCAAGCCTTGCTCGATGCTGGAGTTCTTGAAGCCCTCATATATTTATCTGTCAGAATTCAAGATTCTACTCCCTCAGTTCCCAATTACAGGAACATTAATTCTGAAGGTCTTCAACAGACACTTCCTCATGAAGACTTGCTTCATGAAAATTCGGTCAATCTTGAAGTTTCTTCTTCAGATGAGAGCCACAGGAACCCTCTGTGTGGTCAGAAGGCCAAGGAGCAAGAGATTTCATATTTTGCTGTAACCCATCATGACGGTCCTCCACATGGTGATGAACTTCGCTGCGAAAGTCCTCTCCGCAGTAGTGATTCACGTTGTCTCGAAAATTCTTCAGAAGGCAATGTAGTGACGAGAAAGCCCTCCTATCTCGAGGCACTTGCAAATGTTAAACCAGTCATGTCTGATGCTTTACTATCGGCAGGTGAAACTCTTTCTCCATCAGAAGATAGCCTGGGGTTCAGGTTATTCTCCGAACCTTCCCTGGGTCATTCATCTTCCAACATGAATAGTGATTTCTCTACCAATCTTGTTGAATCCGATGAAGCAACAAGGAAACACCAACTCTGGTCCAAACAGGTAGAAGAATCTTCATTTAATGATAAATAGGAAATGCTGAACATGAGGAAAAAACTGGCAAAAGGTGAAGTACCAGTCATGTTTTGGCCTTTGGCTGATTCCCAGTACGACATTCCAAAGATGTTGACGGATGATGGAATCCATGATATTCGTCTCAACATATGGAAAACTCTTTGTCAATTAAAGAAGAAGGTATTATCTTACGATGAATATGAAAATCATCTTAAGATAATAGAAGGGTTACAACGCCAGATTGATTTGGCATCTCTATCAGTCTCTCGGTATCCGAAGGCTGAAAAGCAACAGAGAACCCTTCAACGTTCATGCCTTGGCGCACTAAGAAGATTGCGTCAGTTAATTTCCAATGCTCCATCTAATGTTCATATCAGAGGATGGGGTGTTCACGGAGCACTACATTTCACAGTGCTTTCCGGTCATCAAAGCCCGCCGAAAATGGTCTCATGCAATGTTATTGCCCATGGCCGGCCACAGTCAATGGGATTTGTTCATAATCAAAAGCTTGCTCGAGATCAAGCTTCAACTAGTTCCTCTCAAAATCAAGTATATAGAGAACAGGTTGTTGAATTGCTCCTACATCAAGCAGGCGAGAATATTGCACAAGCCTCTCGTCTGGAGCAAACACGTCATCAAATGACCGAAGTTTCAGAAATCATCCAACGGTCTGTTGAACCAGGTGATAAAAGTGGATACAGGTTAATGCATCCAGCTAATTTCCGAACTAAGATTCACAATATCAAGAGAGATTTCAAAAATAACTCAGACATAGCATGTCAAGAGACACCCCAGCTTTCCAGACTGGGGACTTCTCTAACCCAACCCTTAGAATCAACAAATGGGATTCGAGGAGTTGAGCGGAAGCAACAGGAACACCCCCAGTCCACCGGACTGGGGACTTTTTCAAATCATCAATCCCTCCCTCAGAGAAAGTCAGTATTCTCTCGATTAGGGAATAAGCCTCAAGAGGAACGAAGAGCCAAGATGTCAGGAGATTCTCTCCAAGTGACGGTTCTCCAAGAAATTCCTGAGGGATCAAGTCAACGGAATGCCATGTCTCATCATGGACATAGAAGGAGACAATATCACAGAAATGATAATAGAAAGGATTCCATGAAATATGCATCCATTAATTTCATCAATGCCGTTGCTGCTGATTCACCAGATGAGGCTCAATCAGAGGGATCAGACGAAGAGGTTCCTACTCAAGAAGTCGCGCACACAGACCTAAACGAAGAAGGTGTGCGCACACGTAATCAAAGGCTTACCCAAAATCTGGGTATTCCTTCAAGTAACCCACTTCCCCCTCTCCGAAAAGGATCCAATAAGGGGAAAGGTAAGAATCAGGTTACTTCTCACCCTTCCTCTGAAGGAGGTCAATCGCTCTCATTAGAGCAAAGGTTTGCACAACAGGAGGAAGAAATGAAAGAATTAAGAAGGTTGAATGCAGAACTACTTCAGAATAGTCTTCTTCTTAAGAATGCTGAAGTCCGACAGCCAAAGGAATTTGTTGTAACTACTGAGATGGATCAAGAATATCCTCCTTTGTCAGTACACCCACAGAGGTCTAATCCTACGGGTCAAACGCAACAACGGTTGGCAGCACTACCATCAGTTGCAGCACCAACCACCACGTCTGTCCAAGCTCCATTCATTGCACCTACCCAAAACCAAGTTCAACCTGACGTTTCTCAAAAGTTAATAACTACTATTGAGTCATTAACAGCTCGGTTAGAAACTATGGAAGGGAAAAGGGCGCAAGTTCAACCTGAAAAAAAAGTTTACCCTGAATGGGTAGATTCAATTTCTCCTCCATCCATTTTTGGAAACCCTATTTTCCCTACTTTCAATGGATCAGGCGACCCTGAACAACATTTGACGCATTACGTATCTTGTTGTGATCCTATGATGAGAACTCCAGAGAAGCAAGAAGCAGTGAAACTCAGATGCTTCGTGCGAACCTTGCAAGGACCAGCTTTTGTCTGGTATACAAGCTTGAAATCCCGGTCAGTCATCGGATGGGAGGATCTTCGTCAAAAATTCCTTCTTCAGTTTATCTCAACTTTTCCAAAAACGATAGTTTTCGATCTTACAAACTGCAAGCAAAGGGAGAATGAAAGAGTCTCTAATTTTATTGCTCGTTGGAAGGGATTAACGTATTCCTTGAGTTTATCACTCCCTCAGGAGGAATTATTGCCAATCTGTGTGGAAAATTTGTGTGACGAATTACGCACGCCATTGATCCCTGTGAAATACATAGGAGGGTTTCGAGACCTTACTTCAATCGCTCAACAGATTGAAGATTCCCTTATACAGGCTAAGGTTAAATCTCGTGTAATTCCATCAGCTCCAGGAAGAAGAATGGGTAAAGCAGAAACTGCTACAGTTATGCTTAAACAGGCACCTGTACCTATTTCTACTTCAAAACCTTCATCTTCTCGAAGAGCTCCACCTCCTGAACGCCAACAACAAAGGCTATTTCGTCCAAATGATCAAAAGGATCAACGATGAAAACAATTTGAGGATATGAAGAGTAAAACATACTCTTTCCATAGTGAGCATGTTCCTGGTTACTTCATTTCAGCTCTGGAAAATAATTTGGTTCAATTACCAGTGCCCAAGAGGCCAAACAAGGAAGGAGATGAAGACCGTCCCAATTATTGTCCCATTCATCAAATGTTGGGGCATCCCATCCAGGAGTGTTTTGTCTTTAAAGACCTCCTGCAAAAGATGGTCGACTTGGGACAAGTCAAATTGAAGGGTTCTTCAGCTCATGTAGCGTGTATTACCGCTACAGATCCAGAAGAAGGAGGCGAGTGGCAGGAAGTCAAAAGCAAAACTGCGAAAAAATATGATGATTGGATGGTCAGAAAGAAAATCAATCGGACCCATTCCATTTTGCGAACACAATTGAAGAAGCCAATTGTGTCTCCTACAAAAGCTGTAGTAAAGCCTCCATCAAAGGACAAATCCTCAAAAGGGCAGCACAATTCAAAGAAGAAAGAGGAATCAGGAGAAGATGAGTATGCATCAAAGCCTAAATTGTCTTTGACTCTGGAAGATTTCATGCCATCTACTTCAAAGCAACGGGCACCGTCCCACCAAACGGCACAGCCTAAACAGGCTAACCAGGCAGAGTCTTTATCAGACGAAGAGTTTATCTTTGGTTCTGTTAATATGATTCAATTAACAGATTCATATTTCAGTCTTGATGAGCCTGAATTCCCTGTATCAAATAAGGGAACCCGAGGAAGTTCTAGAGGTTCGGGATATAGGGGAAGACGTGGATCTTTCCGAAGACACTACTCTAATTCTACCCCTGCTAGCACTGTATACGCAGTAGAAACTCGTGGTAGAGCCCTTCGGCGAGCTCAAAAAGAACAAGCAAGTTCTTCTTCCAATGGCCAACTCAGTTTCGGCACAGTTATTTTGGAAGATCTATTAAATGTTCCATCTTCTTTATCTCAGCACGTAAATGGATCTAATCAGTCTAATTTTCCAAAACCAAAGATGTTGCCAACTTCAATACAAGATGCACCGGCTTCCAAAGCATCTACTTCCAAGGTACCTGCTAAACCGCATATTCTTATTGGGAAACACAGGCCTCTAGATCAAAATTATGATATATTGAAACACTTGGCCCAATTACCAGCCAAATTATCAATTTTGGATGCTTTGAATCTATCAATAGATCTTCGGGAAGCACTCATCGAAGCTTTGTCAAGTCCTCATGAGTTTGAAGCTGAAATTGCTGCAGCTGAAATTTATCACATAGAGAATAATCCTGCAGAATGTCATGCAGTGATATCTTTTACTGATAAAGATGAAGATGATGTTGTGCATTAGCACATAAAACCTTTGTACTTATCTGGAAAAGTCAATGGTATAGATGTTCGAAGAGCTTTTATTGACAATGGTTCAGGAGTCAACCTCATGCCCATTCGTACACTTCGTCGATTGGGCCTCACGGAATCTGATTTATCTCCTTCTACCATGATGTTGCAAGGATATGATAAAAATGAACAAGAACCACTGGGAGAAGTTACACTCAGAACTCAGTTTGGAGATCTTGTTTCCAATTCGGATTTTATGATTGTTGATCAGGACTTAGCTTTCAATATCTTGCTTGGAAGACCCTGGCTACATCAGCATGCAGCTATTCCGTCATCATACCATCAATGTCTCAAATACTGTTTCGATGGTCAAGTTGGAACATTGTATGGTGATAAGGCCCCGTTCAAGACATGTGAGTCTCAATACATTGAGGCGGAATTTTATCACATGAAGGGAAGAGAAAAATCTACAATGAAGGAAATTACCAAAGTTAATGCTCCATATGGTTTGGAAAAAATTCCAATAAATCCATTTTCACATGTGAGTATAGATTATGTGTTACCTATCAGTCAAATTGACAAAATAGGCCCAAATCAAAATACTCTTATGGAAAGATCCATAATGTCAATTACGGCAATCGAGCCAGACAACATGGGAGAAATTGGTAACTTACCAAGCAGTGATGAAAGCATAAGTGGTGACGTTTTCATTTCGTCTGCTGAAATCCAACAAATCTATACTTCGCTAATCAGGCCAGAAGAAGTTATAGCAACACCAGAGGTGAATATTGATGTCGATTCTCAATCCATCATCTCCTCTTTAATTCCCAAAGAAGACCGTTTATCAACAATAGGGTCGGAAATGGAAGCTTCTTCTTCAAAATGTGAAAATTTTGACATCTCTTATGGTCATGAGAATTTCATTTTTTCATCTACTTTTCAAGTAGAAACGGAAGAAATAACACATGATGAAGAGGAAGAGGAAGATCTTAGAGATGCTCCTCCAGCGTTTGAAGAGGGTATCTCTACCACTGTGGATGAACTCAGAGAAGTAAATCTGGGTACAGAGAAAGATCCACGCCCCACTTTAATTAGTGCGGCCATGACCCTTGAAGAACAAGAGATGTATATTTCTTTTCTAAAGCAAAATAAAGATATTTTTGCTTGGAATTATACAGAGATGCCTGGCCTTAATCCTGATGTTGCCACCCATCATTTGGGTTTGCCAAAAGAACATCGAGGATTCAAGCAAGCCGCGAGAAGAACACACCCAACCTATGCTTCCAAAATCGAGGCTGAAGTGGATAAGCTTATCAAATCTAACTTCGTCAGAGAAGTTCAATATCCCAAGTGGTTGGCTAATATTGTCCCTGTAAAGAAAAAGAACGGACAAATTAGGGTTTGCATCGATTTAAGAGATCTTAATCGGTATTTTCCCAAAGATGATTTTCCAGTTCCGATTACAGAACTCTTAATTGATGCGACGGCTGGCTATGAAGTACTTTCTTTCATGGATGGATATTCTGGATATAATCAGATCCGAATGGCCCCAGAAGATGAGGAATATACAGCCTTCAGAGCTCCTCAAGGTGTGTTTTGTTACCGGGTGATGCCCTTTGGTTTAAAGAATGCAGGTGCAACATATCAACACGCCATGCATCGTATCTTCAAACCTTTTCTAGGGAAATTTGTTGAATGCTATGTAGATGATTTGGTGGTTAAATCCAAACAATGTTTTGATCACTTGGATGATTTGGAAGTCATATTCCACAAGCTTCGACAACATAATTTGAAGATGAACCCCTTAAAATGTGCTTTTGGGGTAACCTCAGGAAAATTCCTCGGCTTTGTTGTACGCCATCGTGGTATTGAAGTCGATCCTGAGAAGACCAAATCAATCCTTGGTATGTCACCTCCTCAGAATTTGAAAGAATTAAGAGGACTTCAAGGACACTTAGCCTATATTCGGCGTTTCATCGCCAATTTGGCAGGCAAAAGTTTACCCTTTACCAAATTATTGAAGAAAGGAGTCACTTACCAGTGGACTAAAGAATGTCAAGAAGCATTTGATGTTCTCAAGAAATACCTCTTGAGTCCACCAGTACTCATGCCACCTGTTGAGGGTAGGCCTCTTATCCTCTATGTGACAGCTTTAGAGCGATCATTGGGTGCCTTTCTCGCTCAAAAGAGTGATGCTGGGAATGAAAATAGTCTCTACTATCTCAGTAGAACTATGCTTGAAGCAGAAACCCAGTATTCGAGTATTGAAAAGTGCTGCCTAGCATTAATCTTTGCAGTTCAGAAGCTGAGACACTACCTGCAACATCACAACGTCCAATTGGTATCTCGTAATAATCCACTCAAATTCATCCTTAGTCGTCCAATGCTTACAGGACGTCTGGCAAGGTGGGCGGTTATTCTACAGCAGTTCGACATCCATTATGTGTCTCAAAAGGCAATTAAGGGCCAAGCTCTGGATGATTTCCTGGCTGAACACCCTTCAGTGGAAGGCACGTATTCAGATATCGAACTCCCTGATGAGGAAGTTTTTTCTATTCAAGAGAGTCCTCAAACATGGGAAATGTATTTTGATGGTGCTTCTAGAAGTCCAACAGGGAAGAAAATGGAAAATCCTAAATTCAACAAACTTGGTTTAGGAATTGTGCTCATTTCTCCAGATAAGGCAGTGTTACCTTATTCCTTTTTATTGTGGGAAGGTGGTACCAATAATGAAGCTGAATACCAAGCTCTCATTGCAGGCTTGGAGTTAGCACTTCAAGCACAAGTGAATCTCTTAAAGGTGAAAGGTGATTCAGACCTGGTAATAAAACAAGTCAATGGGGATTATGCCATCAGAAAAGAAGAATTAATCCCTTTGTATGATTACGTCAGAGAGTTAATGTCGGAATTCCCTTCAGAATCAACATTTTCTTATGTCTCAAGATCACAAAATGCTCAAGCTGATGCACTGGCTAATATAGCCACAGCTTTAGCAGATCCAAATCGGGACGAGACAACCATCGGTATTGCCCACCGTCGTGCAATTTCACCTTATGTTCAAGTCAGAACAGAGGAAATTAATGAAATTAGTCCCATTCCTGAACCGTATGGTCATACTACAGGATGGATGTCACCTATCAAGGAATACCTTCAAAATGGAACACTTCCACCTGATAGAGCCGAGAAAGAACAAATTCGGCGACGTGTGGTCAATTTTACTCTTTATGATGGTCCAAACCACCTCGAGAAAATTCTCTACAAACGTGGTTTTGATGGAGTTCTCTTCATATGTATTGATGGTGAAGAGACAATGGTTGTCATAAAAGAAGTGCATGCAGGAGTCTGTGGTGCCCACCAGTCTGGACATAGATTGTCTGATCAAATTCGAAGGCTTGGATACTTCTGGCCTTAAATGATACAAGATTGTGTTAATTTCACAAAGAAGGGTCATTCATGCCAAGTATATTCCAACTTCATTCATCAACCTCCAGAGTTGCTTCATACAGCTAAATACTCATGGCCATTTTCCACATGGGGAATGGATGTGGTGGGACCTTACCCTTCAGCTACGGCCAAGCAGTTTAAGTACATTCTTACTGCTACTGATTTATTTTCCAAATGGGCAGAGGCAGTACCTCTCAAAGAAGTCAGTTCTAAATGCATTGTTAGCTTCATCAAGTATAACAACATTACTAGATTTGGTGTCCCTCATACCATATTAACGGACAACGGCACCAACTTCTGTTCTTCTAAGGTAAAGAAATTGTATCAAGAATACAACATTAAGTCCAACCATTCATCTCGATATCATGCAGTGGCTAATGGCCAGATAGAGGCCTTCAACAAAACTCTTTCAAATATACTGCAAAAGATGGTAGATAAAGATAAGAGGTCATGGCCTGATAAACTCTATCATGCTTTATGGGCTTATCGGACTACCACTCGCAATGCAACGCGGTCTACTCCATATTCATTGGTATATGGAACAGAAGCAGTCTTTCCAATTGAAGTTCAATTGCCCTCACTCAGAATAGCCATTTGTGATCAGTTATCAACAGATGAGCAATCCCAAAAACGGTTGAATGAATTGGAACAGTTAGATGAGAAGAGATTGTGCACTTTGCACCACTTGGAAATCTATCAGAATCAGATAGCACGAGATTTTAACAAAAAAGTTCGTCTTCGTTCATTCATTCAGAGAGAATTGGTATTGGTTCTCAGAACACCAATGATACCAGGAAAGAAGCCTCCCAAGCTTGAACCAAAATGGGAAGGACCTTATTCAATACATAAGGTCTACTCCAATGGAGCGTATTCTCTGATCTCAATGGATGGAGAACACGTCACGACTCCAACTAATGCCAGATTTCTGAAGAAGTATTTTGCATAAACACAAAATATTGTTCCCAGAACCAAGACTCTTACATTTGGTTCATACATTAATGGTCCAGTATGACCTTAAACTGCAACTTCGTCCAACATGACGTTAAACTGTGTCACCTTCAATGTCCTACATGACATTAAACTGTATAATGTCCTATCTACATGACATTAAACTGTACAGAAGTTCCTTATTTGTCCGAGATGACATTAAACTATATTTTGTCCGAGATGACATTAAACTGTTATTGTGTCCTAGCAACATGACATTTAAACTGTACAGCACCAGTTAGTCCTAACTACATGACTTTAAACTATACTGTAATGGTCCAGTATGACCTTAAACTGCAACTTCGTCCCACACGACATTAAACTGTGAAAAAGTTCCCTAAACCGTCCAGCATGACCTTAAACTGCATCATCCCTGGTCCATGTATATGACCATAAACTATTTGCAAATCCCTTATGTCCAGCAAGACGTTAAACTGTGACGTCCTAAATACATGACGCTAAACTGTATAAAAGTCCCTCACGTCCGGAAAGACATTAAAACTATATAATCATCAAAGGTCCAACATGACATTAAACTGCACCATCCACGGTCCATGCATATGACCTTAAACTATTCGCACTTTCGTCCGACATGACGTTAAAATGGTACACTCTTTTGTCCTTACTGCATGACATTAAACTGCACAGTCCCCCTTTTCGTCTAATATGACGTTAAACTATATTGTCCCCATCGTCCTAAACTACATGACGCTAAACTGTACAGAAAGTCCTCGATGTGTCCTACATAACATTAAACTGTTATTTTGTCCCTGCTACATGACACTAAACTGTGCAGCAACAATAGTCCTAACTGCAAGACTTTAAACTGCATAGTCCCTTTTTTTTATGTCCTACATGACATTAAACTGTGCATCGTTAAGGTTGTTATTACCTCTTGTTTCTCACACCGAGTATGACTCACGTGAGCTTAGAGCGAACATCAACCATAACACTCCCTTTGGACCACTAACCATGTGTAAGTCCCAACAACATTTTTTATTAGATCATTGTACCCAAGAATAACTTGATCATTGATTCATTCTTTAATTGAACTACACAGACTTTGATCCTTGCCCTCCAGGCTGGGTATGTAGGCAACCTCCCAAGGTTCAAGCCCAAAAACAATCTCTTCACATCGGTTCACCACCATCTCATATGATGATGATTTGTGAAACCACCCCTGGAATCAATATCTTTACATTGATTCACTTTCGTCCTTGTTATATGACGTTAAACTATACAACACATTTGTCCGGTACGACAATAAACTACAATATTTTTTTTGATTTCCTCATTTGAGAAGGAACCATTATTAACATTGATTCTTTTTCAATCATGGTTTTCATTTTCAAAAAACTACGTACATACATGGTAATGCCTAAACTTTTTATCTTAGGTTAAAACCATCATTGCACAAAAATCCCCTTTCACCCTTCACATGTACGAACCAAATTTGTACAAAGGGTAGTTCTAGAACTACGTGGACTTGATTCCCATCCTTATGGGATACGTAGGAACATTCGAGTGTCCCTCGAATCCAGTCCCAAGTCTTTTGGGACTAACCCCAAATTTCACTTTCAGTCCCTTGGCTGAAAAGTCTTCATGAAAACACACACTGTGTATTCATTATTATGGTCCGAATTCTATGACCTTAAACTAATGATCACTCAAACTTTCGTCCTGCACGACGTTAAAATACATTTCAAGAACTACGTATGGCTTGATTATCATTCTTATGAGATACGTAGTGAAGTCCAAAATTTCAATTTAGGACCCAGCCACAACATGATTATGGTTTTCATTGACCTATGTATCTCTATATACATTGGAAAATACCCATATTTATGTATTATAATCCTAACCTTAAATATTTTCAGATCTTCATAACCCTATTCATGACATCTAGTCACAAAAATGTCAAAATTCTGAGAATTCTTTTGCCTGACTATGTAGCACGTGCCCATAGGTGGCCTTTCATAAACAGTGCACATAACAGACTTGTCAGCCAAAAGATGCTATTTTATTTGACTATGCAGCCAATGCCCATAGGTGGCCCTGCATATTTCAACCCCCTAACGGGTTTTGTTAAATAATAGTAACTTCATTCTTGGGAAGAATGCCTCTTTTGTCCTTATTTGTCTTAAACGACAGTATGTAGGGATCCGCAAAAATAGCCATCCTTAACATATTTGTCCCATATCCTTTTTCATGATCTGAAAGTATTCAAGTCTATGGTTTATTCTTCTTCCCTACGTTTGGGTCAGACCTTCGTAGGAGTGATATTCATCCAGTTCTTCGATATTCTTGTTTGGAAATATCTTCTCCATATTCAAGTACCTATTTCCATACAACAAACTCTATTCTTTAGAAAATTTGAATCTCCATAAACTTTCACTAGCTTTTAGCACTAGGAAAGTAAATTTCTGGGAGTTCTTTTGCCTGACTATGCAGCACGTTCCCATACGCGGCCTTGCATAAACAGTCCACATAACAGACTTGTCAGCCAAAAGATGCTATTTTATTTGACTATGCAGCCAATGCCCATAGTGGCCCTGCATATTTCAACCCCCTAACGGGTTTTGTTAAATAATAGTAACTTCATTCTTGGAAACTACTTCTTCTAATGTCTTTTAGATCTTTTTCATATCATTCCTCAGATTCAAATATTCTTAAGCCATAGTTTACATTTTTTCCCTCATACTTGAGTATGGTAATATGTTTTCAGATAAATTGTCAAGGAATTGAATCCATTTTTTAATGCATTTTCGGTCAAAGCTATTTCGACCTTAAACATTAGCCCCTTTATGTCTGGCGTGCATGATTTTAACTACCCACACAAAAGACAAAGGAACTCTGAATAAAAGTCAAGTTCCAGCTCACTAAATATACATTTTTTTGTATGATTTAGGTAATATTGAGCAGTTAAAAGGTTCAAAGTTTGTAGGGTTATTTGTAATAATCCTAGTAAAAAACAAACTATGCTTACTAGGCCCATTGGCTTACGTAAATTTGAAACAGGTAATGGAAGAATGCAAGTACAAATGATTGAAGACAAAAGTGTTTTTCATTGATACACAAGAGTTAGAAGAACATCCACAGACTGGAATCTCTTCTCTTTTTCAAGAATTACAGAATATTGTCAACATAAGTCTTCATTTGATGTATAGCATCCTGAGCCTTATCAACAGTTACTTGAAGCTTGTGCACTTGACCAGCTTCACTCTTTTCAGCTTGCTGAAGTGCCTTCTTAGCATCTGCAATGGATTTCATGCCATTCATATGAGTTTCATCCAATGATTTATTAAGCTGATCAAGTTCCCCAGTAACATCATCTAACTGTTGCTGGAGTTGCACTTGCTGGACGACCTTTTCTTTGATTTTTTGCTTCAGATCCTTCATCTTGACAGCATAATCAGCTTCAGCCTGGGATATCGCAGCCTCAAATTCGCCTATGTTGACTGACAATTTCACTCTGGTAAAATCTTCGCGACTTGTCTGCATTTGCTCCCTCCTGAAAATGATCTGTTTCACCGCAGCATGCATCTTTTCATACCCAAAACCACCAAGTCCCATTATAACAAATTGGGATGACAATCGGGAAATTTTTGATGGTAGCTCTTCTAAAGGCACCCCCGATATGATGTTCCATATGTTATTCCATGCCTTACGTCGTGAAAAGCTGAATGCTTTAAGCATATCTGGATCTGATTCAATATCATCGTCAGAAGGGGGTATGTAATCTGGAATTAGCGCACTTAGGGAGGTGCCTTGTCCAACTCTTTCCCCCCTGACTTGTGCTTCTTCACATTCAATTCCCGTTGGGGCAGAGGCTGAGGCCTCATCTTCGGATCTAATTATTGCAGTTGATGGTCCTGCATGATTAATTGAAAGGTTTAGTCAGCTTCAAAGGATAACAAAATAATGGATTGTCTTGCGAATAAAGTACAATCACAAATATTGTTATCCATTACCCAATGGTGGTTCAGCAACCTGAGAAGACTTCTCCCTATCTTTCCCAGTTTCAACAGGATTTTCAAGATGAGTCTCAGGAGAGTTTATTGGATTTAGCTCTACTTGAGCTAATGTTTCTGCAATGATAGGGTTGACATCAGTGTCCACACCCTCTTCGGGCATTGACAGTTCAGCGGCTTCTACGGAAGAAACTGCATATTATTTTACATCATGGTTAGAATTATATTTTTTAAAAGAAAAAATTTGGGCGAAGGGTAACACTCACGCCCAAGGTCTTCTAAATCATATGACAACTTAGCATGATCATAAAATTCTTCAAAAGTCATTCCTTGATTCATCATTTCATCCAATGATACTTCAGAATCTTGATTAGTCTCACCAGTGGGAGCATTTGCTACGTCTTCTTGCCGACTTATGTCCTGCAACCCCTGACCCTGGACATCATCTTCAGTGATAGGAGGGATACTGGGAATGGATGGTAGCTCTTCTCCAGGAACAACCAAGTCAGCCTGAGTCTGTGATTGTTCTACAGCACCCTCCACGAACTTTGAAGAAGGATCAGTCCCTTCCCTCAAAGGGGAAATTGAAGAAGCCCCTTCAATCCTCAGAAATATGAGTAACCATATGATTATGGGTATAAAATCATGATTGTTCGAAGGACTTACCACTGCTAATGAAACGTTTAGATATGGATTTCCTCCTTCGTTGCCTTGGCTTCTTTTGAATTTTCGGAGTATCAGTAGTCTCCCTTATTGGCACTTGGATTGGAGAATGAAAGGCTATGTCTAGTGCCTCATTCATGGCCTGTTGGCCTGGGGATATCTCGCCTGGTTCGCGAGGAGAATCAGCAGTAGCCCCGATAGCAGTACCACCAGGGCTATATTGTGTCGAAGGAACCCCGGTTCCTTTCTTTGCAAGCTGCAAGATGAAGAAAATAACTTCCTTAAGTAAACAAAGCTTCAACTAAAATCAAGTTTCAACGAAAATAAGGAAAGAAAACTTACATCTTCAGGATCCACGTACTCTTTCCATTCCTCATCTCCAGAACCACCAGCCCCCTCAGTGGTGCCACGATAAATCATTTCCTTCACCCGCCTGGCGATAGGAACCGAATTATCAGTGGCATATATGAGCATTTCCAGCTCTCTAATGTAATCTCGCACTTCATTGGGGTTATCTCCGTATTGAAGGTCTTTAGAATCTAGAAGATATCCTATTCCAGGAAGTTGTAGTCCCTCACAAAAATCCAGCCAGGCGGTCTCAGTATCATAGTATAAGCTCTTCCATAGCTGAACAGCCTCTGGTCTTAGATATAAAGGCTGTGAGGAAGGTCCTACAATTTTTGATTTTAATTTCTTCCCGACTCCTGCAACTACAGATAGAGAATAAGAAAGTAAGACTTATTACTTTATAAAGTAGCAGTGATTGAAGTTATTACAATCAAATAACTCACCAGGAGCTGATGGAGTGGGTCTTTTAACTCTGGCCGGAGGATTATATCATGCACAAAACCGCTTTGCTGCCGGTTGTGCCTCATCATCCCCATCGTGATAATCCGATGAATCAGTTCTAGAAGAGGAGTCTGTTGAACCTATTTCAGGTGGAGAAGCGTCACCTTCATGAGGAAGAGTTTCTTTCTCTACATTCCTCTTCCTCTTTCCCACTTGATATACTGGGTGATTCAATATCCCTTTAGGGTATGATGTTATCCAGTGTTCGGCATAAAATGTAGTCAGATAATGTGCCGCTTTTTCAACTGGTAGATCAAATACTGCCCCAGTCTTCTCTCTTGATGTCAGCAACCATAGTTGTCGAGAAACCATCAGATGTTTCTCTAACCTGACATGTACTGGAGGGGATACAAAAATCTGTTTCAAACATTTGAATTGGCGTGCAAATCTATATATATCATAGGCCTCGCATATGATTTCTCCATCAATCCTGGCTACTAACACGCCATCCCTGCAAGCTAGCATGTATGCCCTCAAATCCAAATGGGCTTTCCCATCATCAACAAACCGCCCAGATGGCGGACTTCCATAAGGAAAGAAGTTAAATTCCTTATACATGCTTAGTCTTACTTTCATGTCATAACCATTAACATCTAATGGAGCAATTCTAGAGAATTCTTGCACTGATGGTCTGAAAGAGCTTCCAGGAATTTGTAATCCATTCTGTACATTGTAAGTCCTGAAGTGAGTGGCGATCCATCCCCACAAAACCTGGAATGGTCCCACTATTCTTAAAGTAGATTTACCCTGGAAGACGTGAAGTAAACTCCTGTGAATCTTTGCTAAAATGGGGGTAGCTAACCCAACCATTTTTCCCTCAGCCAACTTGGCCGCAATGACGAAGGTCCCTGGCCTAACGCCTCCCTTCGAATCCCTGACCGGCAAGAGATAAACACTGAGCCACATTGCCAAGAAACCCGCCAGACGAGTTTTCTTTGGAATTCTTTGATTCACTTCATAGCCCCATTTTTCAAACTCTCCTGCTTCTAAAGTTGGCCAGAATGTTCCAGGAGCTCCTCTCTTCTCAGGTTTTGGACAAGTGGTAGGACGTCTGGGCCGGGTATCCTTGGATTTCTTTTTCTTGGATCCTTTTTCTTTTGGCTCCATCCCTTTCTTCTCAGTAAGAAACACATTCATCCATTCTTCCGGATGAATATCTTTTATAAAATGAGTTAATGAGGTCTCTGAACTCTTGAGCCTGTGAAAGATTTTAAATAATTCTCGAGCCAAAGCAGGAGTCTTCTCTGGATCATTCCAAGTCACCTTGGGAGGAATGAATTCATCATACATATCACCCAAGATTGGAGCTCCTGAAATCTTGTGGACATCCCACAAACTGATACCTACTTCTCCATGAGTGAAATGGAAAGAATTAGTCGCTGGGCTCCAGTGGCTGAGTATCTCTGGCACGAAGTTATCATGTCTGTAAATATATGTTTGCCCAACCCAAACAGCCTCATATATTGCAGCTCTCTTCAGATCCTCAATAAACTCTGCGCAAGTCTGTCGCACCCAGTATACCCACATCCAAGTTGGCTTCACACCTCCCCCAGGACGGAAATCCCAACTTTTCTTCTAGCCTTTGGATTGATCCATCTGAGCATTTCGGATGATTGAAGGATGACAATGTGGTTGAAGCTGAGGTGTATGTTTTTTCAGATCTGGTGTGCAAGGGCTATGATGCATCACATAAGCCTTCTCCACTGTTCCAGCAGGTTGAAATACTTCTCCGCCTGAGATATTTGCTGAAGCAAAATTGGTATAATTCTGAAACCAAGAAAATGGAAGATAATTCTTTACTTCTGGAATAATGAATTCTTGCAGATGACCATGACCATACAAAGGTAGATAAGTGCAGTGAGGAAAGTCACGATGATATTTCTTCAGATACTTAGCCAAATCTGGAAGATTAATGTCTTTGACAGTATAGTAATTAGGGCCAATGATATTCATCATATCATCTATCCGCTTGCTAGCCAGTTCATCAATTAATCCAGGTCTAAGAGCCATTGAATCTGCACAGGAGTTGAATACATTAAACTCTTAAGTGGGTTTATTTTTTCATAAAATTTGTGAAAGAATTTGGAAAAAATGGCCAAGGCATTAAGGCACGCAAGTATGGAGATAACGCGCAAGTAATACATGTGCCGCGCAAGTTTTGTCGCGCAAGTATTTCCGTGCAAGCCTTATTACCTTGAGAGTAGCGCGGAAGCGAAGAAACAGTGAAAACAGAAGACTTGCGTGGCGACTAAGACTTGTGCGGCGAGAGCTCGAGAAATCCGGAAATCCAGATGCATGTAACAGAGATGAGGCCGGGTATTTATAGGCCAGGAAGCCTACCTGCGCGCCACACCCAGAGCGCTTAAGGCCTGCGCGACGCAGACTTGCGCGCCGCCCTCTGCGCACTGAAAGACTTGCGCGCCCTCCCTTTTCCTTTGGAAGGATTCGATTTCCTCAGAGTCAAATCCTCATTTCTCTCCGGATCCAACTCTGAGGGGGGACTTTTGTTGACGCTCCTTTCATCACAGAATCTAAAGATCGGAAAAGGGAATATCTCAGCTGAAAGTGATTCATCCTTTGAAGAAAACATCAAAAATCGACAAAGGCCTGAACAAAGGATCAACAGCACATCCACCGCGCAAGTGATACCACTGCCGTGCAGGTATACTTGCGCGGCTACATTGGTCGCGCAGGTGACTTGCGTGACCTAATTGGTAATCGCCCGGTAACCGCCCTAGGTCTTCTTTTGCCTATAAATAGACCCTGTGGGCCCCCCATTCGAGAGGATCTTTTTTCAGAAACTCGGATTGAAGCTCCCGACGCCCAAGTCTCTTCTCAAAGCTTTCGGAACACTTCTAAGGTAATTTCTTACCTAGAACGGAAGATCTCAAGAGAAGAAGGAAGGCCTAAGTGTTGAAACTTATCAAACACTTGCGCGCCGACTTAATTCCTTCAATATAACTTGCGCGTCCCTTTTCTGGAAGAACCTCAAGGGGATTCTAAAGGGTTTTATCAAGAGTCGCTCAAGTATTTCAATTCTGATTGAAAATCGCGCAAGTACACCATGTGTCGCGCAAGTATACTTGCGCGACCAATACTTGCGCGCCGCCGCAGGACTTGCGCGCCTTTCAAGACTTGCACGCCCCTATCTTTTTGGGTGCCCATCTTGCCCATTTTTCCCCTCTTCAGCCATTTCACCTTTCCTTTTTAAGATTCATACTTCAAGACACTCTTCAAAACCATTTATGGCATGAATTCTTGATTTGACTTTCTTATCCGAAAGGAATTCTGTGAAATCTCTCTCAAAGTTTAGTGATTTAAATATCCTTATGTCACTAAAATACGGGGAGTTCATTCATTCAACCTCATCCTTTATGATGAGAAAATCCTAACTTGGGTCTCCTTTTCAGGAATAATCCCCAGTTATAAAACCTTTAATCTTGGGCATCTTTCTTAAGAATAAGCCCCAACCTCAAATATGGGCATCCTCCTCAGGAGTAAGCCCCAAACCTTAATCCCTAACCTGGGTATCCTTTTTTTTAGGAATAAGACTCAGTCATAACCTTGGGCTTCCTTTTCAGGAATAAGCCCCAAGTCCCCTTAAACTTCTCTTAACCAGTCATAAATTACCTTTGATTTGGGTTTCCTTTTCAGGAATAAAACCCAATCATAAGTCCCCTCCTAACTTGGGCATCCTCCTTAGGAGTAAGCCCCAAGATTAGAGTATTCAAATCTCCATGAAGCACATATAACTTTGTGGACCCTGTTCATGGATTTTTTTCCCTAAAAGTAAATCCTAAACCTTCATCTATCTGGGAAGTCATCTATACATAAGCCCCAAACAAATTCTTATGATTGCATCTTTTATGGCACAATTGTCTAAATTTTATCAATACCTCTTGTTTCTCACACCGAGCATGACTCACGTGAGCTTAGAGTGTAAAAGTAATTATGACATTCATCTTTGAGCCATCAATCATAAACATCATACACCATTCCTCGAACTACGTGGGTTCTGATTCCTTTTCCAAAACAAAGGATACGTAGGTAGCCCATTTATGGGTTCGATCCCAACTTTGAAATAATCTATGTCCTTCTGAATGACGATAAACTTCAAGTGCCCCACTGAGTGGCTTTAAAACCAGCCTGGTCATCAAAATGACCAAGAGACTTTTATATAAATGTTTTGAAGGATACCATTGACCAAGAATCTCTAAACAAATATAGATGATTCTATATTGATGAAGAACCTCGAATACATATAAACGATTCTCTAAATTTCTTGCATATTTAATCATTGATTGTTAAAACTAAAGGAAAGCTCATTTTATACTTGGTAATGTAATAAGGATTCACGAACTTAACTTAAATCTATAAAGAGAGTCCCGGAGTAGACAATAATTCCCCTCAAAAAGGTGTGATGAGTCCGAACTCCCATCCTCTCGACCAATGCAAATTCCTAAGCCTCATTAGTCCACAAACTAATGAGCGCCTGCCTTTGGAAAGTAGGTCCAAACGGATGTGGAATCATTGGATGTTTCCGGTTCTACGAACAAACCCGTTAGAAACCGATCGGAACGTTTGAATCTCCCGTCCAGGAGGTCATCCCCGGATTCCGCGCGAAACATCAGCACATCCCCAATGTCATTTGATGAAGATTATTATACCTGATTGGACCAAAGCTAGTACTTCTGTCTTGATTCATTAGATTCAACATTATTGGTAGAGAATTCATTTGTCAAATAAGAAGATGAATGACCTAGGGTTGGTTCAGAGAATGACCTACACCCCGGGATATCTTCTGATTGAGAAAGTATTTCACCGGATACCTGTAAGCCATTATACATGACTGGATTCGCATTTGCAAGTGCCTCAAGATAATAGGGAATTATTTTTATTGCATTATCAATTGAAGAATTTTCTAGGCAAGGTTAATTACTACTGTATATAGGACTTTCATAGAAAAATTTATCATCATGGGGAGGACCACCATGGTGGGTTATAACAAAAGATGAAACATTTTTATCGTTGGTCTTTTAGACACGCAGAGGGTTATCATGGCTCTCATCTGAAGATGATGCTTCGAGATTGATCGAATTGTCATGAAGCAAGACTTCATGATGAATTGTCTGATGAATACCTTTGGAGTTATTGTTGTTATTTCCAGAATTTGGAAATGAGAGGGTAGAATCTTCAGTAAAAACAGATAATTGTCTAAGGGCATCAAGAACTCCAGGAGTGAGAAATGCTTTATTGCAGATTCTCTCTTAATTTTTTAACTGTGCTGGATGGACCTTTTTCTTGGATACCTTCTTTCTCACTTTGGAAACCAGTTGTTAATGAAAGTGGTTATTATGGGCAGGTGTATGTGCCTATCCATAAGAAATGGTCAGGTTAGACTGGATATCTCCATTTAAATCAGGTGTGTGTGCCCGATTAGATTGTCCATATGACGTTGGGGAGTATGCCCCATGACCCTCCTGGACTAGAACAGAGGTGTATATCTACTCTGGGGTGACATATTGATGAGTCACTCCTCTAATAGTGATATATTTTTTTATGTTTACTTGTGATGTCACTGAAGTTGTTATAATATTCTGATAGATATGAAGAATATGGGCAGGGATTTTCTTATGCTCTTTCACCATGGTTAGAATGTGCTTCGTGACTTCAGCTACAAGAATGGGAATATAATTCCATTCCATGTTTGGATTAGGTGTGTGTTCCTATGCTTTTCCTCCTTTTCCTACCAGTTATTTTTGATAGTACACATGTGTGGGGGTAAAAAGTTGTGTCTTCCTCCAGTTTGTCATTGGAGAATTCCAATTGACATCTCTGGGTACAACCAAATGAGACTATTGGTTTGCTTGATTAATTTCAGGGGTGTGTACCTACTGATTGTTGTCCACCGAATATGATTGATGAACTTTATTCAATGCTGGCATACGAGACTGCTGATAGAATTGATGAGTGTAAGTAGGTGTATGTGATTGTTTATAGGTGGTCATCACATTTTGTCGGTGAGCTTCTTTGGATGCAGTTAGATGAGCCTGCTAACTAGGTGACGATTTATAAACATGTGTATGTGCTTGCCTATGGTACTCTGTCGGAATTTTATGGTGGGATTGGTCTGTTACTTCCAGAGGAGTCTGTTGTGAAGTGAAATTAGGACGGACGAGTGTATATGCACACTTGTTGTTTTCCATCATGTTAGGTTAATGGACTTTTACGGAGGGGGCAGAGGTAAGAATCTTCTCCCTGTTGGTCTAATTTCACCTCCGACGGTCTCCTTGCATGGTCGGGTTTGTAGAACCTGAGCTGAACACCAAGAGGCGATACCCCCATCATGTTGAGGGTGCACTACCACACGAGTCTGGCAGCGATTGCTGGTGGGAGTCCTCATGAAGGACTCATGTCTTCTTGAACGGAGGCGTTGGTTGACCTCTTGATTCACCTCCCTATAATATGGGAGGTACACGTTGTTGCGTTCCCGGGATAAAGACCCAAAACAGTTGGAGACGGTGGTTAGAACCACCTGCTTCATGACCACTGGTCGTCACTATCTGGACAACCAAGGTGAGTTGTTAACATGGAGGCCTTGTCAAGTGGCCTCCAGAGTCGGGATGGTACTATGTTGATAGTATTCCCTCACTAATGTATTTGAGACCCTGGGTTGAAGATGCTGAGTAGGTGATGTCTTCCTCAGAGTGGATGAGGATCCAGCAGGAGTAGCGGTCGAGGAATTCACATGTGTGAACCTAAATGAAGCCATCTTGTGTTGCAGAGAGATCTTGGAAAAGATTTCATGTTTGATATAACCGACATAATAAAGATAAGTCTGTTAAGACTACATCTTTTGGATGAGCGCAGATGTTAGTTATTTCTTGGATGGACCTCATATTGAGTTTAATAGGGGCCTAAAAAATTAGTAAAACATCATTTAACTTGGTTAAGGATTCACGTTGGGTTCTCCATTTTTTTTATCTGGAAATGGGGATAACCTTGTTTGTTTATGTTTCAAACATTCCAATCGGTTTCTAATGGGATTATTTGTAGAACCAGAAACACCCAATGATTCTATATCCATTTGGATCTACTGTACAAAGGCAGGTTCTCATTATTTGTGGACTGATGAGGCTTAAGAATCTGCAATCGTCAAGAGGATGGGATGTCAGGCTCATCACACCATTATGGGGGAAATTATTGCATACTCTGAGACTCTCTTATTGATTTATGTTATTTTCACGAATCCTTATTAATTCACCAAGAAAGAAAATGAGTTTTACTTTATATTTTGAAATCATTGATTGATATGTATGGGATTTAGATAATGTCATATATATATTTTAGGTTTTTCATTGATGCAGAATCATCCGTATGTATTAGAGATTCATAGTCAACGGTATCCTTCAGTACATTATATAGAAATCTCTTGGTCATTATGATGACCATATGGTTTTAAAGCCACTCAGAGGGGAACTTGAAGAATATTTTCATTTATAATGACATGGATTATTTCAAAGTTGGGATCGTGCCTGCAGATGGGCTACCTACATATCCTCATTAAAAAGGAATCAGAACCCATGTAGTTTGATATGAAGGATGTATTTAAACATCATATGGGATATAAAATAAGCAATGAATGATGGTCTTGAACCTTATAACGGCTTGCGAAATACTATACTTTTAAGAAATAGATCAAAGTCCATGTAGTTCAGGTGAAGAAATATGAGGATTATGCATGGTTAAAAGCCCAAAAAAAGATTTCATGATTACTTTTACACTCTAAGCTCACGTGAGTCATGCTCGGTGTGAGAAACATGAGGTATCAATAAACCTGACGATCATTCCATGAAATATGTACTCATAAGAAATGATGCGGGGTTACGTATGTATGACTTCCCATGTAGATGAAGACCATGACTTCAGGAAAGATTCCTATGAGAAGGGTTCATAAAGGTATTTGTACTTTATAGAGATTTGGAGTTTTAACCCAGGGATTACGCCTAAGGTGGATGCCAAAATTAAAGGGGACATATAACATAGGGCTTACTCCTGATAAGGAGGCCCAAATTAAAAGGGACTTATGATTGGGGTTTATTCCTTAGAAAGAGGCCCGAATAAAAAGAAATTACGATTGGGTCATACTCTTTAGGAGGAGGCCCAGGTAAAGGGAAATTATGATTGGGGCTTACTCTTGAGAAGGAGGCCCAGGTTAAAGGGAATAAGGGCTTATTCCTGAGAAGGAGACCCAGATTATGGTGACTTATGACTGGGGAATACTCTTGAGTAGGAGGCCCATGTTAATGGGACTTGGGGCATATTCCTGAGAAGGAGGCCCGAACTAAGGGATCTTGGGACTTACACCAGAGGAGGATGCCCTAAATCAAAATATCATATCATCTTAAAGGATGAGGTTATATGAAGGAAACCTCTAACCGTAGTGACATAAATATTGTAAGTCATGAGGTTTTCTATGGATGTTCTCAAATAATTTCTTTCAGATAAGGAATCAAATAAAGGAAATGTTCCATTAACAACGTTGAAAAGGGGTTTGAGGGCTTATATCTTGAAGAGGAGAGGTGAACAGGAGAGAGGCACAAAAATGATGTTGGCATGCATGTCTTGACCGTGCAAGTGTACTTGCGCAACATGGGTTCACCTGGGGGATGAAGAACTTGTAGGGTAATTCTTGGGCGAGACTTAACTCAATCCTTTAGTATTATCATAAGATATTTCCAAAGGGTAGTACACATGTATCATAGAAAGGTTAGAGCGGCATACAAGTGTTTCCATTTTTAAGGAGGTCTGGACACTTAGGCATGCAAGTGTTGATAAATTTTAAACAATTAGGCCTTATTCTACTCTTTCAAGTCTTCCATTATAGGTAAAAAAGTTACATTATAAGCTTTCGGAAGTGTTGAGTTGAAGACTTGGGAAACCAAAGCTTGAATTTGACTTCTGTAAAATCCTTCCCTGAAATGTGGGCCCACATGGGCTATTTATAGGCTATCTTGCACCTTGGGTGAAAAATTAAATATGGAGCACAAGTGAGCTAGGCAACCCATGGGAGGCGTGCAAGTGACTTGTGTGACATGCAAGTGACTTGAGTGCATCACTCCAAATGGGCTCCTAGTCCATGCCTTCGTCAATATTTTTGATTTTCTTCAATGGGTGACCCTCTTTGTGCTTACGGTATTCCCCTTTTCCATTCATTGGACTCTGTAATGGAAAGGAGAGTAAAAAATTATTTACCGTATTTCCAAGAAACTAAAATTAAATTAGTTACTATTTGTCCCATGTAAATAAAGCTTATGTAATAAAAAGGAATGATTATATAATTGAATATAGACTATTATAACTATTGGAAAATTCATTATCCTAGGGTGGGCTATGAGATAGTGATCTCCTACATCTTTCATCTAGAAATATTTTAGAATCATATAATTATATTTTTGTATTTTATTATTTTCCTACTTTTCAATGGGTTTAACTATCTACTTATTTTGTTGAATCTTATTCCTCCCCTACTGTTTTAAGGGGTTCCTATATGGTATGTATATACTCACATCTCTATGGTATTTTCCAATATTGGTTGTGTGTTATATAGATTAAGAATAGGTTGGTGAAGAACTCTGAGGAGCATAGGGATACTTGGGTTCATTTAACCAGTTAGGATGAGCAGGTCTTGGAGAAGATTAGTTGGGATCTATCATCATTCTATTTTCATGTTATTTTCAGGTTGGGAAATATTTTTTAGTTGGGAATGTATTTTTTCCATTACATTTCAGATTTCATTTTCTCAATAAATTATCTTCCCTTATATGTTATTAGTTGTATTTTGTTTTACTCTAGATGATACTATCAATTTTATTTATAAAACTATATTTCTACATCAAGAAGTTTGGGTGTGTGTGTATTGGAACATAGGCAAAGGACTCCCATTTTAGATATTACCCTCATCATAGATTGTTATCCCTTATCCTCTAGAGGTGGGCTTGGGGTAGTCTCAACTAAACCTCCCACCAGATAGGTTTTCCCCTATTGGTTTATTCATGATAGATTAGTAATAAAGGTGTTTCACTCCTTGAAATGATGCTTGGATTTTCCCCTTATGATGATTTTCAAGGTACATAAGGAAATGATGTCAATGTTTCATGAGTGTGTACTTCATGAAATGGAACATAGTTTCAGGGAAATAGCCAATGTATCCATACACTGAGACTCTAACTACGTTCTTTTCAACTAAGTATACTATGAAACCAGTTTTTTGAAACATTTATATATGCATCATATAGGATTGATCCTTTTGAAGATCCTTTATGAGTTAAGTCCCCATACAAATATGCTCACATGATTTTGCTAAATATTGAGCAAATATTCATGATGCATCCATGATGATAGATTGCTAGTTTACCAATTCAGGAAAATGAAGATGATCTGATGAGTTTTTAGGCCATGGTTTTGGTGTTATCACATGTGATTTTATCTCCAAGATGATAGATAACATCGCACCATATTTTTGAGAAACATTTAATATCCTTAGAGAAGGAGGATGATGCATATATGAATAACATAGTATGTGATATTTAGTGCAATATGCCACTGATATTCCCTAGGGATCCTAATCAAAAATAATTATAGGATTTTATTGTGATAGTGATCTATGTTTTTTTATTGTTTAGACCCTAAATGATCAGTTGGTTTTAGTATCTTATTTTATTCTACTTGGAGATGATGGGTGTAGGTGGAACCTAGTTACGTAGAGACAAGATGGTTTTCTACTCTCACGACATAACTTCTAGCATGTGCCTAATGTCTAATAAAACTAGTCATTCTTGCAATTGATTTGGATCCAAGAGGTGTTGGAGCTGACATAGGGTGGGAGGATCTTTTTTGAGTATACTACGTGGTTTACTAACCTTATGCTGTTCTCCCTTGACATGACTCAGGATGGTTACTTATGGGTGCGGATTCTTAAGAAATGTCTCCATAGTGAGATCCATTCTAGTGTGGAACCTATATTCAATCCCACATATGATAAAGTGTAATAGAAGATGTGGGAGATAGAGAGATTCCTATCAGAGGGACTCCATTCAACTGGAGTGAGCGGTGTGAATCATAGGGTTGATTCATTTATAATGGCTAGTAGGAAATAGTCAGTTGGGTATTGACAACGGATAACTCCTCATGAAAAAATACAGACACATGGACTTTTGGAACATGGACCATAGAGAGGACTAGAGAAAACTATAGAGGATGGATGTTTTTTATTTGATGGGTGAGGTCACATGGAAAGCGATTCCCTAACATGATGTGCTAAGGAGGGAATACAAATAGTGGACAGACTATCACAATTGAGAAAACATCAAGGTCATGGTTCCCCCAAGAATGCCCTAGGTGGCCCCTTGGGAGGAATAGTTTGTAGAGGAGTAGTTCAGGATCTAGGAGAAGGATTTATTAGTGGTTGATTCAATTTTTAACTATTTCTACCACCACCACTAGGTGGCCCACATCAGGTATAGATAGCTCTCTTTGGGGTCCAAGGATAGCTACAGCCTTTGGAGGAATGTGACTTGGGAGACCATGAGATGATTAGAGGTAAGATCTATGGTTTTAATACTCATTTTTCAATACCATTATATATATTTGTGATTCATTAATTCTTATACCTACTACATGTGTGTTATTTGGATATCCTATTTGAGACATTATCCCAACACATCTTCCTTGAGGTCTATACATGCGATGCTACTTTGATATCATTTATCTAAAGGTGGTGAAAGAAATTTGATGGTGGAGAGAGATCCTCGTGATACCTATTTTTTATAATAGTGATACCATATGGTGTTATATTAGGTAAATATTTTTTATTCTAATTTCTATCCAATATTGGAATTTACTGTATAAAAATATGATTGATTTGAACACATGTGATGAAATTTTACTTTGTGGGTGAGAGTTATCACATAGTGGAGTGAGTGGGGTTTATGATTTGGAAGATGAATCCCATTACCCATTAGTAACCAATTTTATCCCTTGGTGCATTGGTATTTTTAGGATAGTAGATTCCTTCATTCGTAAAGGATTATATGGACATCATTCATGAGAACCATTTGGAACTACCTCTAAGGTGGGCGATGGATTTCTTCATCAACTTGCACGTCATAAGCCCTATGATATCTTATGAGATATATTTGATGTCCCCTACTAAGATATATGAGATGAGGGTTTAGTTATAGGTGCCTTTAGAGAAAGGTTTTATCATATCTTGAGTGTTCCCTTGGGATGCTATGGATATTTCCATGAAAAAGGAGGATGTGAGTTTATATATTTTTAGTGATTTTCATCACCAAATCAATCACATGATAAAGAAAAAGTAACCATGTATGAGGAATATAATTAAAATTTATTTTTTTTGGGGCATGATATGGTTCTCAATGATCTATATATGGTCCTTTTATATCTAGTTGAGATTTTATGAACCTAATATTCTAAAGCTGGAATTATGATGTCTCTACGAACACTATGAGTTCTTGGGGATTCCTTTAATTGTGATGAATGCCACATATGTGTTTATATATTTATGAAACAGATATTATATCCATACTTGGACTATTTTTTTCATCATTGATGATATAATAATACACTCTACGATAGAGGGGGATCATACATGGATGTTGGGGATGGTCTAAGACTTCATCTAGGAGCACCAACATTATGTTAATCTCTCAAAATTATATTTTTGGATCCATGAGGTTCCCCTTCTATGTAAATTCAGTTCTAAGAATGGGTTAGCAGTAGAATTGGAAAATATTGATACAGTTATTACTTGGGATCCTCCCAATAACATGTCAGATGTGTATAGATTTCTAATATTATAAGGGTACTACATGGGGTTTATGGTAGAATTAGCTATTATATCTATCCCTTTAACCTCCCTGACATAGAAAGGGTATTCATTTATGTGGACAAAGTAGTGTTATATTGGATTTATGATGTCGGGATTGAAGATCACTAGTTCATATTTTTTGAGACTACTGAGGAGGGAGTGAAGTATGTCATGTATTGTTATGCCTATATAGATGGGATCAGTTGTGTATTGATGCAGAGGCATGCAATTTTTTCATATGGGTGAAATCAATTCAGTCACAATGAGTAGAAGTATACAACCCATGACATAGAGTTGTTAGTGGCAGTATTCTATATGAGGGTGTGGAGGCACTATCATTTGAGGGAGTTCTTTGTTGTTTACTCAGACCATTAGAGTCTTATATATTTCTTCACAAAGAGAGACTAGAACCCGAGTCAGAGTAACTAGTCATAATAACTATGTGAGTTTTATTTTGAGATAGACTATATTCTATTGGAGGGAAACATAGTGGTATATTCCCTTGAAATTATGTCCCAAACTTTATTGGTGGAGGTGGTGTTTGAGGATTGGGATTCACTACACTTTTCCCAAGTATAGGAGGAGGGTGTAATCATTATTTAGTCGATGGGTTTTGACTCCGATACTTTTCTAGCATGAGAGAGAGAGGGGAACATTTGTGGTACATAATATATGATGTCATATTTGAAAAAAATATCCTTAAGAGATTCAACCAATGGATTCTATGATCTAGGGAATCATATCATCATTTCCAAGGAATGGGTGGTGGTTCTGGTCATGATGCTAGAGGTCGTAATGAGTGAATATCACACCTCAAATTTTGTAGTATATCATGGAATGGTGAAAATTGATAGATACCATCATAAGTGTTTTTTGGGGGATGGAAAAAATGGATCATCTCTGAATTCATCTCTCATTGTATCAGTTATTAGTAGGTGAAATTTTAAAATCATGTATGATTAGGTTTTTTTATCCTATTGATATACTCAAGTATAAATAGGATAATATATCCATGGACTTTTTGAATGGTATTCTCTGGATATTTAAAAGCCAAAATTTCATCTAACTGATAGTTTAACAAAATTAAAAGTTATATAACCTCCTAGATATCAGGTATAAGATTTTGATGGATCTTCTAAGGTTGATTTCCATGCAGAAGATCGTATTCCGTCGGAGGAACCCTACACTATTATCTCCAACCATGATATGAGGTTCACTTCATGGTTATAGTGAGGCCTTAATAAGGAATTTGGGCCTGACTGTGGAGGAGTAAAACTTCTAACCCCCCATACAGATGGGATGACCGAGTATAGTATTCTTGAGCTGGATTATATTATTAGGGATTTCTTGTTAAAATTAGACCATATATGGAAGAATACTTACCTTTGCCTGATATTTCTTATAATAATATATATCACTCTACTGTGGACATTGAAACATTAAATGAACTATATGGGAGACCCTATAGGTCAACCTTGGGAATGATTGAGATCATTTATTCATCTCTTGATGGACCAAATATTGTGTGTGAGACAATAGTGAATGTCCAGGTGACTAGTGAGTAGATGATGACATCCAAATATGAAGAAAATATTATGTTGATCGACATTGTAATTTATAGAGTTTAAATACAAGAGTCCACATTTTCATGAGAGGATCCAAACAAAGATTATTTTTTGTGATTTATCCATGGAGGAATGTTATATCCTAGGAAATTAGTCTTCTTGAGATTTTATAGAGGTTTGGAGAGGGTTCTTATTTACCCGCATTACCCCCACAGTGGATGTAAGGGTGTCACATGTTTTATGTGTTGATTGTGAGGATATAAAAACATGATACTTGGAATGTTGTTGAAATGTGTGAGCTAAAAATTGAAGATGGAGACACCTTTTTGGATCAGTCAGTGTATATCGAGTATTCGAATGATAGGATTCTATATCGATGGACCATTCCCTTAATTTAGGTTTTGAGGAAGCATGTGAGCATACTAGATAGCTCTTAAGATCAATCGTTCCACATGAGAAAACAGTTTCCCTAAATGTTTTTCATTTTTAGTAATTGTTTAGGATAATGGTCTTTGAAAAATGGAATAATTGAGAGAACTATTATTTCCATTATAAGTATTTGAAATATATTATAGAAGATTTTTTGTTCCAGATGCTAATATAGAACTCGATTATGAGGCCCATTGAAACCATAATTAATTGCATTATATTATTATTAATATTTTATACCAAATGTGGAAACCATTCAATAATAATTAAATATCAGTTAAATGGTGCCTAATATTGATAATATAATAGCACAGTTGAATCTACATCATAGGTTTTACACTAGCTAAGACCTAATGTTGGTCGGTACGAGATGTCCAGATCAGGTAGTTGTTTGGGGATGAATTTAATAAAAATAAATATATAAAATTATTTATATAAAATTAAATGTCCAAAACCATTTTCCACTATAAATAAGTTGTAAAAATAGAATCTATAGTGCTAGCTACGTAACCTTGGGTTCTTTGAGAGGAGGTTCCATGTGTTTATTTTTTAGGTTTGAGATCAGACAATAAACAAGAACTGGATCAAGGTGAATCGAGGTGAAGTTAATGCAACGATTATTCTCCATCATTTAAAACTTTGTTCATCACAAGAAAATTATGAAATTATGAGGTATGACTCATAAATTGTGGTATTATCCTATTATGATTAATATATCAATCATAGATTATATCTGAATTTAATTATTGATAATTGTTCTTGATATGAGGCTCGTAATTTATTGATTATTATTAGATGTCATTATTCATAATTCGAATGTAAATAGATAGAGAGCAAGACTTAAAATTGTTTAGAATAATTCCAAAAAATAGTTAATTGGGTTTTTATTCTTTGTTCATAACAAATTATTCACTAATGTTTCTTTTGGATGGTGGTTTGGAAAATATATAATAAAAATATATTTTCAAATCAATCCTTGAATCAATTGGTTGATTCTGAGTATAGAAGATCATGATTAATATAACTAAAGAGGTGTGAGATGTTTGATTAGAGATTTTTATCATATTGATGAATCATGTTAATACTTATTTGTGTGCATTTATGGTGTGGTATGATGAAGATGGATTTATGGCCAGATAATATTGTCTTAATGCAAAATTGTTCAAGTATGAGACTCGATCACCCTAGATCCAGGACCTATAGGTGTGGAGAGAAAATTTAGAAGAGGATGTCGTGTGAGAGGTGTATATCGATCGATGAATAAGATATAGGAAACTAACTTGGCATAGTGGATGGTCATGTGTAGTAGAGTCTGCTTTTCATAGGTCGTTCTAATGCACATGGAATATGAGGTGACATTATCTTGTGAAACTACGTGTGATGAGTCTTTTTGTGGAGAATATGATGTGTGAGTTGATTATGGAAATAGGGATTCAGTGTGGGAATTTGGAATAATATTTATAGAGATAAAATGATAAAATTTAAATAATTATATAAATAATAAGTATAATAGATGAGGGGTTGGAGGTCTCCTAATTGAGATTTTGAGGGGGGAGGAGATCACTTGGTACCCTATTATGTTTTTTGTTTTATTTTATTAATAATAATAATATAAATAATAATATTATTATTTTGGTCATTAAATATTATTTCGGACATAGTCTCTAAATACAAAATAATATTGATGAACTGTCTATATCGTTTTCACCCTAATGGAGATGTGGTTAATGTAAGACCAATGTTGGGATGTATTTTATAATTTTTTTCTTGGGTCCATGATACACCCAATGATAATAATAATATTATTATTAATTTTAATATTAATGTGAAATAATGTATCTAACATATCTTATTATTATAGTGTTGGATTGAAGAATTGTTTTCAGCATTTTGATCCTGGTATTGAGGTTGAAATTTTAATACCAATATAATATATTTTATTCACACTCATTAGTGGGGGCCATGAAGCACATATCATTAGTTATATGGTGGAATGATGTTTTTTCACTAGGCGTTCAATTTAGAAATGTAAATAACCTATCAAAAAACTATATCCACACAAAACATGATGGAAAAATTTGTAAGGGGTTTTGAGATATGAAGTGATGTGTTCTAGGTGTGATTCTTATAACAACCCTACTCCTTATTCCACATTAATAAATCATTAATTACATATATTAAACATAAATAAACATAGACTAAATATAGGTCTAGTCTATTTTGGAATTAGGTATATAGAATAACATTTAGAACATGGGATACACCAATTTTATTTAAAACATCTTTAACATTATTATAATATTCAATGGATTTTAATGATGTATGGGATAACCATATGAAAAACATGTAAAGGGTATGGGAAATAAATGACAATAAGTGAATTAAAATTGAATAAGACGTATAAGATAAAACATGTATGAAAATAGGCATATAAATAGGTCATCATATGATTAGGGATCATAAAAATGATAATGAGACATGATATTGCCTAAAAATAATAACATTAGAAATGTTGAAACAAATTAAAATAATGTATCATAAACGTAGTTGAAGGCTAACACCACTAAGATATCTTGGTAGAAAAAATACCATAAAGGAATTAAGTTTCCTCCTTCTCCTAACATGATGTATCATGATACTAATCATTACCCAATGCATTAGAGTGGTATATAGGTGCACCCATTATATTATTTTATTCTAATAATTATTTTTTTTATGTAGATCATAAAACATATATCCATAAATTATCATAATTTATTGCACAATTAAAGAGTATAGATTAAGTATGTGTAATTACCCAATAAAAAGTACATGTGGATAAATGTGAACACTGTTGATATAAAATGGGCATGGTATTCACTAAATTTGTTTTTTTGGCATGGATGGTCATGGTGAAATTTTGACAGCACAACAATGTCACATAAAGATTCATAAAAATGAGTTGATGAGAGAGAAAGGGGTATATCATAACATATACATAAAAGTGCATGTATCAGGGCATGTTAATTCATATCCCACCATTATAAATTTGTAGATATAAGGTATATGGTGATAAACAATCTTGAATATGAAAATAATCGTAATTATATTTCGTTATGGTAATATTAGTACAT
Source organism: Viscum album (assembly GCA_963277665.1). NCBI lineage: Eukaryota > Viridiplantae > Streptophyta > Magnoliopsida > Santalales > Viscaceae > Viscum > Viscum album. The sequence continues at coordinate 967,379 of CAUJRU010000207.1, forward strand.
AAAGCATCATTTGAGGCTTAATAAAAGGGAAATGGGATCGCATCACTTATACATTAAATGGATAATAAGGTGAATATGGAAGAACATATTCTAACATAAGTAAATTTAATTTAAGATACATCACATAAAATAAGTTCTTGAATGGAAATGAGAAGAGGGAAATCTCGTAAAAAACTTCAGTATGGTAAAAACATAAATAATGATAAAAAAGAGGTTAAATTATAAATAATAAAAATAACCAAAATTAAAATTTATGTTAATGGTTTTAAATAAATGACATTATAAAAAATTTAAATTATGAATAAAAATTTATATAATTTGAAAGAATTTAAAGGGGAAAAGGAAGGAGAGGGTCCTTTAAATTAGTGTTTGACTACAAATGTTTGGGAGGGGCTTCATGAGAGCTTGAGTAACTGTGGGAGGTCTATATATAGTAGAGGGAAGAGTATGTATGTGTATAAAATAATTTTAGTGAATATAAATGGGAGTTTGGATGGGTTTATATAATAAATGAATGATATTTAATTATAATTTATGTTTTGGACTCTACATACAAAAATATCCAAACCCAAAAACCATCTCATGTTTTTCCGATGGTTTTTGTAAAATGAGAATTCTTATATTATATGTACAAGGTAAAAAATTATTAAAATATTTTCCTTATTATGAGTAAGTGAGTCACACTCTTAAATTAATGATTTTAAAATTATAAAATATATTATTAGTTTTGGAATATCCATAATGTTTTTATAAAATAATTTTTATAAACATAAAATTATATTATTTTTAAGGGAAACATATATTTGGTCTTGGATACACTTTATATTATTAATTTCCTCCAATTTTTGTTATTACGATTTCATAATACAAGGTATATTTATATGGTATTTAATGTTTACCCACACATTCAATTATCTCATAATATTAGGAAAAAATTTAGTTATGATGTTTTGATTCCAAAAATTATATTCATTTAATGTTAATAAATTTCTAAATATGTGAATTTTCACTTTTAATATAATCACTGAATGTTATTAAAAATGACATCTTTTTTGACAAGAATAGTTTTAAGACACTTATTATAAAATTACATAATTTAATTATAGTATTTTATTAAAATAATTTTTATTTTAAAAAATATTAAATCATTAAAATAAATTCCATATATAAATTTTAATAACAACCAAATTTACTTTATGTGTTTTATTGAATTGAAAAAAAATTTATAGAGTAACAATAATTAGATGAAAATATATTCATTATTATATAAAAATTAATTTAAATATTCTTATTCCTATGTTCTTGATTCATATTCTATTAATACATGATAAACCACCCTATATGTATGGTGTTCTATGGGGAACTTTCATGGGGTGGTTCGGTGAACATAGATTGGTTCATGATCTTGATGTGCTTCAACCTATCCCATAAATGGGTTCGATCTTGCATAAGTAGTTGGTTCTCATAATGGAGTTGTTCATGGTAAAAAACTAGAAATTATATCTCCCATGGAATATCCATTAAATGGGATTTATATTGTATTATCTCACTATTTGGGGCAATAAAATCCTTTGCCTATATTAATTTGATTTTTTAAAACCCTATATTTATAATAATCATTCGATCATTGTTCAAAATATATATAATCAATAATAAATATACATAATAGTATTATAAATATAATTGGATATAAAAAAATTTAAATAAATTCACGTGTTATCTATAACTATATTATATAATAATACATTGACTAAATAAAATGGGAAGTTTTTATTTTATAACTATCAGGTCATTACAATTGTCCACCTTGACAAATATCACCCTTGAAATTTTCTTTTCCCACAAAAAATATGATTAGGGTAACACTGTTTGATCACATTCTATAGGTCCCACATTTCGTCTTCGAACATGTGTTCCCTTCAAAACTCTTTGACATGATGAATTGTCATATTTCATTGAACTTTTTCTCTACGATCTAAGATCATAACCAGATTCTCTTCATAGGAGAGATCATTCTCAAATAGTACCATACATGTATTGAGTATATCTTAGGGTTCTATTATGTACTTCATCAAGAGGGATACATCAAATACATAACATACTTGATATAGGTTTGGTGGGAGTGTTAGTCGATAGGCGACCACTTTGATGCAATCAAGGATCTCAAAAGGGATGATTTACTTTGGCCTATGATTTCCCTTCTTTCAAAGTCTCATCACTTTCTTCCATAATGAATTGTATAGGAATCCAAAATAAAAAAATCAGTGTCATCAAAAAATTTCATCATATCTATTTTTTTGACTATGAGAAGACTCGATGTGTTGATGGATGTTTTTACCCTTTTTATCCCCATTTACTCAACCATTATAAGACTTAGTAGTTTTTATTCCCCAAAATTATCCTATTTTGAAGGATTTCTACATCTCTTCCCATGAAGAGAATCATAGTGACCCATTTACATATTTTAGTATATTTTTTTCAAGAGAACTCAACCAACAAAAGGTGTTGATCCCATCCTACCTTGGAGTCAATTGAACATTCTATAATCATGTCCTAAAGTGTCTAGATAGTCACCTCATATTTACCATTATTTTTGAGATGATAATTCATTCTGATTTTGGACTAAGTCTTCATTGAATTTTGGAGACACTTCAAAAACTTATTAACGACTCTTTCATCACGATTCGATAGAATCAATATTGGGGCCCCATATAGCCTTCCAATTATATGACATATATCAGTTAAAGATTATCCAATAATAAATCCTCTAGAATTGTGATAATGTGAGTTTCCATTGTTAGACATTCCAGAAAACCCATATAGAACAGTTTCTTTTCAATGTATTCATATGCATGGGGGAAATTCCATAGTGATGTTCTCCCACATCGATGTGGGTATGGTTCTTGTTTTCTTCATCACCTTGGTTTTTTTCATTCATATTTAAATTGCAAGCATACAAGACTTATTGTTGTATATTCTGTGATCTACTTCATCATATTTTTTGACCAATAACATTCTTTGAGACTTTTATACATATTGGTTCTTCCTAGGTGGATGGAGATGGTTGATCTATGAGAATAATCCAATATCTCATTCATTAACATAGGATTGGATTGTGCACATAGTGTTTACCAAAATCTCAAAACTCCTTATTCATTAACATTGAAATAGGAAGATTTTAATTTTTTTTTCACTTTCTTATGAATTCCCAAATCATCCATTTGATCATATTTTAACCACTCTAGATTGGATGATTAAAATATCATATATTATGGGACTAATGATGTTCCTTCATTTAATATTCCCATGTCTGTCTCATATAAATCTAAGATGATTGAATGTATCTCCATTATCATTTGTGATATAATCTATGTATCATTCTTTTAAGAGCATCTATTAAAATATTATCATTACTAGGATCGTAGTGGATGGAGTATTCATAGTTCTTGATCAGCTCTAACCATTTTTATTGGTGTATATACACCAAAATCTCTATGAATATATACTTGAGGGTTTTGTGATCCATTTATATTGCAAACATCCCTCCAAAAAGATTATACAACTATATTTTCAATGAGAAGATCACAATATCCAACTCAAGATCATGCATTAGGTAGTCTTATTCGTGAACTTTCAAATATATTGAAGTATATGTTTTTACTTTTTCATTTTTCATTAACTTAAATCCCAAAAATATTTTCAATTATTAAACTCTCATCACATTCATAATTGCACACAAACATGAAACCCTTCTGAGTTATCTCGGTTTGAGGGATTGAAAATTATGAGAAATTTCTCTAAAATTGTTTATAAAAACTAGTTAATCTAAGGAAACTACATATATAAGCCATATGTTTTGTCTTCGACCATACTTCAATTATTTTTTTCATTGAAGGATCAACCGATATCCCGTTTCGTTTCTTGATATGCACCTTGAATAATATTTCCCTCAACCAGAACTCACATTGGAAATACTTGTCAAAAATCTCATCCTTTCAGAAGGTCTTTTCCATATTGATCATAATCTCCTCATGTTTCTCCATGGTTTTAGAGTATATTATACTATCATCTATAAATACTACCAAAATAATTCAAGTTAATATCTTAAGAAATTTTTCATTAAGTGCATGAAGATTATTAGATTATTAGTGAGCCAAAAATGAATCACCATGATCTCATAGTTCAAGTACCTTGTTTGAAATGATGTCTTGGGGATATATTTTATCATCACCTTTACATAGTAATATCCCAACCAAAGAATAATATTGGAAATTTATTGGGCTCCATGTAACTGATCAAACAAGGAATCAATCTGAGGTAGAGTATACTTGTTATTTTTCACAATCTTGTTGAGCTCACAGTAATAAAAAAACTTGATTGACCCATCATTCTTCTTGAAAATGATGACTGATTCAACCCATGGAGAATTACATGGGTGTATATGTAACACCCCATATTTTTTCAGATTTTTTTTACTTTTTGAATTAATTTAATCATATGGATATTTTACATTTCATTCCACACTGAAAATTATTTATTTATTTATGTTTGTATTAAGTTATATGAAACACAAAGTTAATCACGCACTAAAAACAGAAATTTTAACTTTCTCTCTATGTAACAACAAGGATAGCTTTTGTTATACGCAATAATAAATTTCCTCAATGACTTGTGTGACATGTAAGACCATGTTTAACCGAACAATAGTATATAATTAAAATTTTATTATTTAATATAATAATATATAAATTGGCCATTAAATTAGTGGTTATGAATAGTATTGATTTTTTTTTAAAATACATACTTTACACAATTATAATATTAATTTATTGTTTACTAATTAATTATATGGGAATATGAAACCATTTCAATATAAACAAAAATATTATTATTTTTTAGTCACAATTTTGTTTTACCTCAATAAATTAAACTAATTTTAATTATTGTGTGGTATTAAAGTAATATATATGTTATATATTCTATAAAATATTTTTATATTCATCCAATAGGTTTTATATAAATAATACAATATCAAACCCAATTTTACACTTAAAACTCGATATTTTTGAAAAATATATTTTTATCATCTTTCAATATAGAAGAAATTTTAAATCAAATATTTGGAAATTTTATATATTTTATATTTCATAATAAACTTATTCATTAGAATTGTGACATAAAAATTTGTTTAGAATATTTTTTTATTTTTCTATAGTGTTTCAGTTTTTTAATTAATAGTTAAAAATACTTTATTTGGATTAAAAATTATCATTTCATTTAATTTATTTATAATGTTAATTTAAAATATAATTTTTTAAGTTCAATTACATCAATTTTTTTTTTCAATTAAACCATTTTAGGTCATTATAATAAATTTTACTTTGAAATTGTGTATAAAAGTCTTATAAATATTTAGAATGTTTTTATTTTAAAAATCTGCAATGTCGTCCCCTCATGAGGAAAAATTTTAAATTATTTTTCACAATTATTTATAATAATTTTGAATTACTGATTCAATATTTGGTATAATAATAATTCAAATTTTCAAATAATGTAAAATTTATTTTCCGTAGAAATATTTGTGAGGGTGAAAAAAATTAACTACAATGGTTAATATAAATAATTAGGTTAAGAAAGTAATAAACATTAAATTTAAGTTGAAAAAAAAACTTATAAACTTTTCCAACACCCACTCCCTAATGGTATTTGTCCATGAACCATCCATTATTGTGTTTGTTTTGTTTTTTAACAATTTATTACTTAAAATCATGTGTACACCTCACACGATTCCAAAAATCTCAAGTGTTACCTTTCCCTTCCCTATAAAAGAACATCACCTGTCCATTTTCTTTACACACATAAAACAATGTAAGATCGGCCAAAATATTCCAAATCCACTAACATATATCCCTCGAAAACTCTTATAATCCTCTCTTTTTGCATAAATCAATCCAAATAATCCTTTTTTTACAATCCAAAATGAGTTAACGGATTGAGAGGTAATATCTTCTCTCAAGCGCATTTCTTTTATTTTCTTTCTTGACCCATAAAAATATTTTATTCCATTATTGTATAATTAAAATAGTACCCTAAATATACTAGGGTGTTTTTATTTTATGTATTCTCCCTACACATACATAGGCCTCTTCCTAATGGGTAATTATCATACTGCTAATAGGTACGAAAAAATAACACCTCATTAAACAATGATGGTTCATTTTTCTTATAACACCTATCACTGTTAAAATTATCATGGAAACTAAGTTTATATGTTTCATATATTATGTTTATTATGTTCTTAATATATTTTATATCTTTTAATACACATTCATTTTTTTTACATACTATTTTGTGTAAATATGATAATTTTGATTGAGGAAGTGTGGATTACTGCCCCCTAAAGCGATATAAATCATTAACACACTACATATAGTGTATTAAGGATGGTTTTGGTGAACTTGGATGATTTTTATATAATTATAATTATAAATTAATAATATTACATACATATATACATTTACTTCCTTTTAATTATTTCTTTCAACACAACAATACAGACGAATAGAACATGCATGCGTTTTTACGGATTCACATATCTATGAACGGTGTATTCCATATCATAGGTAAATATTATATATATTATTATAATAAAAATATAATTAATATACATAATATTTGTACCATTTTCATATTATTGAATCATAATATACGTATATGGACTAATGATATAACAAATAAAGACTCATGTGAAGAACAAATCAGATATTAACCAAAGTGATACCTTAACATATGATTGTTGACAAGAGGGTACTATAAGGTCCAAATAAATCATATATGGTATAATATATAGTAAAATTGTTCCTAATAAAATTTATAGTAAGATTATAATCATTATACAGGGTTTTTAATGAGTACGATGAGAGTCAAGAAACAATGTAATGGGATTTTATGGGATACATGCATTATTCACCACACATTCCATTTATGTGGTGTGCATAATCCTCATATATATATTCAGTTATTATTATACTTAAATTTATGTCTATTGACATGTCCATTATATGATCTTTATTTCATGGGGTTAATGTTTCAAATGCTATCAAATTTTAAAGGGATTTTTCTCTATATTTTCCTTCTTTGAGACACATGCCTTATTATGCACCTTTGATTTTTTCCTGAGGATTACATACATAAATTGAAATTTTATATCATGAATGTTATTTAATTAATTATATTTTATGGTTTTTTTAATTTCATTTTTCATAAATTTGTTGTATTTTCTTATGTAACCATGTGGTAAGAGTTTATTAAAACCATCTTATCAATTTTTGAGATAGTTCAAATTTATGATTTTTTGGTGAAATCATATGATACATCTCTTAAGGACACTCATGAAGTTTCTTTTCCTCTAGTTATTCAAGATATATTTATGTATTGGCATCATTTTTCCACTATTTTTTAAATAATATAGTCAAAAGGTGTTTTAATGAAAGACAAAATTTACCCTCTCTTCCTTCGTAAATCTATATTCCTTGAAAAAAATGTTTTATAAAAATGGATTCCATGAATATAATACTATTATAATACAATATTTAAAATAAATATTTACCCTTTACCAATTTCTTCAAAGGAATATTGTTTTTTCGTTTTGAATTAGTCATTTTTTAACATCTTTACTGTGGAAAAGGATTTTTCTTTTTACCTCTTATAAAATGTACGGACTTACCCTCCCTAAATTCATTGAATATTTATTTTAATGTAAAAAAGGTAAAATTTTGAGAATTTTTTAAAATTATATTTTCAGGGAAACTGTTTTAATATGGTTTTAAAGCTTCTTTTATATGTTTTTAAGGAAAATGTTCTTTAAAATTTTTTCGTTTTTAAAGAGCCTTCTTCTTTGAAAAAAGATATTTACCTTTAAGAAAAGATTTAAAAATATCATTATATTTAATTTTACATCTATGATTACATATTCTAATATTACTCATACCCATCTAGGAAATGATCTAATGGTTTCATTCATATTCTCTATCTTAATGGGTTATTCTTAATGGCATGGTATTTATGATACATGTTTCTCTTTCAGGTCTTCGATGTTTAGGAAATCTGTTTCGCATTCATGGGTTATATGTTTATGCTATATGTTTCTCTTCAAAGAGTAATTATTTTGATGAAATAATTAAAAAACCTGTATAGTTTTTCATTTTTAATGATATGATTACATATTTGTGATAACCATTTCATTTCAGTGGTTATGATATGATTGTTTATGAACTTTTAGGAAACATATGAATGATTTAGTAATGAGATGTGTGGGACTTATATCTCCCTCCACTACACTGGGTAATGATATGTAGTATATTAACTCAAAGAGTACAAAGGTTGTACCCCAAGCCCCAAAAATTAAAGTACATAGGTTGTATCCAAGGTATAACAACAAGAATGTACATAGGTTGTAGCACAAGCCTAAAAGTAAGAGGGTGAACATGTTGTATCCCATGCCTAAAACCAAGAAGATAAATACATTCTCTCCCAAGACTAAATGTATGAGGGTACACAGTTTTTTGCCTTATCCTGAAAACAAGAAGGTACTTGGGCTTTATCCTAAGCAAAAAAATAAGAGGTTACAAGGGTTTTTATCCCATTATTGAAGTAGGTATAAAGATCAAAGATAATTACTAACATGTTATAAATTTCATGATAGGTATCCTTGATATAATTTTTTATATTATAATGTACATGAAAAAATTTCCATTTTTTATTCCAATTTTCAACTTTCATCCATTATACTCTTAATTATGTTATGGTATATGTCTTATAAACTTCCAATCATTTTTATTATCAATAATTTAAAGGGTATGATCTAAAAATTTTATTCTCAAGTTCTATATTCTTTTATTCTAGTTATTCTTACTCATTTCTATTATTTACACATACATAGCATTTGAGATTACCCCATTCTCATGATTCCTATCCCCAGGTTATGATGAAAGGATTTAGCTAGAATTACTAAATGTCTAGATCATTATTGGAGATGTTGAAGGTCATTCACAAGGATAAAAGATATTGTTTTCATGTTTCCAATTATGCAGAATTATTACAGTCTGTCGACATGTATTTTTTTAAGTCATCAAATATTAATCTAATGTGATGTAATATCCATGTATGTTAAGAATTTGTTTCTATGTATGATATCAATGTAAAGGTTTATTCAAGTATAAGAAACTTGGATGGGAAATCATTAGTAAGATCCCATGGTATATTTTGAAGGATATGTTAAGGGATGACTCTAAGGATAAATATAAGGATGGCTTATCTTTTATGAAAGTACCCTATAATTTTTGTAATGGATATAGTGACTCATTTTCTGAAAAGACATATAATTATAGATACTAAAAGTGGATGTGGCTCTATAATAGATGTACCTCATTGTAACTACTCTAACAAGATTTCCTAGGTCTGACTTGTGTTAATCTAGTACACAATAATGGGCCTTACTGGACACTTAGTTTGACACTACAAGGGGATATTTATTAGGAATTCACAAAATCATTAAGAAACACCATTAAGGATTTAAATAGAAGATTAATATGAATATCCTAGGTTACAAAAAATTATTCTTAGATTAAATAATTATGATCCATGATTTTATCACCATATAATTAAATTTTTCTTGATTATAAGGTATCCTGATATGATAAATGTTTCTCACACTATTATTTCCAGTTTTACTCAATGGAGAGAACTAGAAGGAACTTTGTTAACATTTAATGATTCAAATGTTTGTTGTATTGGAATTATGAAAATTTATTTTCCAGGTGGAAATAACATAATGAGAATCACGATGGTGGTATGAGTATGGGTTATACTTCTAAAGACAATGAGACAAAAAACAACATGTAAAATTTATGTGGTGGATTTAAATCATTTTTTACATTGAACATATAAAAAATCATTATATTGAGTTCCGGAACCATAATACATGATTCATATTTCATATTATAACAATGATGTATTGTGGAATATGTTGATGAAGCCTGTGTAATGGATTTGGAATATAGTTGTTGGAATGATGAATTAATGTCTTAGAATAAAAATATTTTTTATAATAATTGTGAAATATAAGATTACTTCTAATATATATTTTTTTAAGGATTGAAATGTACATGTTTTATGGTGATAAAGTCATAGAAAAATGATTTCCTGGAAATGTGATATTTTGATTAAGGTATGGAAACACTTAATTAATTCATAATGTTGATATAATGATGGTTGTATTAAGATATGATGGATATGAATAAGTAAATTGGATTCTATTGATTACCCTAAAATTTATTATTAAAAAATTGTTATATGGCATCAAGAATAAATTTTATAACTTATTGTATTTAAATAATATATCTAGGAATCAAATGAGTAAGGATGTATGTATGTTTTAAAAAATGATTAATGGTAGTTAGGGCTATTACAATGTTTCAAAATAATATAATGTGAGGTAGTTCACATGTTTGGAATTTGATAACTAAGAGATACATTGTGATATATGAGGGATTAATGTTAAGTTGATTTTTTGACTTATTACTAATATGTTGGATTTTCATCTTTCAAAAGGGTTGTAAGGTTAAATATTTACAGAAAGGGTATGTTAATCTTTGGATGATGCCTGCAACAATAATGTATTATATTATCACTTGAAGATTTAACCATATTGGAATACCTATTAAAAAAAGTGGCACTGATGATTACAATTGATAGATGGGATATCATATCATGGATCTCATGAGTTTTTAGTCATTGAGAATGAAAAATTCACCATCCATTTTGGAGAAATATATAATGTGGATTATGGAACCACAACAGATGTGTTTTTCTAAAAATCATGAAATTATATCATTCCCTAAAAATTATTTAACTTTAGGTTAAATGATCTTGAGGCAAAATAAAATTTATACATATACCTCTGCTTCCAATGAATCATATGTCCCAATAATTCAAAATAGATTTATGGCTTTATGATGTTAACATTCTCCTAATATTTTTATCTATTACTCCGTATCATAACATAATGGTTATATTTCCTTTTTCACACCCATGTTTTCACTTTCCACAAATGTTCCCCCATGTAGAAACCCAGTTATATGTTAAATTCAATAACAGTTATGTTTCCAACATTCCTTTTTTAAAATAATGATTTTGTATTTATTTTTATGATTTGGTATTCAATGAATGGAAATTTAATATTTTAAACCTTTAATAACAGAGAAGAATTTCGAGGGAGAAATTCATTTTAAGGGGGGATAAAATACCACACATATATATTTTTTGAATAATTTTTTTTCAAATTTATTTATTCATTTTATCTTTTACATTTTACACAACATTGAAATTTTTTTATTCTTTTAATGTTTGAATTATTTTATGTGCCACACCTTATTAATTATCACAATTTTCAACATAAATTTTGGCATTTTATTTGTGGAACACCAATGATAGATTACGTAACATGAAACAAAGACTTTCCACGATGGCTTGACTAACACCCAAGACTCAGTTTTATGAAACAATAGTTTATAATTATAATTTTATCATTTAATACAATTATATATAAATTATGATTTAAATTAGAAGTTATTATGATTATTATCTAATTAATGAAAATATATGGGTTACAGAAATATAACATGAATTAAAGGTTTCTAATTATTTATAAATGAATAGGAAAGCTGATTGAATGTAAAAAATATTGTTATTTTTATTGTCAGAAAGATATTTTACAATAATAATTTAAATTAATTATAATTAGAGAGTTATATTCATTTAATATATATGTTATATATTTGATAAATTTTTATATTAATAAAATCAGTTTGATAGACACAGGATAATATCACACCTAATTTTATTTTAACACACTATATTTTTAATAAAGCTATTGTTACCACCTTTTTATAGAAAAACCTTTATATTTATATATATATTCCACTTTTATAGTAGTAATATGTAAAACTATAATTCAAATTTGGAATCTAAACAAAAAAATTGTGTTTGGATGAATTTTTTCTATTTTTCAGAAAGTTTTATTTTTTTATCGAAAAGTTAAAAATACTGTATTTTATTTCTAAACTGCTTATTCAACTAATTTATTTATAAGGTTAAATTATATGTTAATATCATTGAACATATTAATTAGATAATATATTTATTAAATAATTGAATTTATTTAATTAGAATAAATTTCACTTTGAAATTTGGAATAAAAAACATAGCAAATGTTTTGATGTTTTTAATTTTCAAACTTACAGTGTCATCCATCCAGTGGGATAAATTTTATATTAATATTTTAAAAATAAATGATTATAATTTTGAAAAATGGATTAAATATTTTTAATAATAAAAATTTATAATTCTTAATAAGTTCAATATTGTTTTGGACTAAAAATATTATGGAAAGTGATTGAAATTAATTACAACGGTTAAGGGAAATTTAGGTTATAAAGTATTAAACCATATATTTAGAACCCAATAAAACTATAAACTTGTAAAAAAATCCATTATATGGCCTTTATTCGGCCATTATACGTCTTTTATTCAGTTTTTTATTTTGGTATGAATTTTTTAGGTAAAAATGTGGTTACACCTATCTTGTTTCCCAAAAATGTCAACTGTGTTCATTCCCTTCCCTATAATAGGCAAACACCAATCCCACATAAAAAACATCTCAACCAAAGTAGGTCCAGCCAATATATTAGCAATAAACATAAAAATTTCCACCTTCCTCCTTTAAGCCTTCCTTTTAGAATAAATAAATCCAAATAATTCTTTTGGAACAAACCAATATGAGTTGCCCGATTAAGGGGTAACATCTTCTCTCAAGCTCCTTTTTTATATTTCTATCCTCCACCCTACACTATATTTATTCAATTATTGTATAAAAAATAGAAAACTAAATATATTACTATGTTTTTATTATAGGTTTTATACCAACACTTATACACACTTCCATCTAATGGGTAACGAACATATTGTTTAAATGTACAACGATCAACCACCTTACTAAACAATAGTTGTTTGTTTTTCTTCTACCACCTTTAATTGTGGAAATTATGATGAAAACAATATTGATATATTTAATGTATTATATTTTTCATTTTTTTAATATTAAAAATTCATGTTAAAATATATACCTATTTAAATTCCAATTGGTCTAAATTTGATAATTTCTTTTGAGGAAGTGTGGACTACTGCCCCCCTCAAAGCGATGAGACTCGTTCACACACAACATGGAATGTATTAAGGATAGTTTTAGTGAAAATATATAATAGGTAAAACATTATGATGATACATTAATGATATTATATACATATATATAAAAATATTTATTTTTCATTCTTTATTTCAATATGAAAATATAAATGGAAACATTTTTTATGCATACATACGAATTACCATCTCCATGAACGATGTATTCTATTTCATGATTCTATATTATAATCTATTATAATACAGATATAATGAATATAAATATTATTTATTACATTTTTTTACATTATAATATCATTATATATGTGTAAGGACTGATGTTATAACAAATTACGAGACATGTGAAAAACAAAGTAGATTTTACCCAAAGTGAAACCTTAACAGGGGATCATTAACAAAATTGTAATATAAAGTCATAATAAAACAATATATGGTATTATATATAATAATATAGTATTTAATATTATTATAATAAATTTATATTTATTATACAGGTGGTTTGAACAATTATAACGAGTATCATGACATAAGGTAAGGGGATCTCATCTCACTTTTTATTTCTATGAGATATCTTCTTTATTCACCACATAATCTGTTTATATTGTGTTTATACTTACGAAGGATTTAATATATTATATTTTTAATTAAATTTATTTGTATTTAAATATACATTATATGATATTTCTTTCAGGGGTTTAATCTTTCAAAAGCTAACAAATCAATCAGGTGGGTTTGTCTCAATTTTCCTTCTTTGAGAAAAATGTATTAGTAGGAACCTATATTATTCAATGAGGTGTATATAATTCCTTTGAAATGTTATATCATTAATATTTTCCTTTTCATGGTATTTTTGGCTTCATTTATATTAATTTTATTAAATAGGGATTATGGTCTAAATTTTTTATACGGTAAGAGTTTATTGAAACAATCTCATATCTTTTTGAGATTTTTTATATTTGTGATTCCTTTGATGAAATATTATGATCCACATCTTAAAAACACTAATGATATTTCTTATCCTCTATTTATTAACGATATATTCAAGTATTTTTACCATTTTCAACCCTTTGGTACATATTATAGTTAAGAAAGTGTTTATATGAAAGTCCTACTTTAGCCACTCTTTGTTATGAAATATGTGTACATTCAAAAAAAAATTGAAAAAGGGTTCCCATGAATATTATAATATTCTCCTAAAACCATTGATAAACAATTTCCCTTTTTTACTTTTACCAATATTTTAAAATTAATCATTTTTTCACTATCTCAATGAAGCATTTTTATTAAATTTTTACCATAAAAAAGGAATGTTTTATTTACCTCATACGACATATACGAACTTACCAGGCATTAATTATTTGAATATTTATTTTCCTAACTAAAAAAATAATTTTTAAGAAAACGTTTTTAAAATTTATTTTCAAGGTAATGGTTTCCAAATAAATTTTAAGATTATTTTATTAATTTTTATGGTATATAATCATCAAAAGGTTTTATGTTTTAAAGTGAAAATTTTAATGATGAAAGGATATTTTAAATCAAGAATGATTTCAGAATATCCTTATCAGTTATTTTATGCTTAATATAATGTTTTTTATGCTCCTCGTGCACATTTAATTAATTATCAAATTCTAACATTTATATTATTTCTGTGAATGGGTTATTCTTAATTTCATGGTCATTATGAAACATGTTTCTTTTTCATGGGTTATATGTTTATGATATCCATTTCTCTTTCATGGGTTATATTTTTATAAAATTAATTTCTCTTCCATGGGTTATGATATTGATTGAATTATTATGAAACATTTACCTATTTTCTATCGGTTTTGTTATGATTACATGTTTATGATAGACTTTTATTTCTTGCGAATATGATATGACTGTTTAGGAATTTTTGGCACATGTAAGTATGATTTCATTATGAGACGAATGAAACCAATATCTCCCTCCAATTCATTGGGTAATGATAAGTTGTATATGATCTAAAAAATACAAGGGTAGTAGAAAAATCTATAAAAACAAGAAGATATATGGGTTGTATCACAATCCTAAAAAACGATGCTGCATGACGAACATAAAGTGCATTGAAAAAATTCAATCTAATATACCTATGTCATAATGGTCTTGGAATGTAGCCTTGATGTAATATTTTATTTTATAATGTGAATTGAAAAAATTCAATCTAATATACCTATGTCATTATTTTATGACTTGTACATTTAATCTTTCATAATCTATTTCTTATGAACATTCAATATTTACTTTCATAACTAATATAAAAAGTATTATATTAAAATTTTATGATCAAGTTCATCCCATTTTATTCATGTTATGTTTATTAATTTCCATTATTTAATACTTATGAGTATCTAAGATCACGTATTTATTATGTTTCCTTTACCCATATTATGAATAATGGTTTTGGGTAGATGTAATAAAGGTAGAGATATTTTTCAGGAATTTATTTTTGTAATGTACTGAATATTCATCTAAAATGATTTAATATCCATGTATTTTTATCCTACATCAGTATTGTGTGAACCCTTTATACATATTCTCTTGTTGTTGTTTCTTCATTTTGAAATGTTTTACAATAGCATTTCTATACAGAGGCTAAGACATTTTTAATTCACTAGGTATAATATCAATTGAAAAATCAATCTCTCATCTAGGAAGAGACAAAATAATTCATTGGGAAACACATCGTCATATTCTCTCAAAATGGGAATGTATTTGAGGATGATTCTTTCCTTATACTCAATCATTTGATACATATACACTTGGTCATATGTTAATAATATTCATGCTTGATATGTTTTTACAAAAAAAGATTCATATTCTTACATGTACATGTAAATAATTGGTGGTTGATTAAAAATATAGAGTGAGATTTCAATACCATGGAAATTTTTGACAGATATATAGAGGGAAATTCTATTCATGCCTTGAATTTAATAAAATTACACCAAAAGATGTATGATAATGTTAACGAGGATGTTTATCCAAAAAATTGTGATTGGTGAAAAGTTATATACCTTGGATGAAAAAATTTAAATATTTATAGTTTTCACTTAAATATCTACCTCTATTATTTTCGGTGATGTTTTAATAGTTATGAAAAACATTCATTATAAGAAGGAATGTGTAGAACCAGAATAAAAAGTTATGTTCAATATTATTGAATGAATAATTAGTGTACCTATGACCACATCATTGATGGGGTCCACATCAATGGTAGTAATGGAAAAATCCTTCCCTTCCTTCCATTGAGGTTATTGGTCATATCATAAAACCCTTGTATTGAGGAATTGGTTTTCAAATAGTATTGGTTTATTTAAAATTAAGCAATGAACAGCACACTGATGGTTAACTAGATCATTACTTTCCACTATCACATTAGATAGTTTCTTCGGTCAGAAAATGTTAGAGGGGTTCACTTACTTCCCACACCAAAATCATTTCTTCACCCTCTTTTGAAATTTACAAGGAGATTCATTATGCAAATTTGACAAATGCGATGCAGAAATTTCATAGCACCATTATATTTCTCCATCAGACCAATATAATTAAACTCCACTTTCTACTTCTTATCACCCTGATACCCTTTTGATTATCCAAAATACATTTTTAATTTGAGCATACATTGGACAATTTCTTTATAAATATAAAATTAATGGATTAGAATGAATTGTTATACTAAGATTTAGACCACCAAGATGAGATCAACCTGTCATTCTTGGGTAACAATAAAGAATGAGGCATATATTAAATGTCTTGTAATGTCTTTCTCAAACACCTCAATAGATTCATCTTAATTTTTCATAATGGCGAAGAAATAACATTCTATTTGAATTTGTATATTTTGAGAAATGTATTTATTAAAAATAAATTTCAAGAATTCCTTCCACTCCATTACATCGATATCTTCTTTAGGATTTATATATTTTTTATAAATGTCCCCCACTAAATAGCTTATCCGTCCATACGAAATATATGAAATGGATCCTTCATATTTTTTGAAAATTGAATTATGTGTAAGATCATATCAATGTATTATATACATTGTTCTATGAATAAGGGATCAGATGATCCATTTAATGAAGGAGGCCTTTATCACATAAATATGTCAATTGCAGCTTGTTATATCTTGGGGGTGTGGAAAGCCTTATTAATCTAGGTTTCTTTTTAGAACCTGATTAAGGTGATAGATTACCATTAAAAAGTTTGTGATTCCCTTACCCATTTGGTTTGGCATCTCATTGGATATGTCATCACATTTCTCATAAGTTTGATTAGTTTCCTTATTCCTCTACATTCTGTCTGTTGACTATAATAAACGAAATATGTTGGATTTTTATTTTAAACTATTAAAACACAACGGGGAATTGAATGAATTGAAAGTGAAAAATTATAATTTGCATTTATATTACTAAATTATGAATTTATAGGCTTCAATATATTATATTTTTGATCAACGTCCTAATATATATTCATAGGGAATAGATTTGTTCCCCTAATAATTGTTTGTAATGAGATTAAGAATTTACCGAAGCATATCCCGAGGGAGATTCAAACTATATGTGTAGTAAGATCCATTTTAATGTACTAGGTTACCCCGAGTAGGGCCCATGACACCCTGTTGTAGTTTTTCCACTTATGTATATATTTTATAGAACCACATCCACTTGTATTATATAGACATTTGTATTTCGTTATTATTTAGGTTTTGGACTCTAGACTATAAAATATCCAAAAACACAAACTATTCCATGGTTTTCCCTTAGTTTCTTCATAATGTGAGTTTTTTTATTTTATAAGTTGAAGGGATGAAAATTTTAAAATAATTCCCATTCTTATGTGGAAGAGTGCCACACTATTAATGAAATGATTTAAAAACCATAATTTATATTCTAGGTATTTGAAGAATCCAAATATCATTAAAAAATATATCCAATAAACATAAAATAAAATTATTTCAACAATCAGACGTATATTTTTATTATGGATAACCTTTACAGTATTCATTATATAACTTTTTGGTCATTATGATGTCATAATAAAAAGAGTATATTTATATGGGATTTAATGTTTACCCAAAAATTCATTCGTCTCATAAAAATTAATACAAAATCATGGTTTGATAATTTTAACATTACAATTCAGAAAATAAGGTTCATTTTCTCTAAATAATTTTCTAAATATTTGAATTTTCACTTTATAAATCATAACTGAAATTTTTTAAAAATAATTTTTTTTTTTGAAAATTACAGTCTTTGAACCCTTATAAAAATTACATTTGAATTCATAAAAAAGATATACTATTTTATATTCAATTTAAAATATTTATAAATAATATTTTATAAAAATATTATTTATTTAAAAAAATTATTATTTCTCCAAAAATAAATTCCTTCATTGAATTTTAATATTAACAAAAAATATAATTTTTTTGTTGAATCGAAATAAAAATAATTTACAATGTAACAATAATAAGATGAAAATATCTTCATTATTGTATAATAAATAATGTAAATAATCATATTTCTAAGGTATTGATATTTATACTTTTAATACACAAAAAAACCCCTCACAGTAAGGTTCCTGATGGTGGAGCTTTCTTGGGGTGTTTTGGGAACACAGTTTGGGATGTGATATTAATGAGATTGAACTTATCCTGAAAATGATTTCACTCATTATTATGTATTTTGATCTCAACATGGTGTTTATATTGGTAAAATCCTAGAAATGATATCTCCATTAGATTCTCTGATAAATGGGATTTTGTAGGGTATGATCCTATTGGTTGAGTCCATCACTTCATTTTTATGTGTGAATTGAAATTGTTAAAACCCTATATATAAAATAATCATGTGATCAATTTTAAAATACCATATTATCAATGGTAAAAAAATTTAAATCTATTTTAAGTCCAATTAAATATTATAAAATAAAATAAGTTCATGTGTTTACTATAATCATATTACATAATAATACATTTCATTAAATGAAAAGGAGAATTTTTATTTATAATAGTTTAGGTGGTTACAATTCTTCTTTATGTGATTCTCGACAATGGAAATGATAATAGAGGATTTTCAAAGAGTTGTACCCCCCCCCCCATAATGCACTAAGGAATAGTTCCAATATCTACTGAGTACTAACTATCTGATGAACTAGAGCATGAGTAATCCATCTACTAATTATTACCCCCACCGCATAATGGATTATAGTATGGGTCCCATATCTATTGAGTGGTACCACTTGACAGACAGGGTCCTGGTTCCTCAATCTATTGAGTGGTCCCCCTGAAAGGACTAGGGTGTTGAAAATATATCTACTGAGTGCTACCATCTGATTCATTAGGGAGAGGGTCCCCATCAATATAGTCATACCCCTTGAGGGAAAAGTTGTGGGTCCTCTATCTACCAAGATGTACCCCTTGAGGCACTATGGTGGGATTCCTCTCTCCACATTTTGGTACACCCCCCGAATACACTAGGGAACATGTAATATAATTGAAGATTTTATACCCTCATCTATGTGAAAATGTGGTGAGGATTGTTTCCATATGGTTATATCTTTGGATAGACACCTAGGATAATGGGTATCGATGATGGACCCATGGAATTATTGGGAGACTCATTTTCTTAGACAATGTTGTGAGATAGATATACCCTTTGTATCTCTTCTGGGGTTTAATTTATGTGTGAATATGTAAATCAGTGTATTTTATTTCATTTCCGTCTTGCTATTGGTTGGGAATTATACTTATATTGTGGCTCTTATTTATGCCACCCTATTTTTGGGTATCATACTGGTATGAATATAATCACCCCTTCTTGGGATTTGTCCTCACATGTCATGTATTATAAAGATGATGGACAAGTCAATGGTGATTTCAGATAAGAATATGGATATAAGGGTGAATTTCACCACATATAGTAGTCAGGGTTTGGATAACTGGATGTATTATGTTTTAATATTTACTTTTTTAGTACTAGTTAGCTTGGGATATCCTTTCTGATTGGATTATTTTTACCCATTACATTTTGGATTACAATGTACGATTATTCTATTTTCCATAAATTTTATTAAATGTATGATTTATTATTTAGATGTTTCAATCTTTTATTTTTTATTCACACTCACTTCTCCATGGAGATGGTTGGGTATATGTGTACATGTACTTATAAAAAGGATTCCCATTTTAGTTATGGCTTTTAGTGCTTGTTGCCAACCCCTGGCCTATGGAGGCAGTATTTGGGTAGTCATGGATCAACCTTCCACTGACCATGTCGGCCATATAGTATGAGGTAATGAAAATAAAAGGACTCGGTGGTGTTAAGTGGAGCAGAGCAGGGGTGTCCTTTTATAATTGGGGGAGGGGAACTTGGAATTATTGAAAATAAAAGTTAAACTGACATTTTTAACCCAATAAATGGATCAAAAATAGACAATTCTAGAAATAAATATGGAATAAGGGTGAAATATTTTCATCTAATATAATTTATACATGTTTTATGTCTTTCTAACACTTATGTTTTTAGTTTAACCCCATGCAAATCCGTTTTTACCTTAACTATAGAATTTTTTTTACTATTTTTATTATACATTATGATCAAAAATTAATTTTAATATTTTATATAAATAATATATGATTATATAAAATATGAAATCCATTTTACCATATCCAATTAAAATAAGTGGATGAATTTAACGTTGAGTTAAACCTACATATGTGACAAAGATGCAGTTTTCAAGAAATATATTTTCCATGCATAAGTTGATTTTATATAAAATCTATAAAATTTAATAACCATTATAGGAATTTAAATTAATTTAATTAGGATATATATTATATAACATTAATTGAATATATTCCATATAAATTTTTTTCATTAATTAAAATGGATTACGAATATTCACTTTAATATAGTTTTCAGAAAGATGTGTTTTTAAACCCCAAAATAAAATTATTCTACAATCCATTATAATGTCGAATAAAAGGTAATGAATTGGATTAAATATGACCACAAATAACTGTTTTACCTGAAATTAAATTCCATATAAAATTATTCTTTTAAATTGCATAATTTATTTATATGAAATGAGTGTTTCTAAAACAATTAGTATTTTTCACTATTCCTTGAAAAAAATATTTTCCATAAAATAGAAAATTTCACCACAAGAAAAATTTTATATTCTAATATTTAAAAAATAAATTGTTTTTCAAAATTCAGATTCTATAATTTTAAAATTAAACTTTTGAATGAAAACCATTTAAAAAGAGTTTAGTTATTAATATTTTCATTTTAACTAAAACATACTTTTTATATTTATAAAAAAGAAAACAAACTAATTAATATTAATATAACTGAAAATGATTTTTTACAATATTACCTAGTTTGTTACATTCTTCCCCCATTTTTAACATTGTTTTCTACAAATTATAATCGTTTATAAAAAATGTGTGGAAATATTTCCCTCTTGAATTCTGATATTTCCATATTGTTTAGTCAGCCACTTGGTTTTTATTCAAAACCATAACCCAGTGAATTACATTGTACTGAAATACATGCACTATATGGTCAATAATCTGAAAAGGTTATTCCTAAGAAGTGATTTTCTCCTCCAACTGAACTACTTTAGGGCTCATAACAAGAGATGAATTTGGTAAATATTTTCTTAACATTGAAAAACGGATAACATATTCTACCTTGGATAAACATAGAGGAAAACCAACATAGTATGAAATTTATCCAAATTTATTATGGTATAGTTAATATTGTACATAACATTTGATTTTATAGAAACAATAACACTTTTTGATGAAGTTGCGTTATGAAAAAAATGATCACCCTCATCAAAATAATGATCATTGCTTCCATTATCAAACTAATATTTATTTCTCTTATGAGTTATCTGCATATGATGTTGAATCAACTGCACATTCACATATGTTCACTCTATCAACTCTTGTCTTATTAATAACCATTATCCCTCAACAACCTAAATAGATGACGTCTGATACCTATTTCTATATAATGCCTCAACTTGTTCATATCTATATAGAAAATAAAAAATGATAATATTAAATTTTTTTAAAAAATATATTGATCACAAATTCTGTTTTAGCCCATTGGATAACAATGAAGAATATCTTCCATGGTAAAAATCACATGCTGAGACAGATCTTCAGTTTGAGGATGAAAATTTATTCTAGAGTATAATTCAGTATCCAAAAAATTTGTATTTCTATTTTTAGAAATTATATGTAAATATCATATCATTTGTAGATCCAATGGGGAGGGGAATTCCATGTAACCAGACTATCTCTTTGTGATATAGTTTGGAAGGTTGACAGAAAGACATAATATCTGAGTTGGGAAGGAAATCTGAAGATTTGGTTAATCATTCAAAAATAACCCAAAAATAATTATTACCATCATATGTATTTGGAAATACCACCATGAAATCCATTGATATATTTTTATTATTTCACTTTATAAGTGAATAATGATGAATAATTAAAATCAATAATATTAATTTTTCATTAATCATATAAAAAATAAAATATTTCATTGAAAATATTACAGTATCAATTTTCATATCATCCAACTAATAATACACATGAATATCTCAGTTTATCATAGTTCTCCTAGGATGAATGTAAAATGGAGACGTTTTTGTTTATATCAAAAACTCTCTATTTACCTAAAAATTAGATGGAAAATATAATATATTTCCAAATTTTATAACTCAATTTTCATCAAAATTAAACTCAAGAAACCACCCCTTCTTAATGGATTTTTCCTTTTCATATAGAACATGATTCTCTTTCCATGAATTCTTAATTATTTCAATAATGTTGACTACACTAAAACATAAAACAAAATTGAGGTTGTCCCTACATCCACAACACTGAGGCAAAAATTCAAGATATCATTAAATAAATGGTCATGTTCTAAATGATTCATCGATAATTCATTATTACATTCTGGACTCATAACAATGGACACATTTTTTCATTTTTCGGATGGAAATGAATCTTTCAATCATAATCCTTTGTATGTTCCATCCATCTTCTCTATCTCATATTTAATTCATTATGTGTGAATACATATATATAAATTTTATGATGAGTTTATATTTTACAATTTTGTCTATAAAAATAGTGCTCCAAAATTTTTATTTCAAAAACTAATGAATATTATTAAAGATCATGTGTAGGGTAATTTAACTATTGTGGTATCATTTTTCATAAATCATAAAAAAATTGCGACTATTCTATACCATGACACAAGAAAAATCTTTTAATGAAAAATAATAGTAGATGAAAAATTCACCATTTTTAGAGGGATGGACCGAAAAATAATAATTATACCTGGAATAGTTTAGTTTCCAAAAAACATCTCATTCATTTAAAGAGAATAATTTAACTCGTTTTTGAGATATCTTATATAGTGGTATAGATAATTATGAATGTTGTTTTAGTAATCCTCGTATATTAACCTGAAAATCCAAGAAAACTATCAGCTATGTGGCATTTATAGGTGTTTGAAATTGTTCAATAAATTGAGTTCTATCATGTTCAATAATTATTTCATATTCCAAAATAAGTTTCCATGTAAAAAAATATTTTGGAACCAAAATTCAT
This sequence comes from Viscum album, assembly GCA_963277665.1. Taxonomy (NCBI): domain Eukaryota; kingdom Viridiplantae; phylum Streptophyta; class Magnoliopsida; order Santalales; family Viscaceae; genus Viscum; species Viscum album. Next base: position 991,299 of record CAUJRU010000207.1, read on the forward strand.
AATTAAACAATTTCCTATATAATGTATTTTCGTTTAAGGATTGAATAATAATCCTCAGGTGTCTTCTATATTCATCATGTATTTTATAATCTTCCAATATATATTCTATAAACACAACCAAAAAAATTTAAAATAGTGATGGACAAATCAATTCTTAATATACATAAATACAACTTTTGAAAAAGGAAAATAAAATAGAATAACTATAAACTCATAGTTCCTATATCTAGACTATAATACTATATTTGAAATGTCATCCTATTTTTCATTCAGGTGATGGTACCCATAAAACAAATCACATATGGAAAAACACTATGCTCCCTGGAGGTGATCAAATAAATCATTGATATATGTGAAATCACACATGATACTAAAATAGATGTTATTAAAATCAATATAATAATTGTAAGGATACATGGAAATTGTTTTATTTTTAACAAACAAAATTGGAGAAACAAATAGGGAAGTGCTGCAAAGAATGAAACCAATATCTCGAAACTCAGGTAATTTCATTTTAAATTCTAAGAGTTTTACATAAGCCATTCGATTAGGAGGTTTTGAATCATAGTTAGAATCTGGAACTAAGTCTATAAAAAAGTCATCCTATCAATCAAAAATAGAACCCAGTGAATTATTAGAAAAAACACCCACAAATTTACTCAATGGTAAGATATCACTTATATGAATAATTTATTTCTTTTCTAAGACACATGAAAATAACCAAAAATTCAATTTCTATTCAATTTCTCATCTTCATGATATGACATAAATTTTATAAAATCATTAATAAAACAATTATTTTCTCTCAAATATATCATAGAAGGATTTACTAAAAGCTAATCCATAGAATGAATAAAATATAACTCCCTTATGGGTAGTCTAACATCATTATCATGAAATAAAATCACACTAATAATAATATGAATGTCCCTATAAATTATTATTACTTTAATATTTATACATAATGTTTTCACCAAAGATATGTATTCCTTTTATGTGATCATATTTTTCTTTATCTTTAAAATCAATTATTATTGATGAAATTAAATTATGCAGAGTCAAATATGGTTATGTAATAAGTCATAAAACTAGTAACATACATGTTGCCGATTCATTTGAAGGCCCAACATCAACTGTAGTAGTAGTAGAAAAATATTATTCCACACCCTTTTTCTTTAATTTTTTTTGTTTTCCACCACTGGTAAACAAATTCAGAGACAAATTGGAATAATTCCCCAAATAATTGAAATCCAAATAGCATACTATTAGATCTTTATTGCTTTTTGGATCATTTTCCTTATAGTCAGGAGTAATATCACAAAAGTTCCCACATCTGAATCACTTCCTAGGCATAATAAATAATTCTTCATGGTTATTTTTACCACATTTACCACAATATGGGATCTTAATTTTCTTACCTCCAATCATAATTCACCCATTACTCCCTTTTTCTATCCACATAGGTCTTTTTTTGATGAATTTTTTATAAAATACATGATCTTTATAAAACATAAATTATACCTTTTGGACACATAAAAAAAATTTCACATAGTTTTTGAATAAATAATGAACTAATTCCCTTTTATGTTTTGGTTGTAATCTAATTAATAACTATAAAATATTACAATCATGATCCTTGAAAAATTATGGGATGTATCTTACTAGTTGTTAAATTTTTTTTGTATCAATCCTTCAAATATTCATCATTTTTATTCGTTTATAAGAAAATTTTATTGTTCAAGAGTCAAATAATATTAGGGTAATATTTATCAAGTAATTGATTTTAAAAGTTTCCATATTTCATGGAATTGAGCTCATATATCTATTTGATATTCTTAACCCGTGTTTTCCATCGAACTACATCAACATTGAAATAATAAATCTAATACGTTATTTATTGGCATTCCTAGCACCAGATAAATTTTAATATATTCTCCATGGAATTTTTACATCCTCCTACAAACATTAGGTCATAAGATCCACTGATTTCAAGAAGGTATTTTATCCAAAAATTATATGTTCTCTTCATATTGATATATGGAAGATCTGTCTTCTCACTTGCATGAAATCCACATTCATTTTTCTACTTCAACATTTGACGTGCCACCAAAATAAACTACTCAATTATAATTATAAACATTCTTGGTTGCTTAGTTGGAAGGATATCAAATTCATGGAACCATCCAACTAAAGCATCTATGAATCCTTTATAGGAAACCAATCTAAAAAAACATTGTCTAGATGAATTGAACATGTAATATTCAAATGTTATATAGTTTCAACTTAACCATTAGGTAAAATAATTTAATAGTATTCTATTAACATTATACTAACTCTAAAATATATAAAAACAAATTATATGATAAAAACTATAATGACCCAACTTTAAAATTTTCATTTCTATTGACTTTTAGCTAGAATTTACATTCTTAGATTCCTAAGGATCTTTTAGGTTTAAATTTTTATTTATTTAGGTCATAAATCATACATAATAACACACATATATATAAAATGTTTGATCTTTTAATCATTATCCATTTTTCCATAATATAAATCTATTATCATAAAACATGATTTATTTTCATCAATAATATTTCTGAAATTTAATGTGACTTATTACTTCACGTTATATCATTATACCATATGAAAAACAATTTAAAATGATGGATTAAAAAAATGGCTCAAAAAGGGACATAAAAGAATCAAATGAAACCCATTAGTCGACGATTACATATAAACTTTTTCCTTTTTAGTGTAATCTTTGGGATTAAAAGAAATTTTTTAAATTGTAGTATATCTCATTCACTACACAAAGATTTTCATAAAAATTATCATTGTAAATCTAAAATGATATATTAAACTCAAATGTTTTTCTTTGAAAACATGAGAATATTAAGAAAATGAATTCACAATGATATTGTTATAACATTTAAGAAGTGAAAAATATTATCCATTAGAAATGAACTAATTCATTACCTTTTTATAAATCGAAGGATTACAATAAAATCCCTATATAAATAGAAGATAAAATGTGTTGGTATCTAGGGACATCATTTTAAATATCACTCTTACGATTGGATAATCATACCACCCTCACATTTTTTTTATGAATCCACTCATCATCATAAAAAATGACCATGTACCTTAATATAATCATAAAACATTAAAATCATTCAATTTTCAACAATACACTCATAAAATAGTATTTTCAAACATAAGAAAACATTTCTGAAAAAATTAAATATCCTATCAAGTTAAAAACCATTTCAATAACTAAATACCCTTAAAATTGTAATGAGTATTTTTATATGAATTAATGATGAAATATTTTAATAGAGTCTAGAAATTCAATAATGTTTATAGTGGTGTATAAGTTATTGTCTTAATATACGTTAAAATGTAACATATATTATGTATTTGGTAAAGAATGTAAAGAGTAAATATAAAATAATTCCTTTTTGAAAACATTTGAAATGAATAAAAAAATACCCATTATGAAAAATTCTTTTCCATATAATTTCATTCATAAAATAAATTTCCAAACTCGATCATGGAAAAAATATGTTTTAAAGAAAACATTAAAAGTGGATTATGAAATGAAAGTCCATTACACTAAGGCTAACTCGTCACATATAATTTTTATATTTGTAAAAAATAAACATAGTTAAAATATTTAAATTATTATGAAAATTTTTCATTTTTATTAATCATTTTATTTTATCTCTTTTCATGATATTCAAAATAAGTTAATCATTTAGTTTCCCACTAGATGGTTTGATAGTATTAATCTTTTGTGTTAACAATGACATTGGTATGATTACTATGGTCAAAGAGGTAATTATTTCATAATATCCATAAAAATAATAATAAAATTATTTTAATATTTATACATAATTTATAACATTACTAACATTTATGAAATATGGTTATGACAAATTAATGATGTTACAATAACATAGATGGGAGGTCATACATACTTTTGAGTAACATTTCCATTTATCAACGATCATTACCGAAATAAGGTATGTATTGTTTTATCATATAAACAATATCAACATATAATAAATAAAATATTATTTATTTAAATATACTTATAAGTATCATCAATGTTATGTGGTTATGATAAAATAATCATAAAACATTCTAGAGGTGGCAGTGTGCATGTAGGTACAAGCTAAGTTCTCATTTTTTAGTGATCCGAAAGGTTAGAAATAAAATGATATATTATATTTTAAGAATGAAAAAAAATTCCTAAGAATAATAATGATAAAATATATATATAACATATATTCATTGAAATTATTCTTATTAATTTCTATGTAATGTTTTACTGAAAAAAAAATCACTTCACTTTGTGAAATGGTAGTCTACCGTACACCCAAGTAACATTATTGTTTACCAAATATAAATGAAAGTGAGAAGTTATATTAGATAAAATAATTCAAAATGAATAATTATGTTGAAAAATATAATATATATACTTTTAATAAATAAATATATCTATATGTAATAGGAGGTTATGGTAAAAGAATTATATTAGTTTGTGAGGCAGTAGATCACCATAAACATGAACGACAATTTTATTTCACAATTTATGTTAGAGGGGATGAATATAGGTTGTGAGAATACCATAATAATGTCCCAATTTACATTATATAATTTTTATATTATTTCATCACTTTTTAATAATAAATTTGGTTGTTGGATGAAGAAATAAAATGACAACACTCAGTAATAAAGGATACCTCTTTTTAATAAAACCACTTATGTTTTAAAAAACATTCATAAATTGGTTTTATAATAAAAATTTAATATAGTATATGGGGAGGAATTAATAGAATGTATATTGATATATATGTTCCAAACTAAAAGGTTTTTTCGTTTTTAATAGCAGAGGGGAGGGGTGGCCTTTAATAAGTAGGTAGAGTACAAACTTGAATTACTGCAAAAAAAAGTTCTAAAAATGTTTTTTCACATGAAAAAATGCCCCAAATAAAATATCCTAGAGTATAATATGATATAAGATATAAATTTGGTCATAAAATAGTATTTCACATGTTTTTAGATAATTTTAGAACTTATATGTCATGTTTAACCATAAAGAAATCAGTTTTTCCTTAATCATGGTAAATGTTTTTTTTTACATTTATAACTACTAATTTTGAAGAGGAATTAAGATGAAAGTATTATATATTATAAATTAATATAATTATAATATATGATATATTTTACAGAATTAAATTAAAATAAATCTATATGTTTAATATAAAATTAAACCCACGGATGTGAAAAAGAGGGTATTCAAAAAATGTGTTTTTCAAGAATTAGATGATTTTATATTAAATATACAACTCTAAATAACATTAATATAAATTTTTTATACGTATATATATATTTATTATTTATAAATTTCATAAAAAATATTCCCCATTTTGTATTTTTAAATTTATTTGAATAGAGAAAAATTACATACTTTACAACAATTGTTAGAAATATTTTTTTTCTAAACCCAAAATTAACATGTTACTAATATATATTATAATGGTGATTAAAATGTAATTAGTTGGAATAAATATTACAAAATATTACTTATTTTAAATTAAAAAATATAAAACAATAATTATACATCAAAATTACTCAATTTATTGAAATGAAAATAAAATTTGATGAAAATTTGTATTTTTCTCTATTGAATGTAACCTAAATATTTACCTAAAAATCCATATAATACAACCAATTATAATTTTGATATATATATTTAAAAATTTAAAAAATGTTTATTAAATTAAAATACTTTAATTTAATTTTTTTAAATTAATTCCCTAAAAAAGAGTTAGATAAAACATTTTCCTTTTTAATTTATAAGATAATTAATATTTTATAATGAACATAACTATCTAATTCATATTAATAAATTTGAAAATGATTTATTTTATCATTAACTTGTTTTTTAAAGAGAACTTATGAACCACCTCCACTGACATTACAAATTTGATTTATTATAACATAAACAACTCTGTATGCTTTAGAATCATTATAATGTTCTCAAATTAAACTCTTTGAATTATTTTTGGTTTATGACTTTTTAATATTTTAGGGATTCTATCAATACCTAACCCAACATGGTATAAGAAGCATCATCCCCCATTCGACCTCCAATAGGTTAGGGGATGTATACCAATACTAAGTATGTATGTCATAAAATGGATGGTCATAGCCCATAGTACATGTACACACACACCCACACACATATCCATGGAAACATACATTGATAATATAATCTAAAAAATGTATGCATAAAACCATCCCACAAGTAATGTACAACATATGTATAAAATGGTAAAATTAGAAGACCATCAAGAACTATAATGATTCTAACCAACTAACGTGGAAGGAATTGATATAAAATAATTATCTTGAAAACACTGTGATCAGTATGACTCTCTATGCTCTACGTACCTTGGGTCCTCCTAGGACTCCGTCAAGCATCATGTATTCTTTACAACACATGATATGTGTTGCTAAATCAGGTTTAGGGGTGAGTATAACAATAGTCATTAGGTGCCCCTAAACCAATATGAAATGGGATGAACTAAATAAAAATAGTCAGGTCGTCCCAGCCAGAGGGGACCCAAATAAGAGATGAACTAAAACTCAACCCATTATCATTTATACATGACTAGTCAGCTTAGTACACATGTTATTTCAACCATGAAATGTGAAAACACTATAAGGAATCCAAAACTCTCCCAGTTATTGTCATCTCATACTCCTAGCCTCATGAGGTTCCATCCTCATAGACAACTACAAGGTTTAACTCAATGCTTTAAGGGATCATACATCCAAGAAAAAACACTCCATGAGATCATACATCCTATATGGACCTTGTATAATTGGTATACTCTATTAGGAACAATATGAAAATACATTTAGGAATGTCTAGAAAATCCTAATCCACTAGGGTCATCTCTCTATATCCAACACGAATTCCCAACACAAAATGTCTTCTCACCACTATCATGCACACTACTAATGTTCATAAGAACCCACTTGGAGTGGCCCTCCCCGCACTATTTCATTCAGTTGAGGGAGAACTATATACAATGAACTAAATTAATGTTCTCTAATGTGATAGAGGGATGGTACCCACACCTTATCATATCTAATCTTTAGAGGGAGTGTTATCTCCTAAAAATTCCATGAATCCTATTTCCCATCCATTGGGTAAGGCCTACACCTCATTGTGTATATGGATAACTAAATCCTAACCATGTTTTATACACAACAATGGGAGGATACCACTCATCGAAACTATTATACATAGCCCTGGGAGCTCTTCCTATAGTGGAGGACCAACTTTCATGACATGGAAGTGGAGTAAAACTCCCTAGATAGAGGACATGAATCTGTGTATGACAGGGGAGTACCACTATATACCTAGAGGAACTACAATTCCCCATCCATAATCATTACATAATCATGAGATATATCAATAAATTTATATTAATTTACATTGATGATATTTTCAACTTTAGAGCATTAGATAATAAGTCTAGAACTCATCCATATCAAAATTCATATTAAAAAGTAGACACTCCAACTTACTATCTATTTTTTTCATAAAAATAATTTAAAAAGAAACATGTTTTTCGTATTTTATCATCATAACTTTTCTATGATCATTCCTTGACTATAATATCCTATAAATATTTTGAAAAACAATTCCAAACATTGAATGGGAATAAAATGTTCCTAAAATATACATAAATAAGGAAAAACTATTAGTCTTTCAAAAACATGCGAACCACGAATACATTATCATAATGTAAAGAATTTAACCTTTTTAAAGTAGTAAATACTCTTCAATAAATATAAGATCATTTATTTCCCTTTTTTTACCAATAAATTACCATAAAACTATAGAAAGAATCATATAACAAGTAAAGTAACTTCGTAAATAATAATAATTTAATGGAATAATAATACGATCGATTTCCAGAAATATCACCCTAAAAATGGAATGGCCATATGACTAACTTTCATACCCAAAGCATTGGAGGTCATAATGTAACCACCCATACTTTTATTATAAAATAACCACTAATCATTGGTTAATCACATAACCACCCATCAGATGTCCATGTACAATTATAAAATATTAACACATAAAAGATTTCTATTATTGACATTTCCCCCATAAAATTTGTAATGAAAAAGAATCATTACTTGATATTGATATAATAAAACCATTATCAAAACAATTTTCAATTCCAAAATACCTAAATGGGAATATGTTATATAATTTCCCTTTAAAAACATTTTGAATTTTAAATGAATCAAAATACCAAATTATGGTCATGGCGGTGGAAAATTTGTTGTCATTGACTCTGTTAAAAAAATTGTTTTTCCTCTTAGTAAGATGATTCATAGAAAATGATTCCTTTTGAAAACCATTGAATAAAATTAAATTTCAAAGGGTTAATTATACATCGTATGAAAGGAAGGTGGTGTATAACAACAAAATATGACTCAATGAAATGATATTGAGATGAAGTCCCTTACCTTCAGTCCGACTCCTCTTGTAAAATAATTATATTCATGAATAATAATATTTGTATAATTTATACTTTTTGAAAAACTTTTTTAATTTAATTATATCATTTATATCATATCTTATCATGTTATAAAAATTACATAATTATATATGTTCATATTAGATGTTTTTTTTCAATATTCGATATTAGAGTTAAAAATTATCATGGTTTAATGTCACCAGTTCATGTGGCCATAATTCTTTCATATCCATAATAGTATTCATGAAATTATTATCTTTTTTATAGAAAAATTATACCATTATTTCAAACAATGAAGTGTGGTTATGAAAAAATTAACAATGTTATATTCATCGAGATGGTAAGCTGTATGTACGCATGAGTACCATTTCCCATCATTCATTAATCATGAATAAAAGAGGTTATGTATCATTTTATCTTTCAATAATGATCATAAATTCATTGATATCAATTTAATAATTTAAATATAAACTTATATTTATCATTCATGTGATATGAAGAGTAAAAATGAGTCACATCGCTTCATGGAGGTGATAGTTCACACATACACATGTACGTCGTTATCATTTTTATGCACATAGAATGTAAGAATGTAATTGATATATTATTATCATAGAATGTTTTATATTCCATTAATATAAACTAAGAATGTTAATTCCACTACAATAACCAGTTACGATAGATGGTATGGAAAACAAATTAGGTCGGTTTGTGGAGGTGATAGTTCGCACGTACGCAAGAACAATTAATTACTCTCCCATATAATAGACGTGGAGATGAATTTAGGTGATAATATATAATTAATAAAATATTAATATATTAACGATGATTTAGTTATTATTTCAACTTCTAAAAATAATAAATGATGGAATTTGAAGAAAAAATAAAATATAAATTCATAAGGAAAATGATACATCTTTTTCGGATGATCACCTTTGAGGAACACCATAAAAAATATAAGAAGGGTGTTATGACTAAACTAGGGAATAAATAATGTGGATAAGAATACTAGGAAGGGGTTTCAGTAGATCTTGTATTAATTAAAAGGCATTGCAAATGTGAGTTATAGAGAGGAATGGGTACCTTTTTATAGGAGAGGGTAGGGTCACTCTTGGAATTATAAAAAGTATTTAATTATTATAAATTAAATTTTCATTCCAAAATATCGAAAACACATTTATTTAGAATATAAGATAATTATTTTTAGAAATAACCTCATCAAATATTTTTTACACCTGTATTGATTTTATTTTAATACTTATCGTTTCGGTTTACCCTTAATTAATCTCATTTAATTTTAACTAGGGTAATAACATTTTAAAGTATAATGATGCTATAAATATTATTTTTATGGGGAGAATTTCCAAGAAATGGATACTTTATGAACTTTTATAACATATAATAGCTATTTTGTATGTTTTTTTGTATTTTTTAAATAATTTAATAATTTAATATATTTATAAAATATCAATACTCTCAATTTTGATAGTATTCCTTTCACTAAATTTAAATAAAATTAAAACAGAGGTATAAAATTCAAAAATTTCCATTTAATGGAATTATAATAGTTTATAGTAACCTATGAAATTCTTATATGGAATCAATTAGTTGAAATTACTTTTATTTTAATGTCATCAGTATCATTTCATTCATTTTTCATTTAATAAATATATTATTACAACATCATTGTGTCATAATAACATAAAATAAAATTATTTAATTATAAAAAATTATAAATAAATAACCATGATGTTGGTAATATTTTTAGATTTATAATTTTTATTATTATTTGAAGATATAACTTATATAACCCTATATTAAATTATTTTTTTGCAATAAAAGACATGTTTATGACATAGTTCCCTTTAAAATAAATGTCATAAGTTCCATAATCACCTATGAGTGGTTTCTAAAAGACAAAATATCGGACCAAGGGATTCTTTAGTCAACCATAACTCATAATATAATATTAGTGTAAGTATTAGGGTAATTTTATATTATAATAATATTATTTTTATCTTTAATTACCACATTTACCTTTAACTATGGTTAATAATAAATTGTACTAATGTTACAATTTATAATGTAAAAAAATAAAAGGGAAATATTTACATAATTTGGACATTATAATTTCAAATATTAATTACACTTTTAAAAATTGAAACACCGAATTAGAAGAAATTAATTAAGAAAAATAATCTCATTGGTGAAATTAGAAAACTGGATTTTTAAGTAATATATTCAAAAGTTCACATAGTTTATATATTAAATTTCATTTTAAAATTCATTATAATGAACAAAATTGTATTAAATTATAATGAATTTTTTTAATTATACTTTAAATCCAATTAAAAAATTATCTAACTATATAAATAAATTAGATGAAGGGGTAGTTTTGAATTTATATACTGTATTTTACAATATTCATTAAAATATGATTTTTATCATAAAAATAAAAAAATTCCTCAAAATTAAATTTTGATGTCCCGATTAAAAATAAAAGATCATTTTGAAAAATGTAACATATAATCTTGACAAAATATAGATATAAAAAGTCTTCTCTATCAAAATAATGTAAAACTACCTTTTAACAATATTAGAATATTTTATGCTTAAAATTTGATTTATTCTTATTTTATTCTTGCAAATTTTATTATAAGAAAGTAGAAACATTCATTAAAAATGATTAAAAATAATATAATTAGTTTTTTCATTCCCTATAGTATAATGGTTAGGAGATAACACCATTTAAAACAATACTATTACATCATGTTCTTTATTTCTGGTATAACTCGGTGTTTTGTACAATGTATGATTTTGAAGAAATCCGTTGTTGTGTGTCGAGTACATTTTCGAACATAGATCCCCTTTAAGTTAAAATTAATATATATTTCATAAATATTGATAAATATGAAATGATATTATTCTATTAATACCTGGGATGATACCTCACTCACCTTTTGGAAATCACATCCTCATAATTTTATTTACTTATCAAATAAGTGGGGGTATTTCTACCACCTAGAATTTTTAGATTCCCATGATTCCTTTTAAACCATATAGTTTTTTCAAAAAAAACATAACTTGATGAATCTTTTTATTTGGTTACACTTTCTCTATGTGGTCAAAAATGTAGACTGGTCGTTCCTCATAAAGAAAGATTCTCTTCCAACTGAACTACTTGTAGACTAAAAACATGAGATGGATTTGAAATATACATTATTATAATTGAACCCTAAAACACATTGTGTACTAGGGATAAAATAAATTGTAAATACACTCTATAGGTAACTAATTTGTCTTTATGATGAATTTCATAGGGTCCAATGAATTGTGGACATAGATTACCCTTCTTACCAAAATGCATGACACTTATCCCTGGATAAACATTTCTAATGGCATGATCAGATACCTCAAATGAAATATCATTCCATCGATTATTTTCATGACTCTTATTCCTTATATATGATATCCTAATGTCTCTCTAAGTAAACTAAACGTTATATTCAATTTCATCTAACAATTTTTATCTAATGAACTTCATTTCACCACCTTCATCCCAAAAAGATGTCTTTCAACATAGATTTTAATATAATTCCTCAAATGGTGCCATTTGTAAATTGGAATGAGAACTATTATTATAAGAAGTCTCAACCATATAAATATTTTCATCCCAACTTCCCTAGTAATGCATTGACCATGCACATAGAATATCCTCTCACATCTGAATTTTTCATTGGATCGCCCATATAATTGAGAAAGAAAATATGTATTGAAATTTAATTTAGTACCCAATGATATCTGATGGACTTTCCAAAAGTAATAAGTTAACATGGTATAATAATAAAATTCAATGTATAGGGGAACTCATGTATCCTAAAAATCTCTTTAACATGAAAAATTGAATTTTTATCTAGAGATAGAGTATCTCAAATAAGATGAAAATGAGATGATTTAGTCAATAGATCAACAATAACTATTATGACATTATTACCTTGAAATTGTTTTGGTAATCCAACTATGAAATCCTTGGATATATTTTACCATTTACACTTTAGAACAAGAAATTTTTGAAACTTCCCTTTTGAAAACTTTTTAGTTTAATATATAGAAAATTCAAAAATCTCAAGGTAAAGATAGTAATATCTCTTTTCATTTCATCCCTCCCATAATACTGCCAAAGATCTCTATACATCATAGTCTTGCAAGGAAGAACCAAAAATATAGAACTACTAGCATCACATAAAAAAATATTTCTTAAAATATGAATCACTGGGAACACATAATCTCTCTACAAACCATAGAACACAACTTTATCAATGTTAAATTCATGTAATGTACACTTATGAACCAATTATATCATTTTCTACAACTCACTATCTTTATTTTATTCTTGGTTAATTATATCTGATAGGGATTATTCTATTTCAACCTGAAAAAATAGGGTAATTTCATGCACCAACATCTTTCAAGAAAAATACAGGAAATCATTAATCAAAGGATTTCATTCAAAATATAGAATGACTAAAGTTGTATTACTTTTTCAAATCAAAGAATCATCCACGTTATTTTATGTTCTTTGATGGTAATGAATCATGAAATAATTTTCCTTGATTAATTAAATCCATATCCTCAATCTTATGTTCAATTATTTAATATTTAATATATACTTAAATCATTTGTGATTATTATAGATTTCACACTTTGCACCTTACAAATGGTGCCTCCAATATTTTAATGAAATAACAACAATAACTAATTCCAAATCATGTATATGGTAATTTAACTCATGTGGTTTTATATGATGTGAAGAATATGTAATTACCTGATCATTCGATTTTAGTACACAACCATGTCATCTCAATTAAGAATCACTATCGGTAACAAATTCACCATTTCTGAGAGGCAAGTCAAAAACTAGAGCATTTACCAGTCTTCTTTTCATTTCAAGAAAAAATAATCACATTCCTTTTTTTGGATGAATTAAACATCCTTACATGTTAACATAGTCAGTGGGATAGATAACATATAATATTTTTCAACAAACCTTTGGTAATAACCTGCTAATCCATGAAAGCTACAAATCATAGTGATATTTGTAGGTCTTATCCGCTCTTCAAAAACTTTTGTATTAGATGGGTAAAAATATATGCATTTTTAGAAGAAATATGACCATGGAAAGAATTTTATTACAACCAAAATTAACTCGTATGAATATTTTCGTATATTATTCTCTTTTTATGGTTGTAAAAAACCCATATCTAATTTTCATCTTCCTATTGACTATTTGAATATATCAAAATATCATCTATAAACACAACAACACACTTATCCCAGAACCAATAAAGTACTCCATTCATTAGATTCATAAATACAGCAAGGGAATTAGATAACCTAATGGGTATAACAAAAAACTAATAATCCACATATCCCATTCGAAACACTACCTTTTTAATGTCATCCTTTATCACCTTTAGTTGATGGTAACCAGACCTCCAATAAACCTTCTTCAAATGCTGATCTCCCTTGAGCTGATCAAAAAAATCATCTATATGAGGCAACATATTAATATTCTTAATAGTTATGTTATTCCAGTCTATGTGATAAATACACAGTCTAATAGAACCATCTTTATTTTTCACAAATAATGCAGGACCACCCCATGGTGAAGTCCTAGGTCAAATGAAACCTTTATCAAGAATTTATGGAAATTTATTTTTTTAATTGAACCAATTTCACATTATACATTTTGATATGGGGATTTGTAAATAGTATTTTCATCAAGAACAAAATCAATAGTAAATAAAACCACCCAATAAAGAAAAAATACTAGGATATTCATTAGTAAAATAGTTTATAAATTCATTCACTACTAAGATGTCAATAATCATAACTATTAATTTCTTTTAAAAAACCTTATCTAGATAACATTAACTTCCATATTTTAACAATATCATAGATTCTTGGTATGTTACCGGAGGCATGAAATCATTTAATAAAAAATTAAGGTATTTTTTATCTATTTTTTTATGATGATCTAAATTCCAATTTAAACAATAAATTATATCAAAATTTACTATGGGATGTTACATAAAATTTATAGAAATACCATCCCAGTAATGATAATATGATTATTTATATAAATATAGGCCACTTTAATAAATCCACCTGCTATTTTTGCCTAAAGTTCTATATCACTTTCATGAGGTGATGTTCCCAATTTAGTTGCAATGATCTCAGAAATTTATGAATTTGACGACCCAGAGTTAAACAGAGCATTTCCATATTTTAAATAAACATGTAACATACAATTCACCACTTCATTATATGGTACCCCATCCATTGTATTAGTATAAAATGATTTCATAACAACTTATACTTTAGATCATGCTGGTTTCCACCCTAGGTAATCAACTTTTGAAAAAATTTGGCATACTTCTCTAACTCGTTGAAACTAAAAAATAATTCTACCAATTTTTATTTACGTAAATAATCATATCCCTTATAGTGATGATAAATAAGACCAGTTTTACCACATTGGAAGAACATCCCAGACATTGAGAGACATTATCATGGATTCTTTTTAACACACTTATCAAAAGATGGAAATTTAGTTTTCTTACATTCAAACATATTTGATGAATGCATTCCCATATCCTTCCTAATGGATCACTTGTTTTTATTACTCTCATGGAAAAAGAGATCATTTGAAAACTCCATATCTACCTTCTCACGACATCATAATTGTTTTTCATGTATTTTTAACTCATGAAAATCTAATGCCCTTCGATATTTGTACATTAATCCTGAGTTAAACTGATTATGTTAAAATCATCATCCAAAGTAAAAACATGGTATGTACCATGATGAAAAAGTGAAATTTAATTCAATTGAAGCCACCAAATCTTCATCCGGTTATCTCAGTTATAAGAATTGCATTTCTATCCTAAGTCAAACAACGATAGGTAAATATTTCTCAAGGATGATATTCTGAAATTTATCCCATTCAATAGAAACAATCTCTTTACATCCTCTGATATTTTTAATCATTGACCAGCACTAATCGACTTCACCTTCAATACGATAAAAAACAATATTAACCTTTTGATTTTCTAATCAAACATTACATGAAAAATATTTTATAGTAGTTTAATCTTCCCTTCACCTTTCACATGGTCAGATGATCCTATGAATGATGGGGGAATTTCCTCACGAATGATATATTATTGACATATTCATCTATAATTTATTTGGTTGATGAGGTGAATTTACACCACTACCATTTATCGTATGAGTCAATTAATCCATCACTATGATAAACTATTCTGTTCCGATTCTGACCTTCTCATGATGCTGATTTGGAAGGTTATTTTCCTTTATATGTCTTCCCATCACAACTTCCCAATTTCCTTTGTAAAAACCCATTTTGAACAGATATACCTTAAATAAATAAACATGGTAATCAAAAAAATTATTATCATTCAAATTTTTCTATAATTTAAAAATCATTTGTGTATATAATATTAAGAATATACTAACCCCTAAAGTTATCTATACTGACCTATGATACCAAATATAATTCATAATACTTAAATATGACCTAATATTATAATAAGTCAATAATTTAAACTTAATTCAAATCAAGGATAATTTCAGGATTATAAATTTAGGGAATTATGCCCTCACTCACACATATAAACTTAAATATTTCAATTTAGACACTTCTAATCACTATCCAGTTTTCATAAAAAATCATATTAAAATAATCAAGGTTTTGTTTCATGTTTAATAGTCAAAGAATTTCCATGATCCCATCCATAACTCTATTATCCATTAAATCCTATGAAAAAACATTTCAATAATTGGGATGAGCGAAATAAGCTCAGTAAAGGATACACAAAGAAGGACAAATTGTTCGCGTTGTGAAAACATATGAAACATGAATAATTTATCATAAAGTAATACTTTTCACCTTTATGAAGTATTAAATACTCTTCACTAAATATATGTTCATTTATAATTTTTGAATCCTAAATATTACCATAAAACCCATATAAAGAAACATATAACATATAAGGTATCTTAGAATATAAAAAGCTTAAATGGAATAACGATACGGCCGACTTCCACACAAATCACCCTTATAAATGGAATAGTCATATGGACAACTTATATACACAATCAATTTTATCTTATAAGATAACCACACATCCATGGATCATCACAGAACCACACTTATTTGTATTATCATGTAACCAACCATATTTGTTTTATCATGTAACCACCCGTCAAATGTTTAATTACCATTATATAAATAAAAAGCAAAAAATATAGAAATTGTAACATTTCTCTCATAAGGATTGATGTACAAATGAATAATTACTAGATATTGATATTATGAAACCATTTTCAATAACAAATTACCTAAAAATGGAATATGGTATTTATTTTTATTTTAAAAATATTTTGGTCTGTATGGGAAGCCAAATACCAAAAAATGGTCATAGCTGTGGAAAAGTCATTGTCCTCACGTGTGTTAAAAATATATTCCTTTTGATGTTTAGTAAAACGCTTCATGGAAAATGATTCCTTTTGAAAAACATTTAATGAATCTAAATTTCAAGGGGTTAATTATAAACCATATAATATTATGGTGGTGTTGAACATCAAAATATGCCTCAATGAATGGAGATTGAGTTGAAGTCCCTTATCGTTAGTCCAACTTGTCACGTAGAACCTTTATATTCGTGAACAATAAGAATAGGGGAATTTATTGATTCTGAAGAAACTTATAGATTTTTATTAATTCTATTATATCACATTTTACCATGTTATAAAAATTGTAAAATTATTTAAGTTTATATTAGACGTTTTGTCGATATACGGTACTAGAGTCGAAAATGAACATGGTTTGATGTCACTAGTACACATGGACATAAGAACATGATCTCCATAATAATATTCATGAAATTATTTTTATTTTAATACATAAATTATACCTTCATATTAAACCATTAAATGTGGTTATTAAAAAATTAATAACATTTTATTATTGGATTCGGTAAGTCGTGCATTCACACGAGTAACATTTTCCCTTTTTCATTGATGGGTATGGAATGAATTTAAGTATTATTTTATCTTTCCAGAATTATCATAACCTCATTAATATCATATTAATAATTTAAATAAATACTTATATATATCTTATAGAAGATATAAAGTGTAACAATGAGCCGCATTGCTTCGTGGAGGTGAGAGTTCACACATACGCATGAACGAGGTTATCATATTTATGCGCATGGAAAGAAAGAACATAATTAATATAATATTGTCATTAAATGATTAAAATTTCATGAATAAAAAATATGTACAGTAATTCCATTATAATAACCAGGCATAAGAAATGGCTGTGGAAAACGAATTATATTGTTTTGTAGAGATGATAGTTCATATATAAGCACGATGAATTACTTCTTTTCCCATTTAATGGATGTGGAGATTGATTTAGGTGATGATATTAAAAGAATAACATCTCAAAATAGTTAGTAAACAATAGTGATAATTTAAACATTAATGATGAATATTTTATGTAAGTGAAAGAAGAAATAAAATATAAATACTTAAGGAGAACGATACCTCTCCTTCAATTGATCACCATCGAAGAACACATAAAAACCTAAAAAATGGAGTCATGACTAAAATAAGGCTTCAAGAATGTGGGGGAGGGGATTATATTAATGGGGTTGGGTAGATATTGGCTGAATGAACATTTATTTTGATGTTTCAGTTATAGAGGAAAGAGTGCCTTCTTATAAGAGACGGGAGGGGCACCCTTGGAATTATTCAATGTATTAAATTAATAGAAATTCAATTTTGATTCCAAAAGGTCGAAAATTAATTTATTTAAAATATTATATGTGTATATTTCTAAATAATATAATCCAATAATTTTTATACATTTATTTATTTTATTCAAAACCTTATCTTTTCAATTTACCTCTAATCATTCTCTTTTAATTTTAATTATTGTAACAATATTTTTACAAATCAAGAGGCTATAAATTTTACACATATGGTGTCAATTTCACTTAAATGGGTAATTAATTAACCTTTTGACAATATCATATTAAATTTTTAAATTTTTATTTTTTATTTTTAAATAATTTAATAAAATATTATTTTTATAAAATATCAATAGTGTCTATTTGGACATTTCTCATTTAATTGAATTTATAAAAATTAAAATAGAAAGATACCTTATAAAGAATACATTTAAAAGACTTATTATATGTCATATACACTTATAAAATCTGAGAATGTCATTAGTTAGTTCAAATAATTTTTTTTAATGTTATTAGTATCATTTATTTGATTCTTTCTTTAATAATTCTATAATTGCATCATCATTGTGTCATTATTAAATTTAATAATTTATTTAATAATTATTATAAATAAATAAAAATTATTTAGGTAATATTATTATATTTCTAATTAATATTTATATTCTATGATATCACTAATATAACCCAATAGTATTATTATTTAGTAATAAGATACATGTTTATGACATATTTTCCATTACTTTAAATTAATTGTTATTAGTTTCATAATCACACCCAAGTGGCTTAAAAAGGCTAAAATCTCAACACAAGGGTTTACTTGGACTGAAATAACTCATCCAATATGATTAGGATAAGTGTTAGGGTAGTTTTATATTAATATAATATTATTTGTACCATTAATTACCCTATTTACCTATAACTGTGGCACATAAAATGACTACTAAAGTTAATATTCCTATAGTAAAAAAATAATAGGGGAATAATAACATAATTTCAATCATTTAATACCAAATATGGAATCATTTTTTCTGAATTCAAAAAAAAAGAATGAAATTAATTAAAAAACAACCTCGTTGAGGAAATAAGAAAATATTCTTTTTTAAAAAAAGTTTCAAATGTTCACATATTTTTTATATTCATTTTCATTGTTAAATTGATTATGATGACAAAACTTTTATTATATGATGAAAAAATAATTTATTATACCTTAATCCAAATTAAAATTTTATCTATCTATAAAAATAAATTAGATGAAAAGATAATTTGGAATTTAAATGTTGTATTTTTTACTATTCATTAAAATATTAGTTTTATCAGAAAAATCAAAAAAAAATAAAACCAAAGTAAATTTCGATGCCCCACTTCAAAATAACAAGTTTATTTATTTTCAATTGAGTATATAAAAGTGAAAAAATTCTGGATTTAAAAAGGGTTCACCATTAAAAGGAGGAAAATAACTTTTAAAAATATTTTATTATTTTTTGCTTAAAATTTTATTTATTCTCATATTATTCCTTTTAAATTTATTATAAGAAAGTTAAAATATTTAATAAACATGTGTAAAATAAATATAGTTAGGTCTATTCATTCCTTCAAGTATAATTTTTAGGTGATAACAACCATTTAAAATAATGATAATATTATTACATATTATTTTTTCGATATAACTCAGTATTGTGTGCAATATATATTTTTAGAGAAACCCATTATTGTGTGTCGGGTATGCTACTAAACATATCTCCACTTTAATGTAAAATTATTATATATTTTATAAATTTTAATAAAAATGAAATAGTATTGATCTTTAAATATTTATGATGTTACGTCCCCAATTTGGAAATTGCCACCTCATAATTTTTTTAACTTAACAAATAAGTTAGGGTATTTCTCTATTATATAATTTTTATATTCCGACGCTTCCTCTTCAGCCATATATTTATCCAGAGAATATTATCGTAATGATTCAAATTATTTAACAACACTTTCACTCTATGATTAATAATCTAGAATGATTCTTCATCAAAAGATTTATTAACTTTCAACTTAATTACTTTTTGAATCAAAACATGATATGAATCTGGCATATATATTGTTAACATTGAAGCATGAAAAACATTGTGTACCTGGGACAAAATTATTAGTAAACTCACATTTTAGGTATCTAATTAAACTTCCTCAGGGATTTTATAGGGCCCAATGAACTATGGACTTAACTTTGCCTTTTTATCTAAATTCCTAAAACTTTTCAAATGAGAATGTTTTAGAAAGACATGGTCACCTACGTTAAACAAATGATACTTCTTCAGATTATCCACGTAACTTTTCTTCATTCTCTGTGACTTCCTAATGTGTATTTGAATCAAATACACTTTCTCTTCCATTTCCTCTACTAATTCTGTTCCCATCATCATCATTTCACACACTCCATCCAAAAAAGCTATAGTTCAACACCGTTATCCATATAATTCCTCAAAATTGTGTCATATGTATATTGGAAAGAAAACTATTATAAGAAGAAAAATAAATCATGTAAATATTTCGATCACAAATTTCGTGGTGATCCATTTATCATATATGTATCATATCTTTCATCATCTGAATTGTTTATTATGGCTGCCATTTGATTGAGGATGAAAGGCTATACTAAAATTTTTTTCAACACCCAATAACATCTGAAGACCTTTCCAAAATTATTATGTTAACCTTAGAACACGATTAGATACAATGGAGTGGTATACTCCATGTATCCAGAATAACACTTTAATATAATACTGAGAATGTTGATCTAGTGACAAAGAATCTAAAATAGGAAGAAAATGAGCAGATTCAGTCGATCGATGAACTATAACCCAGATCATATTGTTACATCGAGATGTATTTGGTAATACCACTATGAAATCCATGGATATGTTTCACCATTTCCACTCTGGAATTGGAAAATCCTAAAGCATCCCTTCCGAAAACATTTATTCTACTTTAACCTGTTGAAAAATAAAGCATCTTAGGTTAAAGTAAGCAATATCTATTTTCATACCATCCCACAAATAATACTCTTGAAGGTCTTCGTACATCTTTATGATTCTAGGATGAACATATAATAGATAACTACGAGCTTCAAATAAAAAATCATTCTTAAATTGTGAATCTACGAGGACACATAGTATCTTTTAAAACCTCTAAAAATAATCATTATTAATGGTATATTTAGGAAATGTACCCTTCTGAACCAATTCTAGTTTTTTATACAAGTCACAATCTTCCTTCTATGAATTATTAATTTTGAATGATGGGGATT
The DNA here is from genome assembly GCA_963277665.1 of Viscum album. Lineage (NCBI taxonomy): Eukaryota > Viridiplantae > Streptophyta > Magnoliopsida > Santalales > Viscaceae > Viscum > Viscum album. The sequence goes on from CAUJRU010000207.1 coordinate 1,013,009, forward strand.
ATTTCAATACAACATGAAAAAATAGATGAGTTTCCTACACCAACAACATCCTATCCAAAATTCAACCAATTATTTACCAAGGATCACATTCCAAATGTATGATGGTTAGTGTAGAATTAGATTTTATGTCAAATAATCAACCAATTTGTTTTATTTTTTTATATGGTAATGAATCGTGCAATCATAATACTTAATTAATTCCATATATAACCTTTGTCTCAAGTAAAATTCATTATGAGTGAATATATACTTCAATATTTTGTTATCAATATATATTTCAGACATTACACCATACAAATGGTGCCTATTTTTTTTTAATAAAAAACAACAATAGTGTATTAAAAATCATGTGTAAGTTAATTTAACTCCCAAGGTATCAACTGAGATGAAGCATTTTTAATTTCCTGATCATTCTACATTAGGACACAACCAAGAATCTTTAATAAAACATCACTTTAGTTAACAAATTCACCATTCCTGGAACGCATGGCCAAAACCAAAGCATTTACCATTCTTGTTTTAGTTCTTGAAAATAATAATCAACATCCTTTTTAATGATTAATTTTACTTCATTCCATGTTAACTTAGTTAGTGGTATAGATAATAGAGAATTGTTTTCAACAAACCTTTAGTAATAACAAAGTAATTCATGAAACCATCGAATCTCAATGATATTGGTTAGTCTTGGACACTCATCAAAAGCATTTTTTTAGAAGGTTCAACTGTTATTCCATATTCAGAACCAATATCACCAAGTAATTAAATTTATTGCAACCAAAATTAATTCTTACTAAACACTCCAAATAGTTTAATTTCATTTATGGTTTTCATAACAATTCTTAAGTGATTTTCATGTTCCTCTTGACTTTTAGAATATACCAAAATATCATCTATAAACACAACCAAAAAATTATCCAAAAAATAATGAAGGTCTCCATTATTTGGATTGATAAATATAGCAAGGTTATTAGATAACCCATAGGATATTACTAGGAACTCATAATTCACATATCTTTTTCATTACTCCATCTTTGGAATGCCATCCTACTTCACCTTTAACTGATGGTACCCAGACCTCAAATCAATCTTCAAAAAATACTAAGATCCCTGGAGATGATAAGAAAAATCATTGATATGAGGAAAAAAATAATTTTTCTTAATAGTTATTTCATTAAACGCTTTGTAATCAATACAAATTCTAATAGAACCATCTTTTGTTTTCACGAATAATGTAGGAACACACCATGGTGAAGTACTAGGTCAAATGAGACCTTTATCATGATATTATTTCAATTGTTAGTGAATTCCACCAATCCTACTTGAGACATCAGATATGGGGGTTTAGAAATAGGCTTTTCATCAGGAACAAAATCAACAGTAAATTCGACCTCCCAATAAAGAACAATACTCAGAAATTCATCAGAATAATCATATGTAAATTCATTCACTACTGGGATATTTCTAATCAGAATTGTTATTCAACAACATGATCAAGATGACTTTAACTACCACATTTTACAAATATTTCATGTCATTGGTATGTTATCAAAGGTATTAAATCATTTAATAAACATTTCATAACATTGAAATATATTTTAGAACAATAAAATGAAAGACAATCCATTCCCAAAATGATATCAATTTTCAATATGGTCAATAATATTTTCAGGAAAGACCATCCCAGTAATGATAATATGAAGATTATAGTAATTATTGTATTCTTTAATAAATTGACCCTGAGTTTTTACCAAAATTTCCATATCACATTCATGAGGTGATATTTTTAATTTACTTGCAAGGATTTCAGAAATCAATGAATGTGAACATCAATATTCAAAAAGAGTATTGGAATATTTTAAAAAAACATGTAACATACATATCATAACATCATATTATAGTCTGAAATCAATCGTAGTATTAGAAAATGATTTATCTATGACCGTCTACATTCTATCTTGATTGATTTTACCATAGGTAATCAACATTGGACAAACATTGCCATAATTCCCAAACTCATTGTAACTAAAACATCTTACTGTCAATTTTTCATTTCATGCAAGGTCATCTACCATCGAATCATGAGAAATAATAAGAGTCCTACCATATATTAATAACATCCTAGACATTGAGGGAAATTCTATAATATGTTTTTTTTAAACTCATAAGATAGAGATTTAGTGTTCTAAACTCCAAAATTATTTGATGAATGCTTTCCCATTTTCAGCCAACTAGATCTCTTAATTTTCATGCTCTCATGCAACACATGATCATAAGAATACTTTATTTATAACTTTTAAGCACATCAGACATGTTTATCATATATTTTTAACTCATGATAATCTAATGACCTTCGATATTTTGTGTTCAATCACAAGTAAAACTGATATATCTTACAATCAATATCCCAGATAAAATTTGGGACATAAAATGACTAACGAGTGAAATTTGATTCATATGAATCCATGGAATCATCATCCTTTTGTATGAATTTTTCGAATTTATTATTATCCTAAGTCAAACTGTCTTAGAAAAAAATTTATCGATGATGGTATTCTTAAATTCATCCCATTCAATGGCATCAATCTCTTAACTTCTTCAGATATTTTTAATCATTGACCACCATACACCAACTTAAAACTCAAAATGATAAATTACATAACTAAGCACTTCATTTTCTGATAACCCCATTACATCAAAAATATTTTCTAGTTCATTAATATACCCTTCATCTTGTACATGGTCATATGATCCTCTAATGGGTATTGTTTACGCATGAAATTATATACTATTGACATATTATTATACCATTGATCTGGTTGATATCAATCATGGACAAAACCACCCTTTATCGCCTGAGTCAAATGATCAATCATTAAATAAAACTATTTATTTTTATTTCCGACCATCTAAGAATTCTAATATAGAAGGTTGTTTTCCTCTCTATGTCATCCCTACACAACTACCATAGTTTCTATTCATAAAATCATTATAAACAGACATAAATTATATGAGAAAACCTGCTAATATTTAATTTATATATAATTTTAATTTTACCATAAAATAAAAATTATTTATGGATATTCTATTAATAATATATTGACCCCTATATTTATCAAAACGGTCCTATGATACTAGCTATAAGGCCCTGACCTTAAACATTACATAATCATGAGAGAAGTCATTAATTTGACTTTAATTCACACTGAGGATATTTTTAGGTGTATAGAATTTGAGAATAATGCCATAACTCATACATATAATCATAAGTAATACAATGTGGACACTTCTACACGCTTCCCATTTATTTATAAAAAAACTTTTAAAAACAAAAATGTTTCTGTTTCATGTTTAAACATTATTACTTTTCATTGATCTCATCCTCAGCTATATTATTCCTCACATCATATGAAAACATTTCAAAACTGGGGATTTTCATAGAAAGATCATTAAGGGATACACAAAGGTGAAAAACTTGTTAATTGTTTGAAAAAATTTGAACCATGAATACTTTATCAAAAAGTAATAATTTTCAATTTTATGAAGTAGTGAATACTCTACACCAAATATAAGCTCATTACGTATCATTTTTGTAACTAAAATATTACCATAAAACCCATATAATGTAACATACAATCTATATGTTAAATTTTTACATAATCATACTTAAATGGAACAACTATACTATCAAATTCTTCATATACCACCCAAACAAATGGAATAGTCATACAACCTACTTTCATACCCAATGAATTGATGTTTATAATGTAACCACCCAACCTAGGTTTATCAAAAAAAATACACATATTTGGTTAATCATGTAACCACCCACCTTTGGTTTATCACGTGACTACACGTCAAATGGCCAAGGGCCATTCTATAATAATAACACATAATACATTGCAATTCTTGACATTTCCCTCTTAAAATTTTCAAACACAATGAATAATTACAATACATTGTTATAATAAAAACATTCATAAAACCATTTCCATTACCAAAAGACATTATCATGGATTATGTTATTATATTTGTCTTAAAAACATTTTTCCTTGTGGGGGAATCCAAATACAAAATAATGGTCACCATATCAGAAAAGTAATTGTCCCCACGTATATAAAAAATGAATTACTTTTGTCGTTTAATAAAATGTTTCTGAAAAAAGATTCCATATGGAAACCATTTTATGAAATTATATTTAAAAGGTTTAAACATACACTGTATAAAATAATGTGGTGTATAACATAACAATATGCCACATTGAAGGGATATTGAGAAAAAGTCGCTTACCGTGAGTTCGATATATCACGTACGACATTTATATTAATTAATAATAAACATATGTTAATTTAGTATTTCTTGATAAACATTTGGAATTTAACTATTTATATTATATCACTTGTTACCATGTTATAAAAATTACACAATGATTTATGTTTATATCAGACATTTTGTTAATATTCAGTACATGAGTCGAACACGAACATGGTTTGACGTCACTATTCCATGCGGTCATAATGTCTTCATATCCAAAACAATATTAATGACATTATCATTATTTTTATACATAAATTATACCATATATCACAACATTAAGTGTGTTTATGAAAAATTAACAACATTATATTCATGGAGACGGTAATTCATATGTACGCATGAGTAACGTTTTTCGTTTTTCATTGATAATTTTGAAAAGAAGTTAAGTATTATTTTATCATTAAGGAATTTTGATAAAAACTTTATTATAATTTTAATTGTTAAAATATTTACATACATAAATATATATATATATATATATATATATATATTTACAAGTGATATAAAGACTAAAAATGAGTCAAATTGTTTTGTAGAGGTGATTGTTCACAAGTACCCACGAATGAAATTATCATTATAGTGCACATCCAATGTAGGAATGAAACTGATGTATTATTATAATAGTATGTTAAGTATGTCATGAATATAAAATATGAAAATTAATTATCTTATTATTACAAATAATGAGATGCGGATATGGAAAACCAATTAGATCTGTTTGTCGAGATGATAGTACACACGAACGCACGAACGATTAGTTCCTTTCACATTTTATCAAAGTGCGGATTGATTTAGGTGGTGATATTAATAAAATAAAATATCATTATATTGAGGATAATGGATTTATTATTTCATATTTGAAGAATAATATTTGAATGAAGTTTACGAAGAAAAAATAGAAATACCTAATGAAAATGATACCTCTTTTATGGTTGATCACCTTTGATGAACATCTTAACAGCTATAAAAATTGGTTTATGCATTAAATATGGATTCATGAATATGGGGAGAGATTCTAGGAATTGGAATTGGTAGATATTGGATGAACTAAAATGATTTGGATGTGTGGGTAATAGAGAAGAATGAGTTCCTTTTTATAGGAGAGGGGAGGGGCACACTGGGAATTATTAAGTGTTAAATTAATATATATTCTATTTTGATTCCAAAGGGTCCAAAACTATTTTATTTCTATGATAAGATTTTTATAGTTATCAATACTATCATATAATAATTTTTAAATATGTATTCTTTTTATTTCAAATTGAATCTTTTTAGTTTATCCTTAATTATTTTATTTTAATTTTAATAGTAGTAAAAACATTTTTAAATATTAGGAGGCTAAAAATTTTACGTATACTGGGAATGTTTCCCAAAAATGGATAATGTTTTTTAAATTTTAGGCCGTATCATTGTAACATTTTAATGTTTAAATATTTTTATTTTTTTAAACAATTTCATATAATATTGTTTTTATAAAATATATATAGTATAAATTTTGATACTATTCATTTCATTAAATTTAAATAAAATTAAAAAATATTGATTCAACAAAAATACGTTTTATGGACATATAATATGCCATAGTAACCTATAAAAACCGTGGATAAAATAAATAATTTAAAATAATATTTATTTTAATGTTATTAATATTATCTATTTGATTTTTCCTTTAATAAATATATTGTTGCTTCGTCATTATGTAATAATTAAATTTATTTATTTATGTATTAATAAGTATAAATAAATCTCCATGATGTAAGTAATAGTTTTAGATTTATAATTAAAATATATAGTCCAAAAGATCATTTATATAACACCATATTAAAATTGTTTTTTGTAATAAGAGACATGTTTAGGACCTATTTACCTTAACATTAAATTAAATGTTATAAGTGTAATAATCACACCCAATTGACATCCATAGGCCACAATCTCAGTCCAATTATTTCCTTGGACTAAGAATACATATCCAATAAGATTAGGATAATTTTTAGGGTAATTTTACTTTATAATAATATTAAATCAACTCTTAATTTCCTTATATACCTTTAACTGGTGTAAATAAAAATTATTACTAAAGTAAATATTCAAAATGTTAAAAAAAGTTCCTATTTACATTATTTTTACCTTATCATTCCATATATAGAATCCATTTTTGTAATTTCAAAACTCAAAATTGGAATTAATTAGTTAAAAATAATAATCCTACTGATGGAATGAGAAAAAGGGTTTGTAAAGAAAATATACAAAATTTCGCATAGTTTTTGTATTCAATATCAGGGTGAAATTTATTATAATGACCAACATAGTATTTATTTATAAAAAATTATATAATTATATTTTAAAAATAATTAAAAACATTATCTATCTATATGAATAAATTATACGAAAGTGAATTTATGAATTTAAATGCATTATTTTTCACTAAACATTAAAATATTAATTTTATTAAAAAAATATCAAAATTTCATCCAAATATATTTTTATGTCACACTTCCATTGAAGAATATAATTTTATAAAATAGTAAATGTTAAAGTTTAAAAACAAGATATAATATGGGATCACCCTCAAATTTTGGTAAAAGTACCTTTTAAAAATATTAGAGTATTTTATTTTTAAAATTATATTTATTCTCCTTTTAAGCCTTTAAATTTTTTAGAAAAAAGAAAAAACTTTTAATAAATATGTTTAAACATAATATAGTTAGTTCTATTCATTAATTCTAGTATAATGAATAGGAAATAACTACCATTTCAAATAATAATATTTTGACATATTATATTTTATGTATAACTCAATCTTGTGTACAATGCAAGATTTCATAGAAACCCATTGTTCGGGTCGAGTACTCTATTTAACATAACACCCCATTAAGGTAAAATTACGAACTATTTCATAAATAATAATCAATATGAAACATTATTATTTTATAAATACATGGGATGTTACAGGTCCCACAACCCATTATGAAAGGGGAGTAATGATATACAAGTATAATCACTATGGGGGAACTAGGCCCTAATGGTAGGGGTGTACCAATCCCAGCCTAAAGGACCCACAAATTTCTATGAAAATGGACTACCAACTCACCTGGAACATAACATATAGAGGACCTACACCCTGAAATTAAAGGGTAGTTTCGACGCTAAGGATAGATGACACACACCCTATAATGATTGGAGTGTATCCAACTTGTATATACATGTCATATGGATGACCAACTATAACACCCATAGAATTTATGAGACATATTATTTTTATTTATATGATGTATTGTATTTTATGATACACCAATATCTTTTTGGGCTGTACACAACAATATATTAGCTTCTAGTATATGAAACACTATTCTTATCTTGATTTACACACAAGAACGACATTCCTGGATAACATGCGTTATTTGCAATACCATGTTTCAGAAAACAATAATTTATTATTGAAATATTATTATTTAATAGGATTTAAAATAGACATTATTAATAATATTAACTACAATTTTAATTTTATATGACATTAAAATTCATCTTAATCATTTTCTAGGACATGATATAATAACAAAATCAATTTCTCAGATAAATGATGTACTTTTTTAAAAAACATTTATTTTGTCACATTTTGATTGTGATTCAGTTTTAAATCTAGTGTTTAACACTTTTATATATGTTATTTGTGAAAATAAAATTCTAATTTTGATTAAGAACGTAAAAATTTATTTTTGTTTAATTTTTGGTATTTTTTTGAAAAATACATATTTTAATGAATAGTTAAAAATACTGCATTTTTATTCAAAACTGTATTTTCATCTAATTTATTCATATAGTTAGATTATCATTTTTAATTTGTTATAAAATATAATTGGATTATTTTTTTATCATTTAATATATTTTTTTTCTTTGGAAGTAATTTCATATTTAAATTGGGTAAAAACACATGACAATATTTTGATATGTTTCTACTTCATAAAAACCTGGATTTTGGTTTTTGATAATGGGAATTAAGTTTAAAAAACTTTATACCAATTATGATTTAATAATTATGAATTTATTTCCCATATTTGTAATCAGAGGATCCTTGTTATTTTTAAAGGTTACTTTTATTTCTTGGATATTATGAATAATCACTACGGTAATTTTTATTTAACGAGATTAACTAAAAATCTGGTAAATTAATGTAACAAATAATATTACAAAGAAAATAAAAAGATCCTAAAACAAAAAAAACCTCCTTTAAGATGAATAAAATTATCCCCTAGACACTTTATGTTTGAAACAAAGTCATTTAAGGGCTTTTGATAATGAAATTGACATAGATATTAATAAAACCAATGAATGTAACAAAATGACAAAGTAAAATTTCTTATAAGTATAAAAATTTAAATATATGGATAACTAGGTGATATAGTATATCATTAATAGTAAATGGAATGATAAAATAATTACATACATCATGGAAATATATTTTTAATTTTTATGAAATATGTAATTTCATTAAAATATTATTCATTGATTATGTAAAAATTAATTAATTGATGAAAAATCAATGAAATTTGTTTTCTTAAAATGATAATAACCATAAAATGTCTAAAAACAAGACCAAATATTATTGGTATAGTACATATAGACCATAATCAACCAAAGTTAAATCTTTTGACCAATTTAATCCTTATAGAATAGAGTATGACCTTTGTATATTTTTTTTAAAATGATGTAAATGATGTTACATTAATACATTAATAAGTAAAACAGTTTTTATGTTTGATTTACCAAAGATAAATTCTACTAGATATATTCATATAAAATATTGTAAATTTATGCTTAAAATAGTATTTTATTTCATATTTTTATTCTAAAAATTGGTATATTAAATAATTACACAATATTGATGTAGTGATTATTTTAATAATGGAGATATCAAATAAATGATATTAAAAATATTAAAATTAATATAACTTGGGATAATTAATTAGTTTAATGAATTTAATAGATTAAATTGTCCCATTATGGATATAATAAATTATTTTATTCTCAGATAACAACTTATCTCTATATTTATAAAAATCTATGAAATTAATACTGTCAAAATTGACACAATTGGTATTTTTTTTAAAATAATGTTTTATAAATTAATTTAAAAATCAAAAAACAATTATTAAAAATATATAATAAATTTTTTAAGGTCTAAAATGGTATATAATATTTTTTATGGTGTATTTCAAATCAAATAATTAAATAGTTCACCCAAATAATATCGAAACATTTTTTATCTTAATTAAAATTAAATAGAATAACTAATTGCCAATTTAAATGATAATGCATTAATTCAAGTAAAAAGTTGAATAAATTTTATTGGTTTGAAATAATTCAATCTAATAATATCTTATATACCAATATATCTCATTTTTTAGGCATTTTTATTTATTTTTCATATTTTTAAAAATTAATATTTTTGAGGTTTCCAAAAGTGCCCCTATCCTCTATTATAAAAGGGCAGTTCATTAACTCTTCATTTCATTTTGAGAATTCATTCATTACCATAACCTACCCATATCCCTTATAAAAATACATAGAAACTTTATAGAGGTTCTTTTATTATATAAATACAATCTCTAGTTCTCTATGAGATGATTTAGAGGAGGCACGTTGAAGAAGAGGTAATATCATTTACCGATCCCTCCAAACATCTTTCTTCTTTGACTTCCACCTCATGAGTTGTTTAAATATAAATTAATAACTCCTATAGTAATTAAATAATTAGATATTATTATTATTATGAAACAATGATAGTCCTCCTTCTACTCATCTTATGAAAATTGAAATTAGCACGCGTGCGTACGTACGACTTACCGTCTCCACGTCGTAGTGTAATTCGTTTTTCACCACCACCTTAAATGGATGGGTATTATGATGGAAATAATAAATATATAGATTATTAATATAATATGATATTTATTATGATGAATTATGCACCATCATCTTCAATACCATTCAATAATTATGGGAACGATATCGTTGCTCATGCGTACGTACGACGTACCATCTTCATAGTGAAATGTGATTCATTCTACATAATATTAATTAAAGAATGATTATATTAATGAATTTAAGGAATAAATATGATATATATTATAATAATACCATTATTTAAATGATATAACTATATTTTAAAAAGTGTAATAAGAACTTTTCTGACAAAACATGCATAAGAACATATTGCAGATAAAACGTTAACAACGAATAGTAATAAAATGTTACTTAAAAAAGATTGAAAATATGAACATAAATGTTATCATAAAAATCATTATGTTTCTTGAATAAATTATTAGTATTATTTATTTTATTATATAGTATGTTCAGATATATATAATGCATATTAGACCTATTGTAAGGGATAAATTTGCAATCTTTTTTTTATCCGTGATTGTTAATACGCATGTATTTACAAGGGATATATTTATAATCCATGTCCATGTTTTCTAAAAATGTTTTCATAACATGTTTTCTATTATTCTATGTATGTTTAAAGTAATATTTACCCATTTTTTACTTTTACTACATGGTATGGAAGGAATCATTCTTTTGTTTACCATATGAGGTATTTTTTGAATTTTCTAGAAAAATTAAAAGGAGCATGTTTTTATAATGTGTATGGAATGAACATATATTTACATCTTATTAATGCCTTTATTTACATGAATATTAAACTTCATGATCTCAATATTATTTTAAAATATATTATTTTATTTTAGAATTACATGGTATTTTGAGAAAACAAAACTTTTTATAAAAAGAAATAATATTTTCCTCAAAAATGAAGTTCACATGTTTTATCAAAATGATTTTCTATATAAGATGACATAGGATTATTTTTTTATCCCAATTATTACTTTGATTCGATTTTCTTATGATGGAATTATTTTTTTGATGTATAATTATCTTATATGGATTATGTTATGATAGAATGTGTTTAAGAATCCCATTTTATTCATTGGGTTATGCTATGATTAATAATTTAGGTTTATGTGGAACATGTAAAAATGCTTTCATTATGGGATAGGTGGGACCCATATCTCCCTCCAATCCATTGGGTAATGATTTATATCTCATGAGATAGACATGATTCGAACAACATGTAAATATCGTTCACTAATCAAGGGATAGAATGGAAAGTAAATCTAGTTCAGTAATACATGGGTCGAATGACATTTAAACTCAGTTTAGTAGTAGAATTTGTCCAGTATGGTGGTCAATGATGTAATTAAATGGATACTATAGAAATAATATCATTTGATAATACATTTTCCTCAATTCCTTGTTTTATTACAATGCAATTTTAAAATGGTGAATCTTTCATTGTGGAATATTGCATACGTACTGTAATGATTTATTCCATGACTCGCGATTTTGATATTCAAAATTTATGTTCATGTTATCAAATTCATATGTTTATTTTTCTATTTGACATTCTTCAGGATTCCCCATATTGATCATTTAATCTCATCCATATTTATGTTTTATTTTACCAAGTATATAAATAAATCTTTTAGGTATAAAAACTAAAGTGGGAGATATTAATTTGGGATTTTTAAGATATTTCACCAATTTTGAAGATTATATTCCTAGTTTCCAAATACAATGAACTAATATTGTCTTTAGGTGCCTTTTTGATTCATGTATTAAGTTTTCTCCAAAAGTAATTTAATGTTAATGTACACTAAGTTTGGTTCAATAGTGTTGGTATCAGAGCGAAGGTTTTGTCAATCTTTGGACACTAGGTTGAAAAAACATTAGTGAAATCCCTAAATATATTTATAAGGTATGTCTAGGTGTGTACATAAGGTATATATAACTATAGGTTAAAATCATATAATTAATTTAATGGTCATGAATAACCAAGGATTAATCCTAAGATAATAGAATATTAAATTTAATCCCCCTACAATTATGTTGTTTACCTAATATGATTTTTTCATCTCACCCTATTCTTTTTGGGTTTTAGACAATTGCTAGAACCCGAATGAATAGTTTTAAAAATAATTTCACTAGGAAATGAAATTATTGTACTCTTAAACAAGCAAATGATATGGGATATGGAATGAAATATCTTATTTTTATAGTTACCCAATCGAGGAATCATTCTAGACATCCAAATGATCATGAAAGGGAACAACATTCTATTGAGTCCTTGATAAGGAAACGTCCACCTTCTTTCAGTGGGTCTTATAATCCACATGTCGACGAAAAATGGATATGTACCATTGAAAAGGTATTTTATATCCTTCAATATTCAGAACATTGAAATTTCATTTTGGATATTTATCATTAAGAAGGTGAAGCTGGCCTGTGGTGGAATCTAATTAATAATATAAGAAATCAAGATGAAATTGAATCAATGGAATGGGACAATTTCAAGAACATGTTTTTCAAAAATGTACTTCCATCGTATTCTTTGAAAAAATATGGAAAAGGAGTTCCTTGAGATTATGAAAAATGATGATGAATCTGTTGGGACATAAGAGGAAAACTTTTCTAGACATGAAAGGTACACTTCTGGCTTTATCCTCCAAAACTAAAGTAAAATTGATTAATTATTTAGTGAATTAGAACCAGGTAATTAAAGGGAATTATCTTTAAGATAATTTAGTAGATATGAAGATATTTTTCGTTTATCTATCAAGGTAGAACTGAAATTTGGTGTCACATATCTATCTCATGGTTTTGACATGAATGGAAAGATGTAGTTCAAGGGATAATCTCAAAACAATGGTGAGAAGAAGATGAATGTTTCCTTATCCTCAATGTGTGGAAAGAAGCATGGTGGAAGATGTATTAAAGGTACTAGAAAATGTTTCAAGCTTGTAAAAGAAGGTCATGAGCATTGGACATTCAAAGTAATGGGTAAAATGTTCCTAATGATGTGAATAGAGAAAACACAATAGAGAACGAACCACCAACACTTCTATGCTACAAGTGAAAAGAAATGGGGAATTATTCCATCCAATGACCATATCCATTTTACAATGACGATTATCAACATAAAATTCTACTTAACGCCAAATAAAAAGGAAAATCACATGCGATCAGTATTAGTGATTTTGTGTATGATAACAAATATTTTGAATGATTAAGTGTATTTGTAATGGGATTCGAAAATAGTGTTTTAGAATATCTTATAATGTATTATGGAATATTGGAATACCTATGTATTTTTATATTGTGTTTTTCCATAATTATATGGTACCAGTAATCATGGAAAGGGAATGATGTACTTTTGGAGAGAAAATGATATGAACATAATGAAGGGATAATAAGATAATGAGATGATTGATAGTATTAATCAGTTTATCAATCATAAAAGGATAAAGTGATATTTCAGTTTGAGTATATTGAATTTTTGGTATTTTTTGTGTGTGGAAGGATTTAATTTTGACATAATCCATGTTTTCACTATGGTTCTATGGAAATTCATGTTATTATTATATTTCAATTGAATAAATGAAAATGGAATTCACATGTTTGGAATGTGGAAAACAAGAATAACAAAATCAGTTATGGGAGAGAAATGTTAATTCAATTTAGTTAAGCTCTTTGTAATGTTTCATATTTTATGTTTTTGGAAATACTGTAATGTTACCCATATATGGATAGTATAAGTTATATTTTTGTTGGTGTTTGTTATATCAATGTATTACCTCACTATATGTGGAGATATGCATATTTTATAACCTATTGTAATATTTTTTTGTTGATATAAATGGAATAACCAATTATTCTATTTCATGATCTGCTAACACTTCTAGAGTTAAAAATTAAAATTCATTTATTTAAATAAGAGATAATGTGGAAATATTTTAGGGAATGACCAACAGTTATATTATAATAAAATCATGTAATTATTTCTCCCCATGCAATAATTTATCAACTTTTGAAAAAGGTTCATGAAACCAAAAATGTAATCTTAGAACTTTCTTATCCAATGAATCAGTTGGTCCCATAAATCATCACAGAATTTTGGCATTCTGGTAGTTAACATTTTATAAACCTTATTCTTTATAAATATCCATCAAAATTTGATTATTAGATTTCCCTTCCATATTCGTGCTTTTAATTCCCAACTATGTTCTCTTTTGTGGAAACCCAATGACGAGTTACTTTGGGTAACCGTTATGTTTCTTAATATTCTTTTCAAAATTAATTTTTTGTTTTCCCATTAGATGTTGGTTTCCATTAATGGAAAATTAAATTAGTAAACATTTTATAACCCTACAAAATTTTGAAGGCAAAATTCATTTTAAAGGGGGGGGGGGTAATATGTAACACCCTGATATTTTATGAGATAGATTCTTTATTAATTTAATTGATGTATTTTTTGTAAGATAAACCAATATTATCATGGGATATATGAAACGTCGTATTAGAATCTTTAATACAAAATACTGTTCCTGGCTTGTGTTACATGCTAGAGTTAACTTCTTTGATAGCTTGCATTGTACGCAATACCATGTTTCACTAAACAACGATATATTATAAAACTTTTATTATGTAATGGGATATCATCCAGATATTATGAATATAATTAACCAAATTATGAATTTTATATAATTTTAAAATTCATATTATATATTTTCAACAATATCATATACGAATAAAATCAGTTTTTCATATAGACGGAGTACTTTTCATAAAGAAAATTTTGTTTTGCCTCCTTTTGATGGCGCTCACAATTTAAATCTAGTTTTTAACACCTTTATGTATTCTATTTGAAAAAATATAATTATTCACTGTAAGAGGAATATAAAAATTTATATATGTTGAATAGTTTGTATTTTTCTGATAAAACTCCCATTTTAATGAATTGTTAAAAATACAACATTTTACTTCAAACTGCCCTTTCATCTAATTTAATTTTATTGTTAGACTATTTTTTATTGGTTTTAAATTGTATTTAGATTAGGATTTTATCATCTAATCCATTGTTTGTCATAGGAAGTAATTTCATATTTAAACTGGATATAAACACATGATAATCTTTTGATAAGTTTTTAATTGTAAAAAATTGCTTTTTGTTTTTTGACAATGATAATTACTTTCAAATTAATTTATGAAAATTATGTGTTTTTAATTATGAATAATGGATTCCATATTTTTAATCAATTATTCCAAATTATATCTATATTTTATTTTTATTTTTTAGATATTATAAATTGTAACTATGGTAATTTTTATTTAATAGGATTAAAAGTAAGTCAGGTAAATTATTGTGACAAATAATATGATAAAGAGAATAAAATGATCCTAAAACCAACCAAAATATTTTAGAAAAAATAAAATTCTACCTTTGACATTTTTGGTTCTAAACATGTTCATTTAAGGGACACACGATAATGAAAATAACATAGATATTAATAGAACCAATGATAGTGAAAAAATATCAAACTCAAATTTCATATAAGTATAATAATTTTAATATAGGGATAACCTGGTGATACCTTCGAAAATATATAGTCCATGTAAATATAAACTAATAACCTACATAATGGTAATTTATAATCTATTTTATGAAATATATAAGCACCGTAGTGTCTTATTCATTGATGATGTAAAAAATAATTAATTGATCAGAAATCAATTAAACAATTATTATTACAATCCTAATAACCATAAAAAGGTAGAAACACATGAATAGATCTTATTTGTAGAGTATATATCGATTATAAAAATCCAAAGATCAAGATAGTGACCATTTAGAGCCTTATAAAATAGATTATGACATTTATATTATTTTATTTAATGTGATGTTAAAGATGTCACATTCATATTTTAATAAGTATAACATTTTCAATTCTATCTTTTCCGGAATATAAATTTGACTAAATATATTTGTATAAAATATTGTGAAAATATAGTAATCAAGAAATTTTATTTCAAATGTTTCTTCTACAAATAATTATATTAAATAATTTCAATATATTGATGTACTAATTATTTTAATAATGGAGATATTAAATAAATGTAATTAAAATTATTAAAATAAATATAATCTGGGATAATTAATTTCTTCAACAGATTTTATAGACTACCTTGACCCATTATACATATAATAAAATATTTTTATCTAGGATAAGTCCTTATATTTATATTTCTAAAAACCTATAAAATAAATAGAAACAAAATTGGCACAATTGATATTTGGTTAATATAATGTTTTATATATTTTTTAAAAACATTAAAACATCTATAAAAATATATAATAAATATTATATAGTATATAAATTTATAAATTATGCATTAGTGTTATTATCGATATCAAATATATACATAGTTCCCCTTTTTAATATTCAAACATTTTATATCTTAATTAAAATTAAAGAGAATAACTAATTGTCAATTAAAATGATAATGTTTAAATTGATATTAATAACCTGTATAAACATTATTGGTTGATAATATTACAATATAATAATATCTTATATTCTAATATATCTCATTTTTTGAGGTATTTTGTTTTATTTTTCAAATTTTTATAAATTAATATTTTAGAGGTTTCCAAAAGTGCCTCTCACATCATTTATAAAATGGCACTTCCTTCCTCAACTATTCACTTCTTTTTAAGCCTTCATGCACGACCATATAATTACCATTTCCATTATAAACATCCCTTGAAACATTATATAGTTTCTTCTTCATCTCAAAATACCAAATCAAGATCTTTAATAGGAGATTTAGAGAAGGTGTGTCGAAGAAGAGGTAATAACATTTACATATTCTTCCATACTTTTTTCTTCTTCTACTTCCACCTCATGGGTTGTTTCTTTATAAAGATATAACTACTGTTGTAATTGTATACTAATAGTTTAATATTATTATGAAGCAATCATATTCCACCTTCTACCCATCCTATAAAAAATGAAATCACCATGCGTGCGTACGTACGACTTACCGTCTCCACACCGTCATCTAATCCTTTTTTCACCATGACCTTACGTGGGTGGGAATAATGAAAAAATTTATAAATATATAAATAATTATTAAAAAAATATATTTATTCTGAGAATATATACACCATTAAATTTAATATCATTTATCAATAATTGGAATGATATAGTCGCTTGTGCGTACGTACGATTTAACATCTCTATGGTGTGATGTGATTCATTAAACACAATTTTTATTAATGAATATTTATATAAATAAATTGAATAAATAAATATTATATATAATACACTAATAATATTATTTAAATGATATAACATAACTAAGATATAATAATAATAACTTACCCAACAAAACATTCATAAGAACATAAAACAGTTAATACCTGAATAACGAGCAACAATGAATTGTTACTATGATATGGATGAAAATATGAACAAAAGTGTTATCATAAAAATTATTATGATTCTAGAATAAATCAGTTTCAATATTTAAATCATTATATAGAATGTTTGGATACATATAATGTATATCAGACATATGTTAATGGATAATTTTTCAATCTCATTTTTAATCTACAATTTTTTATATGTAATTATTTACTGGAGATATATTTATTATCAATATCCATGTTTTTTTAAATTATTTCTTATATTGTTTAATATTATTATATTTATTTTTAAATAAATTTACCCAATTTTTTCTATTACTACATGTGATGCAATGAATCTTTATTCTTTTGACACTCGAGAATCTTTCTGACATTTCCTGCAAAAATATGAGGATAATGTTTTTTAACTTATATAGACTAAATGGATTTTCACATCTTGTTAATTCCTTATTACCATGAAGCTTTATCAACATGATTTCCTGATTATTTTCAACTAAATTATTTTGTTTTAAAATATCATTTAAATTTTAGAAAATAATTGTTTTTTTTAAACAATGGATATTTTCCTCAGGAATTAAGTTCGTGTGTTTTATCAAAATTATTTTCCATCTAATATAAAATATGATTAGGTTTATATCCCTATTATTACTTTTATTTGACTGTTTTTATGATGGCGTTATTTTTATTAATTCAAATTAACTTTTATGGATTATGTTATGATGGAGTGATGTTTAAGAATCCCATTTTATTTCATGGGATATTCTATGGTGAATGATTTATGATTTTCTGGAACAAGTAAGAATTATTTGATGATGAGATGGGTGGGACCTATATCCACCTTTAATGAATTGGGTAAATGTTTATACCTCATGAGATAGACTTTACTAGAATGGAATGTAAATATGGTTTAGTAATACAGGGATAAAATGACAAGTAAATCCATTCCAGAAATACATGGCTTGAAAGGAATGTTAAACCAGTACAGTAATGGACTTTGTACAGTATGATGGTCATTGAAGAAATGCCTTATCTACTATGGTAATCATATTATATGATTATTTATTTTATAAAATTACTTGTTTTAGGACAATTATATTTTATCATGTTCAATATTCCTTCATGATATATTTCTTAAATAATGGATAGATTTATTCCATGAATCATGATTTTGATATTCAAAATTTATGTTCATGTCATCACATTCTTTTTTTATTACTTGTTTAATGTTCTTCATGTTTACCCTTAACAAGCATTTTATCTCACCCATTTTTATGTTTTCTTTTCACCAGGATATAAATAATGGTTTTTGGTAGGAAAAATAAAGTGGAAGATATTTATGGAATATGTTGACCATCTTTCAATAAGTTATAATATTATGTTCCATGTTTCCAAAGACGCAAAACTAATACAGTCTCTAAGCATCTTTTTATGTCATATATAAAGTGGTTTTCATAAGTAATGTAACTTCTATGTACATTAATATTGGGTCTCTACATCAACACCCTAGAGTGACATGGGAGTAAAAACTACTTGGATAGATAACCCTCACCTTGTATGATGGGGGAGTACAAACTCTATCTATCCATCAATTTTGGAGGACCCGCTCTCTAATATGTCATGGGTGCTCCATACATAATTACATTAACAAAAAAGGGGACACATAGACTAGTACAACTGGGGGGATCCGACCCTATAAGTACAAATATATGTGTAGAAAACCTTCATAATATACAAATTTGGGTTTTGTATCTAATTATCTAAGAGATAAGGGAAACCCAGGCCCCGATGCGATAGGGGATTATGGGTCCCAGTATATCCTTGGAAAACATAACAGATATCCTATATCGGCCAAGCATCTCAAAAATTATAATCCAACCTATCATACCTTATGTCACAGAATTTCCATCTGTAGGGGACCCATTCCCAATTCTGATAGGGGATCATCGCTCTAGAGTCCTAAAGAATCTAGGATTCCTACATCCAAAGATGATATGGAAGGGTAACAACCATGAAAACTACCCATTTATCCTCCCTAATAACTATCCAATATATATCACATCTAATTCATATTTTTTCATATATAAGTCCACATCATATCTCCTAGGACACCATGAGTCCCCCAATCATGTAGTACAAAAAAAACTACTTTGGATATGTTACTCTCATAGTTGATTATAATCCCCATAAATGGACATACATTGTGGGATGTCTACAAGGGGATTAAACAATATTTTCATGAGTAAAAAATTTATTTTATCCCACATAAACTCCAATTTTTATCATACATATCATGGATTGTATACCCATGTTAGCTTACATGTAGTTTACATGTCGTACACATTGTGTCTCTCTTCACCTGGACCTCCTGCCGTGTTATCCCCCACACGGCTCATCCAGTTGTGTCTTACACATGGAGTGTTCCCCCAAGAGCATAGAATGTATCATATAACCAACTACTTGTTTGTTGATTATTGTCAATCCCATATCTGACACCCTATGTCCATGTACTCTAGTCGTGTAATTTCGCAAGACTATGTCCTTTGAGACAACATACCTAGCCTTGTTCCTTGGCCACATGACATGGGATCACTACATGATGAATAACCCTAGTACATGGATTTGAGTCCCCAAAATTCATATTCCCAAAATGGATCGAACAAAAGAAGTGTTAACATCCACAATACATCGTGTTATCTTGAATTACAAATTGGAATTCCCTACAAGACTCCCGAATCACCATGTATTTCCAAAACCTACATATCGACCCCTGTGGGATCACTAATAGTCGTAATAGGTATTTAAAACATTCAAAAAGATAAAATGATAATAGGATTTAATAATTTCATCCTCCTTCCTCTTGGAGAAACACCAAGTATTTGGGGATAGTTCCATGATTAGAAGCCACAACAACATGATCAGGTAGGTATCATCATCATGAACAATGATAGGTGACACCTACTCAAATTGTATTATTATTGGCTCATACATCAAACTAACGGGGGATATTTTCTACTAATAGTTTCCATGAACACACCAATGGGGTGGGTAAAATGGTTTACTCATTTATTTTCATTAAATAACAAAATCCCCTTTTAACCTACAACTCACCACCAACCCCACACCTGGGGATAATAAATATTATTTCACACATAGGAAATACACCACATTATCAACTCATCCATGAATTAATATATCCAATTCAAGGCTCTTCGTGGGAGTTATTCCATATTTACATGTTAGTTGTTTGTATGTGATAAAATCTATTTTATATTTTTAATTCCACTTCACTAAGGCTGTCAAGGCCACTGAATCCTACACCGACATAGCACCTGGATCTAGAAATATTCATAGAAATATACCAAAGTATTAAAATTCAAAACACGAGTCAATAAATCATGCCCAACTGATCGTTTCTCATCCAAAAAAATGAAAATCACTATAAAAAAGGAAAAAAATTAGTTCTCAACTAGAAATCCAACGCCAAAAGGCTCAAAACGTGTCTTGCGTTGCCTACAAGCACACACGTAGGGGAACCACATAAGAAAAACTAAACTCATTTCAAAATTCATTCATGATTACTTCTTTCATAAATGTTTCACATGTATCCTCATCTATAGTAGGGTAGAAAAACAAAATTCCATGGTCCATATGTTGTCATATGGCCTATTGGTACAACACATCACCCTCTTGACACAAATATTGACACAACATGAAGGACCCCATCCTCCCCTGGATGAGCTGAACCGTGTCCTCCCCAAGAATATCAAATATTGAGCTGAAACCAAGTCCCAAAAAAGCACCAAAAAAGATAACATGGATTCTAAAATGTATACACTAGTTCATATTGGGCCTCTTCACAATCCTCAGTTTCCAAACCTACAAGTAGCAGACCAATAGAACATCAGATGGTAGGAAACCAATCCACACTAAGGGAATATCTGAGGGTCTCTCTCTACTACTATTGAATTGTTCTAAGAGGTAATCTCCCTCTAATAGGGATAGATAGAATATGAGATGAACTGGATGTCTCCACTGGTACAAATGGTCCAACTCAGACACATCAATGCAGAACCACGCTCCAAACACCCAATTTAATGTAACTCATCAACCACACCTCAACGCTATCCTCTATGGTTGTAAGTGGATCTCATTCATGGTTTTAATCATATAATAAGATCTTATCTCAGTTGTAAATGTGTCCCTCTTCTTTGTGATCTCTAAGTAACATAAAAAACACCAATAAAGGGTTATAATGACTCTCTACATCACCCTGGTCGAACCCCGAGTAAGAATTGGAATGAAAAGAGAACCTCATAAAAGTGTATAAGAATAATAATATTTCCCACATACTTCTTCTCTACCCACTACTTCACCACATCATCCTTCATGGATAACTACATTCTCTAAAAGTTACATTTATAGTGTGGTTTATTGATCATACCCCTCTTATCCACTAACCGTGTTTGACAATCTCTTGAAATATATACACGATCATCAGAAGCATAGCTCCCCCTCTCCTGCAGATGTATAGATCCCAAACACAATAGATGTGTTGCAGACCCACATGTCTAAGACTAGTAATGAGTATGAATCAGATGCCTCACCCATATCAACTACCTTATTCTATCCACCACAAATGTCACATACTTTTGAACAACAATATTTTCCACTTCCTCCAGACCCTATACTAGGATGCTCTATATTACTAGAGCTGGATCCAGTACCCTTGCATATGAGAGAAGGAACAATAGGACCAAGCCATCACAGATGTCTCTATGGATGACCAAGTCAAAGGTCATATATTATAAAAATGGTTCTTGATCCATTTCTATGGAGTATTCAAAATGTTCTGGTAATCTCACCATGTACTACGCCATGGAAATAATACCCTACTGAATCTCTAAAAGCTCATTGATATGAACTGATCATAGTGTGGCTAGATAAAACTCTTCCTATAAGAGGCTCTCAAACTCCAAAAAATTTATCATCACCTATTCATGGGTCTGAATAAATAGGACCAACAATCACCCAGATGATCCCTACATAAGACTTGATGCTATGACCACCATCTGATCGAGAGTTGTCCCCATAAAGATGAAAATTTACATGACTGCATCAAGCTGTTCATCTACTACCTGGGGGACTAGATCACCTCAATAAATCAAAGGTCAGTACCTATAGAATATTTTCTTCATACTCATTTTATGTTCATCCTTGTCTTGTTCTGTCTACACAACAACATGTTGCTCAATGGGTGGTGGCTCAAATGGTGGGGCACCTGGAGGTATTGCCTCAAGGAAACTACCCTGCACTAATGCCTCATCAATAGGTGGATCATCATCAAAATACCATCATGGAACTGTATAAGAATTCCTTCAAAGAGTCACCCTAAATGACAACCCAGATGCACTATAATCAAAAATTATATCTGGAGAGCTGACTCAAAAATGAAAGGAAAGGCAACAACCTAGTCATATTTGATGAATTTACTAAAAATAATCTATGAATAGTGTGATACTTTTTTGAGTCTAAATGTTGGTTACTAGTGTCCTGGTGAATTTACATGTTAGCCACCACACTAATAGTAGAGTCCCTAGCCTGAAATCCAAAATAGAAACACCATAACATTGTTCCAATGAAACCCAAAAATGGTTCACAGACACTGATCTTTAGGAATGACCTTCTCTGATACAACGTGATGATGACCCAAACCAAGGATGTGTGGGAATCGAGTACCCCAATCCCACCTCCAACAGCGTAAGGAGTAGAATCCATCAATGAGAAGGCATATCACTAATGTGGGGGTCCTTATCATATTGTTCCTTTATGTAATAAACCACTCACCTACCCTTGTTGAAATTATAATGTGTGAAACCATCACAAATGTAGGGGATTGATTTAATAGAATCATTGAAAAGATCCTCATCTACGCTCCAATAAACACCCTGGTCAGACTAATTTGTATGATTCAATTTCCTCAGGTCCTCTTAGGACACCATGGAAAGGATTATGGTATATATAAGGCACAAAATGTACTAGAAAATCAGGTATAGGGGTGAGTATAAAAATACTCAGTAGATGTCCCAAATCCCAAAAGAAAATGGAGAAACTGAAATGAAATAGTCCACTTGACACTACCATAAGGGACCCAAACCAGAGAGGAAATCCATCTTGACCCATCTCTTAGCTATACCTGATAATCCAGTTTAGTACTTAGGTAATATCAACATTGATATCTAAAAAAACATCAAGGACTCCATGAATCACCCAAATATTCTCACGTCAGACTCTATGTATTATGAGGTTTTGACCTCATAGTGAGTTGTAGGGTTCTCTTTTAAGATAAAAGGTAATATATTTTATGGATAACAAACTTCGCAGACTTATCCATGACATATGATATCTGATATAATAAAAAATCTAATGGGAATAACTCGACCATGAAACCACATTCCCGGTAGTAGGGAGTGGCCCACACTTCAATACGTTAAGGGAGAAAAAACTTGTTCTAGGTCGTATAGAAAACAATTTGTGGGTCCCAAAACTTGTAACTATTCCCCTAAAATTGGGTACGTCCCAATTTGAATGGGGACCCACGCCCTAACATGTTAGTCTAGTACTACTCCATAAATAGAGGAAACACACCCTGATACAAAAAGAGAGTACCACTATGTGGCTATATGATCCACACACTAGTAGGAAAAGGGAGTACAGCTCAACACTTATAACCACTATGGGAGACCCACACCCTGACACGACATGGGATTACCGACCCTAGGATAGAGAACCTACAATCTAGTATTATAGTGGAGTATTATCTCTATGAGTACATCACATATGAATTACGCAAACCCTAGAACAAAAGTTGACATCCAACTCCAACGATAGGGTACCCATTCCCTAGAACAATATGAGAGTAATCAATCAATCTATAAATCTAATATGGTGGACCCACACCCTAGCATTATAGTGGAGTACTATCTACACAAATAGAGGACCAATAACATATATGATATGGGGTAACTAAATTATTTTTCAAATGAGTAAGGAGGGACCACACCATCATACTATCAAGTAGATCCATTTTCGACAACAAGAACAACATGGGGGACCCAATACCATGTCTGACATGGGAGTTCTGACCCCATAAAGTGTACTCTGTTGGTAGAGGATCAACACCCTATATTTAGAGGAGTTATATCTCTATTTGTCAGTGAGGAAACTGAAACCTATACCTATATACAATATGGGAGTACCTGTCCCAAAATCACAATGGTAAACCCAACCAATCAAAGTTTTTTTGTCAAGAATGTTTCAACGGATAATCGTTCTCGCTAGACCATACGTCACAAAAGAACCATAAGTAGAGGACAGAACCTATTACAATTGTTGAGAACCACTCCTAAAGAATAAAGAATATTTGGGAACCACACATTGATATTATATGGAAGGGTACCGACCAAAAAATATACCTAGTGATCATCTCTAATAAAACACATGATTTAGTTATGATACAATAGTTTTGTGATCAAATCATGCCACATTATATCTCGAAGGCCACCATGAGAGCCACCATCACATTCTATATGAAGAACTATATAGGATATACTACTTGTATTCCTAAATCTAAGCCATGATGTTGGAAATATACTAAGAAGAACTCTACAAGAAGATTACATGGAATTTACTATGGTTTATATAGCTTGTGAAAACCCCCAGGACACCTAACCCTATCCTCTACGGCACGACTCTGCTTCCCATGTCAGATTTCATGGAATTCATGTGTCGTACTCTATGAGTCCTGCCTCATTCATGCTTCCAAAAATGTTGTCCCCAACACAAAACGACTACCTATGTCTCAAACATTGTGTGTAACCACTGTTACATGACATGTATTAGCTAACCATAAACTTGGAAGTGTCATCTTCCCATATTCGTGTTCATAACCCAGTGTCTATGTACTATCTTTGTGTGCTTTCACACGACCATACCCTTTGACATTGCTTCCCAAACCATGTTCCTTATCCACAATTCATGATCTCACTACAAAGGGTGTAACTGTTGTTCATAGTTTTTAGTCCCACAATTCATCTTCCCCAAATGGGAAGAACACACATCATGTGGATCGGCACTACATATCGTGTGATTGAGAATTTCAAATAAGAATTCCCTGCCATCTGCCAGAATCACCCCGTGTTTCCCGAAACCTATATTTCATCCTCTATGAATCTATAACAATCCAAATATGTCTATAAAACCCTATAAAAATGAATCAAAATGAGATCATGACTTAAAACTGAAATTCTTAAACCTCGCAAAAAATCGACATTTTAGGGTTAGATCCATGTTTCGAAGCCGTTGTACCATGATCGAAGAGTGATCACCATCATGATTAGATATCCATGATGGCTCTACTACTTGGATTCTCCTCGGGTCATCCATTTCTCAAATAGGGTATATGTTCTTCTACTCTCTATCTTGAAAAAACTAATGTGGTTGGGGAAATAGTGTACTCATTTAATTTTAATAAATGAATAAACCACTATTCAACACCACATCTTTGAATCACCTCCGACCAATCCTGGCGATGAAAAATTTTATATTGTGTATAGTGAAAACCACATTATGATCTCATAAAAACCATAAGCTTTCTAATTCGAGACACCGAACTGTTGTTATTCCATTATTCAAAGGAAACTATGTGTTCGTGAAAAAATAGTTTTAATATATTTAATAACAATGTATAGAGTGTTTATTGGCCCTGGAATCCAACATCAGGTTAGTGTTAAGATTCATAAGTATTATCATAATTATCCCAAATTCTTATAGTTCAAAAAATAAGACACTATATTATATTTTAAAAATTTATGAATTGATTTGGGATATAAATAGTTTTGATCAACACTATGTACTTTGGTAACCTTATAATGTATAAGACCAAGTTCAAATATTTGTTCATAAAAAAGATTTTCAGAATTATTTTTCTATTCATAGAGTCACATTAGAACAACCCAACGACATATTAAATTCATTAAATCATCTCTAAATAATTTATTTAATTTATTAATATTCTTTAAAAATAAGTATCGAAATTTTGAAGGACTCTTGCATCACACCTACTAAATATACAAATCCATGTTTCCCCTCAAATCCACAAATACAACCTAAAGAAACCAACATATATGCTTTTCCTATCTTCTACATACCTTCCCCATGTCAAATTATTCATTCCATACCTCCCACTTCTGCACATGGTTTTCCTCTTTTTCTCCTCCTGCTCGCCCTTTATCTCATGTCGATCAAGGATTCACACAGACCACAGTCACCATCTTCCTTCACATCAGACCCTCTGTTTCCCTCCATTCCTCTTCTAAACATGGTTTACCTCTATTTCACCTCTCGCTCACATTTCACCTTTTACCATGCAACGGTTCCCACAGACCCTAGTCATCATCTTCCACCTAATCCCAGTTTCCATCCACTCCTCCAGGGATTCCCACACACTTTCACTAATGTCATACTATGATATCATCCTTCACATCAATACACCATAATTTCTTCTATTCATTATATCATATCCCTTATTTTATTGCTCTATATTTCCTTCACATATACGCAGGATTTTGATATCCCTCAGTTTCTCCTTCCACTTGATTATGACCTCCTATCGAGCTATGGTTCTTTTATACCCCTGTCGATATTTCACTCCATCTACCATTTCCCATCCACTCCTCCAATGTTTCCTTCATTCTATCATCCCTGTCACTCAAGATTTCACTTACATCTGCACCAACTATATATTCCCCCCACATACTCAACATATTGGGGTTTCCCTATATATTTAGGGAATGATTTCCTTCACAACCATACTATGCATGGGTACCCTTTCATTCCATCACTTTAGTTGCTCTGTTTGTTTCCCCTTCATATTTTGAGTTCTCCATCCGGGACATTAGGCTCCATTATACGTTCAAAAATATTAACACCATTTTGTCTTCTTACACTATTTTACATTACATTTACATATATTATTCTTCATTTATTTCCAAATTAATCAAATATTTAACACCCAATGTATCATCTAAAATTTGGGAAATATGATACTATATTTCAACTCCTCTGACTCAACCAACAATAAAGAACAATTATTAGATAGTTTATATATCTTCTTTGAATATCAAGGTTATTAGAATTACACCACATCATATGTTATAAAATAGGTAACCAGAACTTATTTTATTCAATATATATATTTCATTGTTTCAATGTTCTAGATTTCATGTATTTTTCATTACTAATAATATAATCCTCTTGAATTACATATTTATCCATTTTTTTATTTACCTTCACATGGATTATTAAATTATCTTCACCTTCTCATCTGATTTCCTAGAAACGCCTACTCTATTTATACTTTAGGGACTCAACCAATAACATAAAACAACATTCATATTATTTCTACAACTACTCTCAGTATCAGGAATAACAGATTTGTTTTAGAATGCATCTTATCATCTTACAACGGTATGCTTTCATTTCTTTATTCATTACAGATATTTTAGTGTTTCATTGTTCCAAATTTCATGTATTTTTCTTTACAAATAGTATAAACCTGTGCATTTACTAATTTTTCCAAATTTGTTTTTCATTTACAATGTACATTACATTAACTTTACATTCCACAATGAAAATTTTTATTTAATTGAACACATTGAGAATTAAATAAAAAATAAAAACATGCCTTTCCCATAAAACAATAGAGATTCAAGGTTAAAGTTGAGGAAACATATGATGGAACGATAAAAATATTGTAAGTTATTTGTTATGTTGACCTTAAAATTCCCTACATATTATCATTGTTTCAATAATTGTATTCATTAAAACTGAAAACATTATAATAATGAAATATATTGTAAATTCTTCAATGACATCTACTGATCTGTCTGGTAGCCCAATAATTGAACCAGTATCAACTGATGGTATCACATGTGGAGTCACATGCATGCCATTGTTATATTTTGTTTCAATGGTTTGTTATGTTAAAATTTAACATTAGACACCACTAGACATCAAATTTCTTTCCATACTAACAAAAATTAGTTACATTTAACTACTTCTACGATGGCAGTGCCTGAAAAATCTTCTCCTCGACCAAATGAAAACATCAACTACCCGTAAAACTCAAGATGTTTAATGTTAAAATGGAGGAGACTTATGAATGATTGAAAAAAAGTTTATATGTTCTCTGTTATGTTCACTTTAAAATGTACAACTTGTTATCATTATTTTAGTGGTAGTATTCATTACAACTGACATAATAACAGTGTCAAAAAATATTGTAAATTCATAAATGTCATCTACCAGTCTATCTAGTACTCCAATAACTGATCTAGTATCAATTTATGGAATCACACATGATGTCACATGTATACTATTATCATCTTTTGGTGTAAATGGTTAGTTATGTTTCTATTTCACATTAGAAAAAATTACACATTAAACTACATTCCGTACTAATACCAATTAGTCTTATAAAGATTCTTCTATGATAACCGTGCCTGAAAAATCTTCTCCTCAGAAAAATAAAAACATGTATTTCCCATCAAACTATAAAAAATTTCTGGTTACAGTTGAGAATTCTTATAAAAGGCCAAAAATAGTTTGCGAGTTATCTACTACATTCACATTAAAATATTCTACATATTATGATTCTTTCAGTATGTCTATTTAATAAAGATTCCAAAATAATAGTTCTGACATCTGTTGGAAATTCTTCAGTGAAATGTACCAATATGCCTTTTACTCCAATAATTAAACCACCATCGACAACTAGCTTTACACATAGAGTCACACACGTACCATTATCACCTTTATGTATCAATGTCCAGTTATGTTTAAATGTAACTGTATAAATAATTATTCCTTACAATGCATTTCTGACTTACAAAATTAATAATATTTCAATTCTTATTTGTCCAAAGTGCCTAAAAAATCATCTCAATAATCAACAATGTGTTCTCGATCATACAAGAGAAAAAATATCGAATACCTTGAAACAATCTCCTCTAAGATTCGATAAGTATGTTATCAATGAACATTGATGAACATAATGTGGGACATTCAACATTTTTGTTCACGATATAATAGTTTGCTTAATATTGTTCATAGCATTCCTGACTGAAGACGATATTATTTCTGATACATCACTTGTCTCCTCGACATAGTAAGCACAATAACTTTGTATAAAAATTATATTCCCTATTAGTTCTTTTGTATTTCTTATATATACATCAACTTATAGATTCGGTTCCACTCCTACTATTCTAGGGGACTACAATACAATTATGTTTATGTTCACATTTCACTTCAAATAGTATTGACATTCATGTTATTTATACATGTCCATGTATATGTAACGTTTTTTGTAACATGACACTCAATATAAAAACAAACTTCAAAGAAAACGGGGTAGTGTCTTTAGTAAACCTTTATTAATGGTTCTATAATAAACCATCATCTTCAAATATTGTGACTATGATTTTTGAATAATATATTATAAAATATTCTATTGTTCAATCAGTTTATTCAGATATCAAAGACCCTTTTATCTTTTGTCAATATTGTCACTCCTTTGGTGGTTTGATAAGAGAAATAATAAATGATCCAATGAAAAAACCCAAATTTCCCACCATCATGATTGATGGAATGTATTTCATTGGACTTAATAATGTCATATCCTAAATACCTAAGGATTTTGGTTTTTATTTGATCTGCAGTCGAGGCCCGAGCATTCCAAGACCTCTTACATATTTAAAATTCAATGTTTTAATTCACATGCATGGGTGGGATGATTGATAAGTCATTCCACAATGATATAACTCCATGTATATTCTGATTTAATGGAAAAAACTATAATCTCATAGATATTTTATGTCCAACTTATGGACAACCACCACAGTTCTAAGAATTATACATGTATGATAATGCACATGAGTGTTAGAACATGGTTCTCGGAAATAGGTATAGGTCAAATTCAACACTATAGAATAATTTTTCAAACCATTAATCATTTAATATTAAAAAAATTATTGATGCATCATTCACAAGATAAATCTACAATCCATTGCTGACAACAATATTATAAAGAACCTACTACAAATACTTCATGACTGTAATGATTTGGCTCGAAAATTCATAAGTGGAAGGGATGTTATTAATCAACATAAAGTCCCAACATTAATGATATTCCGTCATAAAATAATTAAAATAAATGATGTGAAATATAAACTACCAAATACTTTTGAAATTTAAATGTTTATTTTCAGTGATATTGAAGATCTCCGCTAAGAACATGATATTATCATTAAATCCAAAAGTGGTGAATTACAACGAATTGATGAGATTCACCCATTGTATCTTCCATGCAATAACTTTTTATTTTCATAGGCATCTTGGATAGATACGTTGACATTGTATTTCATCGAGATACTCCTTTCACAACAAGTACTACACTCAGGAAGGAAAAAATAAGTGAGTACATATCTTTTCTCACACAATTCTGTGAAAATGGTTCCCCAACCTTATTAATTTCCAAAATATTTTTGCAACAGATTATTGATTATATTTATAAAATAATTTAGTCTCAATGAATACCAATCATTATATTAAATCAAATGAAATTGAGGGTCAAACTATACAATGGGTTACAAGATACATTTCTATGAGGTGACTGTGAAGGGTCATTCTACAGGAACCATATCATTTAACCTTCAACATTTATGGGTGTTCCAAGGTATATGATCAAAAATTACCAAGATAATATGTCAAATTTTATTTGAGTAGGGTATCCAAATCCCTTTTTAAAGTTCACATATATCCCAACATGGCCTGATATTTCTCAATTTTTTAAAAATAATAATCTTTGTCCATCAGACTGCCCTCACATATTATCTCTTGTTTTCAATGTTAAGGTTCATCATGTAATGTAATATTTAATATAGGGTTGTTTATTTGGAAATAAAAGGGTAGTTAATGATCTATATATTTACTTTTCAACCTTCTTAGAGACCACTATTATATTATATTTTTTTATTAACTTTCTATAACTCTATTTTTCAATGGAGTTGTTCAAATTTTGGAGTTTCCTAAATGTAGCTTGCCTCAGGTACACATGCTATTATTTCACTATCTTGAAAATAAAGATAAATCTCCTAAAGATGTTTACAAAGTTGATTGCACTGAAAATCCAAATAACAGTTCCATCCCAAGACTATGTGAAGCTATTAAAAATTTCATGATGCACGACCCTTGGGGTGATGAAAACCATTCTTTACCTTTTATAACAACTGGAAAATGTACAACAATTTATCCAAAAAAATTATTCAGGATACAAAAGTTGATGACATTATTATGTTGTCTATCACATAAGGGATTGAGGATGATCAATTCTACAAATTGGTGTCCCTTTAGATAATTGGTTTGTGGTACCATTCAATCATGTTTTCCTCTGAATATTAATGTTTTTAATTGGTCATCTTATATCAAATACCTCTTCAAATGTATTTTAAAAGGAAATGATCATGTTACATCATCACTTGATGAGAGAAACAACATTGAGTACTCACACAACAATGTAGATGAGATAAATATTTTCTATGAATGTCATTAAATATCTCCCTATGAGGAATCTTGGAGGATCATTTCTTATGATATCCATTACAGGTATCCACCAGTTGAGATGATGATTGTCCATTTACCCAGATAGAATTGTGTGACCTATAGTGACAATGATAATATTTATGATTTCATGAGTTTGAAAAACATTTTTAAAACTATGTTCACATATTGGATTGAATAAAATAAAACATACCCATAAGGTAGAGGTCTCAGATATGCATAATTTCCAACTAGATTTGTCTTCCACTCAAATGACAAGAAATAGAATTCTCGAAAATATGGATTCTCTATTGGTAGACTATGCAATGTGCCTCCAAAACTGGAGAGTTGTTTTACTTATGGATACTTATAAAAATATTTAAGGTGAAAATTTATATAAATATCTAAAAATAGTGAACAATATTAATCATTGAACATTTAAAGAGGCCTATTATGCTTGAGGAAAACTTATAGATGACACAGTATTTTATGATGCAATAATGGTTGTGTCATCTTTGGGAATTGGATAGTGTGTATGAATGATGTTATAAACCATTTCAATTTCAAATAAAATTTCTCCACCATACATTGTCTGGATTCAAACATGTGACATTCTTATTGATGAAATTTTTTATTACAAAAGATAATGGTTGTAATGACCCGAACATTTGACTAATAGTTTTCTTCATATATTTGTGTGATTTTTTATTTTATACTCAAAAAAATCTTTCTCGTTTACATAATGAAGTGATTATAATTAAAATTATACAATTGAGTTTTGACATTTATACGACAATCGATCAATATTACCATTGGAAACTAAACTCTTAATGTTATGATTTTGGTTTATAAATACATGTGATCTTGGTTAATTAATAACGAAAGAGGAGTTGATGGACTCATCCAGTAGAATCAGTCCATAAAAATCCCATTTTCCATATCTTGGGAAGGAGGAAGAATCTATTTGCTTTACATTGGACCAAGGCCATGCTGAGCTTCAACATGTGATGCTTGAACAAAATTACATACGGGATAAGTTCAAGCTGGTAGAAATAACCACTCATGCAATGTTTTCTGTGCCGCCTCATGGTTATATCAACATAGAACACCATACAATTAAGTCATATGCAGGTGTTATAAGGGGCTATGTAATGTGATTCTTTAGTTACATTGTGTAATCCTTTCGTGTATATAAAATTGTTAGTTCTTATAATGGTAAATTTTTTGAATATCATATGTCTGGATAAATATTTGATGAACATATAGAATTTCCATATTATAGATGAATTTTGGAAAAAATGGTAATTTAATAATTTTTATATATTTTAAATAATCAATAATGTCAAATGATTTTAAAAAAATGGTCTTCTACAGTAGTCATTAGTAATAAATTTAGAGACTAATAAGATCAACATAATTTTTAGTGAATAGTAAAGTACTAATAGTAATATCACCTTTTTGAATTGTAATGTGACTAATGTAATAGTAACATCACTTAATAAAGTATAAAAATATTTTAGGCATCTTGAATGGTGAAGTGATATAATATCATAATTGAATAACTCTATTAGAAATTATAAGTTAAGTATTAATAATTTTTTTCGGGTAAATAGTGTTTTAATTAAAAATTAAATATCTCATAATAAGAATATTATTTTAATAAAGCAAAGTTCTTTTTTGAATTCATATCATCGATATTAGGTTATGGAGAATTTATGAGATTTTTATAAAATGTTTTGTCTTTCTGTGAATAGTTGAAATACAGTTCTGTGTTTCGGTGTGATTAATTACATAATTAATGATGTAATAATTCCAGTTGAATTGTGAAAAGTAATATATTTTATGAGGTGTCCCAAGTGTACAATTTCAGGGGCAAATACCATGGTCAGGACCATGGTTTTTCAAACACCACCTATGAGATGTCATTTAGAAATTAATAAAATATTCCATCACTTTTTCTATAAATACCAATCCATTACTTCATCCCTTTCATTAAAAAATCCTCTTCAATGAGGCTCTAGTCTTTTTACCTCCCATGCAGTCCTCCCATGGTTCCCTTAATCCCCCCAAGGTCCCATCCTTTGATATTTCGAAGTTACTCTTCATGTTAAAGGAACCATTCACCCTCCCATATTCAGTCATGACATCCTTTATTTTATGTCTTCTAGTATCTATTTTATTATATTGTGGCATGTTCTTATATGACCATATTTTAGAGAATTTTATTTCTAAATTATGTGATACCCTTTACACTCTCATCAATTCATTTTTCTGAATTTTAAATGATGCCATTAGGTTGTGAATTTTTCGTAAAAGATTTGCATCTTCTCTTTTCATTAATGTATCCTTCTCCTAGGGTATGTCATTCAAATATCTATTCCATGATGTTATTTCTTTTTAGTTTGTAACCATACTATATTATGAGTTATTTATAAGTGGGTGAAATTTTTTCCCTATCTTTTCAATATTTTCTAAATATGTGTTGTATTACTGTTATTCTCTAAAATTTTCATATCAAAATCTCCCTCTTTTTCTCAAGAAATTATCTTGTTTTATTTATGTGAATTGCCAAATATATTTTAATTTCCAACGGTATTCATCAGAAAATAAAATTTATCTATTTCATCATATAATTTAAGTATATATAACCCTCACTTCCTTTACATGGTTTATGAATGACATAATGATCTTGTTTTGATGCACTTTTAAAACGTCACAATTTTGAAGTAAAACCCATTAAATTTACTCTATTTGGGTAATTTATAAATGGTATGATTATGATCTATGTGGATCACATAAAAATAATGAAATATTAAGGGTGTGCATAGATATCACTCTAATGCATTGGTTAATGAATTTAATCTTTATAGATAACAAGTTTCACGAGACCTTGGTGAATAACCTTGGTAATTTTTATCATATCAGGGGGATGGACCATGATTATAGGTTCATGAATGGCTAAATTAAATGATTCATCCACATATTCATTTTATGATTCATGTAATTTTTATTACGATATTACTCCTCTTCCATTTCTCATGTACTTATATTCTTTTTCAAGTTCTTATTGATATCACAAGTAAAATGATTCACTTTCGTTCCTTACTAGGCCATCTCCTCACCCATTTTTTATTGTATGTCTCCAGGTTATGAGATTATTTATTTGAGCTTATGATGAACTTATGATGAATCCTTTAAATTGGATTATAATATTTTTTTATGTTTTCATGGTTTTGGTTCCTAATTTCCATGACACTAGACTTTAAAGATCCTCTGTTGGTAAAAAGTAATGAAAAATTATGTAATAAAGAGGTGGGATTCCATAATTGGTATAAAAGGATAGTTTAGTTATTCATGTAAATTGGGATATGAAAACATTTGGATGAACCCTGTATAAATGTTTAAAAATATGGAAACTTCCTAGTATTTTGGTGTAATATTATTTAAGTGGTTTTTGAAAAAAGAAATCCATGTATGGATACAAAAATGTGGGTGTGGATCTGGAAGAGATATACCTAGTACTGAAAACGTCAACAAGGACGTTCGGGCTTGATTTGGGGTATCCTGGTTCCCGAAAATGGGCCTTTATTCACCCCTGGTTTGACACTCCCGGGGGATATTTTTGGTTAATCACAATCTTTTTATGAATCATTTTGAAAAATTTATAGAGAAATGTAATTGTGGTTAAAGAATAATATGTTTAAACATAATGTCTTAAGAAATAAAAATCCTTTATTGTAAAAAGATTCATGAATAAAATAAGTTTCTCACTATGTTTTATTCTTTTATAAAATTGTGGGAAATAAGAGGAATTGTGAAAATGGTAACCGCAATGAACCATGTTCTAACGGGCATCCGATGGATGATAGAATGGAAACTTTTATGAGAATTATGAACCAACTAACACAAGTTATAGTAATTAACATGAATCAAGATGAGAGACCTATCTCATCGCGAAGGGAACAAAATTCTATGGAGGTCTTTATGTGTTTTCGACCACCAAATTTTAGTGGATCTACCGACCAAATGATTACTGAATAGTGATCAGCGCTATTTTGAAGATCTTTTCTGTGTTCCGCTATTTGGAACAGGAGAAGGTCACCTTGGTTGTTTACCTCATAGAGGGTGAAGCTGATCAGTGGTGGGAACTGATTAAAAACACGAGGCCAAGAGTGGATTTTGGAGCTATGGAGTGGGAATATTTTAGAGGAATCTTCGTCAATAAGTATTTCCATCATTCTATGAGAAAAAGAATAAATAAATAGTTTCTTGGGCTGAAGAAAATACAGAATGAATCTATTGGAAGCTATAGGATGAAATTCAGAAGACATTCATATTAGACCCAAATAATTTTAATGGATCCTAATGGGACTGATGATAGATTCTGTGGTGAAATAAGACCTCATCTATTGAATAATCTATCCAACTAATACTCTGAAAGCTAGGAAGAGATCATACGGAGTGCGATGGAAATCGAACGGATCTTTGGTGAGATGAAGTGTTCTCATAAATCTAATGACAATAAGAGATTAATGGATACAAGCATAGGGAAAAGATTCGATTAGGCAAGAGGAGGCATGCATGTTCAACATCCAATGTGTAATAAGCGCGTGATGAAGCATTCAGGGAACTGTCTACTATGGAGAAGGATGTTCAATAAGTGAGGAAGAGATGTCCATATCACGTAGAATTGTCATATTGAGGAGAATCCTCAACACGCTAACAGTAACAACAAAGGGATGATGGGGTAGTCCCTACCTGATGTCCAATTCTATATGTGTGGACAACATGGATACATTTCCAATCACATTCGAATTCTCAGGGTAGTGAGGGGAAATCACCATCAACCTCAACAATGGCCAAGGTAATATGTTTATTCTTTTGGAAACCATATTGATGAATTTGAAGTGCCAAAGGATGTGGTGGCAAGTACTCTTGTTGTTCACTCAAATCTCGAATGTACTTTCTTTGATTTTGGTTCTACACATTCTTTAATTTCTTCAATGTTTGCAATGAATTTAGAAAAAACCCCAGATTTTCTAAAAGTATATTTGTCTTCCCAGAATCCCTGTGGTATTATCATAACATAATTTGTATTTAAAAACTCTAGTATTTAAATTTCTAAGCACTGTATTATCAAAAATATAGTAGTCATTCCCATGATGAAACGTGACATTATATTAGGGATAGACTGGATCTAAAATTATAACGCTATGGTCAAATGTAGAAGCAATGAAATCTTAGCAAACTTGAATGGAAAACATAAGGTTATATTCCAAGGAGAAATATGTCAACCTGTTATTTGTCTAGAATAACCTCCTATATCCTTATTTATGGTTTCGATCAGTGAAGAATAAGAATTAAATGAGAATGTAAGATGGAAAATGTCCCTATCGTCCCGAAATTAATTAATGTATTTCCTGATGTTTTACATGGAAATACTATAGATAGAGCGGTATAGTTCTCCATTGATAACATACATGGATCTCTTCCAGTATCAAAGACCCCGTATGAGATGGGAAATGTGGAGTTGTATGAATTAAAGTAGAAAATCCATGTTCTTTTGGAGAAGGGGTTTATCTGACCATATGTGTCTTCCTTGGGATCACCTATTCTCTTTGTGAAGAATAAGGATAGATCAATGCGGATATTCCTTGATTATAGATAATTTTATGGGATCACAATGAATAAATAATACCATCTACAAAGAATTGATGAATTATTTGACCCACTTCATGGGGATCAATTTTTCTCTAAGATTGATCTTCATTTTGGTTATCATCAATTGAGGGTGATGAAATAAGATATTCCAAAAATTTCCTTTCAATCAAGATATGGGAATTATGATTTTGCTGTTATGAACCTTAGATGGACTAATAGACTCGCTATTTTCATGGATTTTATGAATAACATCTTTAAAGACTACCTTGATAACTTAGTGGTAGTTTTATTGATGAAATTATGATATATTTAAAAAGTCACAAGGATCATGAGGATCATATAAAGGTTATTTTCCATACTCTATAGAAGGATAGGCTTTTTGGAAAGTTCACTTATTTGAATTTTGGTTACAATATGTTGTTTAATTGGGGAACATTGTAACCATTGAATCATTCACAGTTGACCCTGTGATGGTAAAAGTTTTAGAGGAGTGTCCTCAGCCTACAACAACAACATTTATTTTTAGTTTCCTTGGATTAGTTTGATAATATTAGAGGTTTGTGAAAAATATTTCATGATTTTTGAATAATTTAAGAAAGTTAAATTGAAAATGGGTCATGTTCATCTAGAAAAAAGAGTATGAGTAATGCTTCCATGAGATGAAAATGAGATTGGTTACTACACCCATTCAAACTCTACGATCATGTGGTGAAAGATTCAATATTTTTATCAATGCATATTTGAAATGTCTTGGGTGTGTCATCATGGAAAACGAAAAAGTCATTCCTTATGCAACTCGATAGCTGGAGACTCATGAGTAGAACTATCCAACGTATGACCTAGAACTAGTTGTGGTCATTTTTTATCTAAATATATGAAGTCACTATCTTTATTGGGGAGAAATATTATATATACACAGACCATCAATGTTTGAAGTACATTTTTACAAAAAAAAGGAATTCTACATGAGGAAAAGGATATGGTTGGAAAATCTTAAATACTATGATTCTTCAATTCATTATCATCCCGGATGAGCAAACAAACTCGGTGATGTGTTAAGTAAGAAATACCATGTTGTTCTGTCCATAATAAGGATTCAAATAGATACTTTGATAAATTTCCTATTAATGATGGACATGTAAATTATAATGGAGGGACATCATCAACCATAACCAAGATAATTTCTCAACCTTCATTACTAGAGAAGGTCAAGAAAGCTCAGAAAATAAGATCATTTATTAATGAAGAAGATTGAGGCTGTGAAGGATGGGAGGTTTCATATGTTAAATATTGATCAATAACGTGTTTTGAAATTTTATAAAAGTCTATGTGTTCTATCTATTCCATAAATAAAGAAGTAGTTGTTGGATGAAGCTCATAACACTAATTTATCTATACATCCTAGAGGCATGAAAATGTATTGGGGCCTTCATGATCATTATTGGTGGGGTAATATCTAATGGGATATTTCTAACTACACTTCAAGGATCCTAGTATGTCAGTAAGTGACGAATGAGTAGGGAAATACTAAAAGGTTATTTCAAACAATACACATAATAGCATGGGTGTGAGACAATATCACTATTGACTATTTCACTAATCTCTCAAGAAAATCCAAAGGAAATAATGTGATATGTGCTATTGTGAACTGTCTCACCATGAATTCTCATTTAATCTCAATTCATTTTCTATTGATCAACTTTCATGGATTTACAAGATGGAAGTGGTATGGCTGCATGGAGTTCCACTTTCTATCATATATGATCGTGATCCGTGGTTCACATAAAAATTAAATAGATGTCTTCAATATTGTCTTTGTACCGAAATGAATTTCAGTATAGCCAATCAACCCCAAACTAATGGACCAACTAAAAGAACTATTCAAACACTTGAGGACTTGCTGAGACCATGCTCAATGGAATTTAAAGGTGGATGGGGTGAACCTCTCCCATTAGTAAAATCATCTTACAACAACAGCTTCCACTTGAGATTTCAAATGGAACCCTATGAAACTATATATGGGAAGCGAAGTAGATCCCATACTTTTTGGGATGAATCTATTGAGGGAAAGATTCATATGACTAATCTTGTTCAAGAGATGATAGAAAAAGTCTGTGACATCCAGCAACACATTAATGATGCTCAGAGTCGAAAAAAGAGCTATGTCGACAACAATCGAAGGGACTTTGAGATTTATGATGGTGACAATGTCATTTGTAAAATTTCAAATTGGAATAGATTCATGAGGTTTGAGAAGAATGGGAAGCACAACCCTAGGTACATTGGACTTTATGAAATCCTTGATTCTGTGGGATATGTGGCCTAACGACTTCCACTTTCTCCATGTCTATCACAAGCTCATGATTTATTCCACTTATCCCTCTTGAAGATGTATATACCTAACCCTTCACATGTACTAAACCTAGAGGTGGTATAACTGGAAGATGAACACTCTTATGAGGAGTAGCCGGTGGAAATCTTGGAGCATAGAGACAAGGTTCTACTCAACAAGACTACCATCCTTGTTAAGATGTTGTGGAGAAACAAAAAATAAAAAAAATCCACATGGGTATGAGTGGAGTCTATGAGGTAGATGTACCATCACCTTTTCTCTTCTGTGGGTATGAGTTAAAAAATTTTGGGACCCAATTTCTTATGGGGGGGGGGAGAATGTAACAATGTAAACATTAGAATAATATTTTTTTTCTTAAATTTTTGGGTTTTTTTATAGTCAATAACACTATATCCTTGAATTAATGAATTGAGTATAATTAAAATGATACTATTGGGTTTTGATTATTATATGACCATTGATCAATATGAACATTAGAAACTAAATTCGTAATGTTATGGTTATTGTTTATAAATACAAGTTATTTTGGTAAATTGAAAGAGTAAGAGGAGTTGATGGCCTCATCTGGTAGAGTCAGGCTGTATGAATCCCATCTATAAGAGCTTGGGAAAGAATTATCATCTATGGGCTTTTCTCTATACCAAGACCATGCTGAGCTTCAATATGTGAAGCTTGAACATAATCTCTTATTGGTGAAGTTCTACTTGATAGAAATCACCACTCAGGTAATATTGTCTCAGCCACACCATGATTCAATCACTATAGCATACATTAGTTTTAGTTCTTATGAAAGTGTTATATGGGGATATGTAATGAGTCCATAGTTTCCTTGTATGATCCTATTATATAATTTTATTTATTTATTAGGAATTTCAAATGTTTGGATAAATATAGGATGAATTTATTAAAGTTCCATATTATTGACTAATCTTGTAAAAAGGGTATTTTAAAATATTTTCGTATACTTTAAATAATTAATAATGTGAAATGATTTTCAGAAAATGATCTCTAACCGTTGCAGTGAGTAAGAAATTTGGAGTCTAATAAGATCAATATAATTTTTAGTGAATTATAATGTATGGATAGTAATATTACCATTATAAATAGTAATGTAACTAATTGATTAGTAACCTCACTTATGAATGTATAAATATAATTTTGGAATCATGAATGGTGATGTGATATAATAGCATAAGTAAATAATAGTTTCAGAAATTAATAGTTAAGTATTAGTATTTTTTAAGCTAAATATTGTTTTTACATAAAAATTAAATATATCATAATTAGTAATTTATTTTCATAAAATAGTTTCCATTTTTTAGTTCAGAGCATCAGTATTAGGTTACTGCGAATTTATGAGAATTTTATAAAATGTTTTGATTTCCGGTGAATAGGAAAAATACAGTTTTGAGTTTCGGTGTGATTAATGACATCATTAATGATGTAATAATTATGTAATAATTATGGTAAACTTTTTAATAGTAAGATATGGTATGAGGTGTTGTGGGTGTCCAATACCATGACTATATAGCATGGGAAAAGCCATGGTTTTGAAAATATCATTTATGAGTTGTCCTTTGGAAATTAATAAAATATTCCCTCACTTTTTCTATAAATACCAAGCCATCCCTTCATTCATTTCATTCCAAAATCCTCATAAATGGTGATCTGGTATCTTTACATCCCAAAGAGTCCTCCCAAGGTTCCCTAAAACCCCCAAAGAACCCAACCTTCGAGCTTTCGATGCTACTCTTCATGGTAAGGGAACCTTTCACCGTCCTCTTTTCAGTCATGACTTTTTTTACGTTATGTCTTCTTGTTTCCTTATTATTATGTTAGGTTATTTTTATATATGTACTCATTTATTTCAATTTTATATCCAAATTATGAGATACCCTTTACACTCTCATTAATATATTTTAATGAATTTTATGTGATGTCATTAGGCTAGAGAATATTTCGTAAAAGAAATCACATCTTCTCTTTTCTTTCAGGTTTCCTTTTCATTTGGTATGTCATTCAAATATCCCTGTCATGATATTATCTATTTTTAGAAAATACCCATATTATATT
Organism: Viscum album; assembly: GCA_963277665.1. Lineage (NCBI taxonomy): Eukaryota > Viridiplantae > Streptophyta > Magnoliopsida > Santalales > Viscaceae > Viscum > Viscum album. The sequence continues at coordinate 1,055,386 of CAUJRU010000207.1, forward strand.
ATGAGTTATTTATTAGTGTGTGACCCTTTAATCATCTCTGTTAAATATCTTTTGAAACCATGTTGTATAGTTTTTTTGCTGCAAAATTTCCTTCTCAAAGTCTATTTCTATTTATCATGTAATTCTCTTTTTTTATTTATGTGAATAACTAGATCTATTTTAATTTTCTGTGGTATTCATAAATACATAAAATTAACCTTTTTGATTCAGAAATTATGATAGATATAACTCTCAACCATGTTCCATGGGTTATAAATGACATAATGATATTATTTTATGCACTTTTAATATGTCACCATTTTGAAGTAAAATGCATTTATATTAGTCTCTTTGGGTTATTTATGAAATTTATGATTATGATATATGTGGATAACATAAAAATAAATACATATTAAGGGTGTTCCTTGATATCACTCCAATTCATTGGGTGGATTATTTTATCTCTAGATATGACAAGTTTCACGACACCTTGGTGAATAACCTTGGTAATTTTTATAATACCTTGTGGATAAACCATGGGGATTTGATCATGAATGTATAAATTAAATGTTGTATCCATATTTTGATATTATGATTCGTGTTATAATATTTTTTATATGACTCTTCTTCCATGGATCATGTCTTTATGTTCTTCATCAAGTTTTTATTGATATCTCAGGTAAATTTATTCCATTTTTTTCTTACTGGGCCTTAAACTCACCCTTTCGTTTGATGTATGTCTCCATGTTATGAGATGCAATAATTGTACTGAGGATGAAATTATGTTGATGCCTTATAAGTGGATTAGCTGAATGTTTTATGTTTTCATGTTTTTTGTTCATTATTTCCAAAACACTAGATTTTAAAGATCCTCAGTTATTAAAATGTAATGAAATGTTATGTAATAAAAAGGTGGGATTCCATAGAGGTTAAAAATGAGAGGTAATTTTATATGTTTCTTGACTAATTTTAAAAAAACAAGTTACTATTGTTTATTTCTATTATGTGATATTTCAGAATTTTTACAAATGAATTATTCCAAAATATTATTTAATGTTTTCATTAAAAATAACAGATTGCTTTTTCATGCATATAATAACATAACATGACTCTCTACCGATGACTAATTTTTTATATATATTTTACTCTATTATTTGTACAATATTTTCTGTATTACACTCGCCTAATTTTACTACTATACATCATCTTGTTATTGAATGTCTTCATTAATACTAAATTACATATTTCTTACTGGATTCTAAATAATCATTTCATTCTCCAATGCAATTGTTATAATTTAGACATACTACAATTTAGTTCAGGTAAGTGAAATTTAATATAATTTTTAACATACATTTTATGAAAATTTATTTAACTATTTCATTAAAATAAATGGACTCTCCTACGGTCAATTAAATACAAAAAATGCAATCCCTAAAAATGGAGACTTCTCTATTAATTCCGTTCTTTCTATAAAATTAATACACTATTTTATATACTCAAATAACTAAATTATCTTACTTTCTTCCTAGTACTGATGTGTTCAGGTAAGTGACACTCTTTTATACTTTTAAAATACATAATACGTAATATTTTTTATCTGATCAGTTCATTCTCCACCGTAGTTTCTATCTTTTAATTACTCTTCATTACTATAATGAATGCATACATTTTATTTCACACTTTTAGGAAACAATATTACCCAATTTTCTATATTTTACACTCTCAAATACTTAGATACATTTGTATTCTCCCCTTGAAATAGACAAGATACTGTGGAGAAATGGTAGTTCTATTCAATTCTATCCTCGTATGCTTGTTCCAGATTCAGTAATTGATACTCATCCAAATTATTTAGTTATAGAAGAACTAAATTACAATAGAGACATATATAAAAATCAATATAGAACTTTACAGATTATTATTACCGATGAAAATAAACATGTGATGGGTGTCGTTTTTTCCTTCTCTATATTTTTATTCTAGGGGTTTGTTCTTCTTACATTGATATGGATGCACTGGTAAAACATTCATTTTGAAAATACTAACATCGTTGATGTGTTCAGGGGGGACAATTGTTCTTGTCATTGCTTCAAGTAGAATATCATCATTATTTCATTTGGTTGGATGAACTGCACATTTTACATTTCATATTTCAATATATATTACTGAGTAGTAAATTTGTAATATTCATAAAGGATGTGATGTTTGGGAACTTCTATACATTACAACCATAATTATTGGGATGAAGCATCGATGGTTTATAAGTACATCTTCGAGGCTCTATATTATACTCTAAGAGATATAATGTCAGTAAAAAAATTTAATGCTCTGAACTTACCATTCGATGGTCTAACAGTTGTATTGGGGGGATATTTCAATAAAACATTACCAATAATACCCAGTGGTAACTTAAATCAAATTTTATTTTCATTTATAAAGTCATCATAACTGTGACAACAATTTCAAGTATTAACAATATCATGGAACTTGAGATTTCATTCAAATAATTCCACTGATGATTGAACTATGGTCCATGAGTTTTCTAAATAGACCTTGTATATTGGTGACGGTATAGTTAGAGAATATGATGATGGTAAAATACACATTCCAATTCCATCACCATATCACCATACCATCACTGAAAATAAAATGGATACTATTTTTGACCATACATATACATAGGTGATCATGTCATTCGAGAAAAACTTCTGAGTGGCAGTAAGTCAAGGTATTTTTCATTCATTCCAAGACTATCTATGACATACTCTAATGTTATGTGGCCATTCAAAATACAAATAAGTTATGATATTTTTGATAGTTTCATTTACAATGACTATTAATAAATGTCAATGGAAATCATTTTCTTCTGTTGGGTTGTATCTTAGCATACACAGATTGGATTCACCTTCCAACTCCTTATTCCCTGAACTATTCCATGGGGTTCCCTTATAGTTTCGCTGATGTCACATGGGATTTCCCTTAAATCTGAAACTCCTATCAATTTCCTTCATAGCCACTACCTCTTAGGATTTCCCTCTATCTCTAGCAACTTATTTCATTTAGAACTGTAATACTCATGGTTACCCATTCATTCATTCCCTTCAGTTTCTCTATTCATTCCCCCTAAAAAAATTAGTTCTCTATCCTCTACATTAGGATCCATTGTATATTCAAAAATATTGACAGTATTAATCCTTATTACATTAATTTATTTTACATTTACACCTTCCTTTCTTCACATATTTCCAAATTAATCATATATTTAAACCCCACCGTCTCATCTGAAATCTAGTAATGGTCCTATTATATTTTTTCTTCTCTAAATCAACAAACAATAGAGAACTACTATTATATATTTTATACATCTTCATCGAATACCGAGATTAATAGTGTTATACTGCATCAGATGGTATAACAATGGCAACCTAGCCCTATTTTCTTAAATCTATATATTTCATTGTTTCAATGTTCATGATTTCATGAATATGTATATACTAATAATATAAAATCATTTAATTACATATTTATCCCATTTGTAGGTTTCCTTCGCAATGATTATTACATTCACTTCACTTTCACATCTGGTTTCCCAAAAATATGAAACTCTATTTCAACTATAGTGACTCATCCATCAACAGTAAACTACTGTCAGATCGTTTTTACGACTAATCTCATTATCAGGAATAATATAGTCTTTTTACACCACATCATATCATATATCATTGGTATGCATACCTTTTCTTATATGGTAAATATATTTTAGTGTATAATTGTTCCACATTTCGTGTATTTTTCTTTACTAGCAATAAACTCTAGTGCAATTACAATTTTTTCGAATTTGGTGTTTTCCTTTGAAATATACATTACATTCACATTAAATTCCACTGTGCATAATTTGATTTTATGAAACATCTTTCCAATTAAATATAATGTCAAAAAATGTATTTCCTATCAACCTCTATAGATGTAAGGTTATGACGGAGGAATGTTATTAAAGAATGAAAAAGAGTTTGTGGGTTCTCTATTATGTTCACATTAAAATGTCCTACTTATTATCATTGTTTCTATATTTGTATTCATTACAACTGATGTGATAACAGTGCCGATATCTATTGGAAATTATTCAATGAAATTTATCATTCTATCTAGTATTCCAATTACTGAACCCGTATCAACTGATGGCATCACACATGGTGTCACATGTATTTCATTATCATCATTGTGTGTTAATGGTTAGGTTTTTTATATATAATATAATAACCCACTACACTTGAAACATCATTCCATACTAACCCAAGTTTGATATAATTAACATATTTTTTGACAAAAGTGTCTGAAAAATATAAACTGAGACCCAAAACAAACATGTATTTCACATCATACTCAAGAGATCCAAGGTTAAAGAGGAGGAAACTTATGACATAATGAAAGAAAGTATAGAATTTCTCTGTTCTGTTAACATTAAAATTTCTTACTTATTATCATTTTTTCAATAGTTTTATTCATTACAACTGATATAATAACTGTGTGGACATCTATTGGAAATTCTTCAATGACGTCTACCAATCTATATGGTACTCAAAAATCCAAACAAGTATCAACTTATGGAAACAGATATGGAGTCACATGCATGCCATTAACATATTTTCATGTCAATGGTTAGTTATTTTTCTGTTTCACATAATAGACCATAAAACATAAAACTGATTTCTAGACTAAGACAAATTAGTCATATTTAACTTCTTCTTTGACGATAGATCCTGATTAATCTTCTCCACGTCAAAATAAAAAATAGGTATTTCCCGTCACACTCTACAGATGCATGGTTATAGTGGGGATACTTTTTAAGAAGGACTGATAAACCATTTTTTTGTTATCTAATATATTCAATTTAAAATATTATACTTATTATAATTATTTATATAGCTCCGTTTATTATAGTTTCTATAACAATAGTTTCAACATCATTTAGAAATTCTTTTATGTCATGTACCAATCATTCATACTCCGCAATAATTGAACCACTATCAACAATTGGATTCATAGATGGAGTCAGATGAATATCATTTTCACCTTAATGTATCAATTCCTAATTTTATTTAAATTTACCAGTGTAAATCATTATTCTTCACACATCATTTAAGACTTATAAAAAAATACTAATATTTATATTCTTCTTTTTACATAGTGCCTGAACAATTTTCTCCTTGTTCCAAAATGTGTTCTCTTTCAAACAAGAATAAAATGACCCAAAACCTTGACACAATCTCCTAAAAATTATGTCAGTATACCATCAATAATCTTTTATAAACATAATGTAGGTCATACTACCTTTTATTCTCCATATAATATTTTTCTCAATATTTTCCCTAGCATTCATGATTGTAAAAAATAGTCTTTCAGATTGATCACCTATCTTCTCGATACACTAAGAATGAAAATTGTGTCTATAAATTATCATAAATTTTAGTTCATGGTTATTTATTATGCTTCCCTCAACTACAAATTTTTTTTCACTCCTATTTTTCTTGGGGATTAAAATACAGGTATATTGATGTACATGTATCACATAAAATAGTATTAACATTCTTATGATTTATGCCTATCCATGTTTACATAACGCTTTCTTTCATATGGAACTCCCTTGAACAACAAACTGTCAAGAACCCAAGTTGGTGCACTTAGTAAACCTGTATTAATTGTTCAATAATAAAGCATTATCTTTGCAAATTGTGACTATTCTTTTTGAATAATATATTTGACAATATTCTATTGTTGAATCAGGTTATTTAGATTTTCAAGACCATTATAACATTTTTCAGTATTGTCACTATTTTTGTGTTTTTGATGAGAGAAATAATAAATGCAGTAACAGACCAAACGCACATTTCCCACTATGCCTCTTGATGGGAATGATTGCATTACACTTACTACAATCATGCCCTAAATATATAAGGATGTTGGTGTTCAATTTAACTACTATTGAGGTCTGAGAATTCCAAGACCACATGAATAATAAAAATTAAATGATTTTATACCCATCCATGGGTGGGACAGTTGATAGGTCCTTTAACAGTGGTCGAGATCCATGTATATTATGATTAAATGGAAAAAACGGCCATCGAAAAGGTAGTTTATTTCCACCTGAGGGACAACCACCACAGTTATCACAACTATACATGTATGATACTGCACATGAGTGTAAGAATAGGGTTTAGAGAATTATTTATCAGTCAATTTCAGTACTATGGACTAAATTTTTAAACTGTTTATCATTTTATATTACATATAATTGTTGGTGCATCTTAGATGATTGAAATCTATAATCAATTGTTTCCTACAGTATTGTAGAGAACATACAACAGATGCTACTTGACCACAATGCTTTTTCATGAGAATTTTTATTTGAAAGGGAAGTTCTTAATCATCATCAACTACCAACATTAAAGCTACACCTTCATAAAAGAATGAAATCAAATTATGACACATAAAACCAACAAAAGTCTTCTGAAATTGCATTTCTAATTGTTGGTGATATTAAATAACTGAACTAGAAACATGATATAATAATTCAAAATAATAGTGGTGATTTAAAATGAATTAATGAACTTCACCCATTGTATCTTAAATTAAAATACTTGTTGATTTTCACAGGTGGCCAGGATGGATATGTTGAAAATGTATTTCATCGAGCTACTCCTTTCAAAAAAAGTACTAGTCTCAGGAAGGTTACAATGAGAGATTAATTTTATTTCACATGAATGTTTTTGAAAATGATTCATTAATATTACTACATTCAAGATGATTATTTTAACAAATAATTATGGATGATTATACAAGGATTGTGTCTCAATGACTGTCACTCATTCGAATAAATAAAAACTTATTGAGGGATGAACTATAAAATGTGTTATAAGATGCATTTGTACAAAGTGGCCATTAAGGGTCATCCTATGGGAAGTGTATCATTTTAACTTCAACATTTATTGACGGACCAAGGTATATGATCTAGAATTACCAAGATGCTATTTCAATTTGTAATAGTCTAGGGTGTCCAGATATTGTTTTAATATTCCCATGTAACATAATGTGGAAAATAATTACTCAATTTGTTAGAAATAAAAACCTTAATCCATTATACTACCCTCAAATATTATATATAGTTTTCAAAATTATGGTTGATCATCTAATGAAAAATTTAAGAGAGGTTTGTTTATTTGGAATATCACATGTAGGTAACAAAAATTATATTTACTATTCAGTGTGTTTAGATTATATTTTATATAATTACGTCTTCTACTAACTATATATAATCATTTTTTCCATGTAGTTGATCAAACCGTGGAGTTTCAATAATGTTGATTGCCTCATGTCCAAATACCATTATTTATTTTTCATGAAAAAAATTAACACTCATACATATGTTAACAAAAAATTGTGTGATGAAATTATGAATAAATATGCCTACACATGACTACATGAAGCTGCTAAAAATTTCATGATGCACAGACCTTGCGTTGATTCCAACTATTCATTGCCTTGTGTAAGAACAGGAAAATGTAAAAAAACATCCAATTTGTTTTTCTAAAATACAATATTTGATGACGATGGATATGTTTTCTATCATATAAGGGGTGAAGGCTGATTATTTTTATAAAAAGGTTTCCCTTTGGATAATACATTTTTGGTACCATAAATTCTTGTTTTTCTATTAAAGTATCGTGATCATCAAAAAATTTGTGTTTTCAATTAATCGTCTTCTATGAACTAGCTCTTCTAAAAATTTAAGAATAGAAATTATTTTATTACAACAACACTTTATAGGAGAAAATAGTGAGTACCTTGAAAACATTTTAGTTGAGATAATGATGTACAATGACAGTCATACATATATCCTGTGAGCCATCTTGGGGGATATTTTCTTATGATATCCATTACAAATATCCACAGGTTGAGAGGTTATGATTCATGTTATGAGGACATAATTGTGTGACATACAATGAAAATGATAATATTTAAGATTTCTTGAGTCACAAAAACATTTCTAAATATATGTTCACATATTGGATTCATGAAAATCAAAGATAACTAGAAGGTATAGGTCTTAGTTATGAAGAATTCCAAACAACATTTTTCTTCCACTCAATTGAAAAAAAATTGAATCCTTAAAAATTGGGATTCAGTATTGGTAGATTATACTATGTGCCTCCAACAACTAGGGAGTTCATTTACATGTAGATACTTATAAAAAATATTAATGGTGGAACTTCATATGAAAATATGAAAATAATGAACAATATTACTCATGGAACATTTAGAGAGGCCTGATATGACTTGGGACTACATGTAGACAACGCAAAATTTATTGAAGCTGTAATGAAAATATCATTTTTGGGAATGGTACAGTGTGTACTCATCCTATTAACAAGAATGTTAATTTCCAATAACATTTTTGTCCCAGACATTGTTTGGTATCAAAACTGTGACATTCTTAATGAATATATTTCGTATTCCCAAAGACATAGGCTACAAATACAAGGTAATTTTTCCTTTTTCTCATCGATTGTTATAAAAAATGATATCGTAGTAGAATTATATTATGGATATTTCATAGTTTTTACAAATTAATTATTTTAAAATATAATCTAATGTATTCATTTAAATGAAAATATTCGACATTCATCCATATAATAACAAAAAATGACTCTCCACCGATGATTACTATTTTATTCGTTTATTATTAGTACATTGTTATGTATATTCGACTGACCTAATTTTACCACTATACAATACTATTTTCACTAGGTTATTAATAGTCATATTTACTACTGAATTTCATACTACATTCTGGATTATAACTAGTCAGCTCATTATCAAATATAGTTCTTATTATTAAGACTTGTTGAAATTACGTTCTGTTATGTGACTTTTTATATATTTTTTATCATTTATTTCATGAATATTTATATAACTATTTCATTAAAATCAAATTACTCTACTACTATATTGAGACCAACAAAATTAAATCCCTAAAAATGGTTGCTTCTCTTTTCATTGTATTGTTTCTCTGAAATTATTTCACAGTTTTATATACTCCAGTAACTGAATTATTATACTTTCTCTCCAATAATGATATGAATAGGTTAGTGACACTATTTTATACTATTAAAATAAATTATTATTACTATATTCTATCAAATAAATTCATTTTCTATTATAGTTTATATCTTTTAATTACTCTCCATTACTTTATAGACTTCATAAATTTTACTTTAAACTACCCTGAAAAACAAATTCCTAAATTTTCTACATTTTACCCTCAGATATCATCAGAGAAATATGCATTCTCTCCATGAAATATACATGATTCTATGAAGAAGTGATAGTTATCTTAATTTTTATCCTCTTATTCCAGTTTCAGATTTTGAAATTGATACTTTTCCAAATCATTTAGATACAAATGAACTATATTAAAATAGAGAAACACTAAAAAATGAATTTTGGACATTACATAGTATGCATAATTATAAAAAAATTTATTAGTAAGGGGAATAATTAAAGCATTCATTTGAAAAATACTAACATTTTTTCTTTGGTCAGAGGGAAATATTATAATTTCTATTTCTTTGAGTAGAATAACTTCACTACTGCATCTGGGTGGATGTTCTACACATTTTAAATTTCATATTACATTCTCTGTTACTGAGTAGTTAGTATGTAATATTTAGCAAGGAAGTGATTTTTCATAACTTCTATACTTTAGAAAGATAATTATTTGGGATGAGGAATTTATGGTTGATAAGTACTACTTTGAGGCTCTAGACCATACTCTAAGTGATAAAATGTTAGAAAAAAAATTGTTAATGCTCCAAATTTACCCTTCAATGGTCTAATATTTGAATTGGGAAGAGATTTTGGGAAAATACTACTTAGAATACCTAGTGGTAATAGAAATGAAATTTTCATTGCAAGTATTAAGTCATTATATATGTGGAATCATTTTCAGGTATTAACTTTGAAAAGGAACATGAGATTGCATTCAACTTATTCTCTTGATGATTTAACTACGGTACATGATTATTTTAAATTGACCTTTGAAATTGGTGAAGGTAGAGTTGGAGAACTGAATTATGGTGAACCACTGATTCAAATTCATTCACAGTATCCTATTACCTACACTGAAAATTCAATGGCTCAAATTGTTGACCATACATATCCTATTTTTAGTGATAAATATGGCGACGTATCCGATCTAAAATATCGTAGAATTTTATATCCAACCTCTAATATTGTTCAACAAGTAAAAGATTACATGTTTTCTCTCACAGAATCTGAATGGAATGAATAATTCATCTCTATTTCTATTTGAAATTCCAGTTTTCATACAGATATGGTGGAATAGATATACACATCTTAGATGATAAATTGTATCAACATCTTTTGGAAGGCTTCCGAAAAACTTAAAATAATGATTGTTGTCCCCATTATGTAACTAATAAATATAGATCAATCTGTTAGTTTATGTAACATCACCTATATGATTGTTAAAGACATTGGTGATCATGTCATTGGAGAAAATGTTTGAGTGGTTGTCATTCAAGTAATTCTGCATTCATTTTAAGACTAAACAGGACACACTCTAATGTTAGGTGTCCATTCAAATTAGAAGGAATGAAATATCCTATAATGGTTTCTTATGAAATGGCTATTAGTAAAATTCAAGGGAAATCATTTTCTTCTATTGGGTAATATCTTTACATACCCCGGTAGAAATATTCCTCCATATCCCAGTTCCCCTCCACTCCTCCAAGGGTTCCCTCATTGTATTTCCATTGTTGCTTAGTATTTCCCTTACATCCATGTCGATTATTAATTTCCTTCATATCCTATACCTCTCAAGATTTCCCTTGGTTGTAGCAAATGATTTCCTTCTCAACCATACAAAGCATAGTTACACTTGCATTCATACCCATCAGTTGCTCGGTTTGTTTACCCTAAAAATTTTGAGTGCTCCATCATCTACATCAGGATCCACTATACATTCAAAACTTTTGGCACTGGTAAGAATTCTTACATTAATGTATGTTACATTTACATCTATGTTTCTTCAATAATTCCATATTAATCATATATTTAACAGTCATTCTCTCATATAAATTCTGGGAAAACTGCAACTATAATTCCACTACTTGACTCGACCAACAATAGAGAACTAATGTTATACAATTTATATGTCCACATTGAATACTAGGATTAATAGTGTTACACCACTTCTTAGGGTATAAAACAATTAAACTGGAATTATTTTATTCAATATATAGATTCCATTCTTTCAATGTTAATGATTTAATTTATCTATCATTACTAATCATATAAAACACTGAAATTATATCTTTATCCATTTTGATGTTTTACTTCACAATGTATATTACATTCACTTCACTTTTTCTTATGATTTCCCACAAACCTGATACCCTATTTCCACTATAGTGACTCAGCCAACAACATAAAACAACTATTGTATAGTTTCCATAACTACTACCAATATCAGTAATAACAGTTTTATTTTACACTGCACCATATCGTCTAACATGGGTATGCTTAACATTTTTTTATTTACTACATAGATTTCAGTGATTCATTATTCCACATTTCTAGTATTTTTCCTTACGAACAGTATAATCCTATGAAATTAAAAATTCTTCCACTTTGGTGTTTTCCTTTACAATTTAGATTACATTCACATTACATTACACTTTTAATAATATTATTTCATTGCACAAATTTAAAATTAAATATAATGGAAAAAAATACAAATATGGAATTCTCATCCAACTCTAGAGATCAATGTTTATAGTAGAGGAAACGTTTGAAAGACTAATAGATTGTTTTTGAGCTTCATGTTATGTTCACATTAAAATGTCTTACTTATTATCATTGTCTTAATAGTTATATTCATTACATCTGACATAATAACAGTGCTGAAATATATAAGAAATTCTTCAATGGAATCTACCAATCTGTCTGGTAATCTAATAAATCCACTATTATCAACTGATGGGATTACATATGGAGTCACAAACATTACATTATCAACTTTTTGTGTCAATGGTAAGATCTATTTATATTTAATAGAAGAAACAACTTCACTTAAATCTGATTTCTAGACTAACACAAATTAGTCATATTTAACTTTTCCTTTGACAACAGTTCCTGAAAAATCTTCTCCTGGAACAAATATAAACATGTATTGCACATCAAACTCAAGAGATGAAAGGTTATAGCATATGAAACTTATGAAGGAACAAAAAAAATTGTATTCTCTCTATTATGTTCACATTAAAATTTCATACTTATTATCATTGTATCAGTAGTTTTATTCATTACAACTGACATAATAATAGTGTTAACATATATTGAAAATTCATCAATGACATATACCGATTTGTCTGGTACACCAATCACTGAACCAATATCAACTGATGGAATCACAGATGGAGTCACATTCATTCCACGATCGCCTTTGTGTAGCAATGGTTAGTTATATTTCCATTTAACATAAGAAACAGTTATACTCCAACCTTCTTTCCAGACTAAGACAAGTTGGTCATATTTAACTTATCCTTTGATTACAGTGATTCCAGAATTTTATCCTCAAACAAATACAAACATTTATTTCCCATAAAAATCTATATATATATGGTTATAGCGGAGGATTATTATGAAGGACCAAAAAAGGGTTTGTGAGTTGTCTTCTATATTCACATTAAAATATTCTACTTATTATCCTTATTTTAGTAGATCTATTTATTACATTTTTAATAATAATAGTACTGACATCTATTGGATGTTATTTAGTGACTTGTACCAATCTGTCTTCTACTCCAAAAACTGAACCACAATTAACAATTGACTTCACAGATGGAGTCACATGAAAAACATTATCATCTTTATGTATCAATGGTTATTTATGTTTAAATTTACCATTATAAATCATTATTATTCACACTACACTTTAGACATACAAAAATTACTAATATTTAACTTCCTTATTGTCCATAGAGACTCAAAAATCTACTACATGATGAACAATTCTTTCCCAATACAAAAAACAAAAACAAATACCTAAAAACGTTACAAAAATTAGTTATACCATTATGTAAGTATTCTATCAATGATCATTGATGAAAATAATGTAGGACATGTAACTTTTTAATTCACCATATAATAGTTTTCCCAGTATTTTATGTAGATTACATGTTTGAAGAGAATAGTCTTTATGATTCACCACTTTTCCCCTCAACACTATAAGCATGACAATTGTGTCTACAAATTATCATCCATGTTTGTTAATTTTGAATTAATATGCTTCCATCAACTAATAGATTCTGTTTCACTCATACTTTTCTTGGGGAATATAGTATATGAAAGTTGATGTACATGATTCACATCAAATTTTATTAACAATAACAATATTTATTCATGTCCAAATTCATGTATCATTTGTCATAATAAGAAACTCACCAAAACAACAAACTACTGAGAACATGGGTTGTTGTCCATATTAAACCAGCATTAATGGTTCTATAATCAACCATCATATTTTCAGATTGTGAGAATGGTTTTCTAATAATATATTTTACAATATTCTATTGTTCAGCTAGGTTATTCAGATATTAGTGGCCCTTATAACATCTGTCACTATTGTCACTCTTTTTTTGTGTTTTGATGGGATAAATAAGAATTGTATAAATAGAAAAAACCCACACTTATCACAATGTTGTTTGATGGGAATGATTGCATTGGACTTAGTACCATAATAACCTAAATGCATAAGTATGTTGGTGTTCAATCTAACTTCTATTGAGGCTCGAGCATTCTGTGACCACATGAATATTTACAATTAAATTTTTTTCATTCACATCCATGGGTAGGAAGGTATATAGGTCATTCAAAAATAGTCAATCTCCATGTATATTAATATTAAATTAATAAAAATACTATCACATAAGTATTTTATGTCCACCTGATAGAAAACCACCATGATTTTCCCAAAAATCTATATATGATACTGCACATCACTTTCAGAACAGGGTTCATGCAATTTGGTGTCAGTAAAATTTGACAATATGAAGTAATTTTCAAATATTTCAGCATTTAATATAAAAAAAAGTAATTGATATAGCTTTCATGACAAAAAATATAAAATACATTATTTAAAATAATATTCTAGACAACCTACAACAAATGATACATGAGAAAAATTAACGGGAATGAGAATTCATAAATTTTAGGGATGTTCTTCAAAATCATCTAGTACCATCTTTAAAGAATATATTCCTAAAATAAGAAAAAAATGATGCCACATATCACCTTCTAAATAATATATAAATTGGAATGCTGATTGTCGGTGATATTGAAGATATCAACCACAAACTGGATATAATAATTCATACCAAAAGTCATGATTTACATTAGTTAATGAGATTTAACCAATATATCTTCCACTGTAATTCCTCTTTATTTTCACAAGTTTCCAGGAATGATATGTTTATAATTTATTACATCAAGCTAATCCTTTCATAATAAGAACTACACTCCGGATGGTAAAAATGAGAGTGTACTTCACTTTTCACTTTTAATTCAATGGAAATGATGCCTCAACCTTACTACATTCTAGGATATTATTACAATAGTTTATTGTTGACGAATATATAATGATTGAGTATCAAAGGATATCATTCATTTGATTCAATCAAAAATGATCGATGGTCAAACTATACAATTGGTTACAAAATGCATTTATACTGGGTGACCGTGAATGGTAATCCTATGGGAAGCGTTTCATTTTAACGTCCACATTTATGTGTGGTCCAATGGCTATGATCTAGAATTACCAAGATGATATGTCAATTTGTAATTGGGTAGGGTTTGTAATTATTTTTTTAACATTCACATGTTACCCAATGTAGCTTGAAATTACTCGATTTGATAGAAATAACAATATTCATCCATTAGAATGACTTCAAATATTATATTTATTTATTAATATTATGGTTGATAATCTAATGAATGATTTTTGAGAGGGTTGTTTATTTAGAAAGTCACAGGCATGTAGTGATCTTTATATTTACTATTCTGTGTGTTTACATTCCTCTTTTATATTATATTATCTTTAATTAACTATATATAACCCAATTTTCCCCATCTAGTTGTTCGAACCATGGAGTATAAAAAATGTGGCTTGCCTAATGTATACATTTTATTATTTCCCTATCATGAAAAATAAGTCATCACAGACCAAAATGTTAATAGAAGTGTTCATGTTGAATTTCCAAAACAATGTGCCTACCCAGGACTACATAATGTTGTTAAAAATTTCATGATGCACCGCCCTTGATGTGATGCCAACCGTTCATCGAATTTAATGAGAACCATCAAATGTACAAAATTTTACCCAAAACAATTTTTCAGAAAGATGACTTTTGATGACGATTGCTATGTTTTCTATCACTAATGGGATCACAGAGGAACAATTATATGAAATGGTGTCCCTATGGATAATCAATTTGAGGTACTATACAACCCTGTTTTTCTATTTAAGTACCAAGATCATATAAATATTGATGTTTACAATTAGTAATATTCTATAAAATACCTCTAAAAATATATTAGCTAAGGAAAATCTCGTGTTACTGTTGCACATTATGATATAAAAAATAGTGAGTACCCAAAAGACAATGTCGATGAGAAAAATATATACTATGATTATTGGTATATATCCCCTTATAAGGCTTCACAGAGGATTTTTTCTTTCGATATCAATTATTGATATCCACCAGTCGAGAGCTTATTTTTTCATTTACTATGACTGAATTACATGACCTATATTTACAATGATAATATTGATGATTTCTTGAATCATGCAATAATTTCTGAAACTATGTTCACCATTTGGTTTCAATCAAATCAAACATACCTAGATGGTAGAAGTCTCGGTTTTGAATAATTCCCAACAAGATTTTTCATCCGCTCCAATGAAATGAAATGGAATCCTTGAAAATATATATTATGTATTGGTGGACTATCCTATGTGAAAAACTGGAAAAATACCCTATACCAACATTTTGGTACCGTTGGTATAGGCCTCCAAACCGTTGGTATAGCCTATACTAACAGTTTGGAGGACCTTGGACAAGTAAGTCATGAGGGTAGGTCTTTTCCAATGGTTTTGAAAACCGTTGGTATAAGTAATATGAAAATCTTTAACAACAGTTCCATAAAACTGTTGGCATATGTATTTAAAAAGATCATTTGTTGAGATTTGATCTCAGGACATCTAGTTTATGATTGAACGACTAACCACTACCCTAACATGATTTTTGTGATCATATTTTCATAAATATATATACATGTATTACCATAAGTATTTTAAATTTTGATTTATTTAATGTTCTCTATAAGAAGATTCCATTAAAAATAAATGTACCTATTCCAATGATTTTGAGAACCGTTGGTATAGGTCCTTTGATTTTGGGACCTATACAAATGGTTTTGGATAAACCGCTGGTATAGGGGGGACCTATAACAACGGTTTAGCCAAACCGTTGGTATAGCTCCTCTGTAATTGACATATACAAATGGTTTTGTCCAAAAAGTTAGAATAGGTCCAAATTAAGGAACTATTCCAACGGTTTGGCCGAAACTGTTGGTATAAGACATATTTCCATTAGTGGTACGTTTAACAATCGGAGAGATTTTTTCTTGCAGATACATATAAAAAATTTAAATGTGTAACTTCATAAAAGAACTGAAAATAGTGAACAATATTAATCATGGAACATTTAGAGAGGATTTGTATCCTTTGGAACTACTTTCATATGAAACTAAATTTATTGAGGCTATAGAGGATGTGTTAGCTTTAGGAATGTGAAAATGTGTACATAGGCTGTGGAAAAGTAGGTTAACTTCCGATAACATTTTTCACCAAGAAATTGTCTCGCATCAAACCTGTGATATTCTTGATGGTGATATTTCATATGCCTAAAGAAAGTGGCTAAAATGCAAGGTAATTTTGTACGTTTCTCAACTACTTTTATAAAAACAAAATATGATAGTTTAATTATATTATGTGATATTTATTAATTTTTTTAATGACTTATTCTGAAATATTATTTGTTTTTTTCATTTAAAAGAACCAATTATTTTGTTATCCACATGATAACAATGAATTACTCTCTACAAATGACAGCTATTTTAATTTATATATTTTTTATTATTTGTACATTATTCTGTATATTCCACTCACTTAATTATACTACTATAAAATACTATTGTCATTTGGTTATTGAAAATATTCTTTATTACTAAAATACGCAATGCGTACTAGATTCTAACTGATCAACTCATTCTCCAATATAGTTGTTATTATTAAAAATTACAGCAATTTAGTTCTGTTATGTTAAATTTCATATGATTTTTAAAATAGATTTTACAAAATGTTATTTAACTATTTTATTAAAATTGGACAACACTTCTTCTGTATATTGTAAAAAAAATGTAAAATCCCTAAAATGTAATGTTAATCTTGTATGAATGTATTTTCTCTAAAAATTTTACACTATCTTATATACTATAGTCAATTTTTTTTTGTACCTTTTTCCAATACTGACGTGCATTGGTTAGTGACATTGTTTTTTACTATTAAAATACACAATGATTAATGTATTCTATATAATAGGTTCATTATCCACATTAGTTTCTATCTTGTAATTAAACATAATTACTATAATGATTGCATATATATTACTTTAAACTATTCTCAAATAATATTCCACAATTTTCTATATTTTATAGTCACAGATCATTAGAGACATATATACATGATCTCCTTGAAATAGACCATATTTTACAATGAAATGATAGTTCTCATTAGTTTTATCTTCCTATGTTAGTTCCATATTTGTAAATTCATTCTCATCCTAATCATTTAGTTGTATAAGAACAGAATTAATATAGAGATATACTTCAATATTAACATAAAACATTATAGAGTATTCTTACCGAATGATATAAACATGTAATGGGTGTCATTTTGTCTTCATTGCCTTATGATTATGGGGGTTTCTTCATCTTGAATGGATATGGATGCACATGTAAAACAATCTTTGGTAAAAAAAACTAACATCATTTCTATGATTAGAGGGAACTATTTTTCAAGCCGTTTTATCAAGTGGAATAACATCATTACTACTTCTGGGTGGACGAACTGCACATTCTAAATTTTTATTCCAATCTTAATTACTGTTCATCCATTTTTCAATATTCAGAAAGGATGCTATGTTACGGAACATCTAAACTTCACAAATATGATTATTTTGGATGAGGAATCTATGGTTCATAAGTACAGATTATAGGTTGTAGACAATAATTTAAGTGATATAATATCCATAAAAATGTTAATACTCCGAATTTACCCTTCTGTGGTCTAACAGTTGTATTGGGGGAGATTTGAAGAAAATACTACAGGTAATACCTAGTGGTAACAAACATGGCATTGTATTTTAATGTATTAAATAATCATATCTATGGAAACACTGTCAAGTATTAAAATTAATAAGGCACCTGAGATTTCTTTCAACTACATCTATTGATGATTGAACTGTGGTCCTTGAGTTTTCAAAATGTATCTTGGATATTGGTGATGATATAGCTGTAGAACCTAATGACGGTGAAACACTCATTCAAATTCCTTCAACATATATCCATACGTACATTGAAAATAAAATGGATGGTATTTTTAACCAAACATATCATGTTTTTAGTGAAATAATACGGTGATGTCTCCTATCTATAAGAGTCTGTAATTTTAGCTCAACCCATGATGTTGTTTATCAAGTAAATGATTACATGTCGTCTCTCACAACCTCTAAAAAGAATGATTACTTTATATTTAATTAAATTTTAAATTCTTTTTTTGATACCTATAGGGTAGAAAACATATACACATTGGAGATGTTAAATGGTATCAACGTCTCTGGGTTGGCTACCCATAAAATTACATGTAATATTGTTGTCCCCGTTATGTTACTAAGAAATGTAGATCAATATGATTGTTTATTTAATGACTCCCATATGATTTTTACACAGTTAGACAATGATTTCATTGGAGAAAAAATTTTAAGTGGATGACATTTAGGGTATTCTTCATTAAGTCCAATGAAAATTTTGAAACACTCTGATGTTAGGTGGCCTATCAAATTACAGAAAAGGTAACATACTTTGATAGTTTCATATGAAATGAATTTTAAAAAAATTCAAAGGAAATCATTTCCTTATTCCGGGTTATATCATTCCAAGCCTTTGTTCAGTAATGGTTAATTATATGTGGCAGTTTCTATGGTTAGATCAGTCAATGATTTGAAAATATGAGTTCATCATAACACCAACACGTCTTCTGGTTACAAAAAAAATATTTTATACAATGAAATATTTGATAACCTATCATAGGTATCATATAAATTGAAATTTTTATTTTTTAATATGGTTTGGCCATAACATATGTGTAGTTTCAAGACTTTTTTAAAAGTATACTATATTTTTATTCAACACTAAATGTATGTGTACAAAGTAAAAGAAAATTTCCCTATCAAAAACCCCATTGAATGATATTAACCTAGAGGATGATGAATTGATAAGGAGTGATGTTTGTTTGCTAAACATGTGGTGATATTCATCTCCCAAATACACCAATTTTATCATATTTTTTGATCTAATACTTTGTGATAAAGTGGTTATCTTACGTTACATGATCAAATTTAGTTTTCTTCCTTATTTCTTTATTATGTTTTGTATATAATTCAATATATATATATATATATTATATCTATATGAACGCCCTCATCTGGTTTTTACATATTAACATATATGTGAACATACTATATTTATGTAACCAAGATTCACTGTAGGATAACTAAACATGAGATTATCTCCAAGTAAAAATATCATCGGCATTAAATACCATGCTATATGCTACTAAACATCTAAATAGATTTAATCCAATGATGTTACATGGAATATAGAAATACCTGTAGAATCATGTTCACATCCACGTCATGTTTTCATCAATGTGATAAAAAAATTCAACTGTTTAGTTTCAATTTTACTTTTTTCAATTCAATTACTCAAAGGAAGGTTCTTAAAGAATATTTAATAGGTATATTTATTTACCACTTTAATGTCCCACATCTCTGTATTTGATTTCAATAAAAAAAGATTACAGTATTTTATAATACATCCATAATGTCTTCAAAGTATGTTTTCATAAGACATAAAAGTTTAATAAATAATCCGACATTACATAAGACACATCTAGTGTAATTTATTGGCTATTCTGACCTTTGGATGCCGATTATTCTATCCGATGACAGGTCATCTATTTTTTTCTCTTACTTTATATGATTGCAAAAAACAATATTTAGCTATACTATTAATTACTTTCCTTACAGAGGGATGTATCTAATCTATAGCTTATGGGGATAATTTTTAAATGAAATGATGCATTATTTTAAAAATAAAAATGTCTCATTAACCATTATGATATTATATCTTTTCAAGGGGATGTGACTGAGCATCGTGGTTTCTATCTATAGGGATACTAATTTCTCTTTGTAGTTCTATATTCTTTTAATTTTTTGCATTGAATGTATAGTAACTATAAATAATTTATATGATTTCAAACTTCTTTTAGCCTCTGTTAATTTATAGTAATACTATTAATTCTACAAAAAAAATATAACACAGATTTCCCAAAAAGAGACAACTTCTCAAGCAAGTGAAATTTTAATAATTATAACTTCTGTAATTTTACATACATTTCTCTTTACATTAAAAATGTAATTACCACATGTTTTTATTATTTATTTCCAGGTATCTTATTCTATATTTACTAGGATTGGGTTGCTAATAGCACAACAGTTTCATTGTACACCACCAACAAGTGGTAACCCCTCTATCGAAGTACTGTATTGGAAAAACAAGAAAACAATTTCAGATAGGAAAAGCACTTATGTGGTAAGTAATTTTTCCATTTTTTTTTTTGAAATTCACTATCTAGTATTATGAACTGTTCAGTTTTCTCCTAATTTAATGACTATAATATTATGTACTAAATCTATTGTATCCTATACGGTTCTAAAATGCAGAAAAAATAAAAAAAATCATAGCACCCACAATTGGTTTTATGAATCATGGAACTCTTGAATGAAGAAACTACACATTTTAAAGGAAAAAACATGGCGACACAATTGAAAATTATCTCCCAATAGAACTATTCCTAGTTTACCTTCATTAAGACTTTTTAATTTCATACTATAACTTTGTTACTTTCCAACTAATAAATCACAATACTTATTATCACAAACAGGGTGATCATAATTTTAAATACAACATATTTAGGATGCCATTGATGGTTAAAAATAAGACCAAATCATTTCCTGTAGATTTATTTGAAAAATAGGTCATGAAATTCATACATAAAAACACTGTAGAGTTGAGAGCTGGTTTGATAAAGGTAAACCCAACATCTTATATAATGTCAATAGAATTTTAAAAAATTATTCCGAAATTTTTTTATTTCTTGATAATTAATATTATGACAAGTATAGTTTTCCTCCAAAACTAAACATTTTCAAATCAAAGATAGTGTTTTTATCAATTCATGTATCAAATTACAATATCCCAAACCGACATCATGATTTTGAGAAAAACAACTACAATGTATTATTTATTATTGTTAATGAAAAGTACATCAACAACTTTACTGACTGCTTCGAACATAATCATGTAATAATAAATAGATATTTCAAAATTCATTTAAAATTTTAAATTACAAAACATTAATTTTTTTATATTTTACAATTGAGTAACATCAAAGAGTAGGTATTTATAAGAATATAGTGGAATTGAGTATATAAAGGTTTAATTTATTTCCAATTTAATTTTATAACCTATAAAAATCACTTGAAATTCATATTCCTTTAAACATTTCCAGGTCGGATCCTTAGTGTGTTATCTCTTATCATGTATGTTCAAACATTTTCACAGGATTATTCACATCTACCTCAGATATTTCAACAACCCGGGTATATAATAGTAATCTTCTGTTGCTAAATTATTATTTCCAATAACACAAAAATTCATACATTAATTATAGGTATTTATTATATTGTTTATATTTCAAACATAAATTTATTTAAATCATCAAATATCAACTGATAAAAATCTGATATGTTCTTTATTGATATCAACATCCACATATAGCTTCAAATTCTTCTAAAAACATTCTATATGTTGAAAATACTGTCAAATAATTTTGATACTGAGGATGGGGTGGAACATAATCTTGTGATATGTCAAGAAACATTGACAAAAAAAGTAATTTTTGATAACTACATAGCTGAAAAAGAAACATTTAATTAATAACACTGAAAATTCAGACTGTTTTATTATTCTTCAATTTCATGATAATAATAAAATTTGGCTATTTTATTTGTTTTTCATTTCTATTTTTATAAATCATCATTATATGAAAATGTATTGGAGTCTTTATAGTACACAAACCTTATTTCAAAATTATTACTTCTCATCATTTAATTTTTGTGTGTTATTTACATACCAAAATCATTTTACACGTCATTTACCTAGTTATCTCTAGGATCATGTTTCATTTTTTATCAAGAAATTTTTTTTCTACAGAACTTTCTTAGTTTATGTCCATACATTATTTTAGGTTTTTCACACACCGTACTGGATCCGCTACTTCTATAAATCCATTGAATTTGAAGCCAAAACAGAATAACCCCTCCACTATGTTAAACATGTCTAGGAAAATTTCACTTATAATCTCTAGATTTATAAAATGTTTTTCTATAATTTGTTCAACATTATTAGAAATATATTATTTCACATAATTTCTAGAGACAAGAACAATAACAAATTAAAGCCCCCTTATTGATATGTTCTGTCATCCAGGGCCAATCCTTGATTCAACATGATGTTAAAATAACCCAAAATCATGAATCATTGAAGGGCCTACCAAATTCTAATATATTCATAGATATTGTTAAGTAATATTATATTCATTTATCTTCTCATACCACATAAATTTTAATAGGATAAAAAATCCACACAATGACATAATGTAAGGGGCTGACATTTATCTAACAACCTGAATTTTCTTTTGGTGGATGTTTTCTTATAGGTAGCTAATATAGTCTATTTTGTAACTGTTGTTGTGGAAGGTAGTTATTGTAGTGAATGGTTGACCTAAAGTGTTAAATACATATTTTATATGGTGTTCCATATGGATTCGTTGACACTGTAATATAAGGAGTCCCCTTTTTTATACATTTAAGGGCTTGATGACTTGTTTTCTAGACAACATCACTATTATGTATTTCAAAAATTAACATTTTCCAGTTCCTTGTGTAGAGTCACCATTCTGTATGTTTT
The DNA here is from genome assembly GCA_963277665.1 of Viscum album. NCBI lineage: Eukaryota > Viridiplantae > Streptophyta > Magnoliopsida > Santalales > Viscaceae > Viscum > Viscum album. The sequence continues at coordinate 1,078,879 of CAUJRU010000207.1, forward strand.
TTCAAAAATATTAAATTTCTCATTCCTTCTATTCAGATATGGTAATTACTATTTCCTCTTTTTCACACATAAAATACTACTTTGTGGAAAACAATGAAGTGATAAAAATTTATATTACTGAACATGGACTTGTTAATCCATGCCTATAAGGACTCCATGATTATCATATTTAAATATTCATTATTATTAAATTATCATTTTAAATGTTGTTGTATCTATAGAATATAAATGGGGAAATTGTTTCAAGATGATTAATTATTTTAAGATAACGTTTTGATTTGATAACTATATAACTTCAACTTGATAAAAATATTTTACAATTATTAACATAAAACATATGCTGCAAGTACTGAATATGTTTTTATCATTCTGTATTAAAATTACTCATTTTTATATTTTTAATTTTTTCTTATTTCATCCACTATCATTTATTTTATTTATCTTTCACTTTCTCTATCACTGCATGCATTACTTTTTTTTTTGAATTTTGTTGAAACCGAATTAAAATCTCTATCCTAAAAAATTAGAAAATCCATTACATGTAATTTATCATTTCCTTATTCAATTATATTAATGGTGTGTCCATATTCTATATACTTGTATTCTATTATTATAAGGCCCCAGCCTTAAACCTTACTTAATCTTGAGTTATTACAAGATTACACATTGAGGATCTTTTCAGGTTTAGAGTTTTAGAGAATTAGATCATAAAACTTTCATTACATTCCACATATAAACAAAGTGGTTACATAAAGATAGTATTCTTCATTCCCATCAATGGAAACATATTTAAAATAAAAAATGGATTCTTTCTTGACACATCGTTGACTCTATCATCTTATCATGTACCATTCCTGTGACCTGTGAAAAATATTTCAAAAACATGGGATGAGCATAAAAACTCAGTATGGGTTATAAAAAAAACATGGAAAGGAAACATGAGTAGATATATACCTAAGAATGAAATCATACTTTACCCATAAAACATAGGCACTTTAACATACCTCATAAAATCATGAATAAATCGTAGAAATCATAATACATAAAGGTAACTTGAGGCATTCATAACATTCTTACGTAGGGAGTAACCCTCTTGGTTACGTTTGGAATGCCCATCACAGTATATTCCCTAAATCTCTTCGGAGAAACCTTAACATTTCACTCCTTCGCGTTACCCAATGCATTGGAGAGCTATATCGGGATCACCCTCCCTTAGTTTATCACGAAACCACCCATCTTCATAATAATGCCCAAGAACCATAACATAATCGTATCACATAAAACATGCATAAAGGAAACATAACATTTCCACATTTCAATCACAAGATATCAATACAACACAAAAAACATTGTGAAAACCATTTTCAATACAAAAATAAAAGAAAAGTAAAACATGGTATTTATTTTTCTTTTAAAAAGAAGGTATGGCTTGTAGAGGAAGCCGAAACTCAAATAACGGTCACGACGGCAGAGAAGTCATTGTAGCCGCATATGTACGAAAAAAACATTCCCTTTTGTCATTTAGTAAACGATTCGTATAAAAAATATTCCTTTTGAATAAACGTAAAAATCAAATGGGTTTATACACCGTATAAAAGAAAGTTGTGTATAAAATAAAATATGCCTCAATGAAAGGAGATTGATACGAAGTCCCATACCTCGTATCCGACTTGACCCGACCGTTCTTTAATCTCCTGAATAATAAACTTGAGTTAATCTCTACTTGCTTATGAACCTTTTTCAAGTTCATTATTCCTTTTATACCATGTTATGAACATCATGTAATCATTTAAGTTAATAATGTTCATTTTGTCGTTATTTGGTTCTTAAGTCAAAAATAGACTTCTTACACTTACATGTTGTTAATTTGGTCAACGGTTCGTTATATCCAGAATTATATTAATTATTTGGATAACATATATATCATATATATTCATCATATACATGTATTTATAATATTACATCACATTCAGTGGTAAGAAATGAAATGCACCGTTCATGGAGATGGTAAGCCGTACGTACGCATGAACGCTACTTCCATTTCTATTTCGTATTTTATAGAATGGAATCATAATGATATAAGAGTATATTATAATTCCAGTATAATAACATATATAATATCATTAACTTTATCCTTTACACATCCAACATATGGTATTAACGAATCAAATCACTTTCAGGGGGTGGTAGTCCGCACTTCCTAAAATGAAGATATCGTGTTTACCCATAATGGGAACCATAAAGGTATGGCCAAAATGAAAAAAACAGAAGCTTAAGGAAAACATAAACATATTATATATCATATATAAAAATCGTGACATCATAATGTCCACCTTTGAAGGTGTTAAATGAGTATTTAACAATCATCGTTTCGGGAGGCAGAATTTCGCCATCCACGGAAACCGTATGTTCTTTAACCATTTGATGTAGTTGTGTGAGAGTGTATCTAAAATAAATCTTATAAAAACATCCTAGTATAATTAAGATACTGCTGTTGTTACAAAATAAGAAAATAAAAAGATTTCAGGGGGTTGGAGAAACAAAATAAAACAAATGAACATGAGAGGATGAATTACCTTTAAAAGTGTAACTCCTTTTGATTTGAGCCTAAAGGATTCCTTTGAAAGGATTCTGCCCAAAGGGAATCCTCTAGGATGAGGAGAGGGATGTGGAGAGAGTAAATGGGCAGGGTTTGGAAGAGCCAAAGGCTTCAGGAGTGTGTGAAATGAGGTAGAGGTGGGGGCCTTTTATAAGAGGAGAGGAGGGGCACTTTTGGAAAGTAAAGAAATATTACTTTATTTGAAAATGTGTTTCGGTTTTAAAAGGTAACACATTGATATAATTAGTGGATAAGGTGATAAGGGTTTGGAATACACTCATCCAATTGGTTTTGGACATGTGTAGGTCATAGATTTTACATTATCTTTCCATTTTATTTAAATCACCAAATAATGATGTCATCGTTGCATCATTCTTATGTCGTAAATAATTTAATTTATTTAATGTCTAAAAATTATACAAAAAAAAACTATGATGTAGGAAATCTTTTTAGCTATCCAAGGACTATTTATAATCAAAAATCTGATCTTTATAACCCCATGTAAAAATTGTTTTTGTAAAACATATTATGTTTGTGTCATTTTTTCTTTTAAATTAAATAAAAAGTTGTTTATGTCATTTCCCAACCAAAGTGGATCCATGGGGTCCCCAAGTTGACCCATGGCTTGACTTGGTCGGCCATGACACAAACAATGAGGGTAGGACATGTGTCAAGCTCATCATATTTTATTAAAGCATTATTTTTACCTTAAACTACACTAATTACCACTAATCGCGATTAAAAACTTAATAAGTTACTATTCACCAAAAAATTATTATAATATCATTGAACCGCATTTTACTTCTTAATGACAACCATGTATGTCGTATTTTTGTTATTAAAAACACAATGATGGAAAAATTTCATTTAAACGGAAAATCAGTCTTTATAAGTACCACTTAGTGGTTTCACTATTCATCAAAAATTGAATTTTGTCAGAAAATTACCAAAAATTCACCCTAAGCTATATTTGATATTAAGAATTCAAAAATGAAGTCTATTTTACAAAATTAAAAACATATAAGTCACATTAATTAATTTAATAATTAATTCCCGCTGTCAGAGAAAATAGCGTGTTTTTATGAAACAATAAGTATCAAAAGATTGACACTAGTTTAAGTCCAATTTCAAAGTGAAATTGATTCCAATGACCACAATTGGATTAAATGGTAAAAAGATATTCATATTACACATTAAGAAAAATTCAAAAGATAATCTAATCATATAAATAAATTAGATTAAAAATCAGTTTTGATGTAAAATGCAGTATTTTTCACTATTCATTAAAAAATGAACATTGTCAGAAAAATACAAAAAATTCACAGAAAGTAAATTTTTATGTCCCAATCATAAAGAATAAGTTTATTTTGAAAAACATAGTTTATAAAATTGTCAAAAGATAGATTTAAAAAGGGTTTTCCATCATAAGGTAGTAAAACAATCTTTTAAGAATATTAGTGTATTCCATGCTTAAGATTGGATTTATTTTCATTTTAAGCCTATAAAACACTATCTTAATCATTAATATACATAGATAAAAATATCTATTATTCATTACTTACTTGGGATGTTACATCCTTCCCCCCTATAGAAAATTGTGTCCCCGCAATTTATTTACTTATCGAATAAATGGGGGTACTTATCCCTCATTGCATTTTCAGATTACCATGTTGCCTCTTCAATCATGTGGTTTTTTCCACAAAACCTTTACCTGGTGAATCACTTTATTCCATAAAACTTGCTCCCTGTGGTCAAGAATCTCGACCGGTTGTTCCTCATAAGATAGGTTCTCTTCCAGCTGAACTACCTCTGGACTCAAAACATGAGATGGATCTGGCATATACTTTCTCAACATCGAAACGTGAAAAACATTGTGTACCTGAGATAAACTCGGAGGTAAAGCCACTCGATATGCAACTGATCCAACTCTCTCCAGAATTTCGTGTGGTGCAACGAACCTTGGACTCAACTTTCCTTTCTTACCAAATCTCATCACACTTTTCCAAGGAGAAACCTTGAGAAAAACATGATCACCTACCTCGAAAGATAGATCCTTTCTCTGGTTATCCGCATAACTCTTCTGCCTGCTCTAAGCTGTTCTCATGTGTTTCTGAATCAGCTGAACTTTTTCTGCCATCTCTTCTACCAATTCTGGTCCCATCAACTTCCTTTCACCCACTTCATCCCAGAAAGCTGGATTTCGACACCGCTTCCCATATAATGCCTGAAATGGTGCCATATGTATACTGGAATGAAAACTGTTATTATATGAAAACTCAACCAAAGAAAGATGTTGGTCCCAACTTCCCTGATAATCCATAGAACAAGCTCGTAGCATATTCTCCAATGTCTGAATTGTTCGTTCTGACTGCCCATCTGATTGAGGATGAAAAGCTGTACTAAAATTTAATTCAATACCCAACGACTTCTGAAGGCCTTTCCAAAAGTTAGAAGTAAACCTAGGATCACAATCCTATACAATGGAGAGAAGAACTCCATGTAACCTGATTATCTCTTTAATATTCAATCGGGAAAGTTGATCAAGAGAGAAAGTATCTCGTATAGAAAGGAAATGAGCAGATTTGGTCAAGCGATCAACAATAACCCAGATTGCATTATTACCTCGAGATGTCTTCGGTAATCCAACAAAAAGGTCCATGGATATATTCTACCATTTCCACTCTGGCACTGGTAAAGGCTGAAGCATCCCTTTCGGTAACTGCCACTCTGCTTTAACCTGTTGACATGTCAAACACTTCACAGTAAAATCAGCAATGTCTCTTTTCATTCCATCCCACCAGTAATACTCCCGCAGATCTCTATACATCTTAGTACTTCCTGGATGAACTGAAAACGGAGAATTAGGAGCTTCACATAACAACTCTCTCTTCAACTGTGAATCACAAGGCACACACAATCTCTTCCCAAATCTCAAAACACAATCATTATCAATGTTGAATTCAGGAAACTTACCTTTCTGAACCAGCTCTACCTTTTTTTGCAACTCACTGTCTTTCTTCTGTGCTTGATTGATTCTATCTGATAGAGATGATCTCACTGATACCTGAAACAAAACAGAAGGACTTCCTGCACCAAAAACTTCTATGCCAAAGTTCATCAAATCCTTAACCAAAGGATCACATTCCAAACGCAACATTGTTAATAAACCATTACTTTTTTGACTCAAAGCATCATCCACTTTATTTTCTTTTCCTGGATGGTAATGAATTGTACAATCATAAACCTTGATTAATTCTTGCCATCTCATTTGACTCATGTTCAATTCTTTCTAAGTGAATATATACTTTAAACTTTTGTGATCGGTATATATTTCACACTTTACTCCATACAAATGATGCCTCCAAATTTTTAAAGCAAAAACAACAGCAGCTAATTCCAAATCATGTGTAGGGTAATTTACCTCATGAGTTTTCAACTTTCGTGAAGCATAAGTAATTACCTGATCATTCTGCATTAGGACGCAACCAAGTCCTTTCAATGAAGCATCACTGTATATAACAAACTCACCATTCCTGGAAGGTAGTTCCAAAACTGGAGCATTCACCAATCTTCTTTTCAATTCCTGAAAACAATCATCACATTCTTTTGTCCAGATAAACTTAACACCCTTCCGAGTTAGCTTAGTCATTGGACTAGATAACCGTGAAAAATTTCTAACAAACCTTCGGTAATAGCCCGCCAAACCAAGGAAGCTACGAATCTCGGTTACATTTGTGGGTCTTGGCCATTCTTCCACAACTTTTGTTTTTGCAGGATCAACAGTTATTCCATCTTTAGAAACAATGTGACCAAGGAAAGAAATTTGATGCAACCAAAACTCACACTTGTTGAATTTCCCATACATTTTCTTTTCATTTAAGGTTTGCAAGATAACCCTTAAATGTATTTCATGCTCCTCTTTACTTTTAGAAAACACCAAAATATCATCAATGAAAACCACCACAAACTTATCCAAGAACTCATGGAAAATTATATTCATTAAGTCCATGAATACAGCAGGTGCATTGGTTTGCCCAAAAGGCATTACTACAAATTCATAATGGCCATATCTCGTACGGAACGCGGTCTTAGGAATATCTTCCTCCTTTACCTTCAGTTGATGGTACCCCGATCTCAGGTCAATCTTTGAAAAAAACTGAGCTCCCTGGAGCTGATCAAACAAATCATCGATATGAGGCAAAGGATATTTGTTCTTAATAGTGATATTATTCAAGGCTCTATAATCAATTCAAAGTCTCATAGAACCATCTTTCTTTTTAACAAATAAAACAGGAGAACCCCATGGTGATGTGCTAGGTCTAATGAAACCTTTCTCTAATAAATCTTGCAATTGCTCCTTTAACTCTAAAAGTTAAATTTGTGCCATTCGATAAGGGGGTTTTGAAATTGGCTTAGCATCAGGAACTAAGTCAACAGTAAACGAAACTTCCCGATCTGGTATTATTCCAGGAAACTCATCAAGAAAAACATCAGGATACTCATTTACCACTGGCACATCATTAATCTGAACAGTTCCTTTATTTTCAATGACGTGTTCAAGGTAACATTCATTTCCATCTTTTACAAGTTTCTCGTCCTCTTGATATGTTATCAAAAGTAAGGGTTCATTCCTGTAAACAAACTGAAATTCTTTCTGAAAATAAACTTCTTTAGCTCTACAGTCAATCTTAGCATGGTAAATAGAGATCCAATCCATACCCAAGATAACATCGAACTCTACTAGAGGTAGAACAATAAGGTTTGCAAGTAGGTTCTTTACAGAGATAAGGATAGGAAGATTTTTATAAATTCTTTTTACCTCAACATTTCTCCCAGGTGTATTTACCAAAATTTCCGGAGTCATTTCTTGAGATGGTATACCCATTTTACTATAAAAGGTTTCAGAGATGAAAGAATGTGTAGACCCCGAATCAAACAACACACTGGCATAATCTGAAAAAACAAACAAAGTACCTGATACAACTTCATTTGATGGCCCGACATCTGCTGAAGTAGTTGCAAAGGATTTCACCACCCCTTTCTGCTTGTAGTCTAACTGCTTCCCATCACTCAAGCTCTTTGTCGGAAACTCGTTTTCATAGTGACCCATCTCATTGCACTTATAACATTTCACTAACTGTAAATCAAATTTGTACTTACCTTCACCTTGATCCTTTTCAGTAAAATCACGAGCCTTATGTCCCATCTTACCACATCAGTAGCACTTTCCAGAATTCAGAAGACATTCCCCAGCATGCCTTTTTCCACATTTATCACAAACTGGAAACTTAGTTCTCTTACCATCAGACTTTTTTGAAGAATTCTTACCTTTCTCATCCCACCTCGGTCTCTTCTTCTTCTGGTTGTTATAGAACACTTGATCATCAGAAAACTCCATTTCCACCTTCCCAGCACATCGAACAAGCTTTTCATAACTTTTAAACTCATGAGAAGCTAATGCCCTTCGATATTTTGGATTTAATCCTGAGTAAAAACGATTGATTTTACTATCTAGGTCTCAGATAAAATTTGGAGCATACCTTTCCAATCGAGTGAACCTTTCTTCATAGGTAGCCACTGAGTCTTCCTCTTGCCTCAATTCCAAGAATTGTTTTTCCATCCTAAGTCGAACAGCCTTAGGAAAATACTTCTCAAGAAACATACCTTTAAATTCATCCCAGTCAAGAGCATCAATCTCATCAGCGTCCCTGATATTTTTAACCATATACCACCACTGATCTGCTTCACCCTCCAAACAGTAAATAGCAAGACTAACCTTTTGATTGTCTGAACACCCCATGACATCAAAAATATTCTCTAGTGCTTTAATCCACCCTTCAGCTAGCACAAGGTCAGATGATCCTCTGAATGATGGTGGATGTTGCCTCATAAAATGTTCCACCACTGACATGTTCCTCTACGGTTGATCTGACTGATCTCGTGCATGGATACCACCACCATTTATCGCTTGAGTCAACTGCGCCATTACTGCAACAAACTGTTCAGTTCCAATTCCGACCATTTCTAGATTCGGATTCGGAAGGTTATTTCCTTCTGTATGCCTTCTTAGCACTGCTTCCCTGTTTCCTCTGCGGAAAACCATTCTGAACAAATATGTCTTAGATGAAGCAAAATGGTAATCTTCAAATGCTATATCATTTCCCAAAAAAAATTTTGGATAATAATTTAATAGAATTCTAACTCCTAAAGTTATACAAACTGACCTCTGATACCAACTATAAGGCCCCAGCCTTAAACCTTACTTAATCTTGAGTTATTACAAGATTACACATTGAGGATCTTTTCGGGTTTAGAGTTTTAGAGAATTAGATCATAAAACATGCATTACATTCCACATATAAACAAAGTGGTTACATAAAGATAGTATTCTTCCTTCCCATCAATGGAAACATATTTAAAATAAAACATGGATTCTTTCTTGAAACATCCTTAACTCTATCATCTTATCATGTACCTTTCCCGTGACCTGTGAAAAACATTTCAAAAACTTGGGATGAGCATAAAAACTCAGTATGGGTTATAAAAAAACATGGAAAGGAAACATGAGTTCATATATACATAATAATGAAATCATACATTACCCATAAAACATAGTCACTTTAACATACCTCATAAAATCATGAATAAATCATAGAAATCACAAGACATAAAGGTAACTTGAGGCATTCATAACATTCTTACGTAGGGAGTAACCCTCTTGGTTACGTTTGGAATACCCATCACAGTATATTCCATAAATCTCTTCGGAGAAACCTTAACGTTTCACTCCTTTGCGTTACCCAATTCATTGGAGAGCTATATCAGGCTCACCCGCCCTTAGTTTATCACAAAACCACTCTTCTTCATAATAATTCCCAAGAACCATAACATAATCGTATCACATAAAACATGCATAAAGGAAACATAAAATTTCCACATTTCAATCACAAGATATCAATACAACACAAAAAACATTGTGAAAACCATTTTCAATACAAAAATAAAAGAAAAGTAAAACATGGTATTTATTTTTCTTTTAAAAAGAAGGTATGGCTTTTAGAGGAAGCCAAAACTCAAATAACGGTCACGACGGCGGAGAAGTCATTGTCGCCGCATACGTACGACAAAAACATTTCCTTTTGTCATTTAGTAAACTCTTTGTATAAAAAAGATTCATTTTGAATAAACGTAAAAGTCAAATGGGTTTATACACCGTATAAAAGAAAGTTGTGTATAAAATAAAATATGCCTCAATGAAAGGAGATTGAGACGAAGTCCCATACCTCGTATCTGACTTGACCCGACCGTTCTTTAATCTCCTGAATAATAAACTTGAGTTAATCTCTACTTTCTTATGAACCTTTTTCAAGTTAATTATTCCTTTTATACCATGTTATGAACATCATGTAATCATTTAAGTTAATAATGTTCATTTTGTCGGTATTTGGTTCTTAAGTCAAAAATAGACTTCTTACACTTACATGTTGTTAATTTGGTCAAAGGTTCGTTATATACAGAATGATATTAATTATTTGTATAACATATATATCATATATATTCATCATATACATGTATTTATAATATTACATCACATTCAGAGGTAAGAAATGAAATGCACCATTCATGGAGACGGTAAGTCGTACGTACGCATGAACGCTACTTCCATTTCTATTTTGTATTTTCTGGAATGGAATCATAATGATATAAGATTATATTATAATTCCAGTATAATAACATATATAATATCATTAACTTTATCCTTTACACATCCCACATATGGTATTAACAAATAAAATCACTTTCAGGGGGCGGTAGTCCGCACTTCCTAAAATGAAGATATTGTGTTTACCCATAATGGGAAACATAAAGGTATTCCCAAAATGAAAAAAACAGAAGCTTAAGGAAAAAATAAACATATTATATATCATATATAAAAATAGAGACATCAAAATGGCCACCTTTGAAGGTGTTAAATGAGTATTGAACAGTCATCGTTTCAGGAGGCAGAATTTCGCCATCCACGGAAACCGTATGTTCTTTAACCATTTGGTGTAGTTGTGTGAGAGTTTAGCTCAAATAAATCTTATAAAAACATCCTAGTATATTGAATATACTTGTGTTGTTACAAAAGAAGAAAATAAAAAGAGTTTAGGGGGTTGGAGAAACAAAATAAAACAAATGAACATGAGAGGATGAATTGCCTTTAAAAGTGTAACTCCTTTTGATTTGAGCCTAAAGGCTTCCTTTGAAAGGATTCTTCCCAAAGGGAATCCTCTAGGGTGAGGAGAGGGATGTGTAGAGAGTAAATGGGAAGGGGTTGGCGGAGCCAAAGGCTTGAGGAGTGTGTTAAATGAGGTAGAGGTGGGGGCCTTTTATAAGAGGAGAGGAGGGGCACTTTTGGAAAGTAAAGAAATATTACTTTATTTGAAAATGTGTTTCTGTTTTAAAAGGACCCACATTGATATCATTCGTGGATAAGGTGATAAGGGTTCCAAATCCACTCATCCAATTGGTTTTGGACATGTGTAGTTCATAGATTTTACATTATCTTTCCATTTTATTTAAATCGTCAAATAATGATGTCGTCGCTGCATCATTATTATGTCGTAAATAATTTAATTTATTTAATGTCTAAAAATTATAAAAAAATACTATGATGTAGGAAATAGTTTTAGATTTCCAATGAATATTTATAATCAAAAATATGATCTGTATAACCCCATGTAAAAATTGATTTCGTAAAACATATTATGTTTGTGTCATTTTTACTTTTACATTAAATTAAAACGTTGTTTATGTCATTTCCCAACCAAAGTGGATCCATCAGGTCCCCAAGTTGACCCATGGCTTGTCTTGGTCGGCCATGACACAACCAATAAGGGTAGGACATGTGTCAGGCTCATCTTATTTTATTAAATCATTATTTTTACCTTAAACTACACTAATTACCACTAATCGCGATTAAGAACTTAATAAGTTACTATTGACCAAAAAATTATTATAATCTCATTGAACCACATTTTACTTCTTAATGACAATCATGTATGTTGGTTTTTTGAAATTCAAAACACAATGATGGAAAAATTTCATTTAAACGGAAAATCAGTCTTTATAAGTACCACTTAGTGGTTTCATTATTCATCAAAAATTGAAGTTTTTCAGAAAATTACCAAAAATTCACCCAAAGCTATATTTGATATTACGAATTCCAAAATGAAGTCTATTTTACAAAATTCAAAACATATTAGTCACATTAATTAATTTAATAATTAATTCCCGCTTTCAGAGAAAATAGCGTGTTTTTATGAAACAATAAGTATCAAAAGATTGACACTAGTTTAAGTCCAATTTCAAAGTGAAATTGATTCCAATGACCACCAATGGATTAAATGGTAGAAATATATTCATATTACAAATTAATAACAATTAAAAATATAATCTATTCATATAAATAAATTATATTAAAAAGAAGTTTTGATGTAAAATGCAGTATTTTTCACTATTCATTAAAAATGAACATTGTCAGAAAAATACCAAAAATTCACACAAAGTAAATTTTGATGTCCCAATCATAAAGAATATGTTTATTTTGACAAACATAGTTTATAAAATTGTCAAATGATAGATTTAAAAAGGGTTTTCCATCATAAGGCAGTAAAACAATCTTTTAAGAATATTAGTGTATTTCATGCTTAAGATTGGATTTATTTTCATTTTAAGCCTCTAAAACACTATCTTAATCAATAATAGACATAGATAAAAATATCTATTATTCATTACATACTTGGGATGTTACAATAATCAGGCACCACAACTTTCTAATCTAAATTTATTAAACATTATTTTTCCTTATCAATATTTAAAAATACTTTAGTCTTATTAATAAATAAACAGTAATCAAATATATCATGCATACGCATGGGTGAGTACTATATTACTTGAATTTGAGTATTTCCATGTTGTTAAATTTCACTTCAATCATTAATTGAAAAATGACTTACATTATTTGTTAAATCGAATAATCTTTAACATCGAATACAACGACATCAATGCATGATATTTCAAGGATGGTTTCATCAAATCTCTTTCAAATTTTATCTAACACCTTGAATTTTTTTTAATAAATATATTTTTTCCTATAAAATATTTTCATCATCGGTTTAATAGGTAGTTTCAACAGTAGATTCTATACACATTATAAACTATTGTATACAATAATCCGAATTTATCACTTTCCTTTATCATTAATTTCGGTTCATGAATAACATGATTTTAACATATTTATCACCTTGAATCAAATTTAAAAACTTTTTAAATCCCTTTTCAAAAAAATAAGTGAAATTTTTTTTAAATGTTAAATGGAAGATTCAATATCATTTAACAATCATTGTATGCAAAATCCGCACATTTTATTTTGGGGGTGCATTATTACCCCATCACCCATCCTCTTTAAGAAATATATATCAAGCTAACAATTTACAACAAATAAAACCAAAATAATCTTTTTGGAACATAAAAATGTAAAAAAATTGAAACTATATAGATTACAAAAGTATTTCCAATCCAATGATTATATGATATGTGATTATGTGCATTCACCTCAATGGTACCATTTTTAAAGATTGCAAGGGATATTAGAAGAAAAATGTGGTCATATATTCATAGGATCCTTGCTCTGTCTTGTAGACCATTTTTCTCCCAGAACGCATGTTATGGATAAGAATCCCTACTTTTGTAAAGATTCCATAAAATTTATTTATGGAACACGAAACACCCAATGGTTCTACATCTAGATGAACCTACTTTCCAAACGTAGGCGCTCATTATGTTTGTTGACTTATGATACATAAGAACTCACATTGTTCGATAGGATGGGAAGTAGGAATCATTACATGCTTTATTGGGGTATTATTTCCAACTCTGGGACTCTCTTATATATTTAAGATATATTCATAAATCCTTATTAATTTTCCCAGAATATTGTAACTGTCCCTTAAGATTTTCAAATCAATTATTAGCATTATCAGAATCATAATCATTCGTTTGTATTTGAGGTTTCACATTCATGGGAATATTTGTAAGTAATTTATGTTCTTCGTCAATGGTATCCTCTTATATAATACTTATAGATTCTTCTTCCACTATTATTACGATGCATGTTTTAAGAAACTTAGTGGGGAACTATGGAATTTATGGTCATTCAGGTAAAAAAAGTTGTTTTGTTGTTGGGATCATACCCATAAATGATCTGCCTATGTATCCTCGTGAAAGGAATCTAATCCCTCATAGTTCAGTGCCACTGAATGGTAAACATTTTACCTTTTAATGTCATGTGGCAAGGAACTAACCATACAGTTTAATGTCATGTAGTAAAGAAATCTATGTGGAAGGTATCTAGTCCATTCTTTGTGTAGAACTTTTGAGTATCCACCCCATGGAACCTGGAATGGAATGAATTTACATGTTGGATAATTAAGTCTCACAGAGGTGTATATCTCTTTGAGAGAAATTGGTTTGGGCTTACTTCTAAAAAGGATTCCTTTGAAATAAGGTCCATCAGACATGTTTTAACTCATGTAAATGCATAGGGGACTTAATTCAGGTCCTATTAGTAAAGAGGATGGAAAAATTAATAGGATTATATTTGGTCTCTTAAGGAGGATGTTAGTTGATCTTGGTCCATGGGTGAAGGCTTCCTATATATCCAAATTAAGGTGCCAAACAGAGTTCTCATAGCTCAACAAGTTAGGTCGATTGTGTTGATATGTGATCATCACAAATCTTTAAACCCGCATGATTAATTATAGTTATAAGAAATAGAAGGATGTGAATGATTCAACAAACCACATGCTTTCTCATACACTTATGGAAGAGGTTAGGTCTACGGAAAAAAACCAGGATGATGGTAGAAGTTGGTGAAAATTAATGAACCGTTGAATGAGGAATCTTAGTGATGGTCATTAGGTCCAGCCTGAAAGGCTAGCAGCTTACTCCGGGATGTATTACCATAGATAGGTCCTAAGATACAAGGAGAATTCTCATTTGTTGAAGGGAAACATAATTTTAATCCTCACTCTCCCAAATGGTAACCAGAGGATTCAAGTCTCCATGATTTGAAGGGTAGAATAGAGTTATATCCCCAAAATCCAATAATGGGTATATTAAAACACTATATATAGGGTAAGGTTCCATGTGACGGTAGATATAAAGACCTACAGACACTCCAAGGATCCCCAATACCTTATAATACAGATGTGGGAAATCACTGACTATAGATATACAAACTCAAATTGGAGACATCGGATGTGTTTCTTCCAAAGGATTTGACATTTAATGTGGTTTTGGTGGATGCTTCAACATAGTCCCTTTTAGATAATGGGGACATCGAATGAGATAACCTATCATAAAAAGATTTAGATATTTTTCACATGGTGGTATGCATATTTCACAGGCATATATATGTGGCATAGGTCAACTATATAGGTGTTAATTGTAGTTGTACAATATAGGTGTTCCACGCACATCATAGGAATGATTGAAAAATGATTAACATAGGATAATTAAACCAATAAAATAAAAAAATTGATTATGGGAAGATAAAACTTGTATGATATGTAAATCTATGAATCATTGGCCTCCTTAGGTGACTTTGGAAGATCCCCATGTAGGACTTTAGGGAATAACACTTGTTTAGGTAGCATCTTCTTTATAATGAAGGTTCCTTAATCATGTGTTTTTATTTAAAACTCTAAATGTACTTAAATATTTCTTATCACATCAAATCATCACTTGTATCGTGTTTTATAGAGCTTCTTCAGTAAATTTTGGGAAACTAGGTGAAATAGATATGCAATGTGAGCTTCATGAGTTCTTCCAAAATTTTCAG
The DNA here is from genome assembly GCA_963277665.1 of Viscum album. Taxonomy (NCBI): domain Eukaryota; kingdom Viridiplantae; phylum Streptophyta; class Magnoliopsida; order Santalales; family Viscaceae; genus Viscum; species Viscum album. The sequence goes on from CAUJRU010000207.1 coordinate 1,094,364, forward strand.
TGCTCGAAATTGGGATGCCAAGGGTCCTTCTATATGCAAGGGTGGCTGATTGAAAAGAGTTTTACCGAATAGGTATTCAGTGTCATTCCATCGTTATGGTCCCCCGCATAGGGGTGTAGAAATTGTACTTTTTCACACGTCCTCTGTGTAGCTACACAATTTAGGTCCCCTATGGAGGGGCTAAACATTAGGCTGCATAATAAAAAACATGTTCTGGTCATCTGGTGCGCATGTGTACCATGTAGATCCTTTGAACTATATTTCATTATTATATTAAATTTCTATAATACATTATGATATCCAATGCGCTTCTTAAAAATCAATTTTCTTTGAAAATGAATGTCACCAAAGCCCCCCCCCCCTTCTTGAGGATTGGATCCAATTGGAAAAAGGGTCTAGTCTAGAAGAAAAATAATGGGGAAATTATTATAGATAATTAATATTGTACCATGAAGGTATGATATGTTGCATTGTCACATAGGTTAGAAGCATAGGTTGTTGTACTAGGCCAACAGTGTCTATAAATACCCTCAGTACTTTGTCATTTTAGTCAACCACGTTCTAATATTTTTGTTCTCATTACATAGCTCGTTCGTTCAACTCTCTAACATAGTTTCCATGAATATTTTAAAAGGTATACTGATTGGAGTGTGGGTTCTACACAGAGTTACTTTATCAATGAAGATGTATAGAAGGGATTTGTTAAAGGACCTCTACTTCTTACCCTGTCGAACGACCTGCGTGGGTGACCCCATTAAAGGAGATGTGTGGAACTCTGCCATTTACCCATTCATGAATTCCATTATGTTAAAATTTAAATTTTTAAAATTCAATATTCCAATTTAATGAGTAAAATATGGTAATTAATTTACTGTAAATGGCTTTCTTGATGACATCAACTAATGATACAACTTTTTTCCAAACCAAAATGATGAAAACCATTAGACTAGACAACAAATACGTGTTTGAGAGTATACTTCCTAATTTGGGGAATGACTTGATTCCCTACCAACACGAATATCCATGATTCCAATATTTTATTCTAGTTGGGAATGGGATTTTACAAGATACTAACATTCCCTCATATAAGAAATATTTTCTAAATAAACGATTTTTTCGTCACATCCACCATTATTGTATGAATATTTCTATGAAGGTTATGCATGTTCATGATGAAACAATCCCTATTGGATGAATATAACATAATAGTTGTTGTAATCATGATATGAGAGTTCATTTTGTAAATACGAGGCCACATGTCTATGATCCAACATTTCGTGGTTCCAAAATAGATCAATCCTAAGACTGGACAGAAACATGGGACCTTCATTCTATAAGAGGAATCAAAACTAAATGGATGTTGTAATTTTTGGTATGATGAACTTGTACATAGTTCAGGAAATAAATGATGGATATACACATTTATGATGTTGTCCGGATAGGAACAACATAAATTTACAAAAATGAATTCATTCCTAAATAATTGAACCAATGGGGTCCGCAAACAAATTCACTAGACTTGATGCACAATGAGGTTGGCATGCATTTATGGGATATATACAAAATATATAAGGCTCCCATTATTGGGGATATGTATGATGAATTTATTACACCAATAAAAACATTGGGTGATGCAAAAAGGATGCGACCATTGGCTCCTAAATTATTAAAAATGGCAATGAAATTACTAAAATAAAATAATGATTTTCGCACTTGGGTTGATATTCATGCAAGTGTGTGGATGGAATATTTTTTTAGAAATAATGAATGTGATTGGTACTACATGTGTATGTCCTACCATTTTCTCAACTACGAATAATTGTGGTGCTTCAGGAACATACTGGACCACATTGGAGAAAGGTGACTACAAGCATTGGGGTTATTAGAATAATTATGAGATTGATGAAAAGGTACACATATCCATATTCCTTTCCATGTATCTAAGAATTTATTTACTTCCAATATATTATATTTGTGGTGTTTTAAGTCTATGTTATTTTGTTATTGCATCCAAGTTTGTATATGGGAAATATATTGGGTTGGATACCCCTGTATTTGAAAGAAAATATAACATCTTGTTGCATTTATATATTGGGAATGCTCAATTTAGACATTTAGGACCATTTAATATATATAGTTGATGGATTATAGCACAATTGTTTCATATTCAGTGTTGAATTTGGTTAGAGTACCCATTGGTCAATTTACCCCATTTTGGAAAAAAAATTCTAGGATTCAGCCATTGAACTGGAAGCCTGATGAAGTTTTAAGGTCATTGAATGCATTAGGAGGATTCAGTTTCATTTGTTTAGTATCCCACATACTATAACATTTTATTATTATGGTATGAAAGAAAATTATGACCTGAGTTCTTATATGTTTTCATTTAGAGATATCTTACTATCAACCTTGATTTATGGTCAAATAATATATGAGTCTTACATCTCTTATTGGTTTTATAACTAGTTCAAATGTATTAAAAAATAAAGAACTATTCCTCCCACATATTCTAGGCATGTGAAGAATCCAATGGTAACCTAACAGTTATGGATTGTGAAGGCTTTAGATAAATATAAAATGAAAATTATGCTACCTGTATCAGATGAAACAATTGGATTAGAAGATGGATATGAAAAATCATCACCATCTTTATACCCTTATGTTGATTTAACAAAAGTAATAAATCATGCAGTAGTCAAAACATCTATTATTCATTGAAATAATTTTAAATGTTCTAAATACATTGATGATTCAGATGCATCAGAAGCCTCAAAACCATAAATACATTCTCACAGAAAATCCACCAAGAGGACCAAGGCCATGGAAACAACTCCTCTAGAACCGATGAGATCTAGACTGCATTATCAAAAAGAGTTTACCATCCCATATTATGATTCATATGATGAATAAAGATGGTTTGAATAGGCCTTCCACATAGAGGGTGTTGTGTTTTCTCTACAACCAACTATATCAAATCTGAATTATGAGAAGCCTTTACCTGTCCAGTATTGGAAAGGCATGACATGTGAACTCAGGGATACATGGGAATGTCTCTAATTTAGTCTATGAATATTAGATTTTGGTAATATTAGAGAACCTATTGATTGTATTTCAGATAGTAATATGGTTGAAGTATAAGATAATATCGTGTAGCTAGAAACCATCATATATGAAATTGTTGAACAATACCTAGCTTCAAAACAAGTATCTGACATGATGGATTGAGGATATGTGAAGGGTTAAATTTCACCCTGAAGTTTAATGGGATATTAATGTTAAAACTGGGAATGTATTTACGTTTTCTTCTGTTTCAATCATAATTCATCATCCACCATCATTAATCTTTATGGGATTTCATTTTGTAACTGGAAATTATGGATTTAAAATTAGGAAAGGTTCCTGATTCTTCAAAATATGGACCCAAAAACACCCTCATTAAAATTAGGAAAGGTTCCTGATTCATCAAAATATGGAACCACAAAATATGGACCCACAAACACCCTCGATGATATAATATCCATAAAAATGTTAATGCTCCTCTACTAATAAGAGTATTTCAATCTCTCCATTGTCTTATGAAATGAAACACAAGAGAGATTTGAGATTTATTAGAGGTGTATATAAAAAAAGTGAGTATTTTCACTATCCTATAGTATTACAACATTCTTCATACATCTTGGTGACCATGTTCATCTTTTCACTGTATCTGCATCACTTTCCTCTCTAAATGGTTTTTAAAACTGGCCCTTCAAGGATAGAGAAGGAAAATCCAGGAGAAGTAAAAATTCTTATTAACGAATCTATTTCCTAAATCGATGATGTATTAAGGTATGTTTTTACATCCTCTCCTATTTCTACAGAGAGAAAAAAGAGTCATAATAAAATCAGGTGCATTTCTTCTAGGTGTCACATGTTATTTCTAATATTATTTTCTCAATAATATTTCAGATATATTTCATGTCCCAAAGGATTATTTTACAATCAATGCCGATATAATTATTCCTCAAAAAGGAATGAGTTAGGATCTAAGGAAATCTGAGGAAGGTACTGGTACAGATCAAGATTCAACAAGACCTAATTACATTTCACTAGTTAATGATCTAGTGGAAGATAATGTTAGAAGATCCAATTGGTCATTGACGAACATTTTTTGATACCCTAAATAGTAAGGATGCTATAAAATATAAATCCAAGTACGAAAAGATGAAAAATGATCTTTATCCAAACATTAATATTCTTGGTTCCATCATGCTGTTTGGGGATTTCAATGAGTAACTGAAAGGATGTATGTTATCATTCATTCATTTTCCATACATAATTGTTCTTTTATCCAGTATTTCTTATCAATGCTCAATTTATACAACTTTTTCTACATATAATGTCACAATGAACCATCAAGAATGGGAAATCCAACTTTATCCTGCTACCAGTGACGTTGAATAGATACCTACTAAAAATCCAATGTTGGAAGATGTTTCAAAGTCTATGGTTATGGTGACTAGGAAATATCAAGGGAATGACCCTAATTAAGAATTAATTACTCAAACTACTGAAGCTGAGAATACTATGGAGGAATCTAATCAAGTAACTGATTCATTATTATGTAAATATCAAAAACAAACATTATCGTTATTTGGTTATTGGAACACCCTTAATACTTATAGTAATTTTACATTACCATTTAGGGACATCATATCCCATGTTTAGGTCCAAAGATGAATCTCCTACGTTGGCTCAAACAACAATAGAATATAAAGCATTCACTAATTCGAGGTGAGAAAATCCAATCACCTCTTTGAGTGATCTGATTCTAGAATATGTTCCACCTCATGGTAGTGATTCGGATTCAAACTTAGAGTTGTAGTTTTCTATTAGTATTGCACAGTAGAAAAAATTGTCTACAATTTGGTATATAATCTATGGGAAGCATTTGAATGTGTTTCCTGAACACAAAATGAGAAAAGTTAATGTAAAGGCCAAACTTCTAAACAATAATTTGGGCAATCGAGCTGTAGTATTTGAAGTGAAAGTCAATAATAGAAAAAAGTGATGGAATTAGATTACCTAATTAAAGGGACAATGAAGAAACCTGAGTATAATCTAAAACAAATGGATGTTTCTCAGAATATTCATGATAAATTGAACCATCCATTGAGTGAATCCAAATTAGAAGGGGTAACATCCATTTTAACTACTAAGGATGAAATATTTATAGCTAAGGAGGCTAAAGATTCTTTATAGACTGAGCTTCAATAAGCAGTTGATAGGGCTCAGGATGTTATTGAACAAGTAAAGAGTCATACTGAATGGCTTTTGTAATATATAATAGAGAGACTCTAATATGTGGATGTTCCTAGAATATGTTCCTCTAATTTTTCCCCAAAAAATGAAACGGATTTTGTCTCTGATAATATATATGTATTCATCTCTTATAACTATAAATAATTACAATATCAAATCCAATTTTGATAACATTGATTGTGTTTTCCCGATAATCATAATTAGATTAATAGTGATGGGCGTTTTAACTTTTACCTATTCCCAAAATTCAAGTGTGCGTACTTTTACTGTTACTTGGGTTTTATGAATAACCCTCTAAAAATTTTGTATTTTGTTTCATGACCAAATATAATTGGGACCTAGTGTGGGTGAATTTGTATTTTTTAGGGATTTCTACTTTGTGTTTTCAGCCTTACATGTTATTACTTTTATCTTATGATTGATTAATTTTTACAAAACCATATAGAGTATAGATCTAGAGAGATGAGACTCAACTTCTTTTCAGAATGACTTTTGTAGTTCTTCAATCTGATGAGTATCATGTCTCTTTTTATGGGTAGTTTAATGTCATGAATAAGAGTCTAATAATTATATTTTCTACGGTCAATTAGATTTATCCATGAATTTTTAAATTACAACCCAAAAAATCATGATGTATACGAATATTGTGGTATTCATTAGGAATATCCAAATGGAATCTTGAGTCACTATTTTTATGGTCACAGATTCTAAACTTTGATGTATAAGAATAGAGGCAGTCTCTTCCCGTAATGATGTTATCACTACTTGATAAACCCACTATGTGTGATTTTTTATGTAGGGCATAATAGGGAATATGATATAATGTAAAAAACAACATCTTTTGGATAATATGAAAATTTTTGAGAATCTGATGCCAAGAAAATTGGGGAACATATTGAATAATATGCTAAATGAGTTCTGAATAATTTCAAAATTAAATTGGTTATTGAAAAAAGGGTTTAAAATTTGGATGTCTCATGATAATAGTGGATGTCATTTGAAAGGAATTTTATTAGAAAATAAAAAGGAAATTTTTGCTGATATATGACATGTATGAGAATCCATTCCTAAAAGAGTTTTATGTGTGTAGAAAGATACATTTTCTAGAAAGAAGATTTCTGATTTTTTTTCTATACAATTTCATGTCATGAATCAAGGACACGTGGAGGATTTAATTTTTGTTCTTTTGCTCTGCAAAGTTATTTTATGTTTCTCTGATTCTATGTAATTAATATGTAATTGTGCTACCATATTCAGGTATAGAAAGGAAGAATTGTGACCTATGATTTGGGAATTTTTATATCTAGAGAATGATAGGGGTATAGGGATGAAAGAATTAGTGGAAGTATTTTCCACGAATGAGGTTCTTGATATATTTTGTAGGGACTTTTATGGCATGTTTTGTATAGCCAAACAGTGCTAGATTTTGGCTACTAAGCCTATTATGTGGGCGAATTATTCAATGCCACCTAAGGGCACGTATATCATAGTCAAGAAAAATAGCTTTTATGTGTTGGAAATTATATTTCTAAAAGCCAAATAATTTTTATGTAGATTCATATTTTCTTAAGCATATAGGATGGTTTATGATGAAAAGTACCCAAACATAGAAATATTATTTCCAATTATGATTTACAAAGAAACGGAGGAAAAAAATTCAACTAAGGTCTGATCTGAATGTATGAAATTCGACGTCTGTAGTTTTACGTCATATGACTATGAACAAAATATTATGGAAGCAATGGATGACATTCGGTTAAATGATCCATGTTGTTTTCATTATTCATTGAACAAGTGAAGGGAAAAATCTTATACCATAGTCTTGGAGACATCTGGGTCAGTATAAAGGATTTGAGAAATAAATGAAATTGATGATTGATTTTAAATACAGGTTTCCTATTACTGTAATCAAATATTTAATTGTACTAAAGAGGATTCCCCTAGAACGAATACATCATTATTTGAAAAACCTGTTAAGGGGACTGTATAATACAGGGCCAATTGGGGAATGTGATAAATTGAAATATAGTGGAATCTTTTGGATGAATGGCCCATTATTTGGGAAACATATTCAAGGCCACCTAGGGACACATGCTTCATAGTTAGAAAAATGATCTCTCACATATCTTATATTCCATCAAGAGAAACCAAAGAATGATTATGGAGATCTAATATTATTCAAGATTAGGAGAATAAAATTTGAAAGGGGTAACGTAAAATGCACAGGAGAAATATTTGAATCAATATTGTCCATGAGTTTGGAGTCCCTTAAATAGATTTGAGTCATATGTATAATTTTGGTATAATTTTTTCCTTAGTGGGATTTATATAGAGTGGACCCAGAATAATGGTCTCTTTAATAAATTTTTAAGTGTATATAGGAGATGGAGAATTTTGTTTACTACTGTGGATAAGACTATGATTTAAGTCATAGTTTTCTCTATGTATCTCAGTGGAATGATAATCAAGCCCCACATAGTTCTTGTAACTCCATGCTGATTATCATCATGCGGTGAGGACATGATGTGATTCTGACATGAAAAGGAATATTGTGGATAAACTATGGGATATAACCCAAGTGTCACAACATAACATTTTGGGGAAATAATTAATCCATACGTAGTTCTTAATACATTCCCTATACATGTTTGATTCAAAAAAATAGGGAATAAAGACAATTTCTTTGTTACTGCGCCAAACATTGGATATTTTGGAATCTCTACATATCCAATTAGACAAAATAATGAAGCCAAATGTAGTTCTCAATAACATTTCTCACACCAACTAATGTTATCTGTGATAAAGAAGGGATATTATTATATAGTAATGGAGTCGAGATACGAGATTCAAGTGTCACTACATATCTCATTTGAATAAGAATTATGACACACATAACTCTTGAAGATGATATTCGCTATGAATATATGATTCATAAACCCAAGAAATGTGGAATTTGTTTTGTCATTTCTAGGCGCAAGATTCAAGATCTAAGTGTCTCTACATATCCCATTTTAATGATAATAAATCCATATATATTTTTGGGAGAATCATGCAGTTTAACATCTTGCAGTAAGGATGTATGTCACCTGATGTGAAAGAAACATTGTTGATGGACTAGGGGATTAAACCCACATGTCATTACGTATCATTCTAGGTGAATAATCAATCCAAAATTAGTTTTTGAGAAGGAATTCCTATAAATATTTTATTTAGTCATATGAAAAAATCGGGCCCATTTTATACTTGGATGTAACAATGATGTGAGTAGCGATTTCACATGGAAGATACTCATTTTATAAGGAACAATAATGAATTCCAAGTTGTGGTATCTTTGGAATTTCTTAACAAAAAATTAAGGAAATGGAAAATTCATAGTATAATGTCTTTTTTAGAGGAAAAAAAATTTGGTGCAACTTAATGTCATGCGACCATGAAAAAGATACTATGAATTTTAACTGCATGGATAGAGGAAGCAAATGGTTTCTATGAAGATTGATTCCTTTAAATGAGGACATAACATTAAGTGAATAGAAAAAGTACTTAATCATGAATCTTTCATTGGATAGAGTTTCAATAAATTCTACGTCCATTGAGATTAGGGAATAAGATTCATTAGAGTTAACCTTAAGTATAGAATATGGTCCTTACCACATTGGCTTATTCTTTGGAGGCTTCTTTCCTAGTATCATCAGGCTCATGAGGAGTAATACAAATTATCCTTGAAGAAATGAGTATAGTTGAACATTATAGATAAAATCATGTGCTATTTGATTCTTATAGAATTCTATGTGATGAAAGGTATGAAACATTTATTATCTAATCATTCTAGCTCATCAAATCACTTATGATGTTTTTCATATGAAGATAATTGTTCATAAATGAAAAATTGGAGTAAATGAAATTGAACATTAATTGGATGAACTACTTTTTTCCTATACACCAACAAATATGGGGTTGGCCATGTTGTAGTATGAGTAGTATTCTAAAATTCCCACAATGTATAAAATAGTTTATCAGGACAAGACTTCATATCATTATCCATTATATATTGGAGTATATTTTATAGAGTCTTTTTTAAATCCTCTATCTATCCATTGGCCACTGTATGGTAGGGATATGAATGGATGGATTTAATTTTATACTCTTGGTATACCTTATTTAACTCATCGGAACAGAAATTGGGGATGTTTTTCATCAATAGTGTATGAGTAACTTCAAATTGGTTAATTAAATTAGCATTGAAAAGACTAAAAATTCTTTTGGATTTGACTTCCTTGAGAGGTATTTTCACATCCCATTTGGAGAATAAATTGGTAGTAGTAAGGATATACATGAATTCCTTAGCTATAGCTATAGGATATGGTTCTATAATATCCATTCTCCATGTAGAAAATGACCACGAGTATTCAGTTGTATGTAGAAACTCCAATCGTGGATGAATGAAGTTGGAATGCATCTTTTAGGGATGACACTTAGTGAAATATATTAAATCTTGGGTTATCAAAGGCCAAAAGTATCCAAGCCTTCAGATTTGATCAGAAATTATATGCCCATACTGGGGAGAACTGTTGCCTCATTCTTGTACTTCATTCACGACAGTTGTGGTTTCATACCCAACAATATATCTGAGAGTCATGCCATCAATGACTCATCTGTAAAGGATTTTCTGGTGATCTGGACCATTATAAAGAGTGAAATTAACTATCCATCACCTTATCTGTTCTCTTTATATTCTATATGATGGAAGTACCCAATTTTATATATATTCCATAATGGGTTTTATCCATCCTATGTATGACCATATGGATCAGAAATGGGACTGATTTCATTGAATTCCTCTTTTCTAGTTTGAATAAAAGGTAAAACGACTTGATGATGAGAAATTCTAGTGATTTTTTCGTCTCGATTTGGAACTTTCGTGCATGTGGATTAAATTTTCAATGCATCACGTTAGAAATTTATTAACCATGGGACATAAGACAATGTGGGATTTGAGGTATATTATTCCATTAATCCTCTAATGTAATAACACATGGGAATTAAAATGTTATAATGGTGTAATCCCCACAAATATGATTGATTACATATTCTGAATCACCTCTCACCTCCAAAAAATTCAATGGTACCTGGAGTGCTAATTTTTGGAATGCAATGAGAGCTTGATATTCTGTATCTTTATTGGTACCACCTTCTAACAACAGAAATGTATTTGTAAAAAGTGCCTTCTATGTGGAGATAAACAAATTTCTTAACCTAATTTTTTTTAGATTGGGGTCTTCCATTGTCTTCCCTATTGAAATTCTAGAAGAACCATCAAAGTAAATTCTCAATATTGAAGGACATTATTATATAAAAAAAGATTTATTTATCAGGAAGTTTAGTATTCAATGACATATCATCCATAGATGGGTGATTAGTAAGGAAGTATTCTAAAGAATTTCCTTTTACTACATTATGTATCCCAAACAATATATAAAATTCTTCATGAATGACTACCCATCATGCCATTTATCTTATAAGAATAGGACGACTACGAAAAAATTTGACCATGTTATTTCGAGATATCAGGTGGATCTCATGATTTCAAAAATAGTGTCTCAATTTCAAAAATGAAATGATTAATTCTAGGAAGCCTTTCTAAATATATTAATATTGAGTATCTCTGTCTAGTATGGCTTCGCAGATATATTAAAGGTTTTTTTCATTCCCAACATCATTCTTTTGTGCATGTAAGGAACCTGATGATCATTCCAAGGATATCACATAAAGAATAAGATGATTTCCCTCAACAGGTGCATCAACACCAGTGGTCTCAAGATGTATTTTTTTATTTTTACAAATGCTTCTTGGCATTCATTGATTCATTGATATGTGACCCCATTCTTCATCAATTAGGTGAAGGGAAAAAACTTTCCCACCAAATTGGACATGAAAAACCATATATAAGCAAAGTTTCCATGAATTCCTCTCTTCACATTTAAGTTTTTAGGAGGTTAAATTCCATGTAAATCCTTTGTATTCTCGGGAACAACATCGATGTCGTGATGGAGAACAAAAAAACCTAGAAATTTTCCTGAGGGTACCCCAAAATCACATTTAAGGGGTTCATTTTCAAATTATGTCATCAAACCTTATTGAATATGGTCTCTAGATTAGACCAGTGATCATTACATTGTATGGACTAAACCATTGGTTAATCCTCATAAAATTCAATTAATTTCCCTATGAATGGTTTGAAAATGTGGTGCATTTCACATTGATATGTCACACTAACATTCTTTAATCCAAAGGTAATTACAGAATAGGAAAATATTCCACAAGGTTCTCTATAATATTTAAAATCATAATCTTCTAGGGCCATTCAGATTTTGTTATACTGAGAGTATCTATGAAAGAAGGAAAGAGATTTTTAGCTAGTTATTGAATTAGCCAAAAGTTATGTGATTGGAACCGGAAATTGATATTTATGATCATGCTAGTTGAGATCTCTAAAATTAATGAAAACAATGATTTAACCAAACTCTTTTAATTGAAAAATATTTTCCAGCCATTTGGAATGTATCACTACCCTAACAAAATCACCATTGTTAAGCTTGTCGGCTTCAGCGAATGCTCACGCGTCGTTGGGACCGGGCGACAAACTAAAATTTATAACCTACTTACTACTTAGGATAGCGAACAAACAGGGTCGATCCTGAGAGAGGCCTCATGTTGTGTTTGGAAATCTAAAAAAATAAACTGAACAAAATAACACATGCAAAAAAATTATAAAATTGAATTGGTGGTGGTGAAGTGGATTGAATGAGATTTAGTGTGTGAAGATGTGATGGTAAGATATTGATTTCTTTGGGAGTAGACAGAGAAGAAAGCGAAATTGTGGTTTAAACAACCAATAGATGAGTAGGGGGAAAGTCCACTGGCCAAGTTGATATTTCATAGCCTTGTTCATGCACTGAAGTTTTAAAAATATGGATCTGACTAAAAGTAAATGGCCAAATTTGTCGTTTGGTCAGTTTGTGATGAAATAAGTCTTACAGTCCTTCAACTATAAAATTCATTCCGTCCAATGGAGAAAATAAGTCAGATGTCACTGGGATCAACTTGTCAGTTGAGTTTGGTGTGTCTCTCTCATTCGAGCATAACTCACTTGTCAGTGAGTTCCTCAAATTGAAACAGTTTTCATTATGGTGGAAAAAAAAATCGATTCTCACTTTATCTAGTTGTTTTGAAAATAAAATCGTCAATAACCAATGAGATTGAAAATCCAATAAAATGATGTGGTACATGAATAAGACTAAACAAATCAAATCAGCCTTCATATTTCCCATGAAAGAATTTATCTGGACATTTTGGATGGTTTTAATGCAACAATAGAGTAATAAATAACGAAGTTCATATTAAATTTAGTTCCAGAAAAATAGATCACAAGGAAAAAAATAGTTCGTCTCCATGGTTGATCTCCTGAAGTTCTAAATTCCTGCTACTCAGTGGTGGATACTATGCTGGAATGCTCTCAATGTCCTTACCTGGGAACCAAAGTGTGAAATTCTCTGACTCAGTAATCCAATCTTCTCGCAATGTTGTATGTTACTTTTTCTCTGCTCCCCCTTTCTCAATCAAATCCTCGTGGATTTTTCTCTAGTTCCCTCTATCCACAATGATGTTCCCGAATAATACCCCTCCACTGGATAGATCAATTCCTCTCCAGCCTTCTGTGCATTCATCACCTAGTCGAAGACACAAGAATCTCCCACGGGTAGTTCCCAGTCCTCCTCGTGTAGCTTTCACTATGCCGCTCCTCTCGTGCTGGTCACCGGTGCATTTTCTCTTCACCGAATGAAAAAGATGCGCTCACAGCGAGATAATTTTATCACTGGAAATAGAATATCCAAGTGACATTCATTTATGTGCACATCACGATCTTTTTAGTGAACTTTGAGTGAGTGCATTCCACTCCTGCAACGAAACTACAACAAACGCACATGAGTCAAATAAATAAAAAATGAAACTACCATATATTATATCACAACTTAAAATAAACGAAAACTCTTATAAATAAGTATGTATTTTAAATTAATATATAATATTATAATTACTAATATATGTTTAATGACTATTATATATATTAATAACATTAATTATTATGGTATACTGATGTTATATATAAGATTATATATTATTATTAATATACCTATAATTATTATATTAATATATTTGATATATATATATATTATAAAATATATTATGTTATATTATATGAAATAATAGTTACATTATATATAGGTTAATATGAAGTATTTATTATATAAATGTTATTATATACTATATAAAACTAAATAAAAAACCATGACCAGAGGGGGATCTTCGCAGCACGGATGGGAGGGGGAAATGAGAGATTTTGTGCGGCGGAGCAGAGGAACGCGATAGAGATGGAGGTGTGCAGTGGCTTTAGGCTATGCGGCGGGAGTAGCTCCTACAGTAGTGTGGTTGACCAGGGTGTGTCAGGTAGTTCTGCATTGGATTTGGCGCATAGAGGAGGCGGTGTCGGTGAGGTCCGAGCAGTGCCGGCGGTCAGAGTCTAAAGGACTACGCTGTTGTGGATGGTAGAAATGGGATGCGGCTCAGGCCGGAAGGGAAGGTGAGGCTGGGGGGTTCGAGTTTGGGATGGCAATATCCTGATCTGGACAGCAGCGTAGAAGGTAGGGGTAGTGACTTCAGATTTTTTGGACTTTGATATCCAATCCAATTTTGGTAAACCAAATCCCATTTTTGTTTGTTCTTGAACGAAGTTAATTATGAGATACTGCAATGTAAAATTTTTATATTCTAGATTCTAGATTTTGATTGTTGTTGGTTTGTGCGCTGGTATGTTGTTGTGTTGCTGGGAAGGGAGAAGAGGAGATGTGTGGGTGGACGAGACGGAAGAAGTGGAGAGGTTGAGGAGGAGTGTGAGATGGTGGATGGACTTGTTTAAAAACGGTTCCATGAGATTGGAGAGAATGTGGCACCATGAAGCTTCTTGGGTGAGGAACCATGAGGGAGAGAGGAAGACTGGGGCAATGCCACTGTGAAGAAAAGTAGTGGAAGCTGTGGCAGTGGCACCATGAATGAAATGGTGTCACCATAAGTGTGTCTCATGGTCTCACCGTGACCGTGAGTGTGGGATAGTAAGGAAATACTGTGTGTGAGCCAGTAACAGTGGCACCATGATGGAAACGATGTGATGTGCCACTGTGTGTACCATCAAATTTAAAAGTGAAGATAAATTAATATTTTAATAAACCGAAGATTATATTAATCAATTAATTAATTATATTAAATAGAATGGAATTGAAAAATTTATAAATAAAACAATGTTAAATAATAAAATTAATAATTCTTTATTTAAAAGAATAAATATATTTTTATTTAATAACATAATTTAAAGCCAACTAAAAATTAAAATTGTTACTTGTTTAAATTATTTTACAAAATAATTAACCAGTTAAGAAAGTAAATTAAAGAATAAGAAATTTTAATTGAATAAAATTAAATTTTTAAAACTAATCAAATTATTAAAAGACTAAAAACCAAAAAGTGTTATTTATTTAAAATTTAAAATGTAAGGAATTAATGAATTTAATTAATAATTTAATAAACTAAATATAATGATAATTTTATAAAAATAAAATAATAAATTTATGTTTAATTCACAGGACTAATTTAATATAAAAATAATTTAAAATGACACTAATACACATTAAAATGCATGTTTGAAACTAAAAACTGATTATTTTACACAACAAGTACAAAAACAAACCAATTATCAAATTATTTACTAAAAAACAATTTAAAATAAAAATGTTAGTAAAAAATACAAAAAGGGTGTGGCAAAGAGTGTTAAAACACTCCCACATAAAACTCCCCCACACTTAAAACCTTGTTTGTCCTCACAAAAACACATGCCTTTAACATTAAAATAGAAAGGTGATTAGTATGTTTCAGCTCAAAAGGTGCATGATTAATCATTAATATCAAGAGGAGCAGGACCAAACAATGTGGCAGGTTTATTTTAAAGGTGTTCAAAAATGATGTATCTTCAAAATTCTCACAGGAAGTCAACAGACTGAAAAATTCATACACTGTCATGTATGTCATGCCTCCTATGTGTATTCCTTAACTATCCTACTTCACCTTCCAATTCAAGTACTGATTCATGGAGTGTTGACATCTTAGATGAAATGGAGCTCCAAACATAACCAAGGGAACCATCCATTCTCACCTTCCTCTAGGTTCTAAAAATTAAAGTCCATTAAATTGATCACTTTATTGACACAACTCAAATGAAAATTTACCAAGACAATTTCCCCCATCGTCATTTGGGTTCAAAATTCCCCCCACCTTTATGAGTTCATTTTTGATAAGGGCACATTTTTTATATTTCTTTCCCACCAACATTCCATGTACAGAGAACTATGAATAACACATATTTAGATTGAAATTGGCTTTATTTCTTCACAGAAATTCACCCAGTGCACCTTGTCTCAGATACTCACAATGGGATCCCATTTTCCCATTTTAGTCCAGTTACAAATGACATAATTAATAATCATTTGAATTTATATCCTAATGTGATTTAATTTTATTTAATAAAAATGCGCGTCCCATGGGTTCCAGTAAGAAAATCAAGTTTCCCTATGTCATGATCATCATCCCACAAAAACTATCATGCCATACTCTCATCCTCAGTTCCTAAATATAAACGATCATAGAGATAGTGAACAATTGCACTCAACAATCACTCATGCTTAACCATTTATGACTAAGTGCAACTTTAAACATCCAGCAAACAAATATCCACTAAAAGAGACATAATTTATGTACCATTAAACCTCCAATGACTATCAAGTGATGACATAATTTGAAAAAAATTGAAGTAATTTTGAACCTTTATTTTTTAAAAAAAATCATCATTTTTTTAAACAACCACAAACACAGGTTCAAGAAGGGTGAATTCAACATAATAGTAGATTAAACCCTCTCCCCCACACATAAAACCCAACAGTTTTCCAAATGTTGTATTATAAGGTGGAAGGATGATTATGTTAAAAACAGATGGACATTTCAGATGAAAAAGGATATGGAGGGGTATCAATGAAGTTCAAATGTTTTCTTTACCACACAAAAAGTGAATGAAAATAAAAACACAAAAAAATAGAAGAACCTAGTCCCACCAACCATCACGAGTAACCATGTACATTTCTATTCGTACACTATTCATTCTCGGAATCAGTGTGAGCAGACACACGATTTTATCAATTTGCTTCAAATAGTTGCATGATTAACAATGATGTAAAGCATCAACATAATGAAAATAAAAACAGTGGGTGTAAGTTTGTTTCATAAAATCATCTCAAAATACATTTTCAACACTCTACATACTAGAAGATAACACCCATGCAAGAAAACACAGTCATTTCTCACGGATTTGGAGGAATTCCCCCACACATAGTTCATAGTGAAGAGTAAGCAAGTAATTGAAAGTGGAAAAGGCAGAAAAACACTTCCATGAATTATTGTACCTTTAGTAGTGGCTTTCATCAACAGATCCTCTTCAGCATCACTGTGTTGTTATTCCTCTTCATTAAACAGTAGGTTCAAATATTTAAAATAAGATTTCATAGTTTAATGTTCAATATAAGTAACCCAAGAGAGTGAGTAGAGAGAAAAAGAATCCATACAATGAAGTGGATTTCTCCCTTGGGGATTCTTGGCAATGTTTCTAGCAACAAAAACACTCTCTAAAACAATAATAGATCATGAGTCTCCATAAGAAGTTACAAACATGAACTATAGAACAAGTTTCAGGGATTAACTTTGTTGATTAACATAAAATAAAAGAGAAACAACTAAGAAAATGTGGGTTAGTTCCCATGAAACACTGAGTTTACAGTCCTCAATTAGACTTGAATCAGCTCATTCTTCCAATAGAGATATAGTAAACCAATACCTTTGGATTCCATTCAAATAAGTACTTTATTCTTTGACGATTAACTAAGAAAGGTTGATTCACTTCTCCAACTAGCTCAACAGCTCCATTAACCAAAACTATAACAATGGTAAAGGGTCCTGGCCATTTGGACATCAACATTCCTAGAAACAGCTTCAATCTAGAATTAAAAAGTAGGACCCTCTCACCAGCAATTAAATTATTATTTTGAATGATTGAGTCATGAAAAGACTTTGTTCTTTCTTTTTAAATTTCATCATTCTCATAGTACTCTCTTAGAATCTCATCCAGCTCACTCAGCTCTAGAAGTCTCCTCTCATCAGCAGACATAAAATCAATGTTATGTTCCTTCACTACCCAATAAGATATTTTCTATAACTCCACAGGTCGATGAAATGTTTTCCCAATGAGTATCTTATATGGTGTCATAACTATAAAATTTTTGTAAGTAGTAATATAGGCCTAAATGGCCTCATCCAACATCCTTGACCAGTCTTTCCTAGAGTTAGACACCGTTTTCTCTAAAATCTATTTGAGCTCTCTGTTTGAAACTTCTACTTTCCCACTAGAATGTGGGTGGTAAGTACTGCCTATCCTATGTGAGCACCCATACTTCTCTATAAAACCATTGAACTTATAATTCTTGAAGTGAGTTCCATTATCAGTGATAAATGCTCAAGGCACACCAAATCTAGAAAAGATGTTTTTCTTGATAAATTTCACAACACTAGAAGCTGAATTGTTAGGCAAAGCTACTGCTTCAACCAATTTGGACATGTAATCCATAGAAACTGAAATGTATTCATTCCCATAGGAGGATGGGAATGGTCCCATGAAGTCCAAGCCCCACACATCAAATATTTCGACCTCTATGATACCTTTTTGGGGTAGTTCATGCCTTCTTCAAACATTTCCCAACATTTGACATTTTTCACATCCAATAAACAGACTCCGAGCATCTTTAAACTGTGTTGGCCCTTAGAAACCAACCTGTAGGACCTTATGAGCAGTCTATTCTCCTCCATGGGGGCCTCCCCAAGCCGATGAATGGTAGATCTCAGGTATGGTAAAAATCTCAACCTAAACCACACATTTTCTCAGAATCCCATCAGCACACCTCCTAAAGAGAAGAGGGTCATCCCAATAATAATATTTCAGTTTAGATATAAACCTCTTCCTATGGTTGTGTGAGAGATCCTTGGGCAAGACTCCAGCTGCTAGAAAGGTAGCATAGTCTGCAAACTAAGCAGACTACTGCACAGAAGCTGCAAACCATTGTCCATCAGGGAAAAAAGTATTGATCTCTTTTGGTTTATTACTTGGGGAATTGGAAAATCGGGGCAAGTGAACTGAAACTACATTCCCAGCCCCTTTCTTGTCCTTAATCACTAAATAAAACTCTTGTAGCTGCAAGGTCCACCTCATGAGTCTGGGCTTTGATCCCATTTTAGCCAGCAAATACTTTAGGGCCGAATGATTTGTGAATACTATGATCCTTGATCCAAGAAAATACTTCCTGAACATTTCCAAAGAAAAAATCAAACCAGCCAACTCATTTTAAGTAGTAGAATAATTCTTCTGGGAATCATCTAGTAGATTGATTGAATAGTAAATAACATCTAATTTCCTATCCTTCCTCTACCCTATCACATCTCCTACTGAAAAGTCACTAGCATCACACAAAACCTCAAAGGAAAGCTTCCAGTCATGAGCAGTGATTAAAAATGAAGTAATTAACTTCATCTTGAGAAAATGAAAGGCATCTAGATATGTATCATTGAAGAAAAAGGGTGCTTCCTTATCTAGTAGGGAGCACAGGGGTATAGTAATCAATGAAAAGTACTTAATGAACCTCCTGTAGAACCCAGAATGACCCAAAAAAAAACATTAAATTCCTTTGACATTTTCTGGTGGGGGAAACTTTTTCATAACCTCAATTTTAGAATTATCGACCTCCTACCCCTTCTTAGAATCTTTGTGTCCGAAAACTATGCCTTTAGTGGCCATGAATTGGCACTTTTCCCAGTTTAATACTATGTTGGACTCTTGGAATATTTCAAAAACTAGTTCTAGGTTTTTCAGATAGTTCTCAATGTTATCTCCCACAATAGAAAAATCATCCATGAATACCTCATTTATCCTTTCAATCATGTCTGAAAAAATTGCCATCATGCACCTCTAAAAAATGGGAGGAGAACCACACAAGACAAACGACATCCACCGGTATGAAAATGTCCCAAAAGGATAGGTGAAGGTGTTTATCTCTTGGTCCTCATGTGCAATGGAAATCTGGTTGTATCCTAAAAACCCATCAAGAAAGTTGAATAATTCATTTCCTACCAATATCTCTAACATTTGATCCAAAAATAGAATGGGGAAGTGATCCTTTCTTGTGGAAGCATTTAATTTTCTGTAGTCTATACATACTCTCCATTTATTCACTGCTCTTGTCGCGATTTTCTCATTCTTTTCATTAGTCACCATTGTCACTCCAATTTTTTTGGGTACCACCTAGACAGGACTGACCTATGGGCTATCAAAAATAGAAAAAATTATTCTATCATCAAGAAACCTAGTCACTTCTTCTCTCACAAATTCCTTCATGTTGGGTTGAGTCTTCTTTGGGCTTCTACTCTGGGCTTACACTCAGGCTCCATTTGAATTTTATGCATACAGAAGGCTGGACTTATCCCTTTGATATCACCAATCAACAAACCCATGTCAGACTTGTACTTCATCAAAATAGTAAGCAGATTTTGCTCTTGACGCACTTCCAGGTTGGATGAAATGATCACAAGATGGATGGAATTGTCTCCTAAAAAGAAATATTTGTGAGATGCATGGAGGGGTTTGAGATCAAGGGTGGATGGTGACTGGGATGAGGGAAGAAAATTGGTCCTCAGTGTCCCAAGGAATTCATGCTGCCTCTTGAAGATGGCAATAGAAAAGGCTTTTTCCTCAGTGTAAGAGCTTATAAAAGATATCTCTTCAATCTCAGACTCCTCTCTTGGGGTAATAATGTGCTCTGAAAAAAACTCATATATGTTCTCCACGAATTCTTCCTCAGACTCTTCAACAAATTCTCTCTCATTACATGATCTAATCATCATGTACGAGGCATCATGTATTTCAGGTTCACTATTTATTACAACTGTCATTCTCAAAAACACTTCTTCCTCCTTATCAACACTAATCTCAGCAACTAAAATCTCATCTTTTGAAAAAAAATCTTGTTGGGTTCATGGATTTTATTAAACACATTGAATTCTTCTTTTTGTTCTCCCAAATTGAAAATTTGTTTCCCCTTAGACACATCTATCACAGTACCCCCTGTGGCCAAGAAGGGCCTACCACGAATGATAGGAACCTCCCGGTCAAACTCCATATCAAGGATAAGAAAGTCAGTAGGAATAAATAGTTTTCCTACTCGCACTAACAGTTCATTGACCCTACCCACTGGATGAGTAATGGACCTATCAGCAAGTTGTAACACAATAGTGGTGGGTTGGGGAACTCCTAATCTCAGGTGCTGAAAAAGTGACAGTGGAATCAGATTAATAGGAGCACCGAAATAACAAAACCAATTGAACTTACCACCTCTATCCCTAAATGTGAAAGGGATGACAAAGATTCCTGGTTCTTGAAGCTTAGGAGGTATCCTATTCTGCAAGACTGCACTACACTCCTCTTTAATGCTATAGATGGAAAATTCCTCTAATGTCTTTTTGTTTGAACAAATTTTCTTGAGTTATTTCAGATATTATGGGATTTGAATCAATTTGTCCAAGAATGGGATATCAATGTTCACTTTTTTATCCACGTTCAAAAATTTCAACAGTTCAAAATCATGAATTGATTTCTTAATTCATTGTGGAAAGTGGATTATAGGGGTAAAATTCCTCACAATTCGGTGAATCTCTACAGTTTATTATTCAACAATTTTATACCCTTTATTTTCTTTGTTTATCTAGCCATTTTATTTGGGTTTATGAGTTGGAATAGCACAGAATGGAGGGATTCCAATGGTGTTGTCCAGTTTTCCAGATACAGTTTCTTTAAGATTTGAGTTTCCAGCTTCATCCAGTTTCTCATTTTCAGCATTTTGGGGTTCTTTCCTAGGCTCTTGGTGAGCTTGGAGACCACTTCTGGTGGTCACATCCTTGGCATTCTCCCTAGGATTAACTTTAGTGGTACCAGGTAGCCTACCCTTTTCTCTATTACTAGCATCACTAGCCAACTTCCCCATTTGAATTTCCTTGTTCATTAATCTACCATCCATTTGAACATTATCATAATCATTTTTTTCTTTTTTTTATCAAAACTCCCTATCGATTTATGGATCATGTCACACACCTCATCTTTTGAGCTGGATGACTGACCCTTAGGTTGGGATTGGGGTTGGAATTTTTACCTAGGAGGCTGCTAGAATCCAGGATAGGCAGTAGGTTGGAGGACTCCCTGCTCCCTCCATGACATGTATGGATTGTTCCTATACTACTGATTGTAGGTGTAGGAAAAAGGATCTTCCCTATGCTGCATCTGAGGTCTATATCCAGCAAAGCTGACACACTCATGAGGCTGGATAGGCATATCGAAGTTTGGACAAGAGGTTTGAGAATATCCATACATGCCATAGTGGTGGCACTTCTCCTTAAGGATTTTATGTGGGTTTTCATTAATGACCTTGTAGGTTGGGCTTCATCATGAGGAGAAGGGGTAGTTTCTTTTCTCACAATGGTTCCCCTACTAGAGCATTTGTGTTGGGAATTTTGAGCTAATGTGTTAAAGATCTGTTTGATCTCCTCAGCATTCCTATCACTAAAGTATCATCCAGAAGACTAATCCACCAAAGTGTGGTGGTGAGGGGAGAGACTATTCTAGAATGTGTTTATGAAAAATTGAGGTGTACAATGATGGTTTGGAAACTGCCTAAGTAGCCCTCTAAAACTATACCAAGCTTCATGAAACAGATCTCCTTCATCCTGAAGGAATCTAGTGATTTTGTGCCTATTTTAAGATTCCAACCTCCCTGGATAAAATTTCATTGCGAAGGCATCGTAAACCTGATCCCAAGTGAAAATGATTTCATCTTCTACCTGTTGGAACCAATACCTATAATTTCTCTTGATTTAGAAGGGAATCACTCTTAGTTTAATCTTTTCCTCACTGAGAAACATAAGTGGTAGCTACTGGACACTACAATTGAAGGCTCTAATGAATTCAAGAGAGTCTTCACAACGCATTCCATTGAAGGTGGGCATCTGAATAAGAATGGATTTCTTGATCTAGTAATTTCCAGACCTAGGAGTGAGTCTAATACATGAAGGGTTGCTAGACAATGAATTTAATAAGAACCCTCTCAAACTGTGCCCCTCCGCTATCTCATTCCCAAGTGGGTTCAACTTTCTAGGATGGTTCAAATTCTCAAGAAGTGGGTTGTTTATGTTTTCATTTCTATTATCTTCCATTTTACCATGTCTTTGTTCTTTTTCACTTCATTAAGGTTCTTATCAATATTAGGCTTACCAGGTAATATGTATTCAGACTTAGACCCGGTTGTCATGCAGTATGTTGCCATTTTTTTTTAATTTCAAAAAACAAAATATCAGTTTTTTATATGTGAATTTTTGTTTGGTTTTTTTATCGAACCTTGCCTCCCCTGGAAAGACGCCAAAATTTTCATGCCAGCGTGTCGTTGGGCATGGGAAAAAAACTAAAATTTATAACCTACTTACTACTTAGGACATTGGTAAGAAAAGGTCAAACCACAGGAAGGCCTCATGTTGTGTTTGGAAAAATAAAAAAATAAACTAAACAAAAACACACATGAAAAAAACAAGAAAATACAATTGGTGGTGGTGAAGTGGAGTGAAAGAGATTTAGTGTGTGAAGAAGTGAGGGTAAGCTAGTGTGTTCTAAGGGAGTAGACAGAGCATCAAGAGAAATTATGGTGTTAACAACCAATACATGAGTAGGGGAAAGTACACTAGCCGATTTGATATTTCTTATCCTTGTTCATGCATTGAAATTTTAAAAATAAGGATTTGACTAATTTGTAACTGGCCAGATTTGTTTTCTAGTTAGTTTGTGATGAAATAACTCTTAAAGTCCATTGACAGTAATAGACATTCCATCCAATGGAAAACATAAGTCAGATGTCATTGGGCCCAACTTGTCATTGAGTTCATTGTGTCTCTCTCATTCAAGAATAACTCACTTGACAATGAGTTCCTCAAATTGAAACAATTTTCATTATGGTGCAAACAAGATTGTTTTTCACATGATCCTATTGTTTTGAATTTAGAATCTTCTTTATCCAATGAGAGAGACAATCTAATAAAATTATGTGGTGCATTAATAATACTACACAAATCAAATCAGCCTACTTATTCCCCCCAAAATAATTTTGTCGCACATTGTGGATGGTTTTAATAAAAAAATAGAGTATGAAATAAAGATGTTCATATTAAATTGAGTTCTAGAAAAGCAGAGCACACTGAAAAGAAAATCGTTCGTCTCCTGGTTGATATCATGAAGTTCTAAATTCCTACAGCTCAATGGCAGATGTGATATTGGAATGTTCTCAATATCCCACCCTAGGAACCGAGGTGGGAAATTCTCTGACTTAGTGATCTAATCTTCTCGCAATGTTTTGTGTTACACTTGCTCTTCTCCCCCAGTCTTGATCAACGTCTTGCTGCATTTTCCCCAGTTCCCTCTATCCCCAATGATATTCTCGAATACTCCTGCTCCACTGAACAGATCAATGCATCTCCCACCTCCTACTAATTCATCACCCATTCAATGTATTAGAATCTACCCCAAGGAGTTCTCTAGCCTCCAGATGTAGCTTTCACTATGCTGCTCCTCTCGTGCTTGTCACCGGAGCAGTTTCTCTTAACCAAAAGAAAAATATGTGCGCGCGATGAGCTAATTTCTTCCCTAGAAATAGCAGATCAAAGTTGTGTGCTTTTATATTCACGTCACGATTTTTTAGTGAACTCAAAGTGAGAGCATCCTTCCCCTGCAATGAAACAACAACATACACACGTGAGTCAAATAACCAAAAAATGAAACTACCATATATTATATCACAACATAAAATAATAAAACACTTATTAAGTATTATGTATATTATAATAATATCTACTATTATAATTACTAATATATGTTTGCTGACTATTATATTTATTTAATAACTTTATTTATTATGATATACTGATATTATATATAATATTATATATTATTATTAATATACCTATAATTATTATAGTATAGTATATGATATATATTATATAATATGTTATGTTATAATATATTGTATAATAGTAATATTATATATATGTTAATATATTATGTATATATTATATAAATGTTATTATATAGTATATAAAACAAAATAAAAAACAATGAAGAGGGGGGTGATCTTCACCGCTATGGATGAGAGGGGAGAAAGGGGAGAGTTCGTGTGGTGGAGAAAAGGAACGAGATATAGATGAAGGGGTGAAGTGGAATTAGGCTATGTGGTGGGAGTCGCTCTGGTGGTTGTGTGGTTGGATAGGGTGTTTCGGTTGATTCTGTGGTTGCTTCGGCACACGGAAGAGGCAGTGCCTGCGAGGTCCGAGCAGTGCTGGCGGTCGGAGTTCAAAGGGAGGTGCAGCTGTGGATGGTAGCGGCGGTATGTGGCTCGAGCTGGAAGGGATGGTGAGGCTGGCAGGGTTGAGTTTGGTATGGGACGATATGGATCTGGACAGCAACACTGAAGGCAGGGTTAATGGCTTTAGATTTTCTGAACTTTGATCTCCAATACAATTTTGGTAACATGAATCCCCTATGAGTTTGTTCTTGCGTGAAATGAATTCTAAGATACTTCTATATCAATATTTCGAATGCTGGATTCTTGATTTTGATTACTGTTGGATTGCGAACTGGCATTTTGTTGTGTTTCTGGGATGGGAGAAGAGGAGTTGTGTGGGTGGATGAGACGGACGAAGAGGAGCAGTTGTGGAGGAGTGTGATACAGTGGCTGTTTTTTTTAAAACGGTGCCATGAGATTTGAGATACTATGGCACCATGAAGCTGTTATGGGTGATGAACCATGCGGGAGAGATGAAGACAAGGGCTATGCCACCATGAAGAAAAAGCAGTGGAAGCGGTGGCAGTGGCACCATGAATGAAACGGTGTCACCATATGTGTGTCTCATGGTCTCATTGTGACAGTGAGTGTGGGACAGTAAGGAAATACTCTATGTGGGGCAGTAATGGTGGCACCAGGATGGAAACGGTGTGACATGCCACCGTGATTAACTTCAAATTAAAAATAATAGATAAATTAATACTTTAATAAACCTATAATTAGATTAATCAATTAGTAAATTAAATTAATTATAATGTAATTGAAAAATGAATTAATAAAAAACATCTAATTAATAAAATTAATAATTCTTTATTTAAAAGAATAATATATTTTTATTTAATAACATAATTTAAAATAAAATAAAAATAAAAATTTTTACTTGCTTAAAATATTTAACCAATTAATTAACCATTTAAAACTGTGAATTAATGAATAAGAAATATTAATTGAATAAAATTAAATTGTTAAAAGTAATTAAATTACTAAAAGACTAAATACCAAAAAGAGTTATTTATTTACAATTAAAAAAATAAATAAATAAATAAATTAATTAATAAATTAATTAACCATCTATAATGAAAAATTTATAAAAACGAAAGAATAAAAAATGTCTAATTTGAAGGACTAATTTAAATTAATAATTATTTAAAATGACACTAATTCACATTAAAACACATGTTCTAAACTAAAAACTGATTATTTTACACAACATGTACAAAAAACACAACAATTGTAAAATTATTTACTAGAAAAAACTTTTTAAAATAAAAAAGTCAGAAAAAAAATACAAAAAGGGTGTGGCGAAGAGTGTTAAAACACTACCACATAATTCACCCTATATTTTTGAAGCATGAGCTGGTTGTGTTGTTTTTATTGCCCATTAAAATTCCTGATGCTCTTCTAGAAAACCCAAATGATGGGTGGGCAGGTTATGTTTGAGGCATGAAAATTATATATAATTCTAAGAAAACTCATCTCAATTTATATTTATAAATGATGTATATATATCTTTCTCTTCAGAAGTCATTGCTATACAAATTAGAGTGGTGTGTGGATCTTCCTCTATACCCATATTTATTTCTCTGAGCTTATCCAAAGTTGTAGAGATGGATTCCTCAAATTCTGGATTGGCATCCCTAATATATTACTCTTCTTCTAGTTCCTCAAATGACACTTATTCTATTTCTTATTTATGGGTAAGTGATGAAAAAATACATTCAAATCTATGGGATGCGTCAGTATTTGGGAATCCTAAAGAAGATGAAGTAACCATTGTGAAACTAATAATGATTAAGGGTATTACTAGAGCATTGAAGTGAATATTATGTGTTGGAAATCAAAATAACTATTTTTCTTGGTTAATGGAACAACATTTTCTAGCATGGATGATGAAACATATACTATATGACGAATAATAGAAGGAATGAAGACATCTCCATTTAGGCTACCATCATTGTTTGATAAATCAATAATTTCCTATTTTCTATTAGGATCAATTGACACAACAAACATTATGGAAGCCACTAAATGTGTTATTGGATTAGGATCTACCCTTTTAGTTTAATTGATAGGTAGTACATTATCTACACAGAGATGTTTGAATTGGTTAGCTATGAACTTTTCCATTCTGTTAGGAGCATTTATTCTTGTTATATCATTTTTCCACATACCATATTCCCTTTATGTGATAGATCTTTGCCTCAATATACTTAGATTAAAATGTTTTTAATGGGTTGTTTTCACCAGGAAATGTCCTGATTTTACTATTCATGGAATACTAGAGACATTAGTGGTATGACTAAAGAATGGATGCATGTTTATGTAGCCAAGGACTTCCCAATAGAATGTAGAAAGTTGTGTCCTAGTAGATAACCATGAAATCTGAATTAGATACAAGATCCCCAAAATGAGTTTGGAGTGTAATCTCACCTAGAGGCTCTTTATTATTCTTTTCATAACATTAAATCATAACAGTAGAGGGATATTAGTTAGATTTAGTTATACCCATCCGATGAAGTGTACATATTTGAATGAGGCTTACTCTCAATACATTATCAATGAAGGATATTTTAATTTCTATAGAGTTTACCACTCTAGATAAGTACAAGGTCCCGGTGTATCCATGTACAAAATCATCCTCATCTTGGTCTGTGAAAGATATAACTGCATTAAATTCTGCAAGATCATTATCTATACGATAGACATCAGTTACAGAAACCATCATTTCCGACTCACAAGGACATGAAAAATCCTCAATAAGTGCTCATGAATAACATTTGACATATTTATATGATCCCTTATTGGTAACATGGATCGATCATGGGCTAGTTGCGTCAAAAAAATTGAACTTCTGGTCCAATGATCTTTCTTTTCCTCCATGGATACAAATTTTTATAGGTGTCTGGATGTTGATTCTCCTGATGTAGATTGACCATGTTCCTAGGTAGAAGTTGGAAATACATTGTAAAATTGTGGATTAGGATTAATAGATCTATCTACCTTCCAAGAGAGTGGTTGTATAGACTCTAATCAAACGAACAAGATGATCATGTCAGGGATGGTTTAATCATTTTTCGGAGAGTTCCCATGTTCCCATTGGGCCCATTGAAGGGCTCTCCCACTAGTTTCTATTTCAAAAACTGTTCAAGAAAGGGTGTCATTAAAATAATGACTTCTAGCATACACACGTCGTCACCTGTATCCATGAACTTTAATACTTACACTAGTTCCCATATCTAGTCTATGGAATTTAGGTTCATAAATAGAATCATAATTTTCATAGGGGTCTGTTAAGTGAATATACACAATGAAACTGAATATCAACTCCTCATCTGATGAATATTCTTCCTAACATGTCGGTTATTAATTATCCATTTGGCGGGTCAGTGTCAATGCTTATGAAATTGATGGCACAAAATTTTATAATGTCACAGACAATTTTTACCATAATAAGATCTCATATTCTTATGACTTCTCTTTATCCTATTAAACATGTCATTCCCTTTAGTATTGGTATTTAGAGGACCAAACATTTGATAAAGATTGATTGGTTGCAATGGAAGTGGAAAAAAGCAGTGTCGGTTGTTTGAACTATGTTCCTTGAATGGAATGAGTTTGATTGATCATTTTCATGACCTTGAAATCATCATGTTTCTGTTCATTATTTCTTCAGGAATTCATCAATTCACCTTATTCCTCTAGATCAATATAAATAACCAATGATGCATGGGCTAATGAACATTTTAATTTTACATTTCTAGAGGCCACCATTTTTTTCAAGAGATCATGAAAAAAACACTCTTGGATAGGGTGACCCAATATTTAATGGAAGTTAAAATAGTTTGGGAGTTATTTCTATCCTTATATACTAGGATTAATGTGCCTTGGAAACTAAATTTAGTTGTTTTTTAAATATTAAATGAAGTAGTTGGAGTCATGTTCATTTAAAAAATAATAATCCTTGTATTTTAGCTCCTCAAACTGTCTCTACTATTGATTTGTTGGATCATCTTGACATGGAGGTTGTTATTTCTGACGCTTAGGAGGTGGATTACTAAGGTATGATGAAGGATTTGATGTACAAGAAGATATATTTACATTCTTGAGTGCAACTATAGATTCCTCTACCTTTCGTATTCTCTTTCCCATAGATGATGGGATTACTTGACATTTGGCTCTAGTATTTGTTATATATTTTTTCCACTTGTTGAGAATTTGAGGTCAGGCCTCGAAACCCTCATGTTTATTTTCACTGGGATTCTTGGTGTGTGCAACTCATCACATATAATTTCCACACATATTTCCAACAACACTTCTTGAAGGGATTGCTATTTTCAAGGAGTATGTTCATCCTATACATTGATCAATGAAATATAAAACACTTTCATTATACCTTTGTTTTTGTTTTGTGTGATCAGTTGTTTTTTTCTATTGAAATGTTGAGCTAAAATTGATCAGGAATTTCTGACATAGGTCTTTCTATATAGTAATCGATCGATACTACAAACTTCTATACTAGACAAAGGCTGGCCCCTACAGTGATTGCACAAAACATATCACTTTTACTACTTCTTATTTTTGAGTGTTCCCCATCATAATATCACGATGATAAATTAAATGCATTAGTTTATTCTCTAAATATCTAAAATTTTAAATGATTGGAAATTCTTTATTCACAATTTTTTGTGGGGGAGGGATCAGGTCTACTGATTTGAGGCAAGCCTTATTATTTGGTTGTATCAATGTGCATTGTCTATCCATAACTTCCAATCAAGGAATTAATGACTCAATGGTTATAAAAATAATTTTTGGAGTATCTGGATGATCTGGGACCTCTATAGGTATAATGGAAGGATCATGAAATAGTGCAGAAAATAGAAATACCACTGATGGTGGTGCTACTACAATTTTTCTTGGATAACACAAGGGTACAAGCCAATAGGGATGTGCTTGACCATGTTCTATATGTGTAATCAAGAGTGGTAATTCATTTTCCACATCATCAGTTTTAACAAACACTCTGATTGAGGATCTCTAATTGAAAGTAAAAGATAACTATCTATTTCAGATTATGTCTTAAAGGATTAATTCATTAGATTAACTCCACATTGAATCTTCTCAACTCCTTCATTTCATCCAATTGTTAATATAATAATTATTCATGAAAAGAGGTTAATATTCTATAGATGGAAGGTGAAACATGTATTCAACTTCAACTTCCATTCTGGTAGGAGCATTTCAAAAAGGTGGATGAGGATTATTTTAGGGAATGTCTCCCTCTACCCAGTTAAAAGAGGCCTTTTCTTTTCTTTAATTATAAAATGAGGCTCCAACCCCAACCTTTAAAAAAAATTAATGAAATATAATGATGCATGATGCATTGATGAAATTATATGATATCTCTATGAAATTCCATTCTTATTAATCATCCATGAGACTTTGTTCCCCTCTGTGCCGGTTCCCCATGAAATATATAATAGAAAATTACCTAAATGGAATGATCAGATAGTTTAGTTTTATATTAATGTTGTAGATTCTTCACTAATCGAGAAAAAATTACTTCTTCTGGGGAGGGGATTGTGGATGAAAAAAATCTCCCAGTCTTAGAGGCATGGGCTGTTCATGTTTTTAATCATCAAAATTTAAGGCACTGTTTTATTAATCTGATGGTTGGGTAAAAATGTCCCACATCCATAAAATTTGGGGTGATTTTTGAACTAGTATGGATGAAATCATCGTAGATGCTCTTATGATTTTATGAGTTCTGGTTGGAACATTGGTTAGGTTCATTATCTGAAACCCACTCAATTCACCTATTTCAGAGGATGATTTTTCTATTTCAATAATTTTTTCAATCTGATGGATGACATACTTTTAGAGGTAACGTTGCTCGATGTTCTCATATTCTTGATGAAAAAGAATCTTTTCAGCTTTCTCTCTTTGGTAATGACATTGGTGGAAACTAATCTAGGCATTTTTTTTCTAAGCATTACATTGTTCATGAACAAAATTTGTTTGGTATAGCCGGCCTCGGGCAATAAAATTGCATGAGACCACTTTTGGTAGGCTTTGTTGATTTTTGAGCGTTGTGAAATGAAATTTTCCATGTACAACCCATAATATGATATGAACATACTATGGGGTTTATAAAATCAATAATCGCAACCTAATTAATGTAGTGAGGCATTCATATTGAATGACCTCTTATTGATTTTTGATATTTGGATGTCTTGAAACCTTGATATATTTCATTTCAATTTGATACTAAAACCCTTCAATTACCTTGACATGGCTTTGGTATCCATCATATTATAATATATTTTTTTAGATGATGAATATTCTTCAATATATTGAGGTGGATATCATGATTTCAATGCTCTACCAAATGTTTTAGAATGATGTATAGAGAGGTCTCCATAGGAAAAAGCATAATTGGTATTTCTGCCTTAGCAAGTTGTTTTTTCATATTCAATATATTCTCTTCATCTATTGATTGAAGATTCTAAACTTGGTCTGACCAGAGAGGACGATTCTCAATTTATTTATCATAAGTAATGAGATCATTTGTTTTGTTACATGCTATATTTGATGGAAAATTACCCACAGGAGGTTTAGATAATGACTATTTCCTTGGGTTATCATCTAGATAAGAATGTATTTCACCTTCCAGTAACAATACATCAGACATTATAGGCCTTATATTTTCTAGTGCCTCAATATATGAGGGATTTCTCATCCCTAAATTGTCAGTTATTGGATTTTATGGACAATGTGAAATGCTACTATGGAAATAACATTCGTAGAAAATTCCATTATGAAGAGGACCACTATGGTGGATTACTACAACGGATAAACTATCTTTCACCTCCATCATATTTTCACATAGAGGGTTGTTATAACTCTAATCTAGAAATAGGTAATCAAGATTGACCGAATTGTCATGATAAAATATATCCTGATGAATTATCCGATGAGGTTATTAAGAATATCTTCTACTACTCTCATAATTTGGTAATGGTAGAGTAGGATCTTGAGATATAATAGAGAAATGTTTTAGGGATTCACAAACTCCAGGATTAAGAGAAACCAAATTGTAGATTGACCCTTTATTCTCCAACTATTCTTGATGAGAATTCTTATTAGCTGCTCTTTACAAGTAGTTTGTTCCACTTTCTAGGAAATTTTTTTATCATGAGTAGGTTTTTGTGCTGATTTTGATTTTTTTGTCAGAATAGACCAATTATCTCTAATTGAAACAAGTTTATGTGCTCGATCTAGTTTCTCATTTGATATGGGGGAGTGTGCCCCATAACCCTCCTGGACATGAACATAGGTACATATCTGATCTCAGATATCTTTATGATTAGTCATACTAGGACTGGTGATAGAATAACATGTATGTCCCTTTAATACTATTGAACTAGGAATTACGATATTTTGGAATGCTTACAGGATTTGGCCAATAATTTGTGTCTCTCCTTTTACTATTGATAATATTTGTTTGGTGAATTCAGTGGTAAAAATAAGAATATAAATCCACTACGTATCTTGAGTATTTGTATGCACATACTCCTTTACTCCCTTTACATTTAGTGGATATTAATTGTACTCTTTCATGGTGGAAAAGAGTTGATTCTGCCCAAGGTGTTCCATCAGAGCTTTCTGATTAACTTACTCAAGTACTTTCAAACGATAATATTTGTTGGCCGGATAGATGTTGGTTGGTGTATGATATTTCTATCTATTTTACACCTATAATGGTCAATGAGTTTCCTAAAAATCTGATAGATGATACTACTAACTGGATTTGTGGGTGTAGGAAGGTGTATGCTCACACTTACAAGTTTCTACCACATTTGGATGAAGTTCTTTCATTAAAGATGCTAGATGAGTCTGCGGACTGGATGATAGATTGTATGTAGGTGTATGTTCCTTCTCAATGTACTCCATTATATTTGATTTGCGGGATTTATTAGGAGCCACTAGACAAGTATGTTGGCTAGTGGAGTTAGGGCAGACATGTTTTTGTACCCGTTCACTATTTTCCACAAACTAGGTTGTTGGACTTCTCCGGAGGGGGAAATGGTAGGAAACTACTCCCTATTGGCCATCTATTTTCCCCAACGATAATTATTACATGAAGAAGATATAGAGGCAAAGGATTGACAACCGTTGGTAAGTCCCTAATGATGTTGAGGTTGTGCTGTTTTGTGACACTGGTGACAATGATTGTTGACAAAAGCCTTCAGAAATGCCCCATGTGTATTAAAGATGTGGCCATCAGTGGCCTCATGGTCGACCTTCCTAGAATAGGGGATAGACTACTGATTTTGTTTAGGTGATAAGAACATGAAATGGTTGATGATGATGGTTGGCACCATCTGCTTTTAAAACACCGTTCGTCGTTGACCGGATGACCGAGGGATATTCTTGATTTGGAGGGTCTGTCTAGTAGCCTCCATGTCGGGATAGTATCGTGTTGATGGAACTCTCGGAGAAATTAATTGTGGACCCATTGATGAAGAAACAAAGTTGGTTATGACATCCTATGAGTAGATGAGGATCCTACTTGAGCATCAGTGGGGGTATTTGTTGGTGAAAACGTAATAGAATCATTTTGGAATAAAGGGAGTTTTGGGAAAAAATGTTCCTATTAATATTAAAAATAGAAACAAGGAACTACAGTAATGGAAAATATTTTTATATGAATGCCTGAATGATTTATTCCCTTATCTATCCCACTATTAATAATTGATAGGTGCCTAACTGATGAGTAAAAATGTCACCATGGTTAAAGATTCATGTTCGGTTCTTGATTTTTTGTTTCCCCCAGAATGTCTATTCTAGTTAGGAATCACTACATCTGGACGGTTTCAATCAGATTTTTTATGGAACTAGAAACATAAAATGGTTCAATATCCAAAGGGTCACGTTTTCTATATGTATGCATTTGTTAGGGTTGTTAACCTATGATACTTATGAACACCAATTTGTAGAGAGGATCTGTGGTTTGGATCATCAAACACTTTTGGGTGGAATTATTTTCTATTCCAGAAGTATCTTATAGATTTATGATATGTTCAATAATCCTTATTAATTTTATAAACATAATCTCCATTTCCCTTGAAATTTTAAATCAATTTATTTGCATGTGTGGAATTCAGGATCATACATATATATTTGAGGATGTTCATTAACTGATATATATATATGTATTCAAGGTTCTCCTCCAATGGTTTCCTATTATGTACTACATAGAGATTATTTATCTATTGTTATGATAATGCTGGTTTTTAAGAAACATAGTCTAGAACTCTATAATTTATGGTTATCCAAGTAGAAAAAAATGTCTTGATGTTGGGATTATACCCATAAATGGGATACCTATATATCCTTGTGAAAGGAATCAAAACACACATAGTTCTATGCCACTGAATCGAACATTTAATAACTTTTAGGTACATGTGATAAGGACCAAATCATATAGTTTAATGTCATGTGGTAAATACATCTAAGTAGAAGGCACCTTGTCAAATATCAGTTTGGCACATGTTCCTAAGCTTGTTAAGGAACCAAGAAAGGATATGAGTTTCCATGTGGGATTAGACCCTCTGGGGAATGTGTCTTAGAAATAACATGGTTCATTTTAGAGTGTTGTTTTTGAACCTTAGTGATGCATCCAAGATATCCCACATGGATGGGAATCAAATAACACATAATTTGGCACATCCTATATCGGAGTATAGCTCTTTGAGAGTAATTGGTGGGGGTCATAAAGTGAATTACATTGTAAAAGTTTTCATTACGGATTTTTTAATAGATGATGGTTTTGGGGGGAATTATTTGGGGCCTATTCTTAAAAAGGATTCCCTAATTTAGATGGTTAGATTTGGACTCATGAGGATTTTTTCCATTGAGATCAGACCCTGGGCGGAGGCTTCCAACGTATCCCCATTATGATAGGAATCATAGATATCATAGTTCATGAAGTGAGGTATATTGTGTGAAAGTATGATCATCAGAAATATCTAATCATGCATGTGTCATGATCAATATAAGAAACAAGAGGAGGTGAAATATTCACAAACAACATGATTTCCCCTCCACTGATGGAAGAGGTTGGGCCTACGATGAATGAAGCTAGGGCAATGGTGAATGAGGGCGCGGTGAAATAAACCATTCAATGTGGAATGAATTTGATGGTCATTAGGTCCGTCCTATATGAATAGAGGCTTAATCTATGAAGAATGACCTTATATGGGTCCTAGGAGAAGAGGGAGACATTTTTTTGTTGATGGGAAAATCAATTGTGACCCTCAGTATTTCTATTGGGAACAAGAGGCTCTTGGTATCAGAGATGAAAACAGAAGTACATAGTCATATCCTTTAAAATCTAATACATGGAACCCCACAAAATTTTCTCAAGGGTAAGGGTATATGAGAATTTAGATATAAATACCTATAGAAAATCCAAGGATCTTGTCTCCCATATAAGAAAAATGTGGGAATCCTATGAATTTATATATACAAAACCAAATAGGAGACACATTGATGAGTCTTTCCCAAATGTTTTGATAAGTCTGTTGGTTTTGGTATAGGATTCAACTTAGTCCATTTTTGATAAGGGATACAAGGACAGATACACCCTACCATGAATAGATTTGGATAGTGTTAAAAATGTGATATGTGTAGGTCCTGGGCATAGCTATGTGGCATAGGTCTATAGTGTAGGTTTTCTTCCTTGGTGTTCCATGTATGCGTGTTGTGCATGTCCTAGGAATGACTAAAAATGATTAACATATGGGAATTAAGCCCATGCGGCATTCAAAAGGACTATTGGGAAGAAAACACATGGGGAGATTAAAATTTAATCACCACGAAACTCCTTTTGTGACTTTGGAAGAGCCCTGTGTAGGTCCTTATGAAATGAGATGTTTGTATGTAGCTTCTTCTCTATGTATGAATGGACCTTAATCAGATGTTTTTTATTTCAAACTCTAAAAGGACTTCAATGTTACTTATCCCATATAACAATATCTTCCTTCATTTTTGAGAGATATACTTGAGAATATTTGGGGGACCTGGGTGAGTGAGCCACGCAATGGGATATTCGTGTTTTTTCCTTCTTTTTCAGTCCTTAAAATGGCGATCCCAAGGGACCTATTTATAGAAAATTATGGGAATATTAAAAAAAGAGGATTTATGAATAGGTATTCATCCTAGATCCATATCATAGGTTCCCTGCACATGGTTGTGGAAATTACACTACCATGAATGTCCTATTTGTAGCTAGGTAGTCTATATCCTCCCACATAGGGGATGCACATTGGACTACACGGTCATAACATGCGCTAGTCATCTGGTGCATAGGTGTGCCACATAAATCCTTAGAACTATATTTCATTACATCTTTTATATTTATTTCACACTTTCTGATATGAAAATTATATATTAATAATAAATTTGATTCCTTAAATGGATTATAAACAATCAAACTACTCTAATTTTAGCAGGCATGTTCTTACAGCTCTAATTTCCCTAAAATTATGAAAGTAATCAATGAAAGGTTCTCTAAAAATTAAAGATATGATTGTAATAATACCAATTATTGTCCTTTCAAATTTTTATTTGAAATATGTAATAAAATTTCGTGTGATAAATCCTCATTGTGCATCAATGATTATATCATGGGTTGTTATACTTATTAAAATGATGTTATTTTTCATATATTGAAATGTGTCTCGTTTATATTGATTAATACATGGTTTTTTGATGTTCATGACCAAATTTAATAAAATCCGTCATTATTACGAACAATATACTGATCATAATGAATTATCTTGGAAATACTAATCCTTGCATTGACTAAAAAATTGATGATAAGTGATGGTGTTATTAATACTAGTTAGTTATCTATGTTATGTTTATTTTTTACGTGTTGTGATTTTTGTATGGGTTACCAATTTTTTAGAAAAGTGTTTTTTGAAAAATATCATAAATAATCACCTATGTAACAACATATTTTTTCAAAAGGGTCAAGTATATAAGGATCATTAGTTTCATGTATATGAAAAAAAAAATTAGATTTGATGATAACTATTGGTATAAAATATACGAAACAAATGTATATTATTTTCCAATTTAACGTTTCATATATTTTTTATAATATATTATTTTTGTATATGTTTAAATGTATATATTTATACATGAAAGAATTATCTTAATTATGGAGCATAAATTGATGTGTGAGATCCTTTGTGTGTACTTCTATAAAACATGATACATGTTTTATTGATCTTTAGTATGGACAATAGTTTATTTCTTAGATGGTTTCACTAATTACTGGTTGTGAAAATTATTTTTTAGATACAAGTTGACAGATAGGTTATAGATTATTGTATTTATTATTAATGGATTTTATTATTATTCTATTTCTCTATGTATCATGTTCCATCATTGGGGGAATTTTGATTTCAGGGTAGATGTATCTCTGTAAGGTTTTTTATGAAAATTATGATTACATTCATACCCATATGGATATTCCAAATTATATGGATTCTATGATTGAGTTAAAATATGGTTTAAATTATATTTCGTTGAATTTTTGGGACATATTAAATTTTACTCATGTGTAGTTTCTATAAAAGTAGGTTTCTGATTAGTGTGTGATATGATTTAGAGTTAAATATTATAGGGATTTATTATTCTTATAATGTATCACTATACTTTTTCAAATGTTTCTAGTAAAACTACATGAATATATGTATGAGGATCTAAGGAGATTTTATATTTTAATTAACATGGTGTTGAAATACGGATTTTGGATAGTGGAAATTATTCTTGATCATTTAATTTTGGCAATTTTTTTATTTTAATTTTAATTTAAATTAAAATATATCCAATTCCACAATAATGTTAAAAAAATTTCTGAAAGATAAAAACCAAATGTGAAAAATGTTCGTGGAAAAGATTTATTATTAATTTCATTGATTGTGTATAAATTGTAATGTTTTTTTACTTATGAAGAATTAAATATATATGATGTTTTTAGTATGTTAATAATATTAAATGGGATATTTTAAAAATAGTTATAAATATAAATGTTAGAATGCTAAATAAAAAAAATATGTAAATGATAATTTGATAGAGAAAGTTGTCGAGGAAGCCAATTTTTACGTATTGTTGTTATGGTGTTGCACTATTGTTGGTTCATATTATGGATAGTGGTGGAAACTGACTTGATATAGGGTAATTCTTTCTATTGTTACAAGGTCGTCTAATAGATAGTTGTCCCTCAATATTAATGTGTGATATTATATATTTATTATATATTTTATTTCTTATTCACCAACACTATAATTATAAAATATTACCAATAACCATATGTGGTTTTTAGTTCCATGTGATTTGCATAACATATAGGTTTCATAGGTTACAAATGGTCTGAAACATTCCCTTTCTACTCGTTATTCTTGATATAGTATGGAACATATACATATAAGAACTGAAATAAAAAACTTTTATTGTATATATTTATAACCATTGACTAACACACCCTCTGATGGGAGGTTAGATTGAATTATGGGGAGTATTTATTGTTTACTTCCCAGATATTACCTTGGTGGTAGCAAGAATAGCATTAACCTAAGAACCTTTATGCATAAAAATGATATAAAAAAGTCTTAAAATAATAAATGAAGAATGGGGTTATACATTTTTCACAAATAAGGGATATCCAAGTAGCACATTTTAATAGTGCATCAGATTACCATGTTGGATCATTTTTCAATATAAATTTTAAAAGTGTTTGAAACGAAAAAATTGGTGAACCAAATATCAGCCCCCTTCCTGAAAACATGTGCACTATAATAAATTAAGGTTTTAAAAATAAAATAAAATAGTTCTTTTGGTTATAATATTTTTCATGAATAAAAAGAAGAACACTAAAATATAATGGTTTTATAGAGTTTTATTCATATCATCCAATTGTTCATGAACTTTTTAAATTTATTTTTTGTGAAAAAATATATTTTCTAATTCATTTTCATAGATAATTCACACACAATGTGATTACGTTTCTTTTCCCATTTATGATTAATAAAATTTTTCTATTTTTAAAATTTAGAAATACTCAATGATTTTTTGTCTATCATTTACAATAATATCTAAAGAATAAATTACCATATTTTCTAATTAAAACCTCTTAATTTTAGAATCAGATA
This sequence comes from Viscum album, assembly GCA_963277665.1. Lineage (NCBI taxonomy): Eukaryota > Viridiplantae > Streptophyta > Magnoliopsida > Santalales > Viscaceae > Viscum > Viscum album. The sequence continues at coordinate 1,133,512 of CAUJRU010000207.1, forward strand.
AACCTCCATCATTAATCCTTTATGATTCTCTCGATATCAATTAAAAAATGTGGTCTTAAATCACCCACAAAATCAAGAGTCTTTCAAAACCATATTTTACAAAATTATCTATCATATACATTGATTTTTAAAAATCATTATAATGAACATGGATTTCAAAAATTCTCATTTCATGCATGCATACAAACTACCATCAGATTCAGTTCATCACCTCATTCAACATGGGGAATAATTGATATATTCTAATCTATATATAAGAAATTAATCATATTTTATGATCATATCCACTAAAAGGACTCTTAAAAATATTTTTTCACTATTATATTTTAATGAATAACATATATTATATCTGAAAGAAGCCTTATATTTTATAAAATAACCCATGTTAAATGGTTTCATTTCTAGATTATACAAAGTGAATAGCCCATATTGTCTTCCATATAACCATTGTTAAATAAGATAAACATTATTCTATATAGTGTTTTCACAATTTCACAATGGGAATAAATATTATTATTTTTCAGAACACCCCTATGAAACACAATTACCCTTATTGTTTTATATATGACTCTTATAATTTCTCCTAATGGCCCTTACATGTCCCGACCCTTATGAAATTCAGGTTACATTTATAAAATTACCAATAAACCTTATGAAATTAAAAAAAGGACCTTATGATTTAATACCCTTTTCCATTTTCCATCTTAATTTAGTCATTATGGACCTTATAACGTCATGTATAACTATTTTTTATCTTTTCCAAAAAATTAATCATAAGTTCATAGAGGATTTCTTGTTCATTGTATATTTTACTAATATCAGATAAAAATTAATATTACATTTGGAGAATTATTAATTTTAAATATATTTTTCTTAAACACCTCTAACAACATCAACTCCACTCACAACTACTCTATTATCTTGTTGAAAACATATCCAGCATCAAAACATATGATTCATAAAATCTACCCGTATATATTATATTATCAATCCTTTTTTAAAAATGATATCAAAATATTCTCTATATAAATGTATGAGGAAACAACCATGCATTTAGACACAAAACTAACTTTATTATCCTACAATTACTATACAATTTAATTGGGTTCTCTATTTTACTTTTTAGTGAAAAAAACATTTATTAAGCCAATAACGAACTAATGATCCCTTAACTATGTTTCTATGACTATGGAAGTCAGTGATAATTATATAAAACAAGAAACATATATTAATATCTATAATTTTTCTCCATTAAATGATGATTAATCCTTCACTCTCTATCTATAATTCCATGTAAACAACATCCCCTTCATATTATGTAAACAATAAATATAGCACATATTATAAAAAGGTAACAACCAAATAAAATAATTATGCATATTGATAGAGGGGATAATTTCCAAACGTCCTCAATAATACAATGTTGTTTGAACCTCAAGGTTCAAGTATTGATTCTAAAATTCATAACCAAGGGTTTATTAATGATAGATATTACATATTTATGTGTCTAGAATATATATCTTAGTAGTTAAATGATTCTTAATTTCATTAATATAGTGAGATATTATATAAATTTTCTTTTTTTATGAAGTGTTTAATTGGATTTGTTGTCATATTTATATCAATCCAACTATTGTAAAAGTATTTCCTTTTTTGTTATACACCATAACCTTGTTCATTGAAATAATTTATCATATATTGATGTTCTATTTAGAAATTGGTCATAGTAATTTATTATTCCAGAACAATACTATGATTTTTAATCCCTTTTTTTACTCGGCCAACCCATACTCTTAATGTAAATTAACATGAACCTCAACATATGGAATTTTTCCCACCATATAAGAAACAAAATAAAATTTTAGAGGTTATTTTAATTCAATTTCATTTTATAAATAAAAGGGTAAACCATAAGGGGGAGTTCATCACATATGACTCATTATTATATTCATTTCCATGAGAATATCTTCATTGATATTTCTATGAAACTGATCCACAAATTCTCTTAGAATTAGCAGCATCTTCATGGGAAACTATTACGTAAAATAAAATTCCAATGATCCTGCAATATCAGGGTGGATCCACTGAATTCTACTTTTTCTTCCTCTTAAGATGGGTTCTGACTAAAAATAGAGTAATTTTTGCTTTTTAATCAAGAATAATGAAATTCATAATTTGATCATTTTTATATTTATCAATCGCTTAACTATTATTATGAGACAAATTAAATCTATGAAAAAATTCATCTTACTAATCATTGAAATCTAAAATTCCTAACTCTTCAGATAGGAAAACACTTCCACTAATTTATATTTTCTTTTCTCTAATATTATATAATCTATAGAAATGAGCACTATAAAATAATATTCCATGGATGTCTTCATATTGAGGTTGTGATCAACACAAACCCTACAAAATTTATGTTTTGTTAGACATGATTCATTTTAAAAGTGTCATACAAATGAAAAAATATTGAGACCATACAATTCCTTATTAAATTTACAAACTTATTTTCATCACTACTAATAATGAATCCCAAGGGTTTTCTAATGTAAAATTATTATTTATCTACCCAATTCAAGAATTCTTTTAATTCATCCACAAGAGATGTTTGATAGTGTTTTATATTAACATCTTCTTGAATGGTTTTATTAATTAAATATATAATACCAGTTTGAGGGCATCCTTTATATATACACTATTAGTTTGAGTATAATATTTTTACAACATTTTTTCATTCTCTGAAATATACCCTTATCACTAAATTTATTTCTAATTAATTAATTATTTTTCATCACATTGTGGTATTCAAGTCTCCCAATAAGTAACCATGTTTTGTTTATATAAATCTACCTTGAATCCTAAATCAGGATTCATTACCATGATTCATCATTTAAATACATTTAAATTATTTTAGATCCCTAATTGATATTAAAAAGAATGTTATACTATACTCATCATTACATCTCAGTTTTTATAGCCTAATCTACAGTTTTATTAATTAGAACATATTTCAACAAACAATTTATTATTAAAGGAGTAGAATTATTATCTTTAAAAGATAATTAATCCTCATACATATCCTTAGAAACTTCATATTCATAAATATTTTGTATAGTCTCATAAATCTTCCATGTTTTTATTCATTTTAAAATAATTCATCATATAAAAACTCAAAAAATTTATTCCATGTCATAACCTAATAACAGTATCATAATTAATTTTTAATTTCATATATATAAATTTTCTGAATAATTTATAGGATTTAATAATTATTTTGTAGGTGAATAACTATAAGGCCCCAGCCTTAAACCTTACTTAATCTTGAGTTATTACAAGATTACACATTGAGGATCTTTTCGGGTTTAGAGTTTTAGAGAATTAGATCATAAAACGTTCATTACATTCCACATATAAACAAAGTGGTTACATAAAGAGAGTATTCTTCATTCCCATCAATGGAAACACATTTAAAATAAAACATGGATTATTTCTTGACACTTCCTTGACACTATCATCATATCATGTACCATTCCCTTGCCCTATGAAAAACATTTCAATAAAACTTGGGATGAGCATAAAAAGCTCAGTATGGGTTATAAAAACATGGAAAGGAAACATGAGTTCATATATACATAAGAATGAAATCATACTTTACTCATAAAACATAGGCACTTTAACATACCTCATAAAATCATGAATAAATCATAGAAATCATAAGACATAAAGGTAACTCGAGGCATTCATAACATTCTTACGTAGGGAGTAACCCTCTTGGTTACGTTTGGAATACCCATCACAGTATATTCCCTAAATCTCTTCGGAAAAACCTTAATGTTTCAATCCTTCGCGTTACCCAATGCATTGGAGAGCTATATCGGGCTCACTCGCCCTTAGTTTAACACGGAACCACCCGTCTTCATAATAATTCCCAAGAACCATAACATAATCGTATCACATAAAACATGCATAAAGGAAACATAAAATTTCCACATTTCAATCACAAGATATCAATACAACACAAAAAACATTGTGAAAACAATTTTCAATACAAAAATAAAAGATAAGTAAAACATGGTATTTATTTTTCTTTTAAAAAGAAGGTATGGCTTGTAGAGGAAGCCGAAACTCAAATAACAGTCACGACGGTGGAGAAGTCATTGTCGCCGCATATGTACGACAAAAACATTCCCTTTTGTCATTTAGTAAACTCTTCGTATAAAAAAGATTCCTTTTGAATAAACGTAAAAGTCAAATGGGTTTATACACCATATAAAAGAAAGTTGTGTATAAAATAAAATATGCCTCAATGAAAGGAGATTGAGACGAAGTCCCATACCTCGTATCCGACTTGACCCGACCGTTCTTTAATCTCCTGAATAATAAACTTGAGTTAATCTCTACTTGCTTATGAACCTTTTTCAGGTTCATTATTCCTTTTATACCATGTTATGAACATCATGTAATCATTGAAGTTAATAATGTTCATTTTGTCGGTATTTGGTTCTTAAGTCAAAAATAGAATTCTTACACTTACATGTTGTTAATTTGGTCAAAGGTTCGTTATATACAGAATGATATTAATTATTTGGATAACATATATATCATATATATTCATCATATACATGTATTTATAATATTACATCACATTCAGAGGTAAGAAATGAAATGCACCGTTCATGGAGACGGTAAGCCGTACGTACGCATGAACGCTACTTCCATTTCTATTTCGTATTTTCTGGAATGGAATCATAATTATATAAGAGTATATTATAATTCCAGTATAATAACATATATAATATCATTAACTTTATCCTTTACAAATCCCACATATGGTATTAACGAATCAAATCACTTTCAGGGGGCGGTAGTTCGCACTTCCTAAAATGAAGATATCGTGTTTACCCATAATGGGAACCATAAAGGTATGCCCAAAATGAAAAAAAACAGAAGCTTAAGGAAACCATAAACATATTATATATCATATATAAAAATAGTGACATCATAATGGCCACCTTTGAATGTGTTAAATGAGTATTGAACAATCATCATTTCTGGAGGCAGAATTTCTCCATCCACGGAAACCGTATGTTCTTTAACCATTTGATGTAGTTGTGTGAGAGTGTAGCTCAAATAAATCTTATAAAAACATCCTAGTATATTTAATATACAGGTTTTGTTACAAAAGAAGAAAATAAAAAGATTTTAGGGGGTTGGAGAAACAAAATAAAACAAATGAACACGAGAGGATGAATTACCTTTAAAAGTGTAACTCCTTTTGATTTGAGCCTAAAGGCTTCCTTTGAAAGGATTATACCCAATGGGTATCCCCTAGGATGAGGAGAGGGATGTGGAGAGACTAAATGGGCAGGTGTTGGCCGAGCAAAAGGCTTGAGGAGTGTGTGAAATGAGGTAGAGTTGGGGGCCTTTTATAAGAGGAGAGGAGAGGCACTTTTGGAAAGTAAAGAAATATTACTTTATTTGAAAATGTGTTTCGGTTTTAAAAGGTCCCACATTGATATAATTCATGGATAAGGTGATAAGGGTTCTAAATACACTCATCCAATTGGTTTTGGACATGTGTAGTTCATAGAGTTTACATTATCTTTCCATTTTATTTAAATCTTCAAATAATGATGTCATCGCTGCATCATTCTTATGTCGTAAATAATTTAATTTATTTAATGTCTAAAAATTATAAAAATAATTCTATGATGTAGGAAATCTTTTTATCTTTCCAATGACTATTTATAATAAAAAATATGATCTTTATAACTTGATATAAAAATTGTTTTCGTAAAAAATATTATGTTTGTGTCATTTTTACTTTTACATTAAATAAAAAGTTGTTTATGTCAGTTCCCAACCAAAGTGGATCCATGGGGTCCTCAAGTTGACCCATGGATTGTATTGGTCGGCCATGACACATCCAATGAGGTTAGGAAATGTGTCAAGCACATCTTATTTTATTAAAGCATTATTTTTACCTTAAACTACACTAATTACCACTAATCGCGATTAAGAACTTAATAAGTTACTATTCACTGAAAAATTATTATTATCTCATTAAACCAAATTTTACTTCTTAATGACAACCATGTTTGTCGGATTTTTGAAATTCAAAACACAATGATGGCAAACTTTCATTTAAACGGAAAATCAGTCTTTATAAGTACCACTTAGTGGTTTCACTATTCATCAAAAATTGAAGTTTTTCAGAAAATTACCAAAAATTCACCCTAAGCTATATTTGATATTACTAATTCAAAAATAAAGTCTATTTTACAAAATTAAAAACATATAAGTCACATTAATTAATTTAATATTTAATTCCCGTTGTCAGAGAAAATAGCGTGTTTTTATGAAACAATAAGTATCAAAAGATTGACACTAGTTTAAGTCCAATTTCAAAGTGAAATTGATTTCAATGAACACCATTGGATTAAATGGTAAAAATATATTCATATTACACATTAAGACCAATTCAAAAGATAATATAATCATATAAATAAATTAGATTAAAAAGCAGTTTTGATGTAAAATGCATTATTTTTCACTATTCATTAAAAAATGAACATTGTCAAAAAAATACCAAAAACTCACACAAAGTAAATTTTGATGTCCCAATAATAAATAATAAGTTTATTTTGACAAACATAGTTTATAAACCTTTCAAAATATTGATTTAAAAAGGGTTTTCCATCAAAAGGCAGTAAAACAATCTTTTAAGAATATTAGTGTATTCCATGCTTAAGATTTGATTTATTTTCATTTTAAGCCTCTAAAACACTATCTTAATCATTAATAGACATAGATAAAAATATATATTATTCATTACTTACTTGGGATGTTACATCCTTCCCCCCTTTAGAATATTACGTCCCCGCAATTTATTTACTTACCGAATAAATGGGGGTACTTATCCCTCATTGCATTTTCAGATTCCCATGTTGCCTCTTCAATCATGTGGTTTTTCCACAAAACCTTTACCTGGTGAATAACTTTATTCCGTAACACTTTCTCCCAGTGGTCAAGAATCTGGACCGGTTGTTCCTCATAAGATAGGTTCTCTTCTAGCTGAACTACCTCTGGACTCAAAACATGAGATGGATCTGGCATATACTTTCTCAACATCGAAACGTGAAAAACATTGTGTACCTGATATAAACTCAAAGGTAAAGACACTCGGTATGCAACTGATCCAACTCTCTCTAGAATTTCGTATTGTCCAACGAACCTTGGACTCAACTTTCCTTTCTTACCAAATCTCATCACACTTTTCCAAGGAGAAACCTTGAGAAATACATGATCACCTACCTAGAAAGATAGATCCTTCCTCCGGTTATCTGCATAACTCTTCTGCCTGCTCTGAGCTGTTCTCATGTGTTTCTGAATCATCTAAACTTTTTCTGCCGTCTCTTCTACCAATTCTGGTCCCATCAACTTCCTTTCACCCACTTCATCCCAGAAAGATGTAGTTCGACACTGCTTCCCATATAATGCCTGAAATGGTGCCATCTGTATACTGGAATGAAAACTGTTATTATATGAAAATTCAACCAAAGAAAGATGTTAGTCCCAACTTCCCTGATAATCCATAGAACAAGCTCGTAGCATATCCTCCAATGTCTGAATTGTTCGTTATGACTGCCCATTTGATTGAGGATGAAAAACTGTACAAAAATTTAATTCAGTACCCAACGGCTTCTGAAGGCCTCTCCAAAAGTTAGAAGTAAACCTGGGATCACGATCCGATACAATGGAGAGAGGAACTCCATGTAACCTAACTATCTCTTTAAGATACAAACGGGAAAGTTGATCAAGAGAGAAAGTATCTCGTATAGCAAGGAAATGAGCAGATTTGGTCAAGCGATCAACAATAACCCAGATTGCATTATTACCTCGAGATGTCTTCGGTAATCCCACAACAAAGTCCATGGATATATTCTCCCTTTTCCACTCTGGCACTGGTAAAGGCTAAAGCATCCCTTTCGGTCACTGTCGCTCTGCTTTAACCTGTTGACATGTCAAACACTTCACAGTAAAATCAGAAATGTCTCTTTTCATTCCATCCCACCAGTAATACTCCCGCAGATCTCTATACATCTTAGTACTACCCGGATGAACTGAAAACAGAGAACTATGAGCTTCACATAGCAACTCTCTCTTCAACTGTGAATCACAAGGCACACACAATCTCTTCCCAAATCTCAAAACACAATCATTATCAATGTTGAATTCAGGAAAATTACCTTTCTGAACCAGATCTACCTTTTTCTGCAACTCACTGTCTTGCTTCTGTGCTTGCTTGATTCTATCTGATAGAGATGATCTCACTGATACCTGTAACAAAACAGAAGGACTTCCTGCACCAACAACTTTTATGCCAAAGTTCATCAAATCCTTAACCAAAGGATCACGTTCCAAACACAACATTGTTAATGAAGCATTATTTTTTCGACTCAAAGCAACAGCCACTTTATTTGCTTTTCCCGGATGGTAATGAATTGTACAATCATAATCCTTGATTAATTATAGCCATATCCTCTATCTCATGTTTAACTCTTTCTGAGTGAATATATACTTTAAACTTTTGTGATCGGTATATATTTCACACTTTACTCCATACAAATGATGCCTCCAAATTTTTAAAGCAAAAACAATAGCAGCTAATTCCAAATCATGTGTAGGGTAATTTACCTCATGAGTTTTCAACTGTCATGAAACATAAGCAATTACCTGATCATTCTGCATTAGGACGCAACCAAGTCCTTTCAATGAAGCATCACTGTATATAACAAACTCACCATTCCTGGAAGGTAGTGCCAAAACTGGAGCATTCACCAATCTTCTTTGCAATTCCTGAAAACAATCAGCACATTCTTTTGTCCAGATAAACATAACACCCTTCTGAGTTAGCTTAGACATTGGACTAGATAACCGTGAAAAATTTCTAACAAACCTTTGGTAATAGCCCGCCAAACCAAGGAAGCTACGAATCTCGGTTACATTTGTGGGTCTTGGCCATTCTTCCACAACTTTTGTTTTTGCAGGATCAACAGTTATTCCATCTTTAGAAAAAATGTGACCAAGGAAAGAAATTTATTGCAACCAAAACTCACACTTGCTGAATTTACCATACAGTTTCTTTTCTTTTAAGGTTTGCACGATAACCCTTAAATGTCTTTCATGCTCCTCTTTACTTTTAGAAAACACCAAAATATCATCAATGAAAACCACCACAAACTTATCCAAGAACTCATGGAAAATTCTATTAATTAAGTCCATGAATACAGCAGGTGCATTGGTTAGCCCAAAATGCATTACTAAAAATTCATAATGGCCATATCTCATACGGAACGCGGTCTTAAGAATATCTTCCTCCTTTACCTTCAGCTGATGGTACCCCGATCTTAGGTCAATCTTTGAAAAAAACTGAGCTCCCTGGAGCTGATCAAACAAATCATCGATATGAGGCAAAGGATATTTCTTCTTAACAGTGATATTATTCAAGGCTCTATAATCAATGCACAGTCTCATAGAACCATCTTTCTTTTTTACAAATAAAACAGGAGAACCCAATGGTGATGTGCTAGGTCGAATGAAACCTTTCTCTAATAAATCTTGCAATTGCTCCTTCAACTCTAAAAGTTCAATTTGTGCCATTCGATAAGGGGGTTTTGAAATTGGCTTAGCATCAGGAACTTAGTAAACAGTAAACTCTACTTCCCGATCTGGTATTATTCCAGGAAACTCATCAGGAAAAACATCAGGATACTCATTTACCACTGGCACATCATTAATCTGAACAGTTCCTTTATTTTCAACGACGTGTGGAAGGTCACATTCATTTCCATCTTTTACAAGTTTCTCGGCCTCTTGATAAGTTATCAACAGTAAGGGTTCATTCTTGTACACAAACTGAAAGTCTTTCTGAAAAGAAACTTCTTTATCTCTACATTCAATCTTAGCATGGTAAATAGAGAGCCAATCCATACCCAGGATAACATCAAACTCTACTATAGGTAGAACAATAAGGTTTTCAAGTAGGTTCTTTCCACAGATAAGGATAGGAAGATTCTTATAAATTCTTTTTGCCTCAACATTTCCCCTCAGGTGTTTTTACCAAAAGTTCAGGAGTCATTTATTGAGATGGTATTCCCATTTTACTAGAAAAGGTTTCAGAGATGAAAGAATGTGTAGACCCCGAATCAAACAACACACTGGAATAATCTGAAAAAACAAACAAAGTACCTGATACAACTTCATTTGATGGCCCAACATCTGCTGAAGTAGTTGCAAAGGATTTCACCACCCCTTTCTGCTTGTAGTCTAACTGCTTCCAATCACTCAAGCTCTTTGTCGGACACTCGTTTGCATAGGGACCCATCTCATTGCACTTATAACATTTCACTAACTGTAAATCAAATTTGTTCTTACCTTCACCTCGATCCTTTTCAGTGCAATCACGAGCCTTATGTCCCATCTTACCACATCAGTAGCACATTCCAGAATTCAGAAGACATTCTCCAGCATGCCTTTTTCCACAATTATCACAAATTGGAAACTTAGTTCTCTTACCATCAGACTTTTTTAAAGAATTATTACCTTTCTCCTGCCACCTCAGTCTCTTCTTCTACTGGTTGTTATAGAACACTTGGTCATCGGCAAACTCCATTTCCACCTTCTCAGCACATCGAACAAGATTTTCATAACTTTTAAACTCATGAGAAGCTAATAACCTTTGATATTTTGGCATTAATCCTGAGTAAAAACGATTAATTTTACTATCAAGGTCTCAGATAAAATTTGGAGCATACCTTGCCAATAGAGTGAACCTTTCTTCATAGGAAACCACTGAGTCTTCCTCTTTCCTCAATTCCAAGAATTGATTTTCCATCCTAAGTCAAACAGACTTAGGAAAATAATTCTCAAGAAAAATACCTTTGAATTCATCCCAGTCAAGAGCATCAATCTCATCGGCGTCCCTGATATTTTTAACCATAGACCACCACTGATCTTCTTCACCCTCCAAACAGTAAATAGCAAGACTAACCTTTTGATTGTCTGAACACCCCATGACATCAAAAATCTTCTCCAGTGCTTTAATCCACCCTTCAGCTAGCACATGGTCAGATGAGCCTCTGAATGATGGTGGATGTTTCCTCATGAAATGTTCCACCACTGACATGTTCCTCTATAGTGGATCTGGATGATCTCGTGCATGGATACCTCCACCATTTATCGCTTGAGTCAACTGCGCCATTACTGCAACAAACTGTTCAGTTCCAATTCCGACCATTTCTGGATGCTGATTCACAATGTTATTTCCTTCTGTATGCCTTCCTAGCACTGGTTCCCTATTTCCTCTGCGGAAAACCATTCTGAACAAACATGTCTTAGATGAAGTAACATGGTAATCTTCAAATGCTATATCATTTCAAAAATTAAAAAAAATTGGATAATCATTTAATAGAATTCTAACTCCTAAAGTTATCTAAACCGACCTCTGATACCAACTATAAGGCCCCAACCTTAAACCTTACTTAATCTTGAGTTATTACAAGATTGCACATTGAGGATCTTTTCGGGTTTAGAGTTTTAGAGAATTAGATCATAAAACTTTCATTACATTCCACATATAAACAAAGTGGTTACATAAAGATAGTATTCTTCATTCCCATCAATGGAAATACATTTAAAATAAAACTTGTATTATTTCTTGACACTTCCTTGAGACTATCATCATATCATGTACCATTCCCTTGCCCTGTGAAAAACCTTTCAAAAAAACTTGGGATGAGCATAAAAAGCTCAGTATGGGTTATAAAAACATGGAAAGGAAACATGTGTTCATATATATATAAGAATGAAATCATACTTTACCCATAAAACATAGGCACTTTAACATACCTCATAAAATCATGAATAAATCATAGAAATCATAAGACATAAAGGTAACTTGAGGCATTCATAACATTCTTACGTAGGGAGTAACCCTATTGGTTACGTTTGGAATACACATCACAGTATATTCCCTAAATCTCTTCGGAGAAACCTTAACGTTTCACTCCTTCACGTTAACCAATGCATTGGAGAGATATATCGAGCTCACCTGCCCTTAGTTTATCACGGAACCACCCGTCTTCATAATAATGCCCAAGAACCATAACATAATCGTATCACATAAAACATGCATAAAGGAAACATAACATTTCCACATTTCAATCACAAGATATCAATACAACACAAAAAACATTGTGAAAACCATTTTCAATACAATAATAAACGAAAATTAAAACATGGTATTTATTTTTCTTTTAAAAAGAAGGTATGGCTTGTAGAGGAAGCCAAAACTCAAATAACGGTCACGACGGCGGAGAAGTCATTTTCACCGAATACGTACGACAAAAACATTCCCTTTTTCATTTAGTAGACACTTCGTATAAAAAAGATTCATTTTGAATAAACGTAAATGTCCAATGGGTTTATACACCGTATAAAATAAAGTTGTGTATAAAATAAAATATGCCTCAATGAAAGGAGATTGAGACGAAGTCCCATACCTCGTATCCGACTTAACCCGACCGTTCTTTAATCTCATGAATAATAAACTTGAGTTAATCTATACTTGCTTATGAACCTTTTTCAAGTTCATTATTCCTTTTATACCATGTTATGAACATCATGTAATCATTTAAGTTAATAATTTTCATTTTGTCGGTATTTGGTTCTTAAGTCAAAAATAGACTTCTTACACTTACATGTTGTTAATTTGGTCAAAGGTTCGTTATATCCAGAATGATATTAATTATTTGGATAACATATATATCATATATATTCATCATATACATGTATTTATAATATTACATCACATTCAGAGGTAAGAAATGAAATGCACCGTTCATGGAGACGGTAAGCCGTACGTACGCATGAACGCTACTTCCATTTCTATTTCGTATTTTATGGAATGGAATCATAATTATATAAGAGTATATTATAATTACAGTATAATAACATATATAATATCATTAACTTTATCCTTTACACATCCCACATATGGTATTAATGAATCAAATCACTTTCAGGGGGTGGTAGTCTGCACTTCCTAAAATGAAGATATCGTGTTTACCCATAATGGGAACCATAAAGGTATTCCCAAAATGAAAAAAAAACAGAAGCTTAAGAAAAACATAAACATATTATATATCATATATAAACATAGTGACATCATAATGGCCACCTTTGAAGGTTTTAAATGAGTATTGAACAATCATCGTTTCGGGAGGCAGAATTTCGCCATCCATAGAAACCGTATGTTCTTTAACCATTTGATGTAGTTGTGTGAGAGTGTAGTTCAAATAAATCTTATAAAAACATCCTAGTATATTTAATATACTGTTTTTGTTACAAAAGAAGAAAATAAGAAGATTTTAGGGGTTGGAGAAACAAAATAAAACAAATGAACATGAGAGGATGAATTACCTTTAAAGGTGTAACTCCTTTTGATTTGAGCCTAAAGGCTTCCTTTGAAAGGATTCATCCCAAAGGGAATACTATAGGATGAGGAGAGGGATGTGGAGAGAGTAAATGGGAAGGGGTTGGCTGAGACAAAGGCTTGAGGAGTGTGTGAAATGAGGTAGAGGTGGGGGCCTTTTATAAGAGGAGAGGAGGGGCACTTTTGGAAAGTAATGAAATATTACTTTATTTGAAAATGTGTTTCGGTTTTAAAAGGTCCCACATTGATATAATTCATTGATAAGGTGATAAGGGTTCTAAATCCACTAATTCAATTGGTTTTGAACATTTTTAGATCATAGATTTTACATTATCTTTCCATTTTATTTAAATCGTCAAATAATGATGTCATCGCTGCATCATTATTATGTCGTAAATAATTTAATTTATTTAATGTCTAAAATTATAAAACAAATACTATGATGTAGGAAATCTTTTTATCTTTCCAATGACTATTTATAATCAAAATCTGATCTTGATAACCCCATGTAAAAATTGTTTTCGTAAAACATATTATGTTTGTGTCATTTTTACTTTTTACATTAAATAAAAAGGTGTTTATGCCATTTCCCAACCAAAGTGGATCCATGGGGTCCCCAAGTTGACCCATGGCTTGTCTTGGTCGGACATGACACAATCAATGAGGGTAGGAAATGTGTCAAGATCATATTATTTTATTAAATCAATATTTTAACCTTAAACTACACTAATTACCACTAATCACGATTAAGAACTTAATAAGTTACTATTCACAAAAAAATTATTATAATCTCATTGAACCAAATTTTACTTCTTAATGACAACCATTTATGTCGGATTTTTGAAATTCAAAACACAATGGTGGAAAAATTTCATTTATACGGAAAATCGGTCTTTATAAGTATCACTTAGTGGTTTCACTATTCATTAAAAATTGAACTTTTTCAGAAAATTACCAAAAATTCACCCTAAGCTATATTTGATATTATGAATTCAAAAATGAAGTCTATTTTACAAAATTCAAAACATATAAGTCACATTAATTAATTTAATAATTAATTCCCGCTTTTAGAGCAAATAGCGTGTTTTTATGAAACAATACGTATCAAAAGATTGACACTAGTTTAAGTCCAATTTCAATGTGAAATTGATTCCAATGACCACCATTGGATTAAATGGTAAAAATATATTCATATTACACATTAAGACCAATTCAAAAGATAATCTAATCATATAAATAAATTAGATTAAAAAGCAGTTTTGATGTAAAATGCAGTATTTTTCACTATTCATTAAAAAATGAACATTGTCAGAAAAATACCAAAAATTCACACAAAGTAAATTTTGATGTCCCAATCATAAAGAATACGTTTATTTTGACAAACATAGTTTATAAAATTGTCAAATGATATATTTAAAAAGGTTTTTCTGTCATAAGGCAGTAAAACAATCTTTTAAGAATATTAGTGTATTCCATGCTTAAGATTGGATTTATTTTCATTTTAAGCCTCTAAAACACTATCTTAATCATTAATAGACATAGATAAAAATATCTATTATTCATTACTTACTTGGGATGTTACAATAACACTCTTGGTCCATTTTCATCACCATATATACCTTTATTTCATTCTTTATTAAAAATGCGAGAACAACATCAAAAAATATAGAATTTATTCAATGATGGGTTCCATCAGTGAAAAAAAATTTATGGGATCATTATTCTATATGAATTATAGAATAACTTTATTTATTTCACATTTCCACTTGAAATAACTCATTCCAATAATAGAGATATTCAATACTTTTAGAGACATTACATTGGATAAGTATAATTTTATCAATGTCGAAGAAAAATATATTTCACCTTTCAATGACCTCATTCAACTATGGACTATGTACCAAGGATACCACATTCAAAATTAATTTTTTTTTCTAGGAATATATCTAACAAACGTTATTGTTAATCAATTCTATTAATATTTTTAGCCAAACTATTCTAAATAACATAAGAGGGGGGAGGGGATGAATACAGGTATAACAGATTGAAAAAACTCCTCCTTGATATCTTGTTTGGTTGTAAAACAAAGCTCTATTCTCTCCATTTCTCATAGAATTGTGTGAATAGAAATTTAATAATTCATGATACATTGTTATTTGACTTTTTTTCACTATCAATGTTCTATGATCAAGGATTGTAGAATGGTGATGTTTCAATGTACCAAGTCCACTTAGGCTCACATCCAAATTACAAGGTCCATGTTACATAATTTATATTCCTAGGATCAATACCTTTACATGGTTTAGGGTCTACTGACTTCTTTCACAAGGGTAACTCCCTGTGTGTCATTTGTTGGCTCACTATTGGTGGTAATTATCACATTATTCAATTACCTTTTCTCACTACTATTGGAAGGGACTCACCCTTAGTTTATTAACATGTAGTTCTTTTAATTATCACTAATGAATACCTCTGTAGTAGATGAAAAATTCTTTGTTTATGTGCAAATATCATCAAATTTATTAAAACCAATTTACCAAAAATATATTAGGAATGTATTTCAGAATACTTTCATGATTTGTTCTATCTTTTTGAAGAACACTTCTTTTGTGACTCTCAAAAATCCTTCATGAATTTGACATGTTTGGTTCATATTTTTATAGTCTTCACGAACATTAATACTTTCATAAAACTCATAGTATTCGATTGGAAGTTATAGCCTTCACAAAAAATAATTTCTTCGCTAACATCATTCATAAGTACTACCGTAATGAACCTCCTTCTCGAATCTGGAGCCCTATTATATTTGTTAATCCAGAATAATTTTCTAAAGGGGGAAGAGGCCTAATTGTAGGTGTTTCCACCAATTGAATAATATTCTATCTATGTCACAACCATTTATTGATCCTCTTTAATTTTGTTCTCAATGATCCCTCTCTTCATAAATCCCCATGGGAATTAGCCATTCATGAATCTGTTTTAGTCACAAAGATTATCATTGACTATTTTTTTACTGGCGATGCTTGTACATGATATTTGTCAACATTCCATGTCAACAATTACTATGTAACCTCAAAACATAGCATGTAGACCTTCTTTTTCACCAAAACAATCAACCCAAAACACTAAAAAGTTACCTTGAGGTATTTTTCCAACAATCTTGTCATATAATATTGATAGTTAGATGAATTTAATTTTCTTCTCTGCCTTAGTACCTCTTCATTCACCCCATAACCTCCTTTTTTCTCTCCATGAAAATGATTTAATGAATATAATAATATTAAATAATAAATTGAATAATGTACCTATATCCATGTGTCATGGATATATTTTTTGTTCCAAAAAAATCTTTATAAACTATATCATGAAAATAAATGCCATTTTATTCATTTGTCCACAATATTTAAACACAACAGTCCCCTATATTCATGAACTATATGTCTCCTCTTATTCATGAATAAAGAGAGGAATTACTACTACTAATCATGTATCCAATAACTCAAACATAATTTTTATTGAATTTATCACTATGTTTGTTCCTATATGCTATTCTATTCGTCCATTGTAAGAGAACACTATTCTATATTTTTTCTATTTAGCAATGGATATTGATGTCTTGTTATACTTTCATGATTTAATTCTTAGATTTATAATATTTTGTAAATTTTGAACATTGATCATAGTAAAGATAAAAGGATATTCTCATTATTATTTAATGATAAGGCCACATTCTTCATTACATGTTTCTAGGAGATTCAATCTCTGAGTAAATATGTTATACTTTTTCAAAGGATCTGGTGAGACCATTGAAGCCATAAAATTTATTATTCATAATGAAAAATATCTATCAACCACCACCACTCTACATGATTATTTATTTTGAGGAACCTCATATATAATTATCATTCTTGTAATACCTTGGGATATCTTGAATATTATTATTCCCTTTAGACCTAACTACTAATTTTTTAGTTTTAAATGTTTTTTCATCATATCTAAATATACCATTATTCGTGATTCATGGCCTCCGGTAAATCATAATTTGTTAAATATATTAAAAATTTTCATTGTACTTTTATTATAATTCAAGATTTCAGAACATCCAAAACTACAATATTATATTTTTTAACATGATTTTATAACATTTTATATTTTATGGTTGAAGATAACCCCTCACATTCTAAAGGGATTCGTTTCTCTTTGATATTTCCCCAATTAAATATTTATATAAATCACACATCATATAATGTTATTAAATTTACTAATTATATAATGTTATACTACATGATGCTTCAATTTATAACTATTTATATAGTCATAAAATCATTTCATCAACGTTATTTATAATTTTATTGGTCTATAAATTGTAAACCAATTTTTTATTTCTCTTACTTTGAATTTTAAGATCCTTATGTGAAGCTTCTAATTCTTCTTTTATGTATACAATTTATTCAATTTGATTATTATTATTAATTTAAAATTTTTATCAATCAACATATGATGTATTAAAATCTCTCCTATCAGATATAAATTTATTTGTTTATTCCTCTAAGGGGTTCTCATAATTAAACTATTTAATTCCAAAAAGGATCTTGCTATGAAAACTTCATGGGGGAAAATGATTTAACTTTTTTGATAAAGTATCATAATGAATTCTAGGGAAATAAATTTGGATTGACGAGACAAAAAAGTTCGGTATAATTTGGGAAATCAAACCATTATTCATAGATTTTTCAATTCCAAAGAAATAAAAAAAACACTTGTGATGGAATCATTTAGAATTTATCTACATCATCCCTCAAAGAACTTAATATGTCATGTAAGGGTTGATTGTGATTCAAATATATATTTTAAGGGATCCCATATATAAATTTTGATTCCAAAAATTTTTAAAAATAAAGGATGATTTATAACACATTGATACCATCATGATACCATTATCCTTTATGAAATTTTATTTTACTACACTAATTTTTTTATGTCCAATCGTACATGAGTTTTGATTCTTAAAACAAATTCAAGGGAAAGGTGGTTGAATAACTCTGTAATACATTTTCAATCCCCTAATCCAAATGAAATTTTCAATAATGGAAAAGTGTGAATTTTAATCCTCCCACAATGAATTATTTATTTCATTAGAAAGGAAATTAATTATATCCCATCATATATCATTATGCGGGACACCTATTACCACCATAATTCCCTTCAAGATGTGACAAATATTATGTGCCCCCAATGGTTAATGAACATCCATATGACCCCTATTTTGGGAAAGTAGTATTCTGGGATATGGATATAAAAACATATGAGATAATTGGAGAAAAGAATATTAATAAGGATAGAACCAAAGTTAAGGAATACAATTATGAAAACCTGTGAATCAAATTGGCCTCTTCATAATACCATCAGGAAATTAGGGTACCATAAAACTAGAAAGAGGGAACACAAAATAACAAAAAAAAAATTAAATCTGCAATAAAGAAAACCTTCCATGAATGAATACTCATACAATACTTTCATGATGAAATTTTATAAAAATTCATCCAGGATTAAGAAACTTTTGTAAGGTACATTGTTCATTTATTCCCAATTTATCATGGAAAAACCCAAATATGAAATGATGTTTCCTTAAGGGATTTATAATTAATATCTAATTTCAATATTCTTGTATATAATTCAGATTAATTATAACCACTTTAAATATAATTTAAATGATCTTTATTATATACATGAACTTATGTGGAAACCATGAAAAGAAAAACATGAAACCTCCTCTCAGGCCACTAAATTTTCATGATCAATAAATTCACACTATTGTATTCCCCTTTGATTGTATATTCCATTGATAAAAGGAGTCTTTTTAATTACCCTCCTAGATATATATAACGTTATGGGAAAAAATGAATATAGATTACCTAGATAATACATGTCTTTTTATAAAGTATCCCACATTGTTATTCTATTTCCCCAGAGTGTACACCCACCATGTTGGGTCGATCATGGAATCCCTCATGGAGTAAGAACAATAACTTTCTTATAGGATGTCATACTTATCATACCTTTATATTATATATACCTTATAACAAATAAATAGGAAGTAATATATAAGGATTTGGATTCAAATAATGCAAGAGACCTATGAGTTTCAGATTGATGATGTCACAAATGTTGAATCTATAATGGACTATGAAGAGAGAAAGAGCCTTAAGATACATATGTGTATACTACATATAGAAAAATGGTGTGATGATCTCATATAATGAAATCAATTCTATATACCCTATTGTTTCTTACAATAATCCTGACTCATGCGAGAATAAATATATGGTTTGATTATGACATTAGAATCAGAAATATTTCTCAGTGGGCCTCCTCTGTTGGTGTATTCCCCAACCCAACATTCATAAAGGGCCACCTCATTGGGTTTAATACCCCACCATAATTTTTTCATGGTATGTCCCCTTAGTTTTAAAACACATGAGTACTCTAACTATGGTAATCTTTTTTAGGTTTATGATCTATCATATATATCTTTATGATCCTCCTCCAGTGAAATCCCCAAAAATATTTTTCATTAAGGGCCACCTTTATAGCTCTAATTGTCTTCATAGTTCTCATATTGGGGATCCTAATTAGGTGTAATACCCACCCAATAATATATCACATACCTTATATTTTTATGTAATCCCTAATAAAACATTCAGTATGGGCCTCCACATTAGGATTATATCCCATGATAATTTACATCATTGGTCTCTCTTTATGTGTAAGTCACGATATATCTCTCATCATAGGCATACTCTATTTATGTAATACCAATACCAACTTTCTATATAATCCTCATAATTAGGTCTTATAACCATCGTATATATCATCATTTGCCTCATCCATATGGATAATCCCTAGAAAAACATTTTTTATAATACTCATCCTTTGGTGTAATCATTGTCCCAACATTCATTATGGGCCTCTTATTTGTGTGTCAGAAATAGAAAAAAAGTCATCATGGTCCTCCTATACTATTGTAATACCCATCACAACTTTCTTCAATGGTCTACTATTTAGGTGTACTCTCCAACACAACCACCATCATTGGAATCCTCTTTAGCTATAAGTCGCACAATAAATCTCATCATGGGCTACATCAGTAAGGGTATGTGGGAACAGAAATTTCATCATGATATTCTTCTATAGGTTTAAACAAAATCTCATATTTAATAATGTCTCCATTATATATGTGTATGCATAAACATATTTTTAACCATGATATAATTTCTTAATTTTAGTCCTCATTAAGATTATTATCTTCTCCCTAATGTTCTATATTATTAAGGAATACTTCAATGGAATTCCCATATTGTAAAACCCTACACTATATTGTATTGTAGAATATTTCAGGAAAAATATTTCATAGTCATATGAATATAAAATGTGAAACAATACCTTAGTTTTGTGATCATAAATGTCATGAGAAAATACTTTATCCATGAATGTAAATTGAATGATATAGTATTCCCACAAGACCTAAAACAACGTCATTCATACTATGTAGGATTTGATTACTATTTTGATAGGATACACAAGATACCCCTATAAGCTAAAAAATTAGAATTATAAAACTTATCTCCACCCTCAATGGGAATATCCATAATAAAATCACTAAATCACTTGGAAGGCCACATTCATATCATGTTCCTCATCCTCTCTCCCTCATTAGGATATATTATGAAAATCCCCATCCTTAGAGGAAGAAATACCTTATGATCTAAAAATATAAAATTGGGTCCTATTATCATCATGTTTAACTATAACGTTAGTCTCGTGTGTATGTTCTAAACTAACCATTGATAAAAACTTTCTCCTAGTCATCCTAACCTCATAATGTTAAACTGTATGGATTGGTCCTCATCACACACCCTAAAAAGGTAATAAATGCACCATTAAGTATCCCAACAATACTCAATTATTGATTAATTTTCGATGGATATAAACTAATACTATTTATTAGGACATATTCCAATATTTTGAACACCAACAACTTCCCTGGATGGTAATAAACTCTATTTTTCATTGCTATGTGGATTTAAAATATTTCTCTGTAAAACCAAACAACACTAACTATAAATGAAATGATAAGAAAAACCCTAATAGATAAATATTTTTCTATTAATATAAAACCACAAGTTCATTAACATGTTCAAATTTATGGATAACTATTGATAAAAACATGTGTATAGGTTGATAGAGAACATCCGATACATGTGATTTTTCATGTCGATACCCGAAAATCACCATCTCTTGTAATGTGTGTATCAAATTTTACAGTAGGATATAAAAAATATTTTCAAAACGTATATTTAATATATTAAATAGTCTACGGGTATGAAATAATTTCTTTAAAAAGTCCCAATGACACTTACATCTCACAATCATGACCAATGCACATTCCTATGTGTCATAGGTAGGAAAACTCCCAGTTACCCCTACATTTTCCAAGAAGACAAATATGAAATATCGTATTAAAAATACAATAGTTGTTTTGTGTTTATGATTCTAGGAACACACCAAATATGACACAGATTGAAAAAAATTGTGAACCTAACTTTAATATATAAAAAAATCCATTTCATAATAGGACATCATATCATTCTCATGAAAAAAATGGATTTATGTGAAACCTAAAATAGTGAATACGATTGGTAGAATATTCCTTTAACATGTGATGATGTATTGATGGGTTTTACAATATGTGTTTCATATACCTATATGATTTAAAAAACTACCTAAAATACAAATTGATGGTATCCCTATAATACTAAACATATATTGCATACCAATCAAGTTCTAGAGCCATATTAAACCAGAAAACTTTGTCTCGGATTCATTTCCTTTAGTACCATTGAAAAAAGAAATTTTTTGTAGTATCACCTCAATATCACCATCCTAACACTATATTATTTTCATGACTCCTTCCTCAATATTAATCCCCAGTTACCATCAACCGAGCAATAGACAATGAAGATTTAAGAAGTACTTACAACCATGTTTGACCATTTTGGGTGTATTATCAAGATTTAACCAACTAAAGCATCCCTTATTATAAGGAGGATAATTAGGAGGTTAAATAAAGCTTTGCAATAGATTATAATTCACATAATAGGTATTGTATCAAACAATTAATTATGCATTATATGATATCAACCCCATTGTATTCTATTGGGGATACTATCTAAGAAATACTTTCTTTAGAAATTTATACTCGAGAATTCTAGATAGTTTTATAGGGTTGGTGAACTTCCAAAGACATGAAAATAGATCCTATATTATAAATTTTAAAAATTAATATAAAACCATAGTGGAAACCATGGAGCATGCCCAAATTACTGTTCTCACACACCATTCCATCCATGATACTATG
Organism: Viscum album; assembly: GCA_963277665.1. Lineage (NCBI taxonomy): Eukaryota > Viridiplantae > Streptophyta > Magnoliopsida > Santalales > Viscaceae > Viscum > Viscum album. The sequence goes on from CAUJRU010000207.1 coordinate 1,156,428, forward strand.
GCATCATTATAAGAAGTCTTTTGTAATACCCTAGTAGAAACTAGGGAACATGCACTAATTCCCATCCCACATATAAATACCATAAGTACATACTAACTGTACATTTTGGGTATGAGCATGACCATATCCCCAATCCCTTTAAGGAATGATAACACATTACCAATTATGTCAGAGAAGATCATTATTATATTTTAACGGCAATGGATGGGAAGTAATATATTCCATATTACATCATTGATGTTTAATTGAACATCAAAGTATAGTGAATATAAGATTATCAAAGACATATCCTAATTCATGAATTGGGATTATACAAACCTTAAAACCCCTCCACTAGATTTTACCTTCAGTTGATATCAAATACTACTTAGGATAATCTTATATCCCAACTAATATTTTTGATGATTATTAGAATATACGAGTGAATAAGGAACAACTTTATTAGTCACATAATCCTATTTCAACTGTAGATCAATGGAAAATTTCAATTGAAATTTTAGGGTTCAAAATTATTCCCAAATAATATTTTTGGACTTATAAACATATCATGAAAATCCATTAGAGTCGGTGTATATTCCTACCCAATTTGGTCCATATATATGATTTTCATATTCTATATGTAAAGATGTTGTTAAAACACATTTTATATCATTATGAAGAAATAAATATTCACAATAGAAAAAAATGAGGTTGTCTCCAAAATTTATTTAAATATATGATTATCATTTTATGCAACACATGAATTGTTCCTCCTAATGAAGATAATCTGAAGAAAAGTCACACCAGGGTATACCAAATAATAGGAGTAATCCCATATTTCTACAATGATAAATTCTGGTGTTCTTTTAATCTATAAACAGATTTTTTTAGTTTTATATGATTTATCTCAAATAATTTCTGAGATATGGATTTTCTATATTTGTGAGCTTACTCCCCAAAGGTTTCCACTAGCAGCTCAAGTGGAGCTCCAAAGTGTATTTTACACAACTTTCCTCCCTATAGAGATATTAATATTGATCGTAAGAAATATGTTTAACATGTATTTCCTAAAAATAATCCCCATAGTTGGAAGATCAAATGGAATGATGTTTCTTCCCTTTATATTATACAGAATAAAGGTCTTACCATGGGAATATATTATACAAACACTCACTGTAGATGTATATTAAGATATATTGGCAGTCCTCCCTTTCTTAATATTGTTTGAGAAGGTCATCTAAACATTGTCATCTCAATTCTACAAGATGGTATTCCCCATTTTGAATTGACATTAATAAATCTCTCATATTTTTAGGCACATAAAATATTGTATATAACTAAACCAAACACTTAATATCGAATCTATGACATTAATTATCAATCAAATGGATACAAAATTCATCTTTTATTTTGATGTCACATTTTTATTTATTACCATACAATATAACCGAGAACATTCTATTCAATCTCATTTCCCTCAATAAGGTAATTTAGATGTGACCACATTGGTCAGACCAGGTAAACAAATCCATCAATTAAGATGAACATATTGAATTAATGATGAATATATAATTAGTTAGAGATAAAATTCTACTCATGGTTTATCATATATAAAATTCTTGATATTATATTCCAATTGTTCGTATAGAGGAATAAATATACCATAATTAATATATTTAATGGATTGACATTTATGATATATATATAAAGAACCACTACTTTATGTGAATAAAAAATAATAAATTTTGTAAAGAGGATAGTTCCACCATCAATTTATCTTACACACAATTTCAGATTCTCCACACCTAAAATAGAGGAGACAATCCAGTGCTGTCCATTACAAATTTCTTAATGATTTGTGGTAAATATTTCATTTCGACAATATTGATTTATCCAAAGAATACATTAGAGGATGTGGTAAACCAGGAGAAATATGTTTCACTCTACTCCCCACTCTGGAGATATAATCATAAAATATATTATTTAATGTCAACAAATAAGGTAAAAACTAAAACAAAACATTTCTCTATATCGTAGAAGGTTTACTTAGTAGGATCCCTATCTAAATTTTTAAAACTACGCACTAGAAGAGAGAGACAAATAAAAATTATCCTATATTAATCCTCTATTAATGATGACATGTACACTCACATAAAAAATTATAATCACTTTGTAGAGGTGATACCCTTAATAGGGAATGGAAAATGAATAGAGTAGGAATTTCATCCTATAAATAATCTTAAAAAATCCAACAAATAAATAAGGGTATTTGAAAGGGACACAACAACATTAATACTAGAATTTCCAAGACCTATAGGGATAGATTAATTTTAATCACATCCACCACTTCCTATGTAAAATTTGATGTTCTATAGAATAGTAAATATGTCACTAAAGGGACCTCGATGGTCTATGTCAATGTGTGACCAATACCTTACTTTTGGTCCCCAACTAGTAAAAGTGCTCAGTGATTCTATCAATATGACTCATTCCAAACTAACATTATGATAAATGATAAAAAAATATAGTGAGGGATCATAAATCAAAGAATACAAAATATTTTACCTAAAAAGGATGGTTAAAGGTGTGTTTCTTTTCAATTCATGATGAATATTCAGAAATTATAAAATCTCCATCACTTTTTCTTGAAGTTAAAATAAAAAATAATATTATGTGTTGGTGATTGTTATAAAAACTTGTATCATTTCTGATTTGTAACATTTGACAAATATATAAGAATAATATACAGCTATTTCTTTCCAAAATATGTTCCACAATGAATATTTCATAGAAAATATGCACAACCATCAATAGAGTAAAAACCATATTTTAGGGGCTCCAACAAACACTCTATCACAACCACATAGGTAGGATTCAACAAAAAAAAATTAAAGTTAAAACCCCTTCTCATACACTACAAATAGAATTTAAAACCCTTAACATATTGAAATATTTTTCCAATAGGATCATAAATTATGGAGTTAAGGTGATGTAGCTATTATTTACTCAAATGAAGGTTTATCATAGAGGTAAATCCTTAATAATACACTCATAACGTTCCTTCATAAGTATTTACACAATTTGAAGTGGTAATTTTACTAGTAACGGAATGATCAAATTATATGATCAAAACACGATTGAAATAGGTAGTCTTAAAAAATCTAAAAGATTAATATTATATCAAAATTCCATCATAATGATGATATATGGAACTATGTCATGGGAATAACCTCAAAACTTCTTATGTTGGTGATCAGTAGTGGACATAAGGAAACCATCCATATAAGGGTATACTCACTACATTTTCTCAAATTTTTTGATAACTGAATATCCCATCATATCTTCTTTAGTCTTTGACAACTCATGTATTGTCTATGTAAGGGTGCTTTACACTATTCTTACTAGAAAAATAACTATATCCTTGATGTGTGGAAGTCACTAATACACTTCAAAAATTTGAGAATACATCTTTCCCAACATTCATTGACAGTGGGAACCTAAAAAATAATCTTATGCAAATTTAATCTTGATGTAGTCATCTGATGGGAATGCATAAACTAAAAGAGGTACAAAACAGAATAATTGTTGATAAATCTGTAGATGGACCAAGATTTTATTTAGTACAACAGTTTTCTAGCTATATTGGTCAAATGATAAGAAGAACAATGTAGTAAATTTCACTATTAGTTTAAATAAAATTTGAGGATGAAAATAGTATTCTTATTATCCTATAAAACAGTATAATAATGATAGTGTCAGAGGCCACATTATTATGTGTATGTGCATTACCTACTTGCAGAACATGAAGCTTCTATTGAATATGTTTATAAGAATCAATATAAAAAAATTAATTATGAATTAAAAATGTTTCTCATCCTGGTAATGTAACTGTTTTGTTTTTGAGAGTATGATATCATTTCACAAAGGTTGAAGATTGCATTCAATAAATTAATCCCAAACCTAAACTAGTGAAAACCTATCCACAAAAGAGGGCATGAAAATAATACATGACAGCTGATACTCTCAAATAAGCTATGATACAAGAAGTAAAACGTAAAATAATATAATATCATAGCATTCCCCATCATAGATGGAAAAATGATCATTCAATAGGATGGGAGAAATGAAAATTGGCATGAACCATATAATGTGCACATGAATGAAGTTCAATCATTATGAAATGATAAAGTCTCGATATATTTCATCATATCTAAAGATTTTTTTATAAATACATGGGAATTGATGTATTTCAATCAGTTTGGATATTAACACCACCTAAATGACTATTATTTCCCTCAAATATTAAGGTACCATACAAGAATTTGTTGTATATAAATACGTTTTTATATGGTGGTATATTATTGACATGTTTAGTCAAGTAAGTCACTATCACAATTGGATTATTCTATTACAATCCCACTTGGAGAAGGAGAATGAAATGAAAACATGAAAAATGGCACACTTAAATTTGATGATTTTATTCCTAAAAAGACAATAAACCATGAAAAACCCAATTTCATGGAAGAATTGAATCAATGAATAATGACCCCCAACTTCCCCTTTGAAAATTAAGCTAATTTCTTTAACACCGCAAGATTTTTGAATTTGTCTTCAAATAACTGTATTTGAAAATATAATTCTCTACATGAATTGAAAAATTAACTTGAGGCTCTTGATATTTTTTATTATGAATATTTAAGAGCAATAAACCACAAGAAAATAAAAATATATTAACCAATTAAAAATTCCATCATTTATAGTATATATAATTAATGTGATTTAACAAATTAAAGGATTCTCCATTCTAAATAAAAATTTTATTGTATTAATAAATTTGAATCCAAAAAAAATTAAAAAATTTTTTATGATAAAATCTAATATTTCAAAATTCTAACTAAAATATCAACATAATTTAGTTAGGATATGGTATGATATAGTACTAATAACACCTGATGTTTAAAATGGTTATTTTACAATAAAATATTTTTAATTTAAATTTTATTTTAAAGGTAATTTTTAGTATTTTAGAATATTAATTTTACAAAATTAAATTCAATTTTTAATTCCACACATCAATATGGACAAATTTTATTATTTTTCCTAAATAATTGTTTTTAGTAGGAATATGAAAGTACATTTTTTACCTCAATTGGTACATTATAAGAAAGAAGTATAAGTTTATAAAAAATAATAATTCCAAAAATACATATTTAGGAATTAAATCTATAAATTTTAAAATTTCATTGTTTAAATTAGAAACCTAATGATTAACATTTTTCTAACTTAAGTAATATTTTTCAATAAAAATAATTTTTGGTCATTTGTTTATATTAAATAATTTTCTAGTAATGATTGTTTATTTATTTCTTATAAAAACACATATATATTATTTTATTTAAAATAACCCAATTTATGAAATTATAATCAATAAAATTGATAAATATATCATATATATATATATATATATTAATCTTAAAAATATAGTTTGGATAAATAAGGTTTTTATGTGTTGCATATGGTAATATTAAATTTATATTTTTCTTACATAGAAAAATTTTATATGAAAAAGTTTATTAAATATTTTTAATTATTAGGTCTATATTATATAATGTTTTATATTTTAATTTTAGGGTTTAAATTTAAATTACAAACGTAAAATATAGTAATTAAATTATAATATAAAACTATGAAGGTAATAAATTAAGGGGTAAAGGGCTTGAAGAATGATAAAAACATGACAATAATTGAGTGTTTGAGAAATGATCAACCTTTTATATTGCATAAACCCATTAATTACCATTTTATGGATCCTTTTGACATGTAAATCATGTTCTCTCTTCAAATCAAGTTGAGATATATATAAATATTCCATTCTTACCAATTACAAAAGGGGCTTATCGTCACCCCTTAAATACCACTTAACAAATATTGTTTATACAATAAAAATATATTATTTTTATCCTTTATTTATTATACAATTAATTTTACTTGATTATCTGGTAAAACATATTATCATAATATATCTATTTTAAAAGGAGTCTTCCAATGGAAACCCTAGTTTCTCTATGTGTGTACAATATTTTCCTAGAAATAATTTCTTATATTTCATTAATTCAAAAAATATATATTGTAATTAATATATAATAAAATAATTATTTATTTTATAATTAATGAAATTATTCAAACATTATTTCTATTAACTACAGTTATCCTTATCTTATTATCTAAATTGAATCTCTTATTTTTGTGTTGTGCAGACTTCCACATCCTCAAAGTGATAACATCAATTTTTTTTACCATTGTAACATTTTATATTTAAAAATAAAAATAAAAGAAAAAATGAGACCCATATAATATATTTTTATTTTTCATGGGATAATTATAAAAACAATTCTTTCCTTTTCATCATTAGATAAGTTAAAATGTTAATTGTGCTTTCAGCGTACTACCACCTCCATAGAATAACATATCTCATTTATCATATAATTTTCATATTATTTATTAAAATAACATAAATTATGATTAGAAAATATGTAAAATATCTAAAAAATATCATTAATTTTTTTAATAAAAATATTAATCCAAAAAAACCCCTTTTAAAATCATAATCATACATTATCTATGGTATGTTTATGTTTAGGATGGTTAAATTTTCTTTTTGAAAAAACGTGATAATGTATAATAATAGATGACTAAGACCAAAATATTAATATTTATATATGATATAAATAAGTAAATATTTATTTGATCTTGGTTTTGGAATTGTAACATTAACATTTATACCATTAATTTATATAGTGTTATTTTTTTAATTAAAGGTAATCTGAACATTCTTCTCTCCAATTTCATCTATGATAACCATGACTATGAACTTCATAAGATTAAAATATGACTTTATAAATTATCATGTAATATCAAATATTCTACCGTTTCCTTATATTAATGATTATCATTGGGAGAAGACTGAAGAACATCACTAGTATTATGAAACTAGTAAAAAGTGATCATGATTACATATACTTGATATTGAAAATAAATAACCAATAACTAATATACATATTGTGAATAATTTTTAATGATTTTATAAAAGTTATTAAAAATTAATTTATTATTTGGATTCTAAATTAATATTTTTATGTCTATTATATAGGAGGTTATAGTGTGTTCAATTAAGGGAGAATTTAATGTATCTGTTTCTAGTAGAACAAATTCAATCGTTCAAATATATTTCATATTATAAACCATTTTTTATTTATAATGATATATTTCATACATAATGATTGTTTTTAATATATTTATTTAATTCACGGGGATTTAAGAGGGTTATACGTTTATCTTGTTAAATGAATTTTTATACAAAAGATAGAAATGTTTTATGTGTTTTTGTTAACCCAACACCATATGTTGAGTTGTAAGGATTCCCCATGAACTTCACTCTTCCAATATTGGATTCTCCCACCATAAAAGTTAATTACATGGAATTTATAATACATTATATTGTAAAATTACCTTTTTATTAATATAGTTTACCATCATAAAATTTCATTCCCAAAAATTTTATCATTGATGAGAATACTTCCCATACAAGTTAATGACAGTTTACCCTTGTACATGTTTTTATTTCCCATTAATGTTCTAGTCTATAATTTCAAACCCATTTATGAGTTAAATCAAGTGACATATATATTTTCCTTGTCCTTTTTCAAAAAACATTTTTTAATCTTTTTATTATGTGGTCTTTTGAAAAAGCTATTCAAAATTATTGAGAAGTATTTCCCATCCTTCCAGATATAATTTTCTCAACCACACATAATTTGATAAATGTTATATATTTTGAAAGATATATTGTTGATTTTTATTTTTTAAAATATTTTTTAAAAATTTCCATTAATAATTTATGAAAATAAAATTTCAAAGTTACATAAAAATTAAAAACATTATGAATTTATTCTAAAATATCTTTTCCAATTTTTTTCATGTGAACACATATTACCACCAACATTGTTGTTTAAGATGAAACATTATATATTAATTTTTATTTTCTAAAACTATTTTATTTGACCTATTTTATAAAAAAAAAATTTAAATGATTTCAAATGATCATTGATATTTCTTATTTACAATGCATGACTAACTGAAAGTTTACTTTTTATTATTAAACAATAAAGGATACAACCTATTTCCCAAACCAAACTATGGGGGTCAGAAGTAATGATGAACCAAAGAGTCCCCCACAACAAAATTATTACAAACTACAGGCAAAGAACCCAAACTAGAGTAAACAACCAACCGATCATGCTCGCTACCTTTTCGTGATAAAGCATCAGCCGCAAAGTTGGCCTCCCTCTTGATGTGTAAAACCACACAACCCTGTCTAATCTACAACAAGCATCGCATGGCCAAATAAATTAAATTCCAAAGAGAATCTATATTCCCATGTAGAGTACAAACCAGAAGTTCAGAGTTAGATTCAACCTCCACCGCCTTCAAAGAGAGGTTGTTGCAAATAATAACCCCGGAGAGTAGAGCTCTCATCTCGAATTTCAAAGAGCTACCCTGAGCATAAAAGGAACTAAAGGCCACCATAACTGAACCATTAACATTCTGCAAGAGTCCTCCACCTCGCATTTTTCAATTAATTAAGGACCCATCTACATTGATCTTGAGACCATTCACTGGAGGCTGCCTACTAACCCACAGACCGTGCAAACCAGAATGACCAACCGATCAGCTGAGTAGTTTATAAAGAACCGGGGATTGATATCCCCCCTTTAAAATAGATCCCAACTCATGCAGTAATTGTTTCATTTTTAAATGGAGATAATAAACTGAGGTAAGATTCACTAAAATGGCCATGTTCCACACCATCCACAGGGTCCAACAGGTTGAAATCAAAATAATAGATTGTGCCTTCTTATCTATCTCCGAGATTAATGTTATATCAAACCAACCTGTAAGAAACTCAAGGAAATAGAAGATTGCAGGATTATACCAACCCCAAGACCCAATGGAACACCCGGGAAAAGCTTCACATTCACTCTTGAAAAATAAATGTGTGAAAAATTCCACTTTTGGATGCGAACAATAGAAACACCTTCAGTCCAATGACACCAATCTTCTTTGAATATTCTCCTCTGTAGGAAGTGCAGAATTTCTTATCCTAGAAACAAGAAAGTTCATCTTAAAGGGTATTTCTTTACACCACAACAATGAGGCCCAATCATCATGAGCAGCTTCTGGCCGCAGGAGACCATGATAAACCTGTCCGCTGAAGCATCTAGAGCTAGAACTAGTGAAGAAACATTTATCATTGTCCTCCGAAAACAAAATCTCTCTAAATGTGGACAAATGATCTTCATTAAGAATGCATTAAAAAACCTAGGAAATTGGGTATCCTGTTTGATAGTCATCACTAGCATAGGACAAGACAGAAAGAACAACCTTGGTCTGACCCAATTGTCCTGCCACAAACTTACTTCTCCTCTCCCATGAATCCACTATGAAGATCCTTGAAGAAACTCTAGATGATAGAGAATATCCCTCGCTAACCTATACATCTTGTAGTTGATACAATATTCCTAGTTTTCCCCATATTTAATCTTCATCATTTTGGGCCAAAGATAGACCCTGAAAATGATCTCCCAGGCCAGACAACCCTACATGGATTGCATTGTAGAAACAACATCCCTAAGACCCACTCCATCTTATTCAATCTGTTTCACAAAATGGCTCCAAGACTCCTAGTTAAACCTACCTGCTTCATTATCATCCTATAAAAAATGATTAAACATCTGTTCCATCATACCAATGACCCCTTTCAGAGGAGTGATAACATCTAGCACATTTATTGGAATAGAAACATTAACATTGTTTATTAAATCAACCCCACCACTGAATGATAAAAATTTATTCTTCCAGTTAAAAATTCTGCCCAACATTTTATTCACCATACTCTCAAAATAAACCTATTTAACACAACCATTGGAAATGGGATCCCAAAGATATTTTATTGGAAACTATTTCTTATGAATCCCCAAGGTCACTTAAATTTCCCAAGCCCTGTTCCTTGGGCATTTACAAGAAATAAAAACACTGCTTCTGGAAATGTTCACACGCTGGCCACTGAAACAACCATAAACCATAATAAGCCTCTTAAACCATCGGAGGTAGGGGCTCCTTCCATTCATGAAAACAATAATATCATCATAAAACATGATATGTGAAAAAATTACCATATGAAGCCCTTGAATGATATAGAAAATTTTTCCTTTCTGTCAAACTTTTAAGAAAATTTGGAGACAAGGCCTTGTATGCTAAGATGAAAATAAAGGGACACAATGGGTCCCCTTGCTGTACTCCCCTCACAATCTTGAAGAAACCAATTTTTTCCCTAATAATGAAATTGTGAGCCACAGTGAAGAGAAGAACCAGAAACATTAGTCACAAAACCATGCATGGAAACCCAACTTCTTCATGACATTAATAATAAAGCTTCATTCCATCATGTGAAAACCCTTGTTCAAATATAGGTTATTTTTCATCCAATCAGTTTTTCATTAATATGTATTATACTTGATCAGGTAATTCCTTTAAAAAATTCCATAAAATGTTTTTTTCCAATATGGATTGTGTAATTAACTTCTCTTTTGGAGAAATAATCCATCAATCTCTTTCCCTTTCCTAACTATCCACATTCAATTGGAACCACTTCTCTTCCAAAGTATTTGATTTATGAATATTATATTTATCAATTAATTTATTAAAGGGTGATAAAATAGAATCTATAAATTATTAGATTGGGAAAATTGTTAACATGATCATGTACCCCTTCTCTATATGGTGTATATACAATATGATTTATTATCAGGAATAACTATTATTAACATTATAATTTACTAAATATATTTGGATACTAATTAATTTTAAATTAGTATGTCATCTGACAAATATTGATGGAATTATTAAGGTCTTTTATACATGATTCCAATTGAAAAGGGTATGAATCCCACTTTATATTTTCGATATCTTATAATATGAAGGTTTTTTATTATATGGAATACATATTTATGGTTAATGATGAGTGAGGTAATATATCTCCCTCAAATGAATTTATTAATGTTTATGTTTGATGATATCTAAATTTTACATGAAATGCTTTTTCATAATCCAAAAGGTACAAAAAAGAATTATGTTTACATAAAGTGTAATCAGAATATTTTATTTCAAGGTAAAGTGATTATTTGAGGATTTATTCTATGAAAATAGTGTATACTAGAGGTTTAATCCCAATCCCATGGGTACATAGTAGGATTATAAAAATTCAAAGTAGGGTCATGATTGGTTTTAAGAATCCTTTTATGTGATAATTGAAATGGTTGATATCCTTAATATATGGTTTCAATGATTTTTTGTATGGGAAATTTTTATAATTGTTATCTTTTCTATGTTGTTCTATCAGGGACGATGTCCATTATGTCATGTTTTACACTAATCTAATTTTTTGTGTTATTTTCTTCCTAGTCTTATGGTATTGTTAAAATCCATTATTTGATGGATATAACATTATTATGTATTTTAATTATACCCATATGGTCATCTTATGCTCCATATTGATCATTGATTATTATCACAGATATTTACCCTTTTGGGAATCTTTCCTCTCATATTAACTATGTTTACATTTTAATAGGTTGCTCTGATTATAATAACTTCTAAAATTTATAAATGGATATCTAAAGGAGTTCAATTATGAAAAATGATTGTAGATTATAAATTTTATATAGATAATTTCAAGGAATAAAAACTTTATTTCATTATATAAGGTGAATATTTGTGATGTCTATTATATAAATATAAGGATTAATGTATTATTTAGGTTATTTTTAGCATGGTTCATTATAGTCCGTTCGCAAAAACACCTTCCCAGATCTTATCTTCGAAGAATTGGCATAACTAGTGTATAATGAATGTGGAATTAAATAAAGTGCCTCTTCAAATGATTTTTTCTATTAGAAGTATTTCAATAATTATTCCACCAACCTTATGGGAATGGGAAACACATGTCTAAACATTTCAATATTATCATCCCCACACAACGATTCAATGGAAACTATCTGCAAAAATGAAAACCTCATCACAAAAAGCATTTCCTTAAAATAATGTTAAAATTATTGACATAATAAATCCCCACTTCAATAAGTATGAATATTCATATGAATCTTATTTCACCGCTTAAAATAGAGGAGCACAAGGAATTGGTCACCGAAGATGATGGGTTCATAGAAGACGTAGTCATCTTGGATCAGGATATTTATATCTTGTCCTCATAGTAAGCATATATTTAATAACCCAGGTATTGATAAAATAAATTACAGGCATGTTTATAAATAAATTTATATACAATAAAAATATATTAAATGGGTTTTTATGTCACACACTATGTCGGTTCACCATATGACCTGGCGCCCGACCCGGTCTATGACATGCGCCGAAGGGAATTCCCAATCCCCAAGTGTTGGAAGAAGTTCCGGGGTATCAGAAGTAGCATCTTGGAATTGATTATCAGAAACATGAGATAATAAAACAACCAACTAATAAATAAACGAAAGATAGAAAAAAATCCAAACAATACCTTGACATTTGATAAGATTTAATGTTTACAAATTAAACCAAAACGCAACATAAGATTGTAATGAATATAAAAACAAAACATATACCAGAACCTTCATGCATCATGAAGATCCACCTCCTCAAACCGTCATCATCAGACCTGCATGGGAAGAATCATCTGAAACCCGAACCACCATCACTAAGAATTATGCATCAACCATTTATACACATAGAACATGGTCTACATACACCCAAGAGTTTATGTAGGGTGTGATCTAAGACCCAGTAGGATACCACCCAATAAAATGTTCCATGCCATAACATATAATAGATAAATTAATATTATTATTTAAAAAAAATTTCATTAAAAAATATAGTTATGGAAATCATTTACAAGATTAATGTAAAAAAAGGAAAAGAATGTTTGAAGAAAAATCATTTCACAAACACTATATTAAAATAGATGGGAAAATACATAAAGAAGATGCATCGACTCTTGTGGTCCTTCATATGCCGAAGTAAGGCACCACATCATTAATATTAGATCAATGTGGGTAAATTACCATAAGTTATCTAGTATGTGTGTTATGGTAGAGACATCATACATTAGTGTAAATGTGGCATTGGAACCACAATAATCAATGCTCTCCTACACGATCCACTAGTAGGGAAACACATCTATAACCTAGTGGCCTCCAATAATCACAAAATAATAGATTGTGTTTTAATACCAATTATCCATGATGAAACCTGGATTAAAGACTAACGTGTCTTCTAGCGATGTAGTCCTAATCCTCCCACCTAGGTACCTCACGATCCCTTTTGTTCTCAAAAAACATTCTCATTCACAAATCACTAACACAACACATTTACACCCACAAGTCAAGCCAAACAAGGTACACATAATGTACCACCACATGCACCCCCAACCCTCTCTCTAAAAACATACACATACCAAATCATTTTATAAACATTCCTTTCACCCCTTATGAAATTTAACAGTTCAAAAAACAATTTCCAAAACAATTTCCAAAGCCACTAAAAAACATTACACCCAAATACATCCTCAGAATTCCCATTTTTTGACAAAACACTCACCAATACCATTTCACATCATAAATTACATCACATGCATGAGTTCATAAATTTTTTAAACAGTTAAATAAACAGTTTAAATTGGAACATCAAGGGTTTCACATGAAAGATTCCTAATTTTCAAACAATAACAGAACCTAAAATTCAACACGTGTTTAACGATATCAAATACCGCATCCACTCATAAACTTTAACTAAATTAATTAAATTAAACTATTTATAAAACATTTAAAAATAACACATGACAATTTACAAAAAAAACAAACTTGATCTCATGCAAAAAAACCCACTTTAAAATCAAAGGTACAAAACAACCACTTGAATACATGTTTTCTGTTAATCCGACAATTAAAAATTTAAATAAATAGGTGAATAATATATTAAACATGAAGAAATAAATAATTCTATTTTAAAAAATTATTTTATACACATGCACCTTCAGTGATTTTGAAAATATTTCTAACTTTGAAGATAGTAATTAAAACCCTTTTCAAGAAACACTACAATATGAGATGCACAAAACACAACCAAATATTTTCAAGGAAAATAAATTTCCATCTCAAATATATATTAAAATATTACAAAACCATATTTTTCACACCAAAAATAATTAATTGAATGTCTTCATGAACAGCCACAACAAGACCCATATGAAAGGGATGGTCAACCTGAAAGGAAGACCCAATTCCATCACAAGTTCATGTCAGAAATATTTCCGAAAACATTTCACACAACTCGTAAAACTCCTAGAACACATTCTAGAGACATTACATTAGAGAACCTAGAGAAAATACAATAAATTCCCATGTTAAAATTCATATTTTCAACCATTAGTCACATTAACAATTTAAAAAACACCACATGCCCCCACATAATAAAACCATAGAATACATGAATAAATTTAAAAAAACATATTAAGATAATATAATGATGCTATAGAACAGAAACACCTACCTCAGTGTATAAAATCCCAAATATTGTGTGAAACATAGGAAAAACCTAAGAAGAACTACAAAGAGGAATGAAAAAACTCTAATGCAAAAGTTGGAACCATGATATTAGGGATAATTCTAAAACACCCAAGCTGAGGAAAAAAATGGAAGCAAGGCAGAATGGGGTACCAAAATGATATGCACTGGAATAGGATGTTCCGATGTGGGAATTCATGCACAGAAAGGGTAGTGGTGTGAGGCGCTACCATAAGAAAAGAAGGGGTGCAATCGGTCAAGTGGCCACTAGAGTTAGGGACAACCGAAGTAGTAAGCACCAGACATAGGTGTTTTGCGATGGGGGTGTTTTGGTCAGCTCATTCTAGTATATAGGTTATGGAGAGGGGTGGGGAAGTCGGCTGGACAAGGGGCGCACGCTGGAGGGTTGACGAAGGGCCAAGGGGAGATGACGTAGACCGTTGGTTAGAGAGGGAGGTGTGTGATCGGGCTGGCCAGGGACAAGGGGTATGGCGTGATGGGGTTCTTGGGGAGCAAGAGCGTGGGGTGAATTGGGTTAGAAGGGGAGGATGTGCATCGCAACCAGGAAGGGTGGGGGGAAGTGAAGGGGGTGACGAGATATAGAATCCCTACCTAAAAAAGGATAGAGAAAATAAATAAATAAATAAACAATAATAAATGAAAACTAATAATAATTATAATAATAATAAAAGATTGATAGTACCAAAATAAAATTTATATATATTTTAGAAATAATGATAAAAATAAATATATTAATAAGATCATAAAATAAAATTGTTATTATTATAATTAAAATAAGTTATTAAATTTTAATCATAAATAATTTTATTTCATTATTAATCATTCATTTTATTTAATTTGTTAACCATCAATCAGGGCATGTGGTGAACTGGGAGAGGTCACGTGGTGACCCAAGTGAGGCCGCGTGACTTCGACCATGGTGCACTGGATGTAGTCAAGGAAAAAACATGAATTATTAAATAAGTAATTAAAATTGTAAACTGGATTAAACCTGGATCGTAACTAAAAAAATTACAGTGCCAAAAAAATAATAAAATAAAATAAATAAAATTTGAAATATTTAGAGTGTGACAATTCTCCCCACCTTAATGATTTTCATCCCTAAAAAGCCACCACTATGGAAAAGACCCAAAATAAAAAATTCTATATCCCTTAAGATTCAAAGGGGGTCCCCTACAAGAATAAAAATAGAAAGAGGAAATAACCCCATACATTGAAAAGGTGTTTTAAATGAAAACCTCAAGAATCCCATAAAATACATTTTGTTATGTTTCACCTGCCTAGATATCTAGAACACCTCGAGTTGATTTATTTAGTAAAGGAACTCTTGCACCCACAGAAACAAACATCACCAAATGAAACACCTCAAGAACCATTGAGTGATAACCTTGTCATTTGACTGGAAAAAAAATCAAGGTCAAACCACATCCAAATAAAATCTTATCACATAACACCAATGCATCTTTTCGAATTGAACCAAAAGGCCAACATGGGAAAGCCCATAGGGGCTCCCACCATTAATAACCTACCAACACCTAAGATGATATTTGGAAACCGAAATGGTGAGGCCCGAGCTGACTCTCTACAAATAAAAATAATTGATGATACATGATCTTTGAAAAAATCCCAATAGTGACCAAACACCCCATCGAAATAGTAAGGTTGGGCCAGGACCAACTATCGGGGCATTAAAATAATGACCGAAGACAGGCCAACATCTCCACATACCTAGATGAGAACTATTCATATTTGAGACTGATTTACCCAATAGAACCAAAAAGGACCACTAAAATAAATTACATTCAATGGGACACAACCCTCATAACTTTATGGTAATGAAACAACTACATCTACTCATAGCCACAGAAACATCATGCACCCTAATGGGTCATTTGGAATGGAACAACCATAGAAAAAAATTTAAACATCCTTCACATTCAATACCAATGGAAGAAATATAGCTGGGGTCCCATACACTCTCAGGGTTCCGGACCACGCGTCAGCTTCACTCCAAAGCCAACAGCTAGATCCATAATTTTTGAAGCATCTCCTACCTCACAGTCGGGTATTAAAAACTCTCGAATATAGATTATTATTTACTGCTGCTACAAGAAACCATAACACATTCAAGATAACACCATCAAACACAACACACTCATACATCCACCTGCACCCACATAGAAAATTTACCAACACAAGAGCTAAAATGGTGCATGTTCATCAATATTTGACACACTTAATGATAACACGACACCATAAATCATCCCTAAACATTACCATTGTTGTAGAGAGAAACATTATATGGAGAGGGACTTCAAACTAAGTCTTAAACAACATGTGATTCCTAAAATCGACAATGGAATCCCCGTCTGACTGAGTATGAAACCCAAGTGGATTAACAAATATACTTTATTAAGTGAAACAAACAAAGGACCAACGGTCATTTGAGATAGAATCATGCATGAACAACTCCATGCTGCTTCCACATTTCCCCACTAAAATCTCATTCACCATTTCGAAATAGGACATTCATCTTAATGAGCCCAAATATCACCCCTAACTATAAAATGACTAAATGAAACAACATTTTCATTCAACACTCTCACATCATTCTCCAAATGCGGGAGGATCCACTTTATTATAAAGGGCGGTGGGTTCAATCTTACAATTCTCGAAGGGAGTCCTTCAATCGACTGGAGGGTCGACCAACAACGAATTTCTTGTGGACGCACTTCACCCGCATATTAACATTTTATGGGGGCATGCAGCAGTTAGGAAATAAAAAAATTGACTCAATAAAACTGGTCCAATGGCCAAGACATACCACATACAACCAAAAAATGTGTAGGGGGAAGCATTGCAAGAGTTTCCAGAAGAATTCTTCAAAAGAAACCTCAGACCACATGCCACCAAAAGACCAATAAGAATTCCAAGTCAAGACAGAAATCATTCAAAATGGATTCTCTTATTGAAACTCCTCACATCCAACATTTCTAAAATACAAGGACACACCACACAACTACGTGTTATTAAAACACCAAATCTTCCCTTAACAAAACATTTTGAAAAAAACCAAAGTTGATCAGTTGCACAAACACTATTGGTATCCTATGGGCCTCACTAATGCATGTTACCATGCCACACTGGCACCCACCTCTTGTATATCCATGAACCCATCTTCTTGTTCCATTATCCATTTCTCATTCCATATATACCCTTACATGTGGTTTCCTATGAGAGTACAAAATATCAAGACCATAACCCTTCCATTTTTCTAAACCAAAACATTCAATCCAAACTTTTCAAACCTTACTCATCATTTTCTTTTTTAAGAAATTAATTTAAACACGTTTTCCAAGACCAAATAATTTTTTCATAAACACCAGATTCCCACGAATATAAAACAAAGAGACAAGAAATAATTCAATATGAGACTAGTGTCAATGAGTGAGTGGAACATATGGTTGGCATCCATACTCCAATCATGCCACTAGCATGGAGAGTATTATATGATAGAATCCCATCTCCACATGGATTTCCAGACAATGGGAGATCACTGGGACCACCTAACTTACTCCCTTTTCATTTTCCATAAACGTGATTGACCGCAAGGACCAATGACTCAAACAAACCTCAATTTAACATGGTATCTTAAGTCCCTCCATGATATGTGCTAGTCAGGAACCATACTCGTAGCTAGGATGTCGAGTCCCGATAGAATTAACTCCATTCTACTGTGACTCTTCCTAATTGAACATGAACCAAGAGAGAAAACCCATCTGATACCGTTTTTTCATGAACCAGTTCGGGTCACTATCTGACCCTACGCCTGACTCGGTCTGTGACATGTCCTGAAGGGCATTCCAATCTTTATGGGCTGGCACAAGTTCCCAAGGATCAAGAGTATCATGTGGTAATGGTTTACGTGAAACATGAGATAATAAAAAAACCCAAAAATAAATAAGAAATAATGAAAAAACATAACCAAGAAAGCCGTCAACAGATGACCAGATTTAATGTTTACTACTCAACCCAAAACGCAATGTAGCCTTCAATGAAGGGAAAACTAAAACATCTACCTGAATTTTCATAAAACATGAGGATCCACCACCTCAAACCATCATCGTGAGACCTTCTCAATAAGAATCTTTGGAAACCCAAACCACCGTCACTATGCATGATTCCTCATCCTAGGATACACAAAGAACATGGTCTACATACACCCTAGGGTTGTATGAAGGGTGTGAGCTAATACCCAAGTAGGATACCACCTAATAAAAAGGTTCCATGCCTTAAAATTTATAGATAATTTAATATGATAAGTCAAAAAAAACAAGATTTTGAAATTATTATTAAGGAAAACATTTACATTATGAATGCAAAAAAAGATAACAATGTTTGAAGAAAAACCATTACACAATAACTAATTTAAAATGGATTGGAAAATACATAAAGAAGAAAAACAGACTCAATTTATCCTATATATGCTAAAGGAAGGCACCATGTTAGGAATAATATAGCACGGTGGGCGTATCCTTATAAGGTAACTAGTATGTGTGGGATGCTAGGGACATTTTACCTTAGTGTAAACGTGGAATATAAACAATAATAATCAATGCTCTCGTGCATGATAGACTAGTAGTGAAACACATCCATAACCTAGTGGTCTTCAATAATCACAATAGTTTTTTTAGTGTTGTAACATCAATACTGATAGATGAAACCATGATGAACCAATTACATTTCATCATGAAATCTAGTCTTAATCTGCCCACCTATGTAATGGGGGTACCATTTTTTTCTCAAACAAAATTTACATTCAAAAATCACTAACACAACACATGTACACACACAAGTCAAGCCAAAAAAGGTACACAATGTGTGCCACCACATTCACACCCAAACCACACTCTAAAAACATAAACATACAAAATAATTTGATAAACATGGCTCACACCACTTATTTAATTTAATAGTTCATAAAGAAAATTCCAAAACAATTTCAAAAGGCTCCCAAAACATTAATCTAAAAGACATGATCCTAATACCCTTTTTTAGAATAAATGCACACCAAACCGTTTCAAATCATATATAACATCAAATTCATTGCATCCTAAATTATTTAAACAACTAATAAAACATTTCTAATTGGAACATCAACGGTAGAACATGAACATCGCATAATTTTCACACAATAACGACACCTAAAATTTAAAACATGTTTAACCACATCAATTTCCAAATCTACAATTCACATTTAATTAAATAACTTCAATTAATATTTTTACAAAACCTTTAAAATTAACACATGAAAATTTACACAAAAAAACACTTGGTCTAATGAAAAAACACCTCTTTGAAAATGAATGTGAAACCCAATTGTTGTATAACACATTTTCCTCTAATCCAACTATTTAAAATTTAAATACAAAGATGTGCAATATGTTCAAAAATCCAAAGTAAATATTTTTTCCTTTAATAAATTTGTTGATACACTCTCACCATTAGTTATTTAGAAAATATTTCAAACCTTTTAGATAGGACCTGAAACCCTTTTCAAGAAACACTAAAATATGAGATGCACAACTCACAACAAATTATTTTCATGAAAAATAAATTTCTAACATAGATTCATATTAAACTATTACAAATCATATTTTTCACACCTAAAATATTTAATTGAATGTTTCCATAAACTTCCACAACAAGACCCATTTAAAAGGTATGACCATTTCAAAAGGAATACCCAAATCCATCACAGGTTCATGTCAAAAATATTTGTGGAAACATTTTTTACCACCTAAACCACTCTTAGAACACATTATAGAGACATTACATCAAAGCACCCATATAATAGAAAACATATCCCCCTTAAAATTCAATATTCCTATCATTAAACAAACAAACCATTTCAAAAACACTAAATATACAACATAATAAAACCAAAAGATTCATGATTAAATTTAAACAGTCATATTAAATCAATATAATGATGATATGGAACGAAAACACCTACCTCAGAGTATAAAATCCCATAACTTGTTTGAAACCTTGACCAAACCTAATATGCACCCCATGGAGTAAATAAACCACCATAATTGAATAGTCGGACCTGAGATATTAAGGGATAATCCTAAAAAACCCTAACCAGGATGAAACCTGAAGTAAGGGTCAAATGGGGGTTCAAAAAGGATGCTTGTTGGAATAGAAGGCCCCGAAAAATGAATTCATGCACAAAGAGGGTGGCGGTGTGAGGGAAAACTGTCATAATGAAGGGGCACAACAAGGAAAGTCATCACCGAAGTTGGGTACAACTAAAGGAGTAAGCACCAGACACATGGGATGTGTGATGTGGGTGTTTTGGGTAAAATCACCCCGACAGAGTGGTAATAAAGCATCAGGAGTCATCTGGACAAGGGTCAAACTCTAATTGGTCAATGTAGGGTCTGGCTAGGGGGGTGCAACGGTGGTGGGCCGAGAGGTGGTGTCGTGGACCATCAGATAGAGTGGGAGGTGGGAGAGTGGGTTGGCCGGTAATAAGGGGCCTGGCATGATGAGGTTTCAAGGGAGCAAGAGGGTGGTGTGAATTGGGGTAGTAGGGGAGGAGGGGTGTTGGGGCCATGAAAAGGGGGGAGGGGTAGATGGTTTATGGAAACCCTACAATAACAGCATTAGAAAAAAATAAAGTAATAATAATAAAATAAAACTAATAATAAAAATAATATTAAAAAATTGATAATAATAAAATAAAATTTATAACAATTATAACAATAATGCAAAAAATTATAATAATAAAATACTCAAATAATATTATTATTATCATGAATTTAATTTATTAAATTTTTATAAAATTTAATTTTATTCATCTATTAATAATTCATTTTATTTAATTAGTGAACCATCAATTAGGGCATGCGGTGAAGTGGGCAAGGTCGTGAGATGACACAGGCGAGGCCACGCTGCTTTGACATCTGTGTGCTAAATGAAATCAAGGCCAAATCATGTGTTTTTAAGTAAGTACTAAAAATTTACAACTGCCTCCAACCCAGACCTTGATGAAAAAAATTACTAGGAAGAATAAATAAAAAAATAAAACAAATTAAATTTTAAATAGTTAGAAGGTGACATTTTAAGTCAAAAATGAAATTTTTTAATTAAAAAAATTGTATATATTTATTTATTTTTTTAATTTAAAATTTTATGAATTTAAAATTAAATAAAATGAATACAATTTTATAAAAGAGTGCATAAAAATTAATTTAGGTTCAATTTTTGGAATTTTACAAATGGTTTCAATTTTTTTATAAATTGTTAAAGATACTAAATTTTAATTGAAAAATTTCTTTTCATTTAAAATATATACAAAGTTATATTATACATTACATTTTTTTAAATTATCATTAGTTCATTTATATACCTATAAATCTAATTTATTTAATTATAATAATTTTAATAATTAATTTTTAGGATAAAACATTTTAACCCTATAGAAATATTGTGTTTGGAAAACCATTTTTCACCGCGACTAGGAGATTATTCTTAAATTATAATTTTATATTTAAATGAATAAAATTTTAAAAATTGGATTAAATATTTTGAATATTCATAATTATTTATATCTAATATGTTCAAAATATGTTTTTCTTATTTTATCAATGAAAATTGTTATAAATTAATTACCGTGGTTAAGGTTAAAATTGGGCTTTTCACATTACCAGTTGTTGTGTTAAAATTCATATTCCACACACTTAATAATTCTACTAAAAAAATATGTAATTCATATTTTGATTCCATATGACAAAATTATATAATAATTATCTTCTTATTTTAGTCTTAAAGGATAAATAACTTATGTATATAAAAAAATACAAGTTTCCATTATAAAAAAACTTCAAGGGTAAAACTAATTAAAATTTAGGTCTGAGGAATAACATGATAAAAATGTTTTTTATTTTTTTGGTTGAGGTTTTTAGTGAAAAACATTGGCCCTCTAAAACATTATTAATCAATTTTGGTTCCACATTAGGTTATAAAGACTTCAAAATAGTGAATACTTTGTGGTATTTACAAAATTCCACTTATCCTCAATTGTAAAATGGACATCACCCCCCTCAATTCGTCACACCTCTCAAGCAAGTTAGATAATCCAACCCCTACCAAAAAAAAGTTTAAATTTTTTGCCTCTCTTAATAGAATTTTTTTTGGAAAAAATACCACCTAGGTATATTTTTTGGGAAAAACTAATGAGGATACCCAATGAATAGGTAATATTATTTAATGACTGTTTTTATTTTATTTATTCCACCACCTCATTAAATCCATATCGAAACATTTATATATAATATATTAAATATATTAAATAAAATTATATTTTACTTTGTTAATTATTTTACCTCATTAATTCTTCTCACACATCAAATGTTATGCATAATCATTATTTGTGTGTACGACAGATTATCATATCGTGACCTAATTCCATTCATTTTTCCACTACCCCTCTCTCATTTGGGTATAATTTTTAATATATTGTATATATATGGTTTATTAAATAAAATAATTCCATTTTAGAAATATTGTCATATATATGTTTTTAATATTTTTTGTTTCTTTGGTTATATGGTATTGTCGCTCATTTATAGGGCGGAGTCCTGTCTCATGAAGTGATGTGATTAATTTTTCATTTACGCTTTACATGGATGGTAATAATGATAACATCAATGAATATTTTTGATATAAATGAAATAAACATGATATTAATAACATATATAAAATCATTAAAATATAATATATTATTTTCTTTCCGATAATTTCACTAATAGAAAAATGATAATGTCGTTCATGCTATGTGTAGATTACCACCTCACACGATGCGATGAGACACTTTTTTCAACACTATGTCAAATAGATGATATATATTATAATATTTAAAGTATATATATGGTAAATATGATATATTTTTTTATTATATAAAATAAAAATAATACCAATATTCTTTTCAAAATGTACGTATAAAATATGAATGTTACTCATGTGTACGTATGGCTAAGGTCTCTATGATCGCAACGTAGTTCATTTTTCATCAATAAAACTAATAATTTATTATAAAATTTTTAATTGATTTGTAAATATTATAAATATTTCATGATTATTACTGTATTCATTTTTTAAATAATTCACAATTTTATTATAGTTAACATACTAATATAAATTTGGAAACATAAGTCGAATATGTTCAAAACATCAGACATAAAATTAATTGATAAATTAATTATATATAAAATGGTAATAAGTTAAAGAAAACATATAACATAAATGAGACTAGTTTAAATAATATAAATAATTAACATAATTTAACTATTTAGGATGGTAAATACACATGTGACATGTCAAACTAAAGGTAACGGAATTCATCCCAATTTGCTTCCATCATGGAATATTTTAATGTTATGTCACTATTTTCTTTTACAAGGTATATATAAAATCCCATTATCATGTTATATCATGAATTTATCTATTATTAATATATTTCATGTTTTTTATTTTAGACTTTCATGGGGATTATGATTTAAATATTTATATGGATTTCAGGGACTTCTCATAAATAATAATCATTTAATGTTTTTCTTTTCAAATATTAATTTTTAATTTCCATGTTTTTTAAATGATATTATGAAAATTATTATATGGATATAAAATATTTATAATGATCAATTTATCTATTTTTTTACATTATTCTTGAAATCTTTCGATATGAATTTTTTGTATGACTTATACAGAATGTTTTGAAAAATGAAAAAAAATCTATTCACAATAAATAAATCATTGATGGATATTTTTCCACCATGTACATTATTTTATTTATGGATTCATTTGGAAGATTTAATGTTATCATCAATGAAAATAATCTTTCTATTTTTTGGGTATTTCTATTATTGAAATTTGGTTTCTATGCGAAATGACATTTTTATATGTTAATTTGTTTTGAATACAAGACTGAAGAGTTTTTAAAATATTTTCTGCTGAAAAACTAAAAGAATAATTTTTTTTCCATGTGTTCATTCTAGGTAATTATATATGATGTGTGTTTTAAGATAGCACCAATTGATCTGATTATAGAAAATATCATGGGTGTACCAAGATATAACTCTGATTCATTGGGTATTGATTATGTTCTTCGGATAATTGTATTGGATCTTGGGAATATGGTTATTCTAATTTTTAAGGGCTATGAAAGGGTTCTGTGAGATAATATACCAAGGCACCTGTATTAATATTCTATTCATTCAATTGAGTTCTTATGAAAATCTTTTTTTAAAAGGAATTATAAAGGATCTTCCTTAAATAATAATAACATCTTTTCATGGAAAGAAAATATGTTTTTATGAAATTTTTTTCCATGGGTTTTCATGTTTAAACATGACCAATAGTTACTTATTTTTATGTATTTTACTGAACATTGTTTTTCATATCCCATTTTTTTAAAAAAATCATTTTAATTTAAAGATGGAAAACGGAATGGGACAGGTCATTCTCACATTTGAGAAGAGTTTCAATGAAACTACATCATATTTTTGTAAAAGTTTTATATTGTGAGAAAAAACTACGATAATCATATGTTTGAATTTTTTATTATATGATTTTTCATGTCTGATTTGGGACATAATATTAAAAATCTTCAAACATAAAATGAATATAAAATTAAATAGAAGGAACTATTGATATAAACCTCCAAATTATGTAATGTTTAATGATTATTTCATATAATATACTCTACTAAAACCCATCGATAGGTGATTAAATTGAATCAATAAGAGCACCCATCATCTATGATTCTTACAGATATCTATCGAATATGAACCTATTTGAATACCAATTATAGGACCAAAATTAATTTTTTCAAAGTCAAAATGTGGTATTGATTAATAAAAATTTCATGTGATGAAAATATCCCAAATTTATGATGATACTTAATAACAACAAATATGTCATGACCCAGCTCAACAAGGCCTGAACTGTGACTACACCAAGCCCACCTCCAATAGGCCATGTTCTACTAAACATTAGTGAGTGAAAATATCACAAAAATAGGTGGCCTTATCATATAATACATGTACAGACAACCACATCTCTAATCCCATATTTTTAAAATTTAAAATTACTAAAACCATAGAATACACACATCTATGACCCCACAATCAGAGCATGAAATTAAAGTATTTAAAGTGATTAAAATGGGTCAAAGGAAATCCCAATAAATTTTAAGAGTTTAACCTACTCTATGGGTGAGTAATATGGTAAAATGAATCCACCTAGAAAACATTTTGGTATTTTTATCCCAAATATGCTCCACAAACAACTTGTCTACCCATGAAACCCTCAAAATAACCAACGTCGGCATAAGAGATTATACGTGTGTTCTGAGTCCATGTAGGGGTGAGTAACAAAATCCCCATTATGAATCTTATAAAACAATAAACTTGATGATTAGAGATGATTTATCTCATTACTATTATATATAAATTAATTCATAACAATAATTACTAGATATACTCTAGAATGAAAGTGTACTTGAAGGATGTCACACAAAAACTACCAGCCTCATGATTCATCACAAACCAATTATCATTCCTTTAGTATTCACCCCATTATCCATTCCATAATTGGATAAAATCATTCAATATTTCATGCCCATTGGGTCCCTATGAAGAATCTCAGTAGTCTCAGAAGTACCAGATAAAGAGATAGGGGATCACACCAAGAACAGATGTGGGACTCCAAGAACCCAATCAAGATCAACCCTGTAAATAGGGGATCATACTAAAACTATACCACAAACCCCAATTAAATAGTATCATGAAATGTGGATTAATTCCTTGGTCAATTAAGTCATTCTTATTTTAGAAACCCCCTAGGTTATAAAAATATCAAGGATAATACTTAGATATCAAATAGGGACATCACGAACTATTCTTTGAAACTAATCTTCTAGAGGGGATCATTTTCAAGATATTCGTACCTAATTACACAATGTACACTTTCATGGGTAAACAATGGGAATAAAAACAACTAATAATAGTCTATAATTAAGAACTGAAGGGCTTGAAACACCCTGAACCTTGGGTACACGACATGTACATAAGGCTACATAGATTTTCTAGAAAGCCCCCTTTCTGACAATGTGGTGTTACCTCACATGACTTGTAAAAATCCATATACATATCATGTAGTAATACGTAATGATATATACAGATCTCATACCAATTTTCTAATTCAATATGGTCATGCTCGTGCAAGCTGAACAATGTTTGGGGACTATGGATGGTTTTTGTACATCAGTACACCTATGTCTAGGTAACATATAAATTATATTACAATGCCCTGATCAACTGTGATATGGACTTTTTTAGGGTAAAATTACATTTTATATTTATAAATCTATGGAAACCATAATTCGTTATCTAGGGAGTTCCCACACAGTGTGTAATTATAGATTACACACTCTGTAACTCTATGTATTCTAGATTTACTAAAACCCTCTAATGTATCATATCAAGGGTCTTATTTACCACCTACAATTCATGAATTCATAGATATAGGGTCTTCCAACCATCCCATTACTAGATATTTTGATTATGGGATTCAAATCCACTCAAGAATTTACCACACACATTATCTGTAGCTCCACCATTGAAACTAGGATGATTTGGAATTACAATTCAATTCTAACCCACCTCTGGTAATATTTTTTCATTGTCTCACCACAATCATACATTATAATGTAATCTTAGACCAAAATATTTACCCTTTGGGATTAAAGTAACTATCACAATGATTAGTTATCAAGAAATCATTGAACCATGGGCTAATGATGATGCCTTTGATGGATGTGTAGAGAAATGGGGAAGAAAATTATATGCCACAAAATGTGAGGAACGAACCTCGAACTCCATTAATTTTAAATCGGTCCATTTTCATAGATTTAGATGAACTAAGAAGAAATAAAAAATAATCAACATAAATCCATCACAAAATAAATCAACAGTCGATGAGTGAATCAATTTATATTCATGGAATTGATCCTCATCCGGTATGGGATAAAAAACGGGGTGAAAATCAAAAATAACAAAACATACATGGAGGCTAGATTGGTTTTGATGAAGAATGGTTTGGAATTTATATCATCGGTGAGATTTAAGAACTCTGATGGTGCAATGATCTTTAATATGATATTGATCTATTGTCATTCACCAAGATCTACTCCAATGCACTCTCTAATGACTCCTCTAGCACATGTATGATCATGTGTACAAGCATCAAAATTGTAAATAACATCATTTAAATAGATTAGTTTGGTACCTACATAATATAAAATAAAATGAATTATTTAATTATTTAATTTCATTAATTTTTATCTCTAAAAAAATTCACAATAGCCTAAAACCTAAAAAGGATAGGTTGCATCTAGGGTTAAAACGGAATATTAAACTCAATGATTCCCTTATATCGTTGATCAAGGACCTTTTTTTTTGTATTTACTAATATTTCATGAAACCATCTTGTCTGTGATATTATTAAATTCAATATATTGTAAAAATAAATTCTATGAACCTTGGGCCTCTAAATCTCACACCATTTTAGCCCATCGATAAAAAAATAATCCATATAGTATCTTGAGTAAAAAAATGAAAGATTACGAAACATTAAATTCTCCCACATTATGTCTCTTCATCCCAAAAAATAGAAAATCATAATAAAAAATATAAGGGTTTGGGGATCACATCTTGGTCTCTTATGTCCATGTGCTCTCCCGAGGAATCTCATGCGGCCAACATACAAGTATCATGGTAATCAATCACCCATGAATGATCCTTGCTTTTCGATCTAAATTCTCCAACAGTTACTCCAAAAAAGGTATCTTCATTGAAAATTTATTCATTCCCCTAATGAAAATATATGATCTGTAATGCATGTAGTTCCTCTTTTACAACCCATGGAAGAATTTATGTTCCCGGTCAAACTACATTATTGTAGCCACATGGTATTACACCTCGATAACTTAATGAAATATTTATAAGGACACAATGAATCATATAAAAAAATTCCACCATGGTAAAATCTTCATAATCCATGCTATGTAGAGACCCTTAATAAAAATTGTCTTCATACCTAAATAAAAACGTCATTGTTGTTAGTCCTCATAAGACATTAATGGTATTTTTATTGTCCTTATCCACTCTTTGATAACCAATACCTTCTTTGGAGTATCTTTCACTAACTCTGGGTGCATGAGTTGATAAACTGGGTAGAAACGCTATGATAAACCACTATGTATAGATAATCCTCCCAACAATAGAAAAAATCCATCATGAAATCTCGCAACATGTCCTCTATGAATTAAATAGTCTTCTTAGTCTAGTTGATAACCTGGGTTGAAACACTGTGCTAAACCACTTCTGATTTCAAAATGGATCTTGAAATCCTCTCTATAATTGTGAGGTGATGTGGGAAACATAGACTAAAGTGATCATCATGGGTCCTATATAGAACCAGACTATCTCATGCAGACATAAGTTTCCCATGCACTTGGATGAACTCTACTCTTGAATTTTTTGGAAGTGGTCCAACATGGTTAGTAGGTTTATGATAACACAAAATTCATTTTTCCCTTGGATACACATGGTAACCCTATATCGAAGTCCATGGGTATTTTATGCCACATAAACACTTGGAACTCATGGGGTATATCTAATCCAATTTGGACATTGTTGTTATACATCACATTCTAGAAAGTGATGCATCATGAGACAAAATCTACAAAGCATTGATTCTTTCTTGGATAAAAAAACTTATGTGAGATGTCGTAGTACATATTCTCTACACATAGATTTACCACTATAGGGGATGCATAAAAATATTAGATCACCTCATCCAGAAAATCCAATGATACCATCATCCATCACTTAAAAAGAACATATTGCTATTCACCTTCATAATATAAGTCAAGATAACTTCCGATAGATGTCTATGAATTTAAGGTCTCAAATTTAGTTTCACTATTCCTAGAATCCTTTATTGGCACAAATAAAGGAGGGGTAAAAATCCTTAATTAAAAACATGAATCACCATTATTTTCCACTAAGGATAACTGAAATAAGGTTAACTTCACTAATGAATCGACCAATAATTTAGAACAAAATCTAATACTGAGAAAATCTATCATCATGTCCCCATTCACAGGAGTATAGAAAATATTATAGTAATAGTCTTTAAGGATTTTTAAAGATTGAAATTATCTCATGTTAAGATCGTTATTTGATAAATCATGGTTGATACAATTGTGTTAAGAGTAAATGATAAACAGGTCACCCATCATGTAGTGTTTACACATTGGTAGTGAAATGACTATTGAAGCTAACTCAAGATCTTGGGTTAAGTTGTTCAACTCATGGGGTCACAAATGACATGAACCATATGAAACCACCACTTATATCTTCATCATAACAAAACCAAGACCAATATCTAATGTATCACTGAACACTATATACTTCCCACCATCCTATAGATATCTCAATATGGCATTGGTATTCATCCTCTACCGCAAGTCATAAAATCTTTGCAAGAACCTTTCTATCCACACTAATGGATTCCCCTTTCAAGTCAAAGATATAAAGTGTATTGTGACTCTAGAGAAATTGGGTTAAATGTTCTGGTAGTACACTTACAAAAAAAGAAACCTTATACCATGGTAACACACTTGTGTGCATCCATGGATAGCACTACCTCAACCTTGGTCGGGTCCACTAACCGAACCTCCTTTATGATGATGTGTCCCAAAAAGTGGACCTATTGATTCCAAAACTAACACTTCGAGTGTTTCCTATGAATATGGTTCTCTTGAAGGGTGTTTATGACTATGCTCAATTGCATCCTGTGCACCGCCATTGAAGCTATGTTCACCATGATACTGTGGATAGAGACCACCATAACCCAATCTTTGAATGGAATAATGATATAGTTCATGAGTCCCTTAAGCATTGTTAGGGAGTTATCATGCTGAAAGAAAAAATATAAGTACTTATATTGACCACAGAGACATATGAACTTCATCTTCTATAAATTGTCATCTCAAACACCTAGTTTGTGATAGCCCCAAATAAATATAACCATGAAGAACCATCATGCTCCTGTCAACCGATCAAAGACGTTTCCAATCCCTGTTAGTCGATACTTATTATTTATTATCACCGGGTTAATGTGCTTGTAATCCAAACATAACCACTAGATACAATTAAATTTTTGGTGGAATAGTATAGGGGATGCCTAGGGGTAATCACTAGATCACATAAATCCCTTATTATCAAAGTCTTCTAACTGATCCCTCATCATGACAAGCCCTATTTGAGCCATCCAATATATAGGTGTAGATATTTCTGTAACCCAAGGGTGTATAAAAATGATAAATCTAAATCATAGCAGGGCGGTAAGCTTGAAACTTTATCGATAATGACATCTTCATACACCAACACCATTATAGTGATCGGGTACCCGATAACATCCTCTACTCCAAGAGTCATACTAGATAATTGTTGAGAAATTGATTGCACACTCTAATGACAAAACTCATCTTGCTCCACGAAGGATCATTTTTCACTGACAAATGAAAACCTCATCCCATCACTATTGACACACCATAACCTCTCTCTAAACAAGTTGATCTGGGAATGAACTGCAGATATCCATTCCATACATAATACCAATAAATAAGGCTACATCACTAGTATAATGAGATCCCATAAAAATATATTACCTCCAATATTAAGGTTGTACTATTGGTTGAAGCACATAATAAATGAGTCACTATCTAGAAGATTCTCCAAGAATTACGGTCGAGCTATAGGCAACCAGAATAACTATGTCTCAAACTAGATAAGTGGAAAGGAAGGAAAGACTCACGCCTACATATATTAATGTAATAACTAAAGTATAAAAGACACAGATCATACCCTGTATCATCCTTAGAGACTCAGGTTAATAGGCCTTATATCTAGTAGCTAGTTGTGTCCTAACATACCTAGCACTTGGGCACAGAATTGACCACTTGGGGGAGGCAGTGGTAATAGTGAGACATATGACCACCTAAATCAAATCTACCAGTCCCATATTACGCATAATCTTATCTATTGAACACCTTATTCATGTCTCTATCTCTTCATTATTGTTCTCTAAAATTCCTCCTGATCATCCTTACAATGACTCAGAAAATCCCATGCACGATGTCATTGATAGACTTAGGAAAAACAAAACCTCTCCCTTGGATGACTTGATCCATCATAACATAACATCATCACTAACACTATATCATGGAATCATACCCTAGAACCATATATAATTCTTGAATCCCTCTGATTGTCTTCAGAAACCTTCCACCAAGGTATCATCTCTCAGGTGACCACTATTATCGCCCATTGTCAGAGAATTCTCATCCACGAAGCTCTCCACCAAAAATTCCCACACAAGAACCCCAAAATAGATGTGGATAAAGTGATATATCACTAAATCCATGATATCCCAATGTAACGCTAGGTCAATGGTATCATCTCAGATGAAGGAATCTCAAACTGTAACAATTGAGTTTCATGATATATTAATAAACCTCGCTAAATTCACTTCCAAGATCAATATTCCCTATGATAGATGAAGATGATCTTAAATGTACAATGGTTTAAATATGTATAGAAAAAACTCCTCCTAAAGGATATACCTAAAATACAAATAGGAGAGATGTATCATCATGTGACTGATTCACTAATATCCACTAGCAGGTAGTAAGTCCTGAATGAATTCTCAGTGTGAAGGACACAATATGTTCTGAAGTAATCTTAATAAGTTTGAAAACTTGAGTTATTGAATCTTACCATTCGTCAAAGAATTAGGGTTTTGAATTACCCTGAATGTTCAGACTTTCATGCCTCTAAAACTTATATACTGCACCCAGCATGCATGCATCTATAGCTGGAACCTGTAGTGGAAGATACTTCTTAATGGGTGGTGGTATAGCTGGTAAACCAACAGGTGGTGTTATCAATGTTATATGTCCCTATAATAATTTTACACCACTCAATTTCTCATCAATGTGATCATGTAGTGTGGTCCTGGATAGTTGCCTTCATAGAGGCATCCAAAAATAAACAAGCCATACCATTGTCAGGGAATATTTTTGGGGAGGTGAATCGAAAAGGGCAAGGAAACATTACTCGTTCCTATATGATGTATGTATCAATGATTTCCCAGCATCCAACACCTAAATTTATGGAGTTGAATGATTGGTCACCAGATTCCTAGTGTATGGATGCATCGACTATTGCAGAAACATTGAAGTGCCTAGTCTAAAAGGTGATCAAAAAATAATTAACTCTAATTTTCCAAAAAATATGACATACTCTGTTATTAAGGAAGAAATCACTTCTTCGATACCACTCTATCATGCCCAAGACTAATAGGGCCCAAAAGATGACTACCTATAGCCTAGCCCCATTAGGCCCAGGGCTAGTGACCTGTGTCGATTAGTCATATCCCAAATATGGTAAGCCATAACCTAATGTTACATTACAGACACAAACACACAAATCCATCCCATAAAATTCTAAAATGAAAACTTTAGAATGAAATGCATTATATTTCATTGATCCCACAACCATATTACGATATTGTTGTACTGAAATCGATAAAAAGGGGATAAATAAAATCCAAACCAAAAATATTATAGAGTCATTCATGATCCATGGGTGAGGAATAAAATATAATACAACCACTCATAAAACACCGCTATGTGTCTCGCCTATCTATGTTGCACCATCTGCTTGTCCTCTATCGACATTGTCTAAAGGGATGTCATTTGAATTATATAAGACATGTGTGGGAAGATATCATGCATGTGTGAGTATAAAAATACATAGTAAGACACCCCTAAAACACTAAACATGATGTATCAAGAATTGATAGTTCTTAAAAATGATATTACAATAAATTCATAACTAGAATTATTAGATACACATAAAAATAAAACCATGCATCTTGACGATGATAAATAAACTGCTTGAAATCTGATTTTTCGCAATGTATTTATCATTCCCAGATAATAGACTCCTTAAGATACACCTTAATCGGAAAAACAAATTCAAGAGATTATTATCATTAGGCCCCACTAAAGAATCTCACTAGTTACAAAAAAAAGCTACTGAGATTTGGGATCACACCCTGAACCACTGGTGGACACCACAAAACAATTATAAATAAACCATCTATGTAGAGGATCATACTCTAATGATATGAAAAATCACTCTAAAACATCCAACTAGAATAATGATAAATATTTTTCTATTAGAGGTTATTCAAATTCCAAAAAACCAGCATATGGTATAAAATGTTAGGTGAGCATGGCTTGATTTTATTGAGTGAGACCATGGACTCTATTAGAGACACAACCTTCATAGGTTATTGAAACAAATAGTTTTGGACATAATTTCACACTATATACCTAAAACAATAAACCAAGGTAAAACACTCAATTTATACATCTCTAAACCAAAAATTAGGCTCTTAACATTGGAAAAGGAGGGTATATGGCATATACCACAAACCCATGATCTTACAGTGCGGTGAAAACTCATACTAATTGTAAATATTAAAATATATGACGTGTAAAAAACTCACACTATGAGTAGTGATCACCGGAAATTTCACCTATTACTTTTATCCATTCCCATGTACATCGGACTGTGTCCATGTACTTTGACCATTACCAGGTAACTAATCTTTCTTGTGCCCATGTAACCTCCACATCACACGTCAAACCACTCTGCACATGTCACAAAACATGTAAAAAAGTCAATCAAAATGGGATACTTAAAACATTTTAGAATCCAAAAAGCCATAGCCAGGGTATCCCATATAGTGTGTAATACCTGAATACACACCCTATAAGTAGATAAATTCTAGATCCACTATTTTCCCCCTCTATATCATCTTCCATGTTTCCGTTGACACGTAAATCCCCATAAATAATAGATATAAGGTCATCTGACAACTCTATCTCTAGAGATCTAGAATTCACACATGGAATCCACTCAGATTATTCATACACGTGACGTCCTTAGCGACACAATAAAAAGTGGGATGAATGTGGATCATAAATCAATTCCAAGACACAAGTAATCGTACATATTCATCATCACACCTCTATCACACATTAGATCAAAGAACTCACCCATTGTATAGATCTATTTCACTGAAGAACAGTTGTGTAATGATAAATTACCGGGAAATAGTTGAAACATAGGCCAAATAAAATTCCCATGATGAACGTGCAAAGAAACAGGGGAGAAAGTCATGATCCAGAAGATGTGAGTAAGGATTACTATCCATTGTTCATTCATCCTTGATCCTTTGTACCATATTTAGATGAATGAATAAGAAATATATGTCATGACCCATCCTAGATGGTCCCATGTCATGACTACTCCAATCCATCCTACAAAAAGAAAGGGGATGGCGACTTTCACAAAGTAGGCATATCCAAAAATTGGGAGGGGTATCTTTAGTACCTGTACACACACATATCCAGTCCACAACAGGATGAAATGTAAAAATACTAAGTAAATAATGAACCCATACCTCTAAGATCTCACAATAGAGTTTGACAACATACGTACTAGAATGTAAACAGGTCAATAATATACGCCCACCAATAAAGAGTATGTATCCACATGTCCAAACTATAAGAACAAAGGTACATGAACTACTATCAGAACTATAGGTAGAATACTTGGTCTTCCTCTCCTCACTATGCATCGCCCGATCCTAGTCTTCTTGGAACTACATCAAAGGGTCGATCATCTTCATAAGACATGCTACATGATGGAAAATATAAGACAAGGTTGATTACAACAATAATCAGTAAGACACACCTAAACATGTCATAAAACACCACAACGTAAATACCAAGAAGGAAATACCATGATGAAAATAACACAATAGAAATTCCATGAAGGAAATAAAGTCATCTCCACAAAGTCATATGTCTACCACACATGTTTCATTAATATCTAGATATACATAGTCCAAGACACATAGTATAGAGGTAAGCTGCAACCAATTACCTACCAAAATATTCTTCAAAATGCATGCTCATTCTTGGAGAACACGCTCCTTGGGCCATGATATCATCAGAGACACTCACGGGGAGGTCGAGCTCATTTTGTCCCAATAAAAAGATAACACAATGGTAAATGAATATTTTAATACAAAAATATTGTATTGTACACATACACACTAGGGGATACAACAGATCAGGCTCAGAAACACTTTCTTATACCACGTGCCCAATATGAATTAACTCACAATGTAGAGGATCCTACAGAGACACACTAGAGAATACCAATATCCTTATTGATGTATCTTATAACATAGTGGATCATGCCCAGTTATGTTGGAGAATACCACTAACCATATTGATGTAACCCACTAGATGGAGGACTGACACCCTTCACATAGAGGTTACTTCGACTCCAAAAAACTCCACTATGGGTGATATTGGATCACACTCCAGTCCCACATGTTGATAAAATACACTATCATGGCCTCGACCTCTAGAGGTGTTTATAATCCAATGATGTGAATGTAATGTCATAATGAACCCTCAAGGATATGACCAAGGGATGTCTTTCAAGCTATACATTTCGAAGATAAAAAGCCACTACATATCTCAAAATGACTGTCTCAATGTTGGAGTCTCAATGCCATAGAAGTCTTGTAAAAATGACGTACCATATGAACTTTATTGTTGTTTGATGAATCTCCAAGAAAATATATCCCGGGAAAGGGGCACCAACCAACCATGGACAGACTACCACATTCAATATACCTACCCACACAGTTAATTTCACCTCATTGAACTTCCCTTGTTGACAACCTTGGGTCGACATGAGGTCCTACCCTGATATGGCCCGATTCGCTGGGACAAATCAACCCACTCCATTTGGTCCCGGCCTAGCTCATTTAGACTATTCAACTAGAATATGGGCCTCCATTCCTATCCCATCCCACGCGGTCACAAGACACATCCCTCAACATCGCTTCATCCCTTGGCCACCCGCTGTGTCATGCAGCTCGCTTATCTAATTCACATGCATCTCACTCCATGATGATTCTTGATTCCACCTACGATCATCAATGGTGTGGGCTTTCGACACTGCCACATCACCTCAACAGACCACCATGATATAACCACACTGATGGTCCTATCTGCAGACCGCTGAGCCAACTCCAATGCCCAGAATTTGAAATGGTCCTAGATCTCGGTTCCTCGTTTACTAATCTACATTTCTATGGACACTCTTGTTTGCATTCCTCCAATATGGGTGTATGATTTTGTTTGCAGCCTCGAATAAAGTCGATTCATGACCACGGGGGTCCATTAGAGAAGAACGAAAACAAAGGGGGGTGGACTCAAAGAACATCCTGAGGAATTATCCTCATAAATTGTTTATGTTAGCCTCAATTTGTTTCTGATTTAAGTATATATGAAGAGGAAATCATCAGAACTCCAAAAAAAATACCCCCAAAATCCAAAAAAATATGATTATTAGAAGTGGTTTTTACCACTTATAAATAATTTAGTGGTGGTAACCCATAACCACAACTAATGTGCTGCATAATATTACTAGGGGTAGTTATGGGAAGGCACTGGTAAACTATGCGTGTGTTTAGTGGTGGTTATATTAGAAGGGGTATTAACAAACACTAATTTTTTTTCTAAAATATGAGTATAATGTACGATTTTAGGATGATCTAACCACCTCTAATTCAAAGAGTATATTAGAAGTGGTTAGAACCACCTCTATTTGAGAATATATTTACCATGTTTATGGGAGGTAATATTATAAACACCCCTAATTTTAATATTTTTTTTAAACAATTGTCCATAGAAACACCACCAAAATCCCTAAATGACCCCCCCGGGACTACCCCATGCAGACCCCATGACTGCCTCATGAGAACCCCTCAACTCTAGGGACAACACACGACACCCCTTAACAAACACATGGGACACCCCACGAACACCACGAGTCCATATGCATCCTATGACACCCCATGATAACCCCCTCGAGACACCCTACATCCAAAAAACACCCCTCAAGACCATATGGCAACCTCGACCACCGAGAAAACTGACACCCCACCAACAGCCCCAAGACCCCCCCAGGACACCCAACCAACAAACCCTAAAAACCCCAGGGAACCCCACTAACACCACATCTCCTAGTAAAACCCCAGAAAACCACTAAAAACCTTTCAGGACACCCCACACCCCTAGTGAAACCCCTCAAGACCACCAGACACCCCATACCTCCAAGACAACTAACACCCCACTCAAAACCACTTGAAACCCCCTGAAACACCCTCCGACACCCCCTGAAAACCACTCAGGACACCATACTGACACCATGGGTCTAATAACAACCTCTAACACCCCATGAAAATCCACTAGGACACCCCAAGCCCCACCGACACCCCCTTGAGACCACATGGAAACCAAGACCCATAGGAAAACTGAAACCACACAGACACCACCTAACAACCCTTGATCCCACTTGGAGGATAACTGGAACCCAAAACACAAAGAAATACCCCAAAAAATAGTGTGGGGATCACATGGATGCAGCAAGATAGCAGACGCCTATTCGAAGCAGTAAATATTCTTCCGACAGGTGTCGAACCCACAACTGGAAGGAAGAAGCAGTAGAGCATCTTCCACTATGTTTTGACATTCTTAACATATTGTAGACAATTACTTATATTTATTTACAAATAAAAAATTTAGAGATATACATATATATATATTAATGGATAAAATAATGTAATATTTTTTTATATTGTTTATAATATGTAATATATATATATATATGTTTGTGTACAATATAATATATGTATAATATATATATATATATATATTTGTGTATATATTATCTAATATATATTCATAAATAATAATAGCTAGAGATATAAATATATATTTATTCACATTTTTTTAAATAAATTTATATTTGTGTGTGTGTGTATTTAGGTATTTATATGATATTTATAGATATGATAAAATTATAATTGATATATATAATCATTTATATATATTTTTATATATTTACATGTCTGTGTGAAAATAATATTAATAATTATTATTATTATTACAACTATTTGATAAAATATTAAAATGTTGGGAAAAAATCCCCCAAGGTATCATTGAAGCATTTTTTAGTTGATTGTGTTTGTTGAAAAAGAGGACCTCCATGTTGTGTTTGCAGAAACAGAAGACCATGATGTCTAATTTCATAACAAAGTGAGTTTACATGGTGATTTTTTGTGTTCCATGTATATTGTTTACAAACTATGTTGAAAAAGAATGATGGAAAAGGGATGGATGATCTGGAGGCGGTAAAAAAAGAAAATATCTAATGAGGTGTCTTTTTCTAGTGTTTTCTAAATTTTTGGGCCTCAAAATCGAAAAATGGGGAAACATGTTTTTGGAAAAGAATGTTGTGCGAAAGATATAGTGTGATTTCCATGCATGGAATTTTTCAGGAGTAGTACGTCGAAAAATGTAAAAGGCATGATGTAGGTGAATGATTTTGAAATGGGCACGAAAGCTGAGGTTCTGTGATAGAAACATTTGCGCCCAATGCGACGTTAGACTAGGTTTTCCATGCTCGAAGAGGAACTTGCACGATGAAAGATGGATCTTAAATGTAGGCATCAAGAACTCTTATAAATAAGTGGTGACCCCCCTCATTCAAAAATACTCAACACTTAGAGAAAATCTGATCACCTTATATCATATGAATTTCAGGCAAAAGGAGTTGTGCGAATGATATTGAGTTGTGCGCAAGCTAAGAAAGTTGTGCATAAGATTTGAGTTACGCATAAGATTGATGTTGCATGCAAAGGGTGTTTTGTGCCAAAGATATAATCTTGCACGCAAGGAAATATAGTTTCATGAATGATGTAGTAAGGGTTTCAAGAAGATTTCAGGATTCCCGATACACCCAATAGAAAGAGATATTCATCTGTGGGTGAATGTGGGATGTCAACAGAGCATCTATCAACAGTTAAGGATACCGATTTCACTAGAGATAATAAAGAGACCTACAAGTCTATAAACTATGAGTGGATATCCTGAAGAAGTAGTGAGCATAGTTTAGTTGAGAGTGTAGTGAGATTTCATACTATGAATGGTTGTAAACCAGGAGGGATAGTGAGTCTTCTTCGAACTTGTAATCAGTTGTGCACTTTTAATGGATTTGGTACATCCACACATCGTCAATTTATACTCCTTGGACGTAGCCCAGTGAGGGTGAAACATGTAATATTGATGTGTCACATGCATTCTTTAAGTTTCTTTTTTACTCTACAACGGGAAGGAGAGCAAGAAGAGGGTTTTCTCTAACAACAATACAAGACAAAAGGGGGTAGTTGTTCTATTTTTTCATGCCCTTATTCACCCCCCTCTTAGGGTATCCAGCCTAGTGGACCAAACGAAAAATTATAGGTTGGATTTATAAATACTATATATATACATTTTATGCTTTATATTATAAACATATAATATGAAATACATTTATATCATATCACATATATATACAAAGTAAACCAAATATGTTCTATAATTGGAAATATATAATATAATTAAATTTCAAATATATATATATATATTAATTTAATTTATAGATAGTATGGTATACGGAAATATATATAAAATAATTATATAATATATATGAATTTATATATAATTAAATATTTATAATATTATATATATAATATAATAATATAATAATATAAAATATATATGTATATGTAAATTAATTTTTTTATAATATAAATTTTTGTATAAATAATATAATATAAATGTATTTATACATAAATATACAATGAAAATGTATTTTCGATCGTATATGGATAATATAAATCATAATATAAATATAGAATATTTATAAAACCATATATAAATTCTATAAATTTGAATAAATATAATTATAATTACATTTATATAATTTAAACAAATATTTATATATGTATACATTTTTATATGATTATGTACTTATTAAAAGTGTTTATATAATTTTCTTATATAAATTTATTTATAATGTTTTAAAATAAATTTAAATAATGTTTTTATGTAATATATACACACACACATGCACACAGAGACATATATTTTAGAAGAATTTAATTTTTATGAGATTTATAATAAAAAATAAATAAAAATTTGGAGGGGTTATAAAACCCCCTCTAATAATAGGGAGAAGAAGTAGTTTATGACCACCATCCCATTTCTAGAAATAGAGGTGGTTTACAACCCTCTCTAATGTCATCAGTTAGAGGGTGTTCAAAACCCAATCTAATTTCTTATATTAGATGGGGTTCCAAACCCCATCTAATTTCTTTAATTAAAGGGGGC
Organism: Viscum album; assembly: GCA_963277665.1. Lineage (NCBI taxonomy): Eukaryota > Viridiplantae > Streptophyta > Magnoliopsida > Santalales > Viscaceae > Viscum > Viscum album. The sequence continues at coordinate 1,197,609 of CAUJRU010000207.1, forward strand.
TCCAAACCCCATCTAATTTTATAATTTATAGGGTGTTAAAACCCCATATAATTTCATTAATTACGGGGGGGTTCAAAACCCCCTCTAATTTCATAAATTATATGTGGTTCAAAACCCCCCTCAAAATTATTAAAATAGATCGTGTTAAAACCCCCCTCTAATCTAATAGATTAGTTGTGGTTCAAGTACTCCCTATAAAATCTCTAATTATAGGGGTTTTGAACCCCCGCTATTTCCTTTTTTTAAAATAATTTATATATATGAAAATTAATGTTATATATATATATATCCTCCAACATCCATCAGAATATATAATTCCACTAATTATTAAAGTAGTGATGGTTTTGACATTACCGCCTCAAAATTAAAACCAAATATAAAAAAAGTAATGAAAAAAAAAATTTTTGGGGGGGGGGGGTTTGAACCCCCTATAAATATGATTATTATAAGGGGTTGTCCATAACCCCCTCTAAAATGAATTTATTGGGGGGGGTGCAGATAACCCCTTCTAATAAATGTCCACAAATCTACTATTTTTTGGTAGTGTCAATTATAAATAATCCCACAATGACCAAAATGTGGATCAATATGATCGTGGATAGTGCCATAATAATCATGAAAATAAAAAAATTTAACCCCTTAAGGAAACAACCACCTACTCCCGATTTTGATTAGTCAATGATGAATAGCGGTTGTCGTTCCATCGTTGATCCTCCATTCATCGAATCTGAGGGGCACTGTTCGATCGATCCATCACCATTCACTAATGGGTTCCCCAGAGGCTCTTCTATAATTTTCTAGATGAAATTCATGGTCATGTGACTAAATCTAAATTTCTAAGATGAGTTAAGAAAAAGGTGAGTCCCTGCAACAAAAATTATTTCTATAAAATTATTTTATTTACGGTTACACCCTCCATGAAGTTTTCTATAGACAACCTACACCAACAATGTTTATGTCACACCACGTGTAAACTAATTACTCTATACTCAACGGGCCCCTCAAATTTCTGATTTAGGAAACCATTTAAGAGTTTTTCAACATTTTCATGGAAATCATGAACTCTTTCTATTAAAAGTTTAATATTTTGAAACATTTTTTTATGGAAAATTGTGCCTCATAACCAGACGTCATCTAAACAAATAGTCTTGAAATCAATACATATGAATTTTAATAATAAAACATTGTATAATTTTAGACATCACCATAAACAACAAAAAAGGAAAAATCCTTCAAAAACCTAAATAAATTTTTGATGAGTGAATCATTACTTGTTCATTTAATTAAACAATGTTGGTTAATGGATTATGAACGAGATGAAAATAAAAAATAAAAAAACACCTACCTTGATTTTGGAAAAAATTATATCAATGAATGGTTCTATATTTTCATTTTTTTACATTAATGAACTCTGATGTCCCAACGATCCTCAATCTAATCTCGATCGTTTTTGATTACCATGATCTTCTCTAACGATCTATCTTGTGACTCATCTCAAATTTTCATGGTTATGTAGATAACTCTTATATATTGCCATAATAGTGATTTAATAAAATATTTATAACATTTCATCAAATGAAACAAAATATATTAATTTATTAATTTATTTTATTATTTGTTTCATGAAATAACGTGTTCAAAAAATCTTGATGCTGAAAAATGTAATTTCATGCATAGGCTAAACCCACATTATAAACTCAATAATGTCCTCAGATTTCAGATCTAGGCCCTCATTCATGAGAAATTATCTTTTTTTAGAAAATTAAAATGCATATCATATTAATATAATTAATATATTTAAAAAAATTCATTATTAGAACTATTATGATAGAATCCAGCAACATTATATCATTTTTGGGTTTGTTGTGTTTTTCAACAGAACATATTTTCATGGTGAATATTCGATTTCTAGAGATATTGTTGAGAACCCATTTTTGACAATGAACCATTATATAGGAATGAATGATATGGAGGCGATTAAATAAGAATAGACATAATCCAACATCGTTTCCTACTGTTCACTAAACTATTTAGGTGTCCAAAATTTGGAGTTTGGCCATTCATCATGAATAGTTTATTTTCTTGATGTTTTAATAAAAATATGGTAAAGGATTTAATTTCATGAAGATATTCTTTTCTAGGTGTGTATCCCAAAGGATTAAAAAAAATTGATGGTGATCATCGTGATAACGATAAATATTTGCGAATGTGGATTTTCCTAAAAGCCATATAAAAATATTATAATGGAAGGAATTTCAAGATGACTTGTTCTTCATGAATGGTTTTTTGTAAAGATGAGATTGGTTTTTATGGTGATCTCTGTGATTATGAGAAAGCTTCGTGAAATAGGGTTTTCAAGAAGGCCTTATGAATATACGTCTATTGAATGAGTTTAAAAACAATTGGAGTTCATAAAGGGTGTTTCATGAAGATATGTTTGTTTCTAATGGTCTTCTCTAGGAAAAAGGGATTACCATGAAGGAAAAGGAGGTGCTTTATGAAATGGAGATGATGTGGTTGGAAGGATCAGTGGAAATTCCTTTAAATAGGTCACTGACCCCTTAATAAGAATCCAATGTGAGAGTTAACAACAATATTAAGTCTCTGAATTTATGAAGATATTCAGGACGGTTGTATGAGAACACATATGTGAAGGATAAAAGGAAACTAAATGTTTTTCCCTTTGAGAAATAGAATTGTTTTGTGAAGGTAAAAGATTTTTCAGGGAATATTAAGTGCGTCGTGAAGGCTACAAAATCCAATCGATTGTTATGACTTTTTTTAATGTAAATGAGTTTCTCAAACACCATTTGATCTTTATGAAGGGTATTCATGAAGAGAAACACGAAAGGGATTTTCCAAATATGGTTTCTTCAAATGTTAATGAGAATCATGAAGGGTGTTTAGACGGCATTTCCTAGTGAATATGTGGTAAATGGGTATTCATCAGTGAATAAAAAGTAGACTTCAATTGGGAATCTACATACAGTGGAGGCTGAAATTTTAGTGAAAATGAAAGGTCATAAATGTCTATAAACTCTGAGTTGATCTTTTGAAGAAGTAGTAAACACACATGAGTTGAGAGAAAAGTGAGATTTCAATTATGATTAGTTGTAAACCATGAGGGATAGTGAGTGCGTTTAAAAATTTGTAAACAGTAGTGCCCTTATAGTGGCCATTGAACATCATCCCATTTCCAGTGTATTCTCTTTCGAAGGAGCCCAATGAGGGTGCAACAAGTAAATTTGTTGTTTCCTATGAATGATTTAATATTTTTTCATATTCTATAATAGGTAGGATATAGAAGGGAGTTTTTTTAACAATGAAAAAAGATCAAAAGGGGAAATTGTTTTAATTATTCATACCCAAATTCACCCCATCATAGAGTATCTAGCTTAGAGGACCTAATAAATTGTATAACAGGGAAATGTTAATATCAGTGATTATCTCTCAATGGAGGTCAACAACAATATTGGGATTTTGATCGTCAAGGGAAATAATTTTTAGTTATTGAGGAATCAGATGCAACACTATTTATGTCATTAATAACACTTTTATAATGTTGTTGTATGTGGACCTATCACACTAAGCTCCATTGACCGAAAAAGGTATTATGTTCTATTCATTGAAAATTATTGTAGAATGGCCTAGTTATTTTTCAAGTACCCTATGTCAGATGTGTTTAGTTGCATAAAATAGTATCTGGGGAAATATTAAAGGATTATTGTACAGAAAATTCTGAAGTATCGTACTGACAATGGTACTAAATTCACAAATAGATAAGTTGAATAATATCTCAAGAATAATGGGATAAGGCATCATGTTTCTTTTGAGGGAACTCATCCATAGATGGGAGCATCATAGAGGAGATATTCAGATCATCAAAAACATGGTCATAACTGTGTTTTTTTAAAATGTACTACCAAGAAATTTTTGGAATGAAGCAGTCTTGACATCGGTCTACATTTTTAGCAGGGCACTGTTATGTCCAAAGGAAATAAAGAGTCCATATGAGATGATTTATAAATAGAATACAATGTTAAAATACTTTTTAATTTTGGGAAGTAATTTATATATACTCAATAAATAAAATCATGGGAAATTTGAGTCCCGTAGAGATGAGGGGTTATTACTTGGATACTCAAGAAAAAGTAAGGAATAAAAATGCTTCAATTAGAGTCTAGGAAAATTAGTTTAAATCAATTATTTCACTATAGTGTAAAATTAAGATAATATTAAAAAACTCAATAGAACCTTATTTTGATGAAATAGATGAGGAGACAAGCAACATAGGGGGATCAAAAGTGGTAGATGCTGATTTAGAAGAAGATATAAATGATGAGAAAGAAGAAGACAAGTCTATATCAACAAAAAACCCAAATATCCAAGAAAAAATTGAAAATAAAATACCATAAGTTATTATCCATTCTAGTTAAAATAAGAAGAATTAATTTACTATTGAAGACATCTTTATTATCTCATGTATAGCTGATATATTTTTCCAATGGAGCTGGAGATGATAACTAGTTTCAATATATTAAGGAAGAGCTTCATCATATTGTGTAAAATTATATGTGGGAGATTGTTTCGAGGCCAACAAATAAGAATGTCATCAGGAATAAATGGGAATTTCATAATAAGATGAATTCATATGGATAAAATATTCAAAATAAATCATGTCTATTATGAAAAGGGTACTCCTAGAGAGAGGGTATTGTTGTTGATGGAACTTTTTCACCTAATGTAATCGATGGAAAGAATATAATTATTCTTGGAAATTGTAGTGAAATGGATGTTAAGGGTTTTATAGATTGATTTAAAATCTGCATTTTTGAATGGGGTTCTAGATGAATAATTTTATATTGAGAAACCAGGTGGTTTTCTCATTCATTAATATGAGATCAATTTGTGTTGGTTAATGAAATTGCAATAAGGACAGAAAAAATAGCATTGTACTCAAGGATTGATCAGTATTTGTAGAATATTGGCATACAACATGGTGGAGTTGATTAAATTATCTATATAAATAGTGATAGTAAAAAAGGGTTATGGTGTTGGTTTATGTCCATTACATAATTTTCGGCGGATCATTTGAAGCTCAGTGTAGTAGGTTTTCTTAATTCATGAAATGTGAGTTTGAAATGCTACTGATTGGTGAGATGACATTTTTTATTGGATTACAGATGACCCGAGTAAGGAATGCCACTTTCATTTCTCAACCAAAATATTCCAAGGACGTTTTAAGAAGATTTGGAATGGAAAATTCCAAGGGGGGAATACTCCAGTATCTACCAAGATGAAATTATCAAAATATGATGATGGAAAAGTAGTTAATAGCATAGAATACATGCATATTATTGGAAGTTAACTAATTAATACTAACAAGGCATAATATATTTTTCACTACATTCTAGTAATACAGATGCAAATGAAATCCTAAGGAATTCCACGTGCTTGCATTGAAAATAATACTTTGGTACATTAAGGGAACTATGGATTTTCATTTGCTATAAAATGAAAAATCTCATGATGATTTATTGGGATATACAAATAAAAATTGGTTAGGATCACCAAATTATTGAAAATCAACCTTAGGGGGTGGATTCTATATTTTGGGATTGTCTATTTCTTGGATAATCAAGAAGAAATATTTCATTTCATTAATAACCTTAGAAGGTGAGTATATTTTCACCACTCAAGCATGAACACAGTTATTATGGATGGAGCATCATCTTTTTTTATAGAAGTTGATGTGAAGTCTCTGAATGGAATCTAGAGTGACAATTTGAGTGCTATCAATTATTGAAAAAATCCATTCCATCAAACAAGGAGATAGAACATTGAGATCGAATTTCATTTTGTCATGGAGAAGGAGGAACAAGGGATAAAAAAGTTACAACATGTGCCTACATAGCTACAGGCGGTAGAAATTATTACAAAACCCTTACCCAAGAATTATTCTAAGTAGTATCGACATGCCCTGGGGTTCCACTCGACTCCCCATACTTGAAAATGTGTGGACGTGGGTCCCCTACACTATCCTTGAAGAATGGTTTGTTTATATATAATGTGATGATCTATTCACATTCCAATGTCACAGACCATAAAAGAGTGTCATTTGGGTTCATTGAAGAAGAGGGAATGTGTGTCTATTATTGGTGAAAAAATCGAGGCTATGTTATTTTCAAGATGCTAGTAGAATCTTACAGCTGGAGCATCGAGATAGGGGGAGCAATGGAATATGTGGAACAATGGGATATGGGGAGAGTATTAAAACTGAAAAATCGTAATGTGATCGATCAAATATTAGATATCATGAGAGATGATGTTCATAATGAATGATGAATGGTGGTAATGTAATGGTAACAGGAGTTGGTGTCTAGAATAATGTGATTCATTAATAAAATTTTCATACTACTCTTGTTCTCAAGCCAAAAATTTCTCATGTGGTCTTAGAGATGTGTTAATTAAATCCCCGATCACTATCTAAATTGAAAGATGTGTGTACAGGAAGATATTAGAAGAAGATTTCATGAGGTATAAATGTTTGAAGAATCATTATTATATGAGTTTTCAGTAAACCCAAAGGCAGATATTGTTGGGAAAAATCACTCGAGGTTACATTACATCATTTTTTGGTTTGTTGTGTTTTTGACACAATAGGTTTTCATGGTGAACAGTCAAGTTTTATAGATATTTTTGACAAAACATGCTATTAATGAACCATAAGAATGTAATGGATGATTTGGAGGTGGTACAAAAGGCATACACACAAGCTGACACTGTTTCCCAATGATGGAAAAAAACATTTGGGGGTCCAAAATTTAGAGATTTTACAAGGGTCATGAAAATGGTATTTTCCGGATGATCTAATTAAAATATATTAAAGGCTTGAAATTCATGATAATGGGATTTTCCAGGTGTGATTCCCGAATGAAGAAATAATTCTAACGGTGATCTTCGTGATTACAACAAATCTATAAAAATGAATTTTCCTAAAGGTCGTATAAAAATATATAAATGTCATGAATTTATTAATGACTAGGGTTCTAAGAAAATGGTTTGTGAATATGTGATTTTTTTTACAATGATCACCACAATTACGAGAAATATTCCTAAAAGTGTATTTTCATAATGGCCTTATGAAAATATTGCTATGGAATGAGTTTTGAGAATAATGTATTCTTGAGATTGGTGGATTGTGATGATGTGAAGTTTTCTGACAGTCGTCTCTATGAAAAATACATCACTATGTAGGAAAAGAGGTGATTCAAGAAATGGTGAGGATGTGACTAGAATGTTTGGTGGAAAGGCCTATAAATAGGCCTCTACCCCCTTAAGAAGAATCTAGAGAGAGACTAAACAAAAATATTAATTCTCCAAAATCGTGAAGAGGTTTTTGAAGGTGGTATGCAAAGACATTAAAGAATGGTAAAATCCAACTAATAGTTTAAAGATTCACAAAATAGAATTGTTTTGAGAAGGCCTCTACCCCCTACTGTTTTATTTATCATTTTTGAGTGGGTGACCCATGTCCCCTCTCTTTTCATGTTTTCTAAAACCATGTATCGTACACGTTATGCTGCATAGTTTTTGTCTCAAAATGCCTCCATCTTTATCTCAAAATTTTTTTATGTTATTAAGTGAATACTCAAAGCTCTTATTTATACATGTTTATTCACATATATATCAAAATTTTCTATTATAAATTCTGGGATTTACATACATGAAACCCTCTTTCCCTTTTCTGTGGGTTTAAAGTGACATAAAGATCATATCTTTAAAGCAGTTTTAAAACGTTATGATTATGAAATGAAACCCATTTATTTTATACTATATGGGTTGTATATGAAATTATTGATGATGATATATGTGGATCACATGATAATAAATACTTGTCAAGGGTGTGCCCAGATAGCGCTCCAATGCATTGGGTAAAGACATAATCTCTAGAGATGACTTTTTAGATTGATACCTTGGTGAATAACCTTGGTAATTTCTAATGACACCTTGGGGATGGAAATTGGTGAAACGAAATGATTGTCAATATTAAATTTTGTAGCCACAAATTCATGTTATGAAATTTTTTATTTTTATTATGATATATCTCATGATTTCTTTCTCACGCCTTAAAGATCTTTTCATGACATTGTTGATGTATCCCAAGTTCACATGTTAAATGTTTCCCCTTGTTTACCTTACTGGGCCTTTTGATCACCCTTTCTATTGATGTATGTCCCCAGGTTTGAGATGCAGTAATGAACCTAGGATGAACATGAGGGGAATCCTTTCAAGTGCTTAACAAGAATGTTTTATGTTTTCATGTTTTATGTTCTTGGTTTCCAAGACACTAAACCTTAAAGATCCTCAGTTTTGTAAAATGTAATGAAAGTTTATGTGATAAAAAGGCGGGATGCTATAGGCGTGGATCCTCAAGTCATACCCTACTCTACCAAGCCATGTTCACATTCTTATATATATATAAGTAAACATCAACCATCCAATCCATTTTCCTTCAGCAACACTATTCACAATAACCCACTTTGGAGTTCACATTATGCCTTAACCCATTAACACATTACCATTTCACATCATTTAACCATTCACCAAATTCCCATGTGTTATTCCTATCTCACTAAGAATACATCATTAAACCCATAACATATCCCGTTATGGTCTTAAATCAGTTTAAACATTTGTTGTGGTCCCTGGCTAGGATTGTTAGCCCGCTGCCCGACTGAACCAATCCCACATCGGTTGTGGAAGGAGATTGGTGGGTGTTTAAAATCCCGTGCCTACCTTCCCCTCATCGACGCGTTTTAAAGCCGTGAGGCCCAGGGGAGAAACTGGGCCAGAGCGGACAATATCGGTGGGCCGAGATTAACCGATCCCACAGTTGGTATCAGAGGGTGGTTTCGGGACCGCTGTGGGCTTGGGGGGGGGGGGGATTGTTGTGGTCCCTGGCTAGGATTGTTAGCCCGCTGCCCGACTGAACCAATCCCACATCGATTGTGGAAGGAGATTGGTGGGTGTTTAAAATCCCATGCCTACCTTCCCCTCATCGATGCGTTTTAAAGCCGTGAGGCCCAGGGGAGAAACTGGGCCAGAGCGGACAATATCGGTGGGCCGAGATTAACCGATCCCACAACATTAACCCATTCATCATCCCATGAATCAAGCATTCATGCCAACATGATTATCAAGGCTCTAAAATTCATTACAACAAGGTCACTTGTTTAATACCAATCCCTAAGTCCAGGAAAAGCAATAACATCCCATGGATGGACCTATATTAGGTCAAGTCAATCCCGAACATCCCACGGGGATCGTGAGGGTTCCCATTTTCCATTTTAAACATCATTATTACCGAACTTGCCAAGATTATTCAAAACATTACCATGGAGAAACAAGAACATAACTAAACATGGACAAATACCCAAATAACTATGGGATATCACTTGTAGACCACCTACATAGAAAACTTGATTGAACGCACTGTCAATCGAGTCCTTAGACCTCGATCCGACCAACCATTGGAGCCTCAACCAAAAACTCACAAAAAGATAGAGTTTTAGAGCTTCAGAACAAGAGGGAGAGAAGATACAACCCTAAAAAATGAGAAGCAAGGATGGGATTAGCCTTACCCAGAGCTTTGATCTGCAACCAATGGAACCAAAAATGACTAATAAATGAGGTAGATCGATCTCTTGGAGGTCTTGGGCGATTTGGTTTGTTCCAATGGATAAGATGGAGAAATGGAGAGGAAATCCCGAGTTGGGGTTTAAAATCCGAGAGTAGAAAACATGTAATTCTTCCCATCTTTAAGTGGCCGCATGGTTTAGACACACGGTTTGATAGACCGTGTGCAAACCGTGTGCATGCTACTACCTAGAGGAGAAGGGTCACATGGTTTTTCCTGGGTAGGATGCACGATTTGCCCTGGCCGTGTGCAGGCCGTGCGCCCTGGCTTCTCTTACCCAGATTTCCTTTTTTGTGCCCTGAGCCCCCGAAACACCCCCAAGGCCTCTCACACCATAAAAATACATCCATTGAATCTTTAAACAGGGGATTCAATGTAATAACCTGAGAAAACCATGTTTTTTTTTTGATTTTGACAAGTTCTCTTATCAATGTCACTCGTTAAGTGAACCAACAAACAACTAATAAGGTATTAATAATAAAATGCATCATATGGATAAAAAATTCCTTTTATTCAAATAAGAAACCTTTCGGGTACAACATCCGCTGAACGAACAAGAAGGTAAACTAACCGAAAATCACAACTAAGAACCCGATTACAATGATGGGAAGGCCGCTGAAAACTACTAAGAGCCCGAGAATGCAGTAGGGGTTTCGAGCATCCATCACGAGGAACATGAGGATGGATGAAGCCACCGCGACCGTGCTCAGCACCAAGGGGATCACACGAACCATCCTTCCTTTTCTCCTTCGGTCACTTGGAGTAAGGGATACCCCGAGACTAGACCCTTTTTATAAGCACCCTAATCTGACTGTTGAACCTCAAACGACCCCAAATTCGACCGTTGGTTTCCCCAAGAATCCGATGTTTTATTTTGACCGTTGGGTCTTCTTATCCTCTATGTTTTGTTCTGACCATTGGAAATAAGATGGTTTACCCCAAAAGGTTCGGAAAATTAATAATGTAATTTGCTTCAAAATGACATCAATGTTAATTTAGTTAATTTATCTCTTGTTTTTCATGAAATGAGAATTTTATTTTATTCTTAAAATAGAGAAAATTAATATTATTGTTTTTCCTCCATTATACATATTAATTTGAACAATTGAACTTTTTTTTCTATTTATATCAAACTTGATGGATTTTTATGAGTTATATATATATTGCATCAAATTAGATATATTATTTCTCTTATAATTCAACCTTTATTAATTATTTTGGAAACTTTGTCAAATTATGGTTTTATTTACAAATTTCGCATATTTAAGCTTACAAAAATACTTTTAAGCAACCTATTTATTTTTTCTTTTCTTAAAGTAGTGTATCCAAATGTTTGCATGAAATTATGAATTAAGGTAATTATTATGTAATTCAGCAAAGGAAAAATAAATAAATAAATAAACAAATAAATATATATTATGATGAATAAGTCGATGCTTTCATTAATTGATTAAATGAACCTTTAATTTTCCAAAATATAATAATTATGGCTTAAAAACAATATACTTAATATAATGAGGCCAATAAAAAGTATTGGTATTTTAAAATAGAATATATATATATATACATATGTTTTTATAATAACATGTTTTGATTAAATCAATTTATAATTTTATTTAACCAATGTTTTTTTATTAAAATAATAAAGGTGGTTTAATAATTTAATTCATTAATAATAATAAGAAAATAAATGAATTAATAAATTAATAACAATATTAACAATGTTTTTTTAAAACATGTAGAAGACCCTCGTTTCTTCCTTCTTTTTTTTGCACCGCGTCGCACCCCAGCCGTCTGATCCTCTCCCCTTGACCGCATCCGTTGAGTTCTTTAAGTGCCCCGCCAATTCTGTGCCGCTCGATCCAGCTTCCTCTAATCCCGGTCGTCCACTATTTTCGTGTTTTTCCTCCTACGCAGCTTCTTCTTCCTCGCGTCCTCCTCTTCTTCATCATTTCGTCGTTGTACCAGTCGACTAGGGGTCCCGTTTTTCTCCTCTAGGCCGGTGAGTAGCCCGGCTGTCTCCTCCTTTCTTCAAGTCGACACCGACCCCTCGCCCCGGATGCCTTGGCCGACGACTTCTCCCCCCGAAGTCCATCTTCTTCTTCTTTTTTTTAAAACCCTTGTTACACCGATGGGCTTGCACCAGCTCCCTTGATCTCTCCAGCTTCTGGTTCCCGTAGTTGCGCCATTCTCCTTCTCCTCTCTAAGAAGAGGTAAGGGTTAAGCTTGTTTTGTGTCAATATGAAAACCCTTTTTGTTTCACGGTTATATATATATATTTATATATGATTTTATATATATCTTGCAATCCTTTTCTATTATTTTCAAAGTATGATTATCAGTGTTAAGCTGATGTTTTAAGATGTAAAATATTTCTAAGGGTTACGTGTGGTTTTGTGTCTTCTTTTACTTCGGACATAATTATATATATGCAAGTTTATATAAATGTATACCTCCACGTAGATGCAAGTTCATAAGACCCTATTTCTTATATACCAGTATTCTTCCTCTCTTGGCAGACCGAGTTGGGTAAGAATTTAACACATGTTTTGTGAATTAACGCTGGTTTATGTGTATAAACATATATACCGGTTTATATGTATATATATATATAACCATGTGTATGTACGCACTATGTGTAATCACACCTGAATGTCATGGTGAACCCCTTTACTACATATAGGTTCTGAAATATAAAGGTGAGAGACCAAGTCTAATTAGTGTGTTTTTTCAATTCGGTATATATATATATGTTATATATATATATGTATATCTATCATTTTTTTTATGTATACATAAACATTGTTATTTTTTCTATATTCATGAGAGGCCACGGAATCGCTGTATGTTTTTCCCCTTCCAGTGTAAAGGATCATTTTTGGGTAAGGGTTCATAGGATCTGATTTTATTTGGGTGCGGGTCCTTACTTTTAACACCTTGTGTTTTATATATGTGTATATAAATATATACTTTCGTATACACATATGTATAAGATGATAAATGCAAGTATACAACCTTTCCTCAACGTTTATACCCCTGATTTTTCTTTTCGCCTATAAAATAAGGAGATATTGAGTAATTGAATGAATGGGTAAAATTATGCAAGAAAATGAAGTATATTGTTGTATATATATACATGTGGTTATGTCAATGTGTATATAAAATAAAATGAACTTGGTTCCATTGTTTTGTACTTTATTACATTATAGCATGATGAAGTTTATGGGTTGGTTGGATTTCAAAATCATTCATGAAACTGAGAATTTTCATTTATCACTGCTCTGGATAAATTAGGATTTTTGTCTTGTGAAAATGGTTAGTATGGACTCCTTGAACTTTTACAAATGCATACATGTATTCATAGGTATGTACTCATGTTTATTTAAAGTGATAATAAAAGAGCTTACACAATTATATTCATGATTTCCCCAAGATGGACTTGATTATGCACATTGTAACCTCAACTGCCTGTTTTAAGCGCCTATGATATCCATTTATCATCATATGTGTATGTTATGAAAGACCATGAATTAATTGGGTATTATGATGTATGGAATGTTAGTGTTATGTTTACTTTCTTAAAATCAATGTTTTCAAATATTAAGATAACTTTTTATGAACACGAAGCTTTATCATGCATGTCATAATGTTTTTAATGATTAAACTGTTTTCATGTTATGAACACGTATGTGAAAATGGGGTTTAATTAAGAACGCATGAAACACCATGAATGACCATGTTAAGATATGTGAGGGATGTATAGGACTTACATGTGACGGGTGCACCCGGAATTATATAGCGCAACAAGAATGATGTGACGGGTGCGCTCAGAATTATACAGCGCTCCAATGCATTGGGTAAAGCAGGAGTCTCATGAGACGATTATGTGCGACGAACTTGGCAGTTAGCCTTGGCTTGATCTAAGGAAACAGGGTGGGAAGTGAGCCTTGACCTGTTAAGTATGATTTATGGTCTTGACGAAAGGTCTTGACAAAGCTCCCATGATCATGAAAATTTACTTTATTTGACAAAAAAACTATTTTTCATATTGTAAACTGTTATATATTCCCTCTGCATGTAATGATAAAGGTTAACCAAGGGTTAGTTCAACTAACAGGACAACCCCTAGTTGAAAGCTCCCATGATCATGAAAATTTACTTCATGTGACAAAAAACTGTTTTTCATATGGTAAACTGTTAGATGATCTTCATTTTACTCATGAACCATGATATGCATGTTTTCCCTGCTTAGCCATAGAATTCTTTTAGTATTAAAGTAACCTTGTTTTAACATTATGCATTGTTTATTCTTCTTATATTGCGCACTCTGATCATGTTTACATTAAAGCTCATTTCAAGTACGTGCTTCTTTGTGCAAGTGGTTTTCAAAGAGAGATGGATTTCATGTTTTAAGAAAAGATAGTGTTTTGTTTTAGCAAAGTGTTTTATTCTCTTCAAAAGAACTTCTTTGAGAAAGTATTTTCTAAAAATGTTTTAAAACCCCTTACTGGGAATTTTTGCTCACCCTACGTTTTGATAAAATTTTTCAGGCATGGTTGATACCTATGAAGTTAATCGGAAGTAGCTGGTTTCCCAGAATCCTGAGCCTCGTGATCTTCTATAGTAATGAGATATGTTATTTAATTTGTAATGATGTAATGTTAAGTATATCATGTCTCATTAAGCACCCTGGGTTTGGGGGTCGCTACATTCAACCAAAACATAACAAAAAACGTGCCTTTCTAAAAACCGGGATCTTACAACCTTCCCACCTTATAACGCACTATGGGAAAAATGGGCATTTGCGACGGGTTAGCTTTCCTCACCCGTCGCAAATAACTGGCGATGGTAAATAGCTATTTGCGACAGGAATATACCCCCGTCGCAAATACCCGGCGGTAATAGATATTTGCGAAGGGAACATACCCCCGTCGCAAATTGTATGTCGGCAGGTTATTATTGCGACGGGTACCATCGCAAATAACTATTTAACCGTTGACCGTAATAAATGAGGGCCAAGGTATTTGCGACGGGTACCGTCGCAAATAATACTATTTGCGAGGGGTATCCCATCGCAAATAGTCCCGTCGCAAATAATATAACCTATAAATACCCCCCATCCGTTTTTTTCATTCATTCTCAAACTTCATCTTTTCCTTCTCTCAAAACTCTATTTTTAGAGTTCATCGTTTCTTAAGTTTACTTTTTATTGGAGTTGATATTGAAGTTTTCAACAATGCTCAGAGATCAACCTCCGATCAATTTTTAAGGTATTTATGTTTATTTTAATTTAATATTTATTTTAAATTTTATATTAGTTTCAATTATTTTTAATTAGTTGTAATTTAATTACGTTTACATTGTTTTGTTACTTAATAAATTTAAATTATTAGTATTCATTGTTCATAGTTAATGGTAATTAGGAATAATTAGTAATAATTTCCAATAATTAAGAATAAATGCTAATAATTAGTAATAAATACCAATAATTAGGAATAATTAGTAATAATTAACAATAATTACCAATAATTACTAATAATTAGTAATAATTACTAAAAATTAGTAATAATTACCAATAATTAGTAATAATTTCTAATAATTACCAATAATTAGTAATAATTTCCAATAATTGCCAATATTTTGTAATAATTAGTAATAATTACTAATAATTACTAATAATTAACAATAATTAGTGAAAATTACTAATAATTTGCAATAATTAGTAATAATTACCCATAATTAGTAATAATTACCCATAATTAGTAATAATTACCAATAATTACCCATATTTAGTATTAAATTGTAATAATTAGTAATAATTAACAAAAATTAGTAATAACTAGTAATAATTACCAATAATTACCAATAATTACTAATAATTAGCAATAATTAGTAATAATTACCAATAATTAGCAATAATTATTAATAATTACCAATAATTAGTAATAATTACAAATAATTATCAATAATTAGTAATAATTACCAATAATTATCCACAATTAGTAATAATTACCAATAATTATCCATAATTAGTAATAATTACCAATAATTATCCATAATTAGTAATAATTACCAATAATTATCCATAATTAGTAATAATTTCCAATAATTACCAAGAACTACCAATAATTAGTAATAATTTACTAATTACCAATAATTATCCATAATTGGTAATAATTACCAATAATTAGTAATAATCTGTAATAATTACCAATAATTAGTAATAATTACCAATAATTACCAATAAATAGTAATAATTACCGATAATTATCCATAATTAGTAATAATTACCAATAATTACCAAAAATTATCTATAATTAGTAATAATTGGTAATAATTAGTAATAATTACCAATAATTACCACTAATTAGTAATAATTAATAATAATTACCAATAATTAGTAATAATTAATAATAATTACCAATAATTAGTAATAATTAATAATAATTACCAATAATTAGTTATAATTACCAATAATTAGTAATAATTACCAATAATTTGTAATAATTACCAATAACTAATAATAATTAGAAATAATTACCAATAATTACCATTAGTTAGAAATAATTACCGATAATTATCCATAATTAGTAATAATTACCAATAATTATCCATAATTACCAATAATTACCAATAATGACCAATAATTACCAATAATTAGTAATAATTGGTAATAATTATTAATAATTATCAATAATTACCACTAATTAGTAATAATTATTAATAATTACCAATAATTAGTAATAATTAATAATAATTACCAATATTTAGTAATACATAGTAATAATTAACAATAATTAGTAATAATTACTAATAATTAGTCATAATTAGTAATAATTACCAATAATTAGTAATAATTACCATTAATTAGTAAAAATTATCAATAATTAATAATAATTAATAATAATTACCAAAAATTACCAATAATTACCAATAATTACCAATAATTAGGAATAATTACCAATAATTAGGAATAATTACAAATAATTAGGAATAATTACCAATAATTAGAAATAATTTTCAATAATTAGGAATAATTACCAATAATTAGGAATAATTACCAATAATTAGTAATGATTCGTAACGATTACCATTAATTAGTAATAATTATCAATAATTAGGAATAATAACATTATTACATTATGTTGTATATTTTATTATTAATATTAAAATAATATAGATTTTCATAATATATACAATTCTCCTATCATCTGTGTGTTTTCTGTCTCCACATGTAATATTTGAATGTGGAGACAGAAAACACACAGATGAAAGGAGAATTGTATATAATATAGAAAATTATATTATTTTAATATTAATAATAAAATATACTAATAATGTTATTATATCTAATTATTGGTAATTATTCTTAATTATTGGTAATTATATGAATAATTACCAATAATTACCAATAATTAGGAATAATTACCAATAACTAGGAATAATTACCAATAATTAGGAATAATTAACAATAATTAAGATTAATTACCAATAATTAGGAATAATTACCAATAATTAGGAATAATAACATTATTACATTATTAGTATATTTTATTATTAATATTAAAATAATGTAATTTTCTATATTATATACAATTCTCCTTTCATCTGTGTGTTTTCTGTCTCCACATGTAATATTTGTATGTGGAGACAGAAAACACATAGATGAAAGGAGAATTGTATATAATATAGAAAATTATATTATTTTAATATTAATAATAAAATATATTAATAAAGTTATTATTTCTAATTATTGGTAATTATATGAATAATTACCAATAATTAGGAATAATTACCAATAATTAGGAATAATTACCAATAATTAGGAATAATTACCAATAATTAGAAATAATTATCAATAATTAGGAATAATTACCAACAATTAGGAATAATTACCAATAATTAGGAATAATTACCAATAATTAGGAATAATTACCAATAATTAGGTATAATTACCAATAATTAGGAATAATTACCAATAATTATGAATAATAACATTATTACATTATTAGTATATTTTATTATTAATATTAAAATAATATAATTTTCTATATTATATACAATTCTCCTTTCATCTGTGTGTTTTCTGTCTCCACATGTAATATTTGCAATCTTTTTCAAAATTATCAACCTACTCACTAATGGAGAGGTGAAAGTGAATGCAAATATTACATGTGGAGACAGAATGTTAAACACACAGATGAAAGGAGAATTGTATATAATATAGAAAATTATATTATTTTAATATTAATAATAAAATATACTTATAATGTAATAATGTTATTATTATATAATTAATATTTATGAAAAAATAATATTTGTACTATGAAAATAATAAAAAATTTATATAATATTAAAATTATCAATATTTGTAACAGGTTTTGCTTTATTCTCAACATATTCAATTCTTAAAGGGTCAATTTTTAGGTCTATCTCAATAAAAAGTTTGTGTCAGTCGTGTATGATGTAAACTCTATAATTATCCTTACATGAGTGTTTTTTCTAACAAATTATTCAAAACCAGTAATGCTTTTATATTTTATAGAAAAATATAGAACAACGAGGTTGTCAAAAATCATTATTAGGTGACCGCATATGGATAAATCAACGTAGAAATCCAAATGGTTCTGGTTTAAATCCAGTATATGTAGAGGGTGTGGAGACTCTTTAATCATTTGCGGCATCAAATCCAGAATTTGTTTTAGAAGAAAAAATAAAATGCCCTTGTAGAAAATGTGCATTGAGAACGTTTGACACGTTTGACAAAGTGGGGGGACATCTCTTGCGTTTTGGTTTTCAACCAGATTGTGTTTTTTGGTATCAACACGGTGAACGCAGTTACAGAGAAGGTGATACCAACTTGATTCCAGATTCATCCCGGTTTCAAGATTTAGTACATGATGTTGCAGGTTCATCTGTTCAACATACAGAAACTCCG